>CM066567.1:21877695-22502695 GCA_033816785.1 Picus viridis
CGAATCAATGTTTTGGATTCATGCTGGAAACAGTGTTGGTAACTCAGTTTCATTGTTGCAGATCAGTGATTACAGAGAGTTAAAGACTTTTGTGCTCCTCACACCACCCTACCAGTGAGTAGCCCAGGGGTGCAGAAGAACCTGGGATGTGACACAGCTGGGACAGCTGACCCCTACTGACCAAAGGGATATTCCATACTATGTAATGTCATGTTCAGCATATAAAGCTGGAGGAAGGCTAGCAGAGGACAGCTGCCCAGGGATTGGCTGAGAATGGGTTGGTGGTGAGTGATTGTTTTTCATCTGTGTCACTTGTCTTTCTTGGGTTGTATTTCTCTCTCTGTTATTTTCACACCAGCCATATTCCTTATTAGCTGTAAGTCTTGGGACACCACTGGACTGCAGAAAGCACACCAAGAAGGAAATTTTATATGCTTACCTAACTTACAAGGTGATTTATCACATAGGTGGGGAAATAAAACTAACCAACAAATGTGACATTTTAAAAGATAAAATTGCAGGGTATATTTACAGTTATTGACACAGTTTTACTCTACTTCTACTGTATTCATTGTCATGGCACCAGGGCATCTTCTATATGTGGCTGGATATATAATGATTCACTTTTGTTCTGAAAAACTTGGGTAAGTGATACACCTAGAATAATTCTCACCTCTGTAACATAAATCTTAATGATGAGAAGACTAAAATAATGGCTCTTACAAACCAGAAGCAAACCCAAGCTACCCAATTTGCTCCCATTGCTTTCAGCAAAACTGCAGTTTAAGAGCATAGTGTTATAAATCATTCTAAGAGCCTTGCCTATGTGAAAAATGTCTTTGTGGTAAGTGGCATCTGTTATTACCACCACAATCAATAGAAAAAGGCAACTGAACTCTGCAGCAGCCCTTTTGGCAATTAGGGGAAATCTTGATTAGATTTTGGTCATTTGTGCCATATCTTCCCAAGTGTGATAGCAAATGAGGTATTCTTGATAGAGTAAAAGGAGCACTTATCTGTCCTGGGAAAAATGCTTTACCTTCCATTATTTGTATGATATCACAAAGGGTAAGTCAGTTGGAGAACAGGTATTAAAGTAGAGAATCAAATCAACAGTCCATCCCTCCACAGCCTGTCTCCAGTAATTGCAGAGGAAGGTATAAGTGGTCACTCGAAGCCAGTCTTGCAATAATGTGCTTATGGAGGAACTTTTGGGCTGTTTTCATAGAATTAGCTTATGTTGTGAAACAGGGACACAAATGTTGTGCCTTTTTCCCTACAGATTACTCTTTTGTTATGTATTAATATGTATCCTGCTAAGCTTCCAGTGTCATACTGCCCCAGGGCAACAAGTCCCACAGAATAATCATAAACTGCAAAATGAGGATGTCTTTGTTATTTACTGATGCCATTTCTGAGGAAATCTCTGCTTTCTTGAAGCCTTCATGCTCACACTCAATACTACCTCTTCCAGTGGCTGCTGCTAGTGGCAGGAGCACAATGTAGAATAGTACTTAATTAGAGAGCATGTGCCACTAAGCAACACAAAGGCTCTGGTTTGCTTCCTCCCTTGCTTTATTACAACCCAGTATTTTCTCTCCTGTTTTTATTACTGTAGGGACCTGGCCAACTGTGGGTCTGTTGGACCTGCAAGATCAGACAGGATATCTTGGGAGAGAATTTATTAAACTAAAGCTAGTTACAAATTTCTTGACAAAACATTTTGCCACTGATCATGCTGATTTATCAAAACGGATGTTTGCCAAGCATCGTGGGACCAGGGAGGGGTTCTCTGCAATCTGTGCTGCTCCATGAGGTGGATAGTTTGGGAGCTTCACCTTCAGATTGGGAGACCCAGGCCTCAGCCCCTGTCCGTCATGGCTCAGATCTAAGACTTGCAGCCTTAAATTAGCTGCAGGTTTATGGTTTTCTCCAGCAAGCCAGAAAACACTTGACATCTGTATGGAAGTAGGGGCAATGTCTGCCTCTTGATCTCATTTGACCTCTTTGGCACCTCACCATTGTGGAGCTATCACAGCTTCATCCCTGTGGGTTTGGAGAGCTACTCAAAGAATCACAGAATGCTAGAGGTTGGAAGGGACCTCCAGAGATCATGGAGTCCAGCCCTCCTGCCAAAAGCAAGATCATCTAGTGTAGTGACATACAGAAATGCATCCAGGTGGGTTGTAAAAGTCTCCAGAGAAGGAGACTCCGCAACATCTCCAGGCAGCCAGTTCCAGTACCTCGTCACCCTCACAGTAAAGTTTTTCCTCATGTTGAGGTGAAACTTTCTACATTCACATTTCTATCCGTTGTTCCTGAACACCACTGAAAAGAGCTTGCCCCCCTCCACTTGACATCCACCTCTCAGATATTTATACACATTGACTGATCCCCTCTCAGTCTTCTCTTCTCAAGACTAAACAGCCCCAGGTCTCTCAGCCTCTCTATTCCCTTGCTCAGGTCCCCTAATCATCCCTGTGGCTCTCCATTGGACTCTCTCTAGCAGATTCCTGTCTGACATAAATTGGAGAGTCCAAAACTGGACACAGTATTCCAGTTGTGGTCTCACTAGGGCAGGGTAGAGGGGAAGAAGAACCTCCCAAGTCCTGCTGGACACACTTTTCTTGATGCACCTCAGGATACCTTCCCCAGCCACCAGCTGCAGAATCACAGAATTGCCTAGATTGGATAAGACCTTTAAGATCATTGAGTCCAGTCATTAGCCTCACACTGACCAAATTATATCCCTAAGCACTATATCTACACAACTCTTAAATACCTTTCTGGGCAAGACATTCATTGCCTGATAACCCTTTCAGTGAAGAAATTCTTCCTAGTATTCAGTACAGAAAAGTCTCTTGCCACAAATGAGGCCATTTCCTATTGTTCCATCACTTGTTACTTGCTTGAACAGACCGAACCCCAACTCTCTACATCCTCCTTCCAGGTAGTTGTAGACAGCAATATGGTCTCCCCCACACCTCCTTTTATCCACACTAATCAACCCCAGGTCTTTCAGCCACTCCTCATAAGACTTGTGCTCTAGACCCTTCAGCAGTTTCATTGTCCCTCTTTGAACAATGAAATAGCAGGAGTATGGGGAAGGGTGAGGAAGCGAAGCAAATCTGAATGGGACAACAAAAAGGACAGCAATGGAGGAGAAGGAGAAAGGTAAGACGGACTAAACCAACAGGCATTACTAGGAGAAAGAGAGGCATTCCAAATGTTCCTGCTCCCAGAACTACCATCAGTGCCTGCATCATTTCCCTGCACAGCCCCATCTAATTGTTGCCCCATGCAGGCAAAGCAGCATCAGTTGCTTGATTACCCTGGACCAAGCCAAAAATGTAGTGGGACTTGGCCTTTAAGTCTTGCTCCTGGCTCTGCATGAGGTTTGCAATCAGCTGTTAATGTCTCTTTCCTCATCTAATTCATTCCTCTCCTCCATTATTGTGATTACACGAAGCCCTGAGTTTGTCCTGCCCTCCCTGAACAAACACTTGGGTAGCTCAGCAATGGCAAAGGCTCCTTGCACACCTGTAGGGTACATTCAGCCATGCCTCAGAGACTCCAGTCCCTGTCCCCTGATATGTTCCCACTGTGATAAATCACTCTTCATGAGGAGGAAGCTTTGTGCACACAAATGGCAGAAGTGGGATAGGGGTTTATATCAAGCAGACAGATGAGGAGCCTGCTGTCAGCAACTGCATTGCTGCAAAGTCAGTGGCAGAAAGACACTGATGGAAAGAGAAATACAAGCATAAGCTTTGGAAGAACAACCCAAACCCAGACTACGTTTCTGCTCAGAACAGGCTGTTCCCTCCCAATGTGGACTCTCAGCTGTATGACAGCATGCTAGGGATTCATGAGGGGTCTTGTTGAACCTCATGAGGTTGTCATGGGCCCACCTCTCCAGCCTGTCAAGGTCCCTCTGGATGGATCCCTTCCCTCCAGTGTGTCTGCTGCACCACACAGCTTGGTGTCATTGGCAAACTTGCTGAGGGTGCACTCAATGCCACTGTCCATGTTGCCAGCAAAGATGTTAAACAAGACTGGTCCCAGTACTGATCCCTGAGGGACTCCACTTGTCACTGGCCTCCACTTGGACATGGACCCATTGACATCCACCCTTTGGGTGAGGCCATCAAGCCAGTTCTTTACCCACTGAATGGTCCATCCATCAAACCCATTCTGCACCAGCTTGGAGACCAAGCTTGGAGACATCTAAACCTGCCTTTGGGCAGGTTGAACTAACATGAAAATCTACTTAACATGCCAGATGCCACCAGTGGTTCCCCAGACCCAGCCAGCCTGTGCAGCCCAGTGGAGATGCTCCTGTAATGCTGAGGGTTCATCCTCCCCAGCAGGGAAATGCAGCCACCTATGGCTTTTAGGCCAGAATAACCTTCTGTCCTGCTTTGAAACAAGATTTCTATCTGCGCAGCTCTTGTGGTGGCTAAGGAAGTTGCAAACCCCTCTGAGTCAGGCTGTTAAAGGTATCCCTGAGTATCTGCATTCACTCACTCTGATGGGATGGACAGGCAAGCTAATGAAAGGGAAGCATTTTTGCTCCTGACACAGGGAATTCAGCTTTAAATGTGATTCAGCTGTGAGAGAAACAGCTCCCTGCTGGGATGTGATCCTTCAGTCTGTAAGTACTGGCTGTGTCATTTCACACGAAACAAAAATTGTTGGCAAGATATAATTTCCCTTTCTATATGCAAACTCCTGCGTCCCTGCTGATGAGAAACTTTTAGTAGCAGCCTTGCAGGGCAAAACCCCATTAACTGCACATTATATTCAATCGCAGTTTCCTCTTTTTGGAGGTGGCCGGGGTTCAGAAGAACTCCTTTACCTGCCTGGAGGCAGCATAGCTTTTCCAGCAGGTACGCTCGGTAACAGAGCGTCGCTGCCGAGTGCTGTGTCCATGCTGTTAGTCAAGACTGCCCTCTACCTCCCGGGCTCTGCAGCACAGTGCTGCTGTACCCCACACCTGCACCACTGCTGAGCGCAGATTTTAGGGGACAAGAGGTGCCTCACTGTTATTGGTATGATGGAAGGTTACCTGGATGCGTGGTGGCACAGAAAATGTGACCTCTTGTAAATCTGTTCAGCTGAGACTGACTTGTGCTCCTCTGCCTCTCACTAGAATTGCACTTTTGGCAGCTCAATGGATCAAACCCTGCACATGCTTCATAGCAAGACTTGGCTGAACTGGGATGTCCCATGTTTGAGGATGCCCTGACTAAGTGAGGCTAAATCCTTGGGGTTTGGGTAGAGATGAGGAGTGCTAAATAATACAATAAGGAAAACGTTGGCATTTTTAAGCTAAGCCTAGACAAACATGAAAAGAGGCATTTTAGGCCATTTACAATACAATACACCAGGCTGAAAGAGACCTTCAAGATCATTGCATCCAACCCATCAACCAATCCAACCCACCTAAACAACTAAACCATGGCATCAAGCACCCCATCGAGTCTCCTCCTGAATACCTCCAATGAAGGTGACTCCACCACTGTGACCTAGCTGCTCACCATGTCTCATGCATTCACTGTTGGGATGCAAGCTGGGCAGATCTGGTGCTAAAGACTCAGTGGCTTTAAAGCAGCCCCTTAGCAGCTGAATCACATTGTTTGTGCTTCCAGAGCATGCCTCTTGGTAAGGTCATGTGGAAGGGACCTAACACATGCTCCTCAGGACCACTGTAAGGTCAGCAAATACACGAGAAATTGTATAATTAGGAGATTTGTGCCAAAAGGTGCTGAATTAAAATGCTAATATAGACTCGACCACACTCTGACATGAGTAGTACCCATATCTGCATTCTGTGCATCTCCCCCACTTGAGTCAAGCAGTGACAACCCAGAGAAGTCTGTAACACTGTCATTTATCAGCACAGACAGACAGAGACTGCTGCTAATACCACACTGTATCATACCCAAATGGAACTGGGAAGAGCACACCTGGATCGGTGTATCTCTTGCTAAGTATCATTGCACATTTAGCAACGTCAGTGGAAGCCAAGGATACAGGAAATTATGACACCTGGTGACAGTTGCTAGTGAGGGGAGCTTTTGCTGAAAGGAGACTTACAGTACCAGCTTTACAATACAGCTGCTATTTCTGCAGTGATAAACTAGACCCACAAATGTTATTCACTGAAATCAGTGGAAGTTAGAGGCTTACAGCCTCTGTGACTTTGAGCTATAGTTTCCTAGATATACCTCCTCAGAGTGTCAGGAAATCTGGTGCTTAATTGCTGACATATTAAAACGCCTGGTATTTCAGAAATCTTAGTTCAGGGCTTTCATGAGTGGAGTTCCTCAAGCTGTAAAATTATAGCCTCAGAAAATATTGAACTTGCTGAATAATCTTTCATACATGCACATAGACAACTGCCTGTTAGACATGCACATACTCCTATTAATAATGAGTGTTTTCCAGGAAAAGAGCATAGGTCTGTAATTTTGTCACATCCAGTTTATGCTTCAGCCTGCGTCACGCAGACTCAAGCATGAGGAGTGAGGAAACATGCTCACGCCACCACACTTAATTCCTATGACAAGTGACATGATGACATCTGGTACTCACAGCACAGTGCCAGTGCTTTTCCTCTTGATCCTGAAGTGTGAGGAGTCATCTGAGAGCTCAGCTTCATAGTTGGCCTCATCAGCAGTAACACCGGGGGAGTCAATCTTGAGTGGGACTTCAAACCTCTGTCTGTTGGGATCGTAGAGCTAAAGCAAGGTGAGGAAGAGGCAGGTGCATTAGTGTGCATTCCTTTGGTTAAATGATTCCCTCCCTCCCCTCAAATACTCACCCTGAACCGAAGTCTGTCTTTTGTCTGGAACTCCACTTCCAACATGACCGGGGAAATGTCATTTCCAAAGAGAGACAGGGCCTGCCGTTTGTTCAGGGCTACCCTGTGGCAGAAAAATATGATGCTGTGTATGGCAACCGCTTGCTGCTTGCAACTACCTTGGTGAGGGCTAAGGGGAACAACTCAGCTGCTCTACACCAGCACCTTTAAAATAAATTGTTGATTTATCAAGAGAAATAGTGTCTGAAATTACTGTTGTCTCCCCATGCCGTTAATGGATAAAGGGCTCAGTTGTTACTGAAACAAGGAGACAGCATGGTCTCCAGGGTAGAAGGGACCAGTTTCTGATTTCCTCACCGGCAACATGGTGCAAGTGCAGGACCGCGGCTGTGCGCAGCTCATAAATGTGGCTCATACTCCTCATTGTAAGCTGAGCAAGCAGCTTGGGGAAGGTCTCTGGCAAGCTGGCAGTAGAGGTGGTCACAGCACAGAAGCAGGCTGCAGGACTGCAGGATCACACATGCTTACCTCCAGCCTTTGTTTGTCTTCACGGTGTTCCCGCCCACAGAGTAGCCATAGGGACTGTCCTCCGGGAAGAAGCACCAGGGAGCGTTGGCCACATCGGTAGCACACCAGGTGCAGCCCCGCGCCTCACAGGCCTCCTGGGAAGCACCTGGCTGGGGGTGGCAGTCAATGCGCTTCTGCACAGCCACAGCCCCGGGACACTGATTGTCCTCGCCCGAGCCGAGGCACCCACCTAGGACTGGACACGAGGAGAAAGCAGTCAGAGCAGCAGGCAGCCTCGTTGAAATAACAAGCAAACAACAACAAAACTACCACACAAACTTGATTAAACAACTTCTTTGTTTACATTGTTGGGTTTTTTTTTTCCCATGTTGAGCACATGATTCTTTTGCCTGAGGTGACAGTAGAGCAGCATGCCTGCTCGTGACCAAGACAAGAGCAACTGGTTTCTTTTAAAAGCCGAGGCAGCAGGTCTCTACTGTTCAGTGCTCAGAGCTGCAGGTGCTCAGCTGAAGCATGACTTGCTTGAAATACTCATGGAAATTTGAACAGTGAATAGCTAATGAAACTGCTGGTGAGGCATGAGAGCAGCACTTCAGCCTGGCTGAAGAGGGGGTGCACACCATTAGGGACTGGAACAGTTCCCCCTGTGACACCGCTACCTTTTCTGCATACATGCTATCACGTTATACTCTGAGGTTATCTACATATGTAGATATAAATATGTGAAATCAGCATGCACCTGTATGACATATTTAAATACCAAATATAAGTGTTTGCATTGACTTTCATTTCTATACTGTACAACGACTACATATACATAGTATTAGTAGCTTCTGTTAACAAATGTGTGGTTATGAGTACAGGGAAGACATGAGCAGTAAAAGTAACAAATTAGTAATTTGCAGAATCATTCTGACAAGAACCTCTTAGTAAGGTACTAAATCATTTTCTTTTTGCAGATGGCAGGTCAAGCCCTGTGGTTCCTCTGCTCCTCAGAGTAAGCCTCCTGAGAACAGGGGGACCAGGAGACCAGCTCCCTGCCATACTGACAAAACTGTTATCAAATGCTCTTAAAGAGAGCAGGCATCCCATAGGCAACACACTTATTTTGAAGTTAACCCAGTCATTTTAGTCATTACAGCAATATTCAAGAATTAAATCTACTTGAATGATAATTGCTCTTTTCCATAAAATGACTAATACTTCTGCTTTAGCTTTTATTATGATGATGATTTTAAATGGCAACTTGGAAGCTTAAAATGTGACTGCTGCAGTCTGGGCTTCTGCATATGAAGAACAAGGGCAACGAGGCTGGTGAAAGGCCTTGAACACAAGCCCAATGAGGAGAGGCTGAGGGAGCTGGGGTTCTGTAGCTTGGAAAAGAGAAGGCTCAGGGGAGACCTTATTGCTGTCTACAACTACCTGAAGGGTGGTTGTAGCCAGAAGGGGTTGGTCTCTTCTCCCAGGCAACCAGCACCAGAATGAGAAGACACAATCTCAAGCAGTGCCAGGGGAAGTTTAGGCTCGAGGTGAGGAGAAAGTTCTTCACAGAGAGAGCTGTTAGCCATTGGAATGGGCTGCCCAGGGAGTCACCATCCCTGGAGGTGTTCAAGAGAGGACTGGACGTGGCACTTGGTGCCATGGTTTAGTAGTCATGTGGTCTTGGGTGACGGTTGGATTTGATGATCTTTGAGGTCTCTTCCAACCTTATTGATTCTATGATTAACTTTACAAGAAGGTGTGCCAAAGCAATATTTATATATATGGGCCACAATTAAACTGTAGATTCACTAGAAAGTGCCATGATGCCGGAACTGATTTCCAGGTAGATGATGGAAGTACAGAAAAGCAGGAGCCAAGTGCTATTTACATTTGTCTTTTGAGAAAAATTACCTTCCCCCTTTGATGCAGGAACATCTGAAGCTCAGGTCTAACATTTTTGGGCTGTGCAGCAGAGTTTGCTTGTCATTGCTACTCCTCATGTCACCTTCTAGAGGCAGGAATTAACAGGGGAAATTCTGTTAACATTTGCCAGGTGCCAGAGAGGCAGGCTTGGCTTCCATCTTTGTTTTCTGGTCAGCATTTGCCCCCTGTTATCTGTCACATCGGAAATCCCTACATTCTGATCTTTTCTTTTCATCCAAGGCATAATAGGAATATGACCAGGAAAGAGGATTCATCAATGGTCTAAATGAAACACTGAACACTGGGCTAGGTGGGTAAAGCCTTTTTTGTATTGTGTCCCTGCTGCAGGTGTAGGAAAGACCTGTAAATGTCCCTTAGGACTTGGCTTGTTGGCAGACTCGGAAGTGGTAGGTCTACAGTTGTACTCAATGTTCCTAAAAAATATCTTTCCAACCTAATCAATTACATGATTCTATGAAAGACAGACAGATTGCAAATATCATGGAAAATAACTGCATTGTCTTTGTACCACTACACACTGAATACTTTTGTTTATTAAGGGAGGTGGAAGGATTTCAAAGGCTTCCTGCAGCCCTCTGCATCCTGAGATCTTTAAATCTCTGCAAACACAGATGCTAAAAAAATGCCATGCCAAGCACTATCTCTCCAGTCAGTGCGTGACTCCTGTCTAGCAGCTTTGCACTGCTGTGCCTTACATGTTCAAATTAAGACCCTGTAAGACAAAGTGCAGAATAAACAGACCAAATAATTTAAAAACAAACAAGCAAAACACCCGAGAACCTAATTGGAAGCCAAACGCAGCATCAGTGTTCTCATTGCTGAAATCTAAGCATATGATTGAAAATACTATAGCAGACTGACTTGGTGTCATTTCAGATAGCAAAAAGACCACAGACTTTTATCAACATGTTTTGTATAATAAAATACTTTTGAAGTACTTCATAAGAAGGATATTCACATGAAAAAGCTAGCTGAAGGGGAAGATCTGCCCCAACAGGAACCAAGAAATGTCTTTAATTGTTTTCTCCTTCTCATGAGTGTGAAACTTGGTTTTTCCAACAATTTTTTTTTTATAAAAAGCACTTGCAGGTATGAACAGCTGAACAAAGCTGCAACCTCATTCATCCTTTGTTCCTGGATTTGCTTCTATTATAGCACAGATGCAACAGTAACAAGTGAGAAATGCAATTTTCCTTCTCTACTTCTTAGAAGTGCTTAAAACTCTTTACATCATTTCCACTGTATTTATGGCCCATGTCTGTAAACACACATAGAAAATAAAACGCAGATGAGCAGTGGAATACAGTAACAGCATTGGGCACCTGCTGCTTTTCCATGATAATTTCCATGGGAACAGATGCTAAAGCAAGTTAGTTTGAAAAGCATACATGAAAAATTATCCCCACTGCCTTTAAAACTCTTGACTTCAGTTTTGTAAAATTAGGTTAGAAAACGCTACAATGAGGCATAAGAAAGAAATTAAAGTATTACCGCATGCCTCTTCATTTAATAGTATTTAGTCTTTACACTTCAGGTTCAACCATATATTTCAAAGGCATCAGCTACAGATGTTCCCTCTTCCTTTAGCTAGCAACATAAGATGTAGTCTTCCTTTATTAGGCTCTGGAAGGACTTAACCACTGGTATAATGGGATACAATCACAGAACACAAACTAGCAAAGCACAAGGCAATTTTAAGTACCTGAATGGTCCCACTGGCTCACATGCCTGTGCTGGTGCCGAAGTGAAGCTAAAAGTTTGCCCAATTCTGTCCTTTCCCATGTGAAAAGATCACCTCTCCTAATGGCTCTTCTGTTTTCATATTTCTGTTATTTTTGAGGCCTATGACAAAATAAAAGTGCCATACTTTTACCTGCTAGCACAACAGCCAGGAAGCACAGACTCCTTATCCTTTCCATGGTTGAAGGCCAATTTCTGCAGGCATCAGCAGCAACAACAGGCAGCCTTTTATACAAGGCAGGGCACGATAAGCCCTTGTTCCAATACATAATAAGAAACATTGTAAATTATTTTTTTTTTAGTATTCCTTTCTTAGAAGAGATTAATTATAACACATGACTCTGTATTTAAGAATGTATCTAAGCTGATAAGATTGGATGCAATTTGTCCACAAACTGTGCTCAACTTCTGAATTCCACCATTCTTTTCCCACAAATTGTTAGAAAACAAATCTTTCAGAGAACACTTCAGTTCTGGTTGTTGTTTGGGTTCTGTTTTGGCTTTTTGGTTGCTTTGTTGCTGTTTTCTAACAAAACATCTTCAGACTATTGGAGTCCAGCGCTTACCTTGTATGAAATTTCATATTATCCTTTGTCACATATGTAGTTTCAGAGCACAAACTAGAAGTTTAGAAAAAAACAAACACTAACAGCTGAATTGTCCATTAAAACAGGACACTGATATTGTGACATTTACAAAGTGACAATTCTCTTCCACTTCATGGCAATAACTTTCAGAGTAAAGCTGTATTCTACAGTAAGGTCTGGTTTGGGGGGATTATCTTCCCAGACTGAAAATGAACAAATAATTTATCTTTCCATACGTGCATTATCTAAACTATATTAGTGTCTATCAGGAGACAGCATCATAAAAGACAGTGTCTGTGCTGTCAAGCATCAGCAGAGAGAACCTGCTGCAATTTAGATTGCTGTCACAACAGCCCCTCACCAAATGGTCCACTAAGAGCAGACCAGCAGCAGCAGGTGGCAGCTGCTTCCTAGGTTTCTAACTACTTTTGTCCTATAGCTGCAAAACATAGTAGTCACATGAATCTTAAACATGCACACTGAAAACACTGAACTACCTAGGCTTCCCAGGTGGCATTCACAAGCATTCAGCTGCTGGCATCATTTATGTAGCTTGGCACAGTGGGTGGTCTTTAAGCAGTGGGCCAGGTGGTACAGAAACCCTCCACCAGCCACACAAAGTCTCTTCAACCTTACACGCACATCCACTCTCCACTGGTGGTTTTGCTCAAAGTTGTGACATGGTCCCAGATCTTGTGTGTACCCCTGGAGTAGTCAAATAGCACGGTAAGTAACTGGTATTGCTGCTGTTTATTTTAACTAACCTGTTTCTTAACAATATGTACGATTACTCATTTCTGCCAAAATTTGGAATGAATCAGTAACTTCAAGTTGCGAGCAGTATGCATTTTCATTTCCTCTCAAGATGAGCTGCAAAGGAAATAATTCCTCCAAGATCAGTAAGAGGCATCAGAAATGTTTGACAGACCATATGTAATAAGGTAAGAACTGTCATCTCTTAACAGGAGTCATCTGCTTCATTGCTTAGCCTGGAGAAGAGGGGGCTCAGAGGAGATCTTATTGCTGTCTACAACTACCTGAAGGGAGGTTATAGCCAGGTGGGGGTTAGTCTCTTCTCCCAGGCAACCAGCACCAGAACAAGAGGACACAGTCTCAAGCTGCGCAAGGGGAAGTTTAGGCTCGAGGTGAGGAAAAAGTTCTTCATAGAAAGAGTGACTGGCCATTGGAAGGAGCTGCCCAGGGAGGTGGTGGAGTCACCATCACTAGAGGTGTTTAGGAAGAGACTGGATGGGGTGCTTGGTGCCATGGTTTAGTTGATTAGATAGTGTTGGATGATAGGTTGGACTCGATCTCTGAGGTCTTTTCCAACCTGGTTAATTCTATTCTGTTTTAAGTCTGAGTGAATTCTACTAGTGTTCGGAAATCATATCAACACACTAACAACGGCCAACAAGAACAAATGGGGGTACCAGAACACCCTATGGGCAAGCTATTCTACCCACATTGTGTAAAACTACATTTTACATTCAGGGCTTTTGCAAGGGAAGTGATTTTTTTGCTTCTTTGTTTTGTTTTTATATATAAGCAAGTATGAAGACAAAAAGTAGTAGTTCACATTCACATCTTTATTTAAGCAATACCTACAGAAGCTCTGATTTACAGACTAATCTTTTCCAGAAACAAACAAAAACACAAACAAAACCAAACAACACAAAAAACCCAAACCAAAACCAACATCAAACATAAACAGAACCCCCTCAATATCGAAACACTATCTGACTCTACACAATTCTTTTAAATTTGCAGAATTTACAAATTAATACTCAGAGCAGTGAGGTAAATATACATCCTCCCTCAATATCCACACTCTTAAGAGCTTTAGAAGTCATACAGGCACAAGGTAAGATATTTTCTTTATACAACCCTCTATTTACACAGCTTTTTCCAACACACATGGTTCAGTTCCCAAAGTAACTGCCAAGGTTTGCAAAACAGTGTATTTAAAATACATTTAGCAGCATATAAAATTAGATAAAAAGGAAAGACATTTTGCTTTAAAAAAAGAAAATGAGATGACAGAAACAAATCCATAAGAAAAAAATAGAATAAGATATATTTCTGTCATGATATTAAGAACACCTAGTCATTATAGAATGTAGGCAAAACACTAATAAAACATACCAGTTTCTGAGCATTTGAGTTCTAGTCCTGAGCAGAGTATACATAGCTGCACAACTTTGGTCAACAAGGATTATATGCTAACATTAACACAAATCATACAGCATTTGCTGTTAGTAGGATACAGCCATGTCAGATAGATGTGTCATTACAGCTCCGTCTCATCTTTTATTCACTTCACTTTACTAAAAACAGTGCAAGTGACCTTTCGAATCTTGAAATTGCCTGCTGTAATCAAAGGCTTGTTACTGGGACATAATCATCCTCCTGCTACCCTAAAACACAAAACACCTGATCATATTTGTGAGTGAAATACAGCAGAGCATTTTTGGTTTATATTCCAGGTTATAATTTTGAGGTGGTCATTAGATAAGACTGATTTCCAGTTAAACTGCAGGTGTTACAAATAGCACACAACTTCAGTCATAGAACACAAACACATCTATGTGACCATTGAGACAAGTGTGTTACCAAGAGGTGATTTTTTTTTCCTTATATACAGTACATATTTTAAGGACAGCAGGTCTATTAGAAGAGTTCATTCTTACTTGTCAGTTCATTCCCATCATCAGTGTTTTACCTAATGAGCATGCAGCAAACTGCATACAGTGCACGTGAAATTCATCAATACATTAATTTATCCCCCTAATTTCAATTAATGGCAAGATCTTCACTTGCATCTCCTGTATCTGAGATCTGTCCATCTATTAGATTTCGAGCTTTCCAGATCCTCACAGTCCGGTCACTGAAAAAAGGGGGGAAAAAAGCACACCACAAAGCAGTATTAGAGCCAGGTACTAGACTGGGTAAGAGGTGGGAGGAGGTGGGCAGGGGAACTCGCTTAAAAGCTCGGATGTCTTATTCAGAAAGACATTTTTGCCAAAATAAGATTCCTTAATGGATATACAAGGCTCATTCTGCCCCGAGGAGACTTTGCAGTATAGAATGTACAATATTTAAGAGTCTTGAATGTTCTCACAGCACTGGCTACTAGCTTTAATGACTTAAGCAAGTATGAAGATTGTTTCCGAGGGAAGTAAAACCCTGCTATTACTTATATTTTTAAAATACAATTAATGGTAAGAGGCTTAAGTAGGCTAACATCAGAGAACAGCTTCCATCACGTAACTATTTGCAACTCAGCAGACGACAGGCAAACAGGCCAATGCACCACAGACTCGGAGACAGATCAAGAGACAGACTCAACAGGACAAGGTTGCTTCCTGCCATCAAAACAAGTGTGAAAAGTTTTAATAGGTTAAATCAAACAGAACCTGAAACACACTTCCTTTGCATGAGAGGTTTCAGTCTGTAATAAGAAAAGGTAACAAAAGCACAGAACCACAAGACCATATAAAGTGCTTAATCACCTTCCCCCACAAAAACCCATCAAAACCCTTTGCAGCCTGCTTTTGGGAGCCTGAACCCATTTCTGGGTGTCCCTGAATGGGAGGTTTTCCCTTTTTTGAGTGAGCATGTACGTACGCTGGTTCATCTTTCTAGAAAGATATTGCTAAAAACTTGGAAATCAGTTGTGTAGTAGCACATTCCTGCCTGACAACTGAACCTTGAATTCACCACCTGCCAGCCTGCTGGGTAATTTTTGGTAGCAATGAAGCCACACTTTGGGTAGCTATTGCTGCCTCTTTTGTGGGTGTCTCTGACAAAAGCCCTCTAGTGAGCTAGTGTTCAGAAGCCCAGGAGAGGCAAGCTCTAATTCTGTACCTTTGGCAACAGTTATTATTTACACAGTTGTAATGTATATGCAAGTATCACATGCAACGGTTTATGTAACTTGTATTGCCATACACAGAAAGTGAAATGAAAGAAGTAGTCTTGTTAAATCTGTTAAATCACATTTTTTTTCCTGTGTAAAAGAAGTTAAGAGAGTTCCTCACAAACATTGAGCTATGCAACTAGCAAACACTGACTCACATATTCCTTTTAAGCAGCTCAAAAAAACCCCAGGAGGCAATAGTCAGAACAGAGCTTATGATACTGTAGGGGTTTTCTGACTTGAGCCTTCACTTCAGTGCAAGTTCTCAGAATACCTTAAGATCTGTAGACCTTCACCACAATGTTACAAATGCCAACCAAAACGCTGGTATTTTATATTCGAAGTACTTGTATCTTCTAAACTTTAGGCAGAGGCAGAAGTTTTGACTTCTCTAGTCCTATTAATATTTTTAAAAAAACTACAACTGGCCACTAAACATAGAAATCCTTCTTCAGTTCAGAAAGATCTGCTTTCATCTCAGAATTCAGAAGCTTCTATGATTAGCATTAGAAGATTAACGTGACAGCTTTCACAGCTGCTGTGCTCAGACCACACCACTAAGCAGGTTCTGCTGCCATCTCCTGCACTTTCTCCAGAATGAGGTGTTAATCTTGGTCAAGATCAGGTACTCAAATTTTCTCACTTCACTGAGGAAGCAAATGTTCAAACCAAGGTGTTTTAAAAGGAGAGTAGGATGGTTTGCAAAGCTTCTGCTATACACTGGCACTTAAAACCAAAGAAAACCCCCAAAACACAACCGCATACCACTCCTCTCAAATTCCCACGGGTCAGAAATAGCTGTAAATTGACCAACTGTAGAGACAAGCTGGTAGAGTTCTCAGCTATTGCCAAAATCTCCTTGCCATCCTGCAGACAAGCAGGCTTCAAAGTTTTTTGCTTATGCACCCCACCACTAAAAAATTTTAAAGTATCTCCCCACCTCCCATGTGCATTTATATTTTCCTCCTGCATTCCAACAGATCATGCTGTACATTCCTCGGGGTGCATGCACCCCACTTTAGAGATCAGTAGATTGTTAGCATTTAGGGACATGGGCAGGTCTCCCCCATGCTTGCTATGAAGTGACTTAAGACAACTTAAGATCTCCTAAATGCATTTGCATGGACAGAATTCTAGCAGGAGCTATGGAAAGAAAAGGCTGATGGAAAAGACAAACTCACTCTGCTGCTGTGAAGATCTGGCTGGAGTTGGTGCAGATAGCATTTATAGGGCTGTCATGTCCCTTCATCTCCCCAATAGGTGCAAAGGTATCCACATTCCAGAGCTTGAGGATGCCTCCTCTGCAGCCACTGAGAAGAACTGGGGCGCCAGGTACCAGCCCAAGAGCACACACCCAGTCTTTATGAGCATTAGGAACTTGCTGAAAAAGAAGGCAGACAAGTCTCACAGGGCTGCAAAAACTTCCAGTTGAAAAATTCCAAGTTCTATAGTTGATTTGCTACAGGACTCTAGGTATACCCCAGCCCTGTGGCTTCTCCTTTAGGACAAGGGTGGTACTATTTTCCATGAGGCTACTCCTATACCACAGGTTTCTCTCTCTTTGTGAAACAATACTGAAAAACAAGAAGAAAATCCAATGTGCACAAGTGACCTGATGTACAACAGAAACTTATTTAGGATAATGCTATATCTGCATGTGTTTAAAGGCATATTTGAATGCCTATTTGACATATGGCTTCTGTATGTTTCAGGTCTGTCTTTAAAGCAGCTATAAAACACAAAAGAAAAAGCCAAAACCTACTGAAAAATACACCAGGGAGACAAACCGTCTCTGCCTGTGCCTTCCTCCTTTCCCCACTACAAATCATAAATTGATTTTGTGAAGTTACACACAAAAAATACATTAATTCTTTACTGAAGAAGTACAACAACATTTTTCCTGCAAACTCAAAGTAAAATGCTGTACAGACCAACTAATATGAATACCTGTTTGGTACTAACACTGGGGAAATAAAATGCAGCAAACTTGGGCTATTAAGGGGACCAGGAGTGATTCTTCTCCAGTTTGGTAAGAACTACTTTGTGTTGCTGCCTATCTGATGTTACAGAGTGGATTCAGCTTTCGAGGATCATCTTGGCATTTTATCTGTAACAAACTGTTACCACAATACTGCTGGTCTGGTCCTGCATCACTCTATGAAATTAGGAGGGGGAACAGCTCTTAAAAGCAGCTTTGTTTTGTCGCAGTGGTGTTTTGTGGCTTCAGACGTACAGCTCCAAGTGAAGTAGATGATCTCCAAACTCTTTTGAATAAGATGTTTGCTAAATAGTTTTCATCAGTTGTAGACTTGTTTAACAGGTATGACAAACCAGGCCCTCTGTGGAAATACTTGTACTTACACTATATTTCCTTCACCTACAACAGTCAAGCATACATACCAAAAGAAAGTTGCAATAACAATTCTGACTGGGTAAGAGCAGTTTAAGGAATGCAATGGATCACCTAGAGCAGCTGTGCAATCTGTAACCTTGGAGAAATTCAAAACTCAGCTGGGCAAGGCCTTGAGCAACCTGATCTGACTACAAAGTTGGCATTGCTTGGACCAGCCGGCCAAATTCACACTGTGTGACTGCCAGTGGGCTCTGAATCGTCACATAAGTAGCAAAAGTGACAGCGCTTTTCTTCATTCCCCAAAAGAGACAGTGGAAAAAAAAATATTTATATTCTTTTGTCAAGTGCTTTGGTCTCACCTCCCTGAAAAACACACATTTTCTAGAAGAGAAATAATTTTAATTCCATTTTATTTTTAGAACTACCAAACAGCAGAACATGAAGTATAAAAACTATGAAGTGCACACATACCAAAAAGAATGTAGAGAAATGATACCACCAGTCCACTGGGACCATACTACTTGACCTTTACTCCCATATTCTTATTTTGAGGGTCCGGTGAAGATTTTCTGTAACAAGTTTAATTCCTGAGTTCTTAGGTTAACTGTAAAGTTCTAGTAGTGTTATGAAAAGGAACAGGCACTTAACAGGGTAACTCTGAAAGACGGTCAAGAAAGTTTGTATATTTATGGAATACTGAGTATGCCCATAATGAAATTTTCTTTTTTAAAGTGACCTGTCCATTATTCTGTCATGTCCAAAAACTTTAATGTTCTATTATGTAACAAATTTCCTTGTTATCAGTTGTCACATTAAATGCATTCCTCCCTCATAAAATTCTTAAATTGTTAGTATCCAATAAAAGATTTCCAAAGCCAAGATTATCTCCTGCCTTCCATTTCTCACACAGAAGCCACTATCCCTATTTCCACAACTTTTCATAAGACACAAATGAACAGACTGGCTTATAGCAAGTAGCCCAAAATCAGTGCTCCATGTCAGAACAACTTAAAGTTAACTTCAACGTTACCCTGGATTTTAACTCCTTTTTGCACACATCCCTTCTCCCAAATTCCATTCTCTTCACACACCCTCACCCCAGTGAAAACCTACAGCAAGTATCTTCTAACAACAAACAATTAGGTGTGTGAATACATTGCATAACAAGATGAATGGAGATAAAGACAGAGAGGTGATTCTGCCACTTCACTCTGCTCTGGTGAGACCTCACCTGGAGTACTGCATCCAGCTCTGGAACCCTCAATACAGGAAGGGCATGGACCTGATGAAGCAGGTCCATAGCAGGGCCACCAAAATTATTCAGGGGGCTAGAGCACCTGTCCTATGTAGGAGGGCAGGCTGAGGGAGCAAGGGTTGTTCATCCTGGAGAAAAGGCGGTTCTCGGAAGACCTAATAGCAGCCTTCCAGTACCTGAAGAGGGCCTACAAGAAGTCTGGAGAGGGATTGTTCACAAAGGCCTGTAGTGATAGGACAAGGCACAATGGTTTGAATTTGGAGAAGAGTAGATTTAGGATGTTAGGAACAAGTTCTTTACCATGAGGGTGGTAGAATGCTGGAACAGGTTGCCCAGGATGGTAGTTGAAGCCCTATGCCTGAAGATATTCAAGGTCAGGCTTAACAAGGCTCTGAGCAACCTGACCTAGTGGAGGAAGTCCCTGGTCACTGCAGGGGGTTGGACTAGATGACCTTTGAAGGTTCCTTTCATCCCAAAGCATTCTACAATTCTGTGATTGTATGAGCCTGAAAACACAGCATGACTGTCACATTAACTGCATTTTTTTTTATATTACCTGAAGAAGGTCTTTTTGAGACAAATCCCATTTCTTAATTCCATTATCTCTGGATCCACTAAAAAGGTTGTCTCCCATAATAGCAAGGGCTTCAATGCCATCATAATGAGGAGGTTCAAAATTGTGTGTAGGACTTACACTTCCAAGAGCTCCTTCAGTCACATCAAACATCTAAAATAAATAATCAAATATGTTAAATAAAATTATCTGCCATATAACCAGCTTGGATAACATGCAGGAAGTAACTTCAGAGGGAAAACTTGGAAAGTCTTATTACTGTATCATGATGCATATTTGACAGAATTTATCTACTAGAACCACACTTTTTCTACCTCTTGCCTTATGCAGGCATGCTTAACTGACTTCAGAGAAGACTGATCTGAAAAAAAATGCTACTATGTGGTTACAGAACACATTGCATCTTCACAAGGACAAGCTTGCATATACTGGGTGGTGAGCTAGAGAAACAAAGCCCATGCGTATGGGAAACGTGACTCTCACCAGGGGAGTTGCACAGGCAACTGCAAGAAGAGACATAAATGTATTTTTCTAACCAAGCTGTGGTGGCAGTGGTTACACACCATTATATCCTGATGCTTTCCATGGACTAGACACCTCTCTCTTCACCTCTGATATATGAATGAGGTCTAAAACTAAATTCTTTAACTGAGTCTGTTTTAACAGCTTTAGGCATAATCAATCTTCCTCAGGACTTTGCAGCAGTCTAAGCAATCCTGTTTCATTTTGCACTGTAGCGAGCCAGAAGTCTCACAGATGAGCTGTAACTTTTAAAACCTCTACTTCTGTTTCACAAGCAAATGTCAGATTTCATCTCCTGTTATTTGCTCTTCATTGACCTTTTAAAAAGAATGAGTTTAGAACTAAAAAAAAAAAAAAAAAAAAAGAGAGGCTGACAGCGTAAAAGAAGAGCTGAAGTGAATTAAAGGTAGTTTAAAAAGGTACTGCATTCAATTAAAATGCATCAGTTCCAGTTGTAACAAAGTAGTTCAGTGAGATGCCAGAAAAATTAGGCAGTTGGACTGAGATGACTAATATCCACAGTACACAGTAGCTTCCAGTGGCAAGGAGAAACACTACCTGTGACCAGACCTGCTACCCACGGCGGACATACTCATGTGCAGAAGCATTGAGAATTCCCAAACTGCTGCCCTGACCATGCACATACAGATCATTTAAGCTCTTTGAAGTGGCTTGACAATTAGAAAAATTAACCTTGCAGAACACACACAGCCTCAAAATATCCCCAGATAGTCTAGTGATGCAAGTCAAGAAGTAGGCAGCCACATAAGGACTTATGTAGCCTGCCCACAGCAAAGAGCACACAAAAATGGCAGATATACTTCCTAACTGTTTACAGCTGTTTTCCTAAATACCCTTCCACCTCCCTGTTTGTCACATGAATTGATAGCATGATATAATTGCCTTCCATGATCACATTCTGTTTTCCCCACTAAAGGTTCTTCACTGATTCATGTGCCAGGATGTTAGGTCCTAACTAACCCAATATTCTAAATTCTGCAGAAAAGTCATTACCAAGAGCCTCTCTCTATTGCCCTGTGCCTAAGAATCCTCTAGCCTCTAACCATGGGGACTGCTGACAGGTGTGCACCCACTTCCCAAGCTGTCTTCTACTGGTTTAGTGTACAGCCAAGCATTCAAGAAAGGCAGGATAAAAGGAGAAAACCTACCTTGATGAGAAACTCACTTGGATTCTAACTCTTGTGCCTGCCCTGCCACCCCCACCCTGAGTGTTTATAGACTTTTTCCAGTGTGAGAAGTATAAGACAAGAACAAAATGTACTCCCTCATAACAAGCTAGCGTATCTTGTCCATTTTGTTATTGGTTTTATGAATCACATGTTCTTTGCAGCATGAGGGTCAGCTTTATGAAGAGGATTACATATAGTTCCGATAAGTCTAGTGGTTTGGGCATAGTCCTAACAAAGAGGAGCTTGTGGATTCAAAACCCCCTTGCCTGAGCTTGGCCAAAACAAAAAGGAAAAACTCCAAACAGAACCCTCAAAAAAACAGGTTCCCTGTGCTCACATGAATTAATCACAATGCCAAGAAGCAGGATTATAATGCCACTGGCTGTTCTTTGAACAGAACTCAGAGCAACCTGTGTGCTAATGAATACACCAAATAGATTGGCATATTAGCTGAGATGCGCTGACCTGTATCTCCTTCCCCAGTTCAGAACATGGGTAACACTTAAGCAAGAGCCTGGGCCAGACCCTGGACTCTCTTCTGTGAGGACCACATAATCTCTCTGCTTAAGTAATTTGGCCTGCACTCCAAAGCGGCAACTCTGACTTAAGACACTTTCAAGGAGCTAAATGTTACTTAAGAGTAGGTGCTAGGAATATTTCTTGAAGTCTGTCAACCTTGTGGGGAATTAAGTAAAAATTTAAGTACACATAACAATCCATCTATGTTCCATCATGAACTAAAAGCAGCACTGAAGTGGTAAGCATTTACTGAGACTAAACATTATTTATAACTGATGAAAGAATTCCTATCTTGGTTATCACATTTAAAATGTGGAGATATGAGTCACTTCTACTGAAGACTATATGCCATGCTGATGCAGAGAGTTAAAATAAGTAAGAAAGTAGTTTACCTTTATATAATGATCCTTTGAACCAGTGACAATAAGATCTTGTCCACTGGAAATTCGGTCTACAGTAAGGCACATAACAGGACCCTGGTGACCAGTTAGCTTTCCCGTAGACTGAAATCTTCAAGAGTAAGAAAATAAAGAAAGATTTGTTATTTTTCTCTAGACCAATGACAATCTATAGAACAGTGTCTGCAAGAACAGATCTTTTTATCTCCCTCTTGTCTTCACTATTCATGCTTCCATTTACATATATTCTATTGCTCATATCCCTGACTAAATGTTAAATCTATGTTAAACATGAACAAAACTTTCCATTTATGTAAAATTTAAGACAAATCAGACCCCTCAAATTGTTCTCTGTATTTTGAACATAGTTTATAGGTGCAGCAGGTTCTGTTTGGAAAAGTGCTATTATAGCATCTGTCACCTTACAAGCATCTGTTTTCTAGTGCCTATCTTAAAACATTGTGTTTTTCCCAAACATCTTTACTAAAACAGTTCACCATAACCTTAACACATGAGAAAATTATGAGCACCTCCTTTATCTTGGTAACCACCACAGCATGGACTATTTAATCCACACACCTTGACCATTATTTTGCCCAGGTCAAGAAGATTATCATAAACAGGAAACACATCACTGAATTTGTTTCATAGTCACTGACTTTTTATATGCATATGTAACCACAACAAGAACATTCTCTTCTGCTGGTGATCAGTACCTTTTCAGGTCCCACATCCTCACCGAGTTTCCAGCAGCTGCATAGAGGAATGTTCCAGTTTGATTTAGTGCAATCTGATTGATCTGGTTCTCCCCAGCTGGGATAGTGACTGTTCTGTTAGTACTTCCTGAACATACATCACCAGGCATAGCTTGGCCTGAAGACCTGAGCACAGAGAGGAAGGAGTGAGAGAAAAAAAAAAACCAAAAAAAAAAACCAAACCACTCATTGTTATGTTCTTTCCACTTTATGTACAGTTTAAAATCAAACCTATTTACCTGAGCAAAATGCCAACTGTTAATAGCAAACATGATAAAACACTACAGGCACGGATGCAATTCTTTGTTTCCATTTATTACCCAGACCACATATTACCCTGAAACATGCAAAGCTTAAAGACTCAGAAAATAGTATACTTGAATTATGCTGTGCTGCACTATTTAATTAAATATAATCAAATTTACCTAGACACAGGTAAGACACATTTAAACTCTTGGCATTTAAGTTTAGCATACTTACGTCAATGTCCGAATACACTTGGCAGAATCTCTTATGTCCCACACCTTGATATAAGAGGTTGAGACTGTAAAGACCAGGCTAGTGTAGTTGCAGTATTTTATGGAAACAACATTATTTGGATGACCCCCTAGAGACATAATCTCTTGTCCAGTTACCAGATTCCAGACTTTACAGGTGCGATCTAAATAAAGAAACAAAAAGAGTAAAAGAATAATAAAACCTTCACCCAAACAGAAGATTAATGTTTTCCAAAATGCAGTAATTTAAAGCACTACATGAATTCATTCTCATATCCCTGCACTTAGGTATGCACTGCAGAAAGACAGCCTAACTAAACAGGTCTTAAAGAATACACAGGGACATCATTTACCATCATCAAAACTAAGCAAGGTTAATCATTAAATGTTGTGCGTATTAGCTCCCATTGCATTTGTAAAGGATAAAATCCCATCTCAGGGAAAGTGAAGACAGACAGTTTAGAAGCTGTAAATTTTGGATTATGACAGGCCAAGAGAACCACATAGTTTTTAGTTCAATACCACAGTTTAGGAGAAGCCAAAGATGTGCTAATTCCTACCTCTATATCAAACTTGAGGCTATTACTTCACATTGCACATTGTCACACATGCTATTAGGATTGGCTCTGTCATAACACTTGATAAATGTTAGTGTCATTCTTTATATTTTTTTATGCCACTAAAAGTAAATGGCCAAATATTATACATTGAAATAAAAAACTTATATTGTTGTAAATCTTTCTTCATCTTACGTTGCAAAATAGATCCTCACAATCTTCCATTGTATTTTCAGCACTAAACACGGGAGAATGTCACACTACCCCAAGTTATCAAAGCAACCTCTGTAGGCAACACAGGTGTATAGAGCTTTCCCAACCTTTAGATCCAGTGAAGAGAAGGTCATCAGTTGCATCAACACAAAGCACAGCCTTGGCATGCCCTTCAGCTGTATAGATACACTGAAGTGGGGATGATCGGATGCATTTTGAAGCAGGGAATGGGTTAATTATCCCCCTAAAGGGAAGAGAAGAATGTGAGTTTGGCATAGTAGTAGACACTGATAAAATTAATTTACTTAAATGTAGGGAAATTTTCTTATGTGTGAAAGGAAAACAGCTAAATACCTATAAACTATGTAAGGAGTTTTAGCATTTAGCTTTAACAAGTGTCGGTGCTGGACTATCAGTTAAAGGAAATCACACACAAAACCAAACAAATGAAAAGGATGCTGCATGTTGGGTACATGGGAAAGTCAGTCTAATTCTGAAAGAACCAGGTTGCTTAAAGCTCCTGGATCCCCAGGACCAGCCCTAAGACTACAAATTGCATATCAATACCTTAATCTAAACAGCACATCTGAAAAATGGAGCAAACAATGTATACTGCCAGTTCCAAACTCAGCAGGCATTTCACATGAACTGCCTTCTATGGGCAGACTTGGAGAACTGCTGCTAACTTGTATGCTTGAAGAAGCTTCCCTTCAGCACTCTGTACCCAATGCAAAGCTTCTACCGAGATGGCTAAAAGGGAGTATGCTTGGAGTCCCGAGAACCCAGAGGAATCTTCCTGGGAATTCATAGCTAGTTCTGTGGTGGTGCCAGGAGACTGTAACTTAGTCGGTACAAACCTCACAGTTCAACACCAAATAATTATTTAGCATTCTAAAATCCCATGCCTACACAGCTGCATACGCACTGAACCCCAGTGACTTCTGAAACACTGAAAAGCCTCAAGGTAATGCCCATGCACATGCAACGCAATGCTGTGACCTAACCAGCTTGAGTTAAGACTTCTTGTCATGCCCTTCTGGGATTTACACACAACTCTAAGAACAAACAGACTAAACCATAGCCTTATCTCAAAACAAGGAGTGCAAGATGATCTAGGAAAACGTAAAAATTCTGTTACGTTGCCAGAAGCATGATACTGGAAGGAAGTCCTTCTTGGTACTGTCTAACTTGATGAAGAATAGCTGGTTTTTTTCTAATGCAGTCTTAAAAGTCATTATATTATACATTTTTAGTGCTCAGGACATCTTCATTCGCATAGTAATTGCCATTAATTTCCTCATGTTGGAAAGGCATTCAGCTTCCAATCTGCGCTTTTTAGGTTTTCAAGAACACACGAATTATTTACTTCATTAATTTCGGTCTCTATGCTTTTGTTTTTCCAAAATCTGGTAAAACTAACATGATTCTCTCCATACTATTCCCCATAGGATCATGCTGCCTCTAGGATGGAGTTAGTTCTACAGCTGTTCTCACCTATTTGTTCTCTTGACAAGTCACATAAAACTCACATCACCAAGCTAGCTTTTTATGTGCAGTGTTCTGAAAACTATAGACAAAAAAAATATGACTGCTACATCAACCAAAGACACCATCACATTACTGTTACCCTTTTGACTGTCCTTCTCTTGATAAACCAAGTATTTCATTAGGTAACAAAGTCCTAAGCCCTTTCTTAGGAACACAAGTGGGGATATTTCTTCCATGTCTTAAACCACTGTGGGTACTATCATAAGATCATAATAAAAAAACACTATTCAATTTTATTTACACTGGCATTTAATTTTCAGTGACAAACACACAACTGAACAAGAAGAACAGAAAGAGAAGCATATAAAACCTAAGACAATGTCTGCTCTTGTTTGTTAAAAGAAAATAAAGAGAAAGAATATGTCTAAGGAAAGCTTTAAACCATACATCATTTAAAACAGAAGAAGAAAAAAATAATAGTTACATGCTCAACAACAAAGAACACCCTAAAAAAGGTGATGGGAAGACATGCTTGACCATAATTTTACTTTTTCAAACTTCTGGCAAAAGCAGAAAAGAAGCCGTGTACAAGTATCAGGAAAATTCATGCAGCAGAATGAAATTTCTTGAGAACTGGAATAGCTTCAGTGAGATGCCAAGAAAACAGAAAAGAGAAAGAGGTAAGTACCTGTGTACCTCCGACAGAGAGGAATCACTTTCATCAGACCTATAATCAACAGTGGTGGAATTATGAGAAGAAAGAATATAGGTATCAGCAAAGTAAAGCCTCCATACGAAAGAAAAACTACAGCACGGCCAACTCAGGAAAGCAATGCCGGTCCACAAACGGTATGACGCATTGCTCAGGGTATACCTCAAACCCGCGTAATACAGGCCAAGGAAGTTGAGTAACACCAGCTAAGCCATTAGTTATTTCTCCAACATTTTTTACAGAAGACAAGGAAGTAAAAGGTGAAGATGGATTCATAATTTAACCTTTGTTACAAAATGCTCGTTGAAAATATCAAAAGGAAGAGAAATTCTGAACATCAATGCCTGTTAAATGTAGAAGCATGGAAAATGATAAGCATAAAACTATTAAACATATTGATAGCTCACTGGAATAAGACCACCAATTTGCAAGCAATCCTAAGTTTAAAATCCTTCACCTCTTGTTTTCAGAAACACTTAAAAATAAAAACTAAGAAACAAGAAAAATTGCACACACAAATGCAGATGTGACCATCTGCAGTAGGTCTTAAGACATCCTTCATTTCCAGCTCAAATTAGATTCTGCAGTTTCAATTGACTTCAAAGTCAGTCCAGAGAAAATGAAAATGATTAGGCAGGAGTTATCAGTAAGATACAGTTAACAGTGAAGATAGAAGTTACAAGCACAGTTAAACTACTGAAAGCCTTGTTTGGCATGTGGTCACTGCAGACCACTGGAGTGGGGGAACCACCACAACCAAAACCAACCAACAAAAAACCATACACAACAAAACCACCATAAGTTTTATAGAAGATATTAGTGTAAACCGACAAGAGCAATTTTGCTACAGTCAGAACTAGAGGTCTATTCCAGTCTGATCTGCAGTTTTTAAGCACTGCATAGCACTAGTACTGGTACTGAAACCTATAAACATTTTGTGCATGTCCTCTGCAGTTTGGAGTAAGGCTCTTAACTGACACCTAATGTGAGGAAACTGAGCTGCGCTGAACAAGGTATGAATGTCATCTGCTTCTCCAGATCACCTCCTACAGGCAATTTGTTCCATAGTTCGCATAACCCCTAAACGATGATGTTCTGTTTGAAAACTCCATCCTCCCAGGTGCCATTGTGACAGCACTCTCAGAAAGGCTAGTGTAACCAAATAACTGTCGAAAGCACTATTTCCTAAATTGTCAGCTAAATCCTACTTTCAAGTGTAAGCACACAGACGAATACACGTACGACTAAGAAATCTACCACTCTTTTCTACTTTGGGTTTAAAACTACGAATATAAAACAGCCTAGAAAACAGGAAACGAGGTTCAGCAGGAAATTGCTTTTCTTGAAATTTTTCCCCCCATAATGGTTCTATAGGGGGTTAAAATATTTTATTCCAAATCTACACCAAATGATAAGAAATATCTCCTCTGGTCTTGCAGAAGGGCAAAACACCTAACAGATACTACACTGATAAATTGAGCGCACTTCACAGTTCCTCTGTTGGGGGCTGAAGCTTCCCTCTGTGACTTACTTATCCTGCTGAACTGATGTGTTTCCCTGAGAAACAGTAAGACGACTAAAAACATTCATTTCATTACGGGGCCGGCTTGGTGGGGAAGTAGGAGGTGACAGACTAGCCTCTGGGGCTCCAGAATCTGAGCTACAAGAAAAAAAGAACATCTTCTTTAACAGGTTATGAATGGTTAGAAAAGTTAAATGCAACATGGCTCAAATATTAGATGCTCTTTTCTTAAGTGAATAAATAATGCTAGCTACTGATGTTTCCCCAAGAAGGTAAACTTAAGACTACAAACTGCTGCAGAGTACAAGGTGGTACAACACTCAGACTTTGCATGCTCACAGTGAAAGCTCCAAGCAGAAAATACACATGTAAAATGAAGAAATGTTTATAAAACTGCAGTTTCATAGAGAAATTGTTGTCTTCCATTAAAAAAAATAAAAAGTTCTGAAGGACATTTTCTCAGGGCTCTGGTCCTGAGCTATTTTCTCCAAAAAATTTGGAAAAAACCCCACCAAAATGAAGCAAACCGAAAAACCCCACACAGAAATTGCACAGTGACAAATATAAATGGCAACAATAAGAAGTGTCCTAGAAGAAATACAAAAATACATATTTTTCATAAATAAAAGAGTCTTACAGTTTTTGTTCTTTTGCCTTTGCCTTTTCCATTGTTTTCTCGTAGGCTTTTCTCTTTGCTAAAGGTGAAGGCTCAGGTAGCTTCTTCTCTGACAGAGACGGCTGTCTAGAACTAAAGCAAGAAGAATCTCCCTTTAGGGACATTTACAAAACTGCTTTTCTGACATCAGACGTCATTCTCCATTTCAGAACATGCTTCAGCTCTTATTGTCTTTTTTGAATCTACAGCCTCTAAATTCCTTCTCACATTTTAATGTAAAAGTACACTAAGTTTATCAACTTTCACAGTCTATCAACATACTGAAGAGCCAGATACTAAATACGCAAAGAAGTTCTACTAATTAAGTAATAAAAATTGCTGACTACAAGAAATACAGCAGAGTATGCATCTCAAATTAAAATCACTGCGAAAATGAAAGGTCTGATTAAGATCTAAAATTTCAGATTCCACAACATTCAACTGAAATAGACCACTTAAAGGCATGAAGAACAGAGAAATCATAACGATGCTTGAGTATGAATTAAACCTTGCATTAACACATTCATGTCTCAAGAAGAAATTCAAAATTAGGCATTGAGAAAAAGTATTTCCTGTTGAGAGTCTATTATAAGTAGAAGCATTGCTTCTCACCATCCCCTCTTGCCTTCCTCCTTGTTTTCCATCTGTCCTTTGTCTCTCTAGCTCTTTCTCTGAAATAATTTCAGTTCAGTCACTGTGGTCTTTCTCCCAACCTTTTACTCCCCATTAAAAACAGTGAAAAGATTATTTAGGTGTCAGCATTATTTCATTACAGTCAGATAATAAAATAAGGGCATGCTTTCTACTCTTCTGAACTGTTCCTCACTAGCTGGACACTGGCTTCTGTTTATCCTTCACACACCCACCCACTCATGTATTTGGAAATTCTTACTGTTAGCATAAGGAGAAGAAACACTTCCCAAAAGACAGAAGGCAGATTTTGAAAATACATTTATGCCACGGAACTTTATTAGATAGAAAAAGTTCAGCCTCACACTAACTAGCATGTAGTTTCAGACTTTTACAAGTCTAGATCTACATACCTACAACTTTCTACAGGAGAAAAGCTATACAGTTACCCTTGGGAGGAAGTTGTGACAAAAATCCATCTAGGGACTGGCATGCTGAATAACATGATTTAACAAGGACAGCACAATCAGCAAGAGCTACTTGACTCAATTAGCCGAGACCAACTGTCTCAAACAATCATACACATACTAAAAACAAGCCTTAATTGGAAGGTGAAGGTTGTACCTGTAGACGTAGGGCCAAGAGTCTCATGCAGACCCTAGAGTGCCCCCAAGGTCTTCAAGAGACAGGAAAAGAAGAACAGGTGACAATCTGTCTAGTTTTGCAGAAAAGCCTAGCAGTTAAAATACACAAGAGAGAAAAGGGGGGTTCAACTGTCTCAAGGCCAGAGCGCCTACTTCTCTGCAGGACTCCCTCACCTCTAGGCATACTCTGCAAAGAACATAAAAAGAGGGGGAACAGGACACGGTCCCCGTCTCTCTCTTTATGCTGGACTAATATGCCTTTATGAATGCAAAAGCTCTGGTGTCACAAGGCAAATCATAGTATCAGCCTAGTGGCTAGGTCTTTCAGCAAGATGACAAACTTGGGTTACAGTTTTGACTGCCATGATTACCTATGTATCTATGAGCAGCTACCAGATTAAATAAACCAAACCAGAAACTGGAATCCAAGTTCCTCCGCCTCATACGAGCATCCTGCATACACAGACACCAAGCCTGCTCCCTCTTGCTCACTCTCTATCTGCCCCTTGGGTCTTCCATCTTTGACTCCACAGTGGCACATTCTCAGAAGAAGGTGTAAAGAGCATGATATTATTACTAATTTTTTAGAAAGCCTGCAAATAAAAATGTGTCATTCTAGCTGGAATGAACTTCATATGATGTCAACAGTCTGAATGAAAAACAGCAAGACGCTTAAGTACAGGTTTCTGGTGACCTTTCAGATTTCCCAGGGTATCAGAGACATCTGAAAAGAGCTGTCACAGGAGACCACTCTGCTCTGAAGAGGCTGCTGTAAATAAGTTGAATAAAGGACAACAGCACTAGAATCTTTATAAACAGAATTTCAACCAAATATGCATTTAGGTGCCTCTCTGAGTGACCAAAGATTTGAGAAAAGTGAATTGTCTCCAGAGTAGAGCACTTTACTTATATACAAACAAGTACATCTAAGCATACATTAATTTCTGTTGCTTCCAGAAAATACATATTTTGGATCATTGTTAATGTTTCTACCACATCCCTGAATGCCACTTAAGTTAGCAGCACAAAAAAAATAATGTTTATTGCAGGTGAGACCACATTCTTCTCCAGAAGAATGTATTTTATTACAAGAGATAACTGCACTACAGGCCCACAGGATGGTCAGATGGCTCAAACACAGACCCCTTCTGTAGTGATGACCAGCAACCAGCAAAATCAGCAATACTGAGCTCCCATTTTGAAAAAGCATCACAGTTACAGTGAGGAAGTAACTGCAGATTGATTGTGGGAATTTTTTAATTACTTATTTACTAAGACATGATCAATAACAAACCACAATATATGCAAGGCCTACTGCTGATTGAATTGACTTATTGACAGCATGTAGCTAATGTTCACACAATAGTTTTTAGAAATTCTTGTTTTGCCTTGTTGCTGGCTCACTTTCACAAATAGATTCCATTCTAGAAGATGAAGCGAGGCAAAATGTCGCATTACCTGAGTCTTGGATGCCAGGTCATAGCACTTGACGTTTTAAATCTTGAAGCTTCACAAGTCTCTAGTGATCTCATACTAACTGCAGAAACAAGTGGTTTTCTTCACCTATACTAACCCCCAAGAGCATTCTTTCCAAGCAAATTCTACATGTAAAATGCACTGAAGCCATCAGCATGGGTTAATAATTGCTATCAGCAGTGTTTTACAGTTCAAGATTGTCATCTCAAGCACATGCTAGAAATACACAGTAAAAATAACACATTGCAAATGTATATTAGATGGAGACTGCCGTAAATACATTACGCAAATAGGACAGAGTGAAAAAATGCCTAATTCCAGACCCTGCAACATGAAGATAGCTATAGGACAGTTTTTCCATATCACTGAATATGGCAAGTGCATTCAGTTTATGCATGATTTTGTGCAATATAGGAGCTAGTACCTAGAAAGCCAAGAACAGGATCTCTAGCAGTGAATGACTAATAACCAGCTGTGACATCAGTATATATGAAAAGCACAGCATCACGGAGTGCAAAAGCAAAAGTGCATGTAGGAGAGACATGTTGGCCCCAATTTATATTTTTCCCATTGTTTCTATTTGGCATCAAGTAATACTTTCAGTAAGTAAAACTATTCTCTAATTGCAGCCTGTGGGGAACAGGAGAGATGCCTGAGGACTGGAGGAAAACAAATGTCACTCCAGTTTTTAAAAAGGAAAGAAAGTATGACCTGGGTAACTACAGACTGGTCAGCCTCAACTCCATCCCTGGAAAGGTGATGGAGCAACTTATCCTCAGGGGTGCTGTCTCTAGGCATATCAAGGATAAGAACGCCATTGAGAGCAGTCAATATGGTTTTACCACGAGGAAGTCATGCCAACAGCAGCCTGGCATGTACTAGAAAGGGTGTGATTGGCAGGTGGGGAAAGGTTCTCCTCCCCTTCTACTCTGCCCTGGTGAGGCCACATCTGGAATACTGTGTCCAGTTCTGGGCTCCTCAGTTCAAGAGGGAACTGCTTGAGAGACTCTAGTGCAGAGCCACAAAGGTGATGAAGGGAATGGAACGTCTTTCCTTATAAGGAAAGGCTGAGGGAGCTGAGTCTCTTTAGCTTGGGGAAGAAGAGAATGAGGGGTGATTTCATCCAGGTTTGTAAATATGTGAAGGGCAAAGTGTTGGGTGGATGGAGCCAGGCTCTTCTCATTGATGTCTAATGATAGGACAAGGGGCAACCGGTGAAAGATGGAGCACAGGAGGTTCCATGTGAACATAAGGAAAATTTTGTTCACTATAAGGGTGACAGCACTAGAACAGGCTGCTCCCAGAGAAGTTATGGAGTGTCCTCTGGAGACATTCAAGACCTGCCTGGATGCATTCCTGTGTGGCTTGCCCTAGGTGATCCTGCTTTGGCAGTGGGGTTGGACTTGAGTTCTGCAGGTCCTTTCCAAACCCTTATAGTCTATGATAGGACTTTCGAGTACTCTTTCAACTTCACACTTGCATGCTCTGCTAATATAGAGACTTCATTTTAAGCATGGTTCACTCAAATGACTCACAGAGGTTTTACCTAACAGTTGGGACCTTATACAGACAGTATTGCTACATTTTATGAAGTTTTGGGGTGTTTTTGTTTTGGTGTTTGGTTGTTGGTGGGGTTTTTTTGGGTTGTGATTTTGTTCGGGTTTTTTTAACCTCTTTTCTAAGCAGATTCTATCTATCTCCCTAGAATGTGCATTTCTCACAGCACCTATACTGGATGAATTTTTCCCACTACTTAGAAACAAGGCTACTGTAAATTCACTATGACAAAGCAACTTAACAGAATTTCTCTCTTTCATAACACATTACTTACAACAGTGCATTTATACTTTCTGAAAATGTGATGGTAGAAAAGAAGTAGTATTATTCAGCAAGATTCCAGTTTATCAACCTTCTTTGTAAAGTTAAAGCAATAGACTACAAGAAATTTGAAACATGCAGGTTTTTTAAAAGCAAAGGATAATTAGTACAGCATGGCAAACTTACATGCCGCCTATCTTAGAAGGTAAGCCAGATGGGGGAATAAACTCTCTGTCCCTAGCAGAAGTGTCATTTGTGTCAGCAGCCATCCCACTTTCTTGTGTTTCTGAAACTGATGCAAGAGGGCCAGACAAAGAGTCTGCAGCACTAATGTCAGAGACCACATCACTGCTGTCTGCATATAGCAATTCCATCTGAGTAGTGGTCCTCCGTCGGGCCTGAAGACAAATGAAAACCAAGTTGTGACAAACATTTCACATTACATGTCAGAAGTTCTACATGTAAGCTTACCATTGGCTAGTAGTTAGCATCCACCTCAATTTGACTTTAGTTTCCAAAGCTAATTGCCAAGCAAAGAGCTGACCTCTACTCTTCAGGATGCAGTTCAAATTGAACATCATGAAATGCTGATTTGACAATGGGTTTCTGAAGGTATCCTTTCAACCAACTACAAGTGCCCACCAATACTACAGGACATTACTCTTCTAAAGTTTATCCAAGTGAAACGTTGTAAAGCAGAGAGGAATAAAGCAAAGCATGAATTCTTACACTGCTGTGGCTTCTGATATAAGAGCTCTGCTTCTTACTTAATGTCACTTCTCAAGTAGTTTAGGCTAACATGAATTAAGATTCACTCAGCATTTCATCAGTTTGTAAACAACAAATCCTCACAAAAGAGTCAAGCTTTGTGCAAGCTTTCTTTAAAAGCTTGTCATACTTGTTGGGTGTAATAATGCAGTGAAATTAAGCTCTGTTCCTCAGGTAAAGAAAGGCCACTTAAGATTCAGTCTGAACACAGCCATTAGAAAACTTATCTTACATCAACGTATTTAGACCAAAATTACCCAGTTCACCTGCTCAAAGAGCTGCAGCCCAACAAACACTACCAATAATGCAACAGCCAACATAAATATATGCTCCAAAGACAACTGCAGTTAGAAGAGCAGAGGCTAAGCTTCTTTGCAAACTTGGTTTATGCTCCTGAGAGCACAGAAACAGAATCACAATCAGTGCACACACTTTCAGTTTCAACTTCATTAATAGTAAACTGCAGCCAGCCCAGATAATTACCATGGCATCGGAGGTATGTAAGAACCTGCAGATCAAACTTCTGCTTTGGATTGACAGTAATTAGAAGAATAGAATAGAATTATACCAGGTTGGAAAAGACCTCTGAGATTATCAAGTCCAACCTATCATCCAACACTATCTAATCAACCAAACCATAATTCATTCATGAAACCATAAAAATTTAACCACGAATTACAGAAAAAGCACATTTGCACCACTGCTTCTCAGAGAGGAGTGTCACACAAATGCACCCCTTCACCTTTTGCATGTGTTCATTAAGGCAAAGCAAGAACATTCCTACCTTGCTTTTGGGTTTGACTTCACCACAAAGCTTCAAAAGATCTGAAGATAATGAACTAAAAGAAAAATTGCATCACAGTTAGATAAAACAGTACTTTCGTTTGTCCAGAATGTGTATTTTTGATGCTCCTGTCCACCGATATGGTGGGCAAAGTGAAACAAAACAATATCAGCAGTAACTTGCAGTAGATACATGATGTGTTACAAAAAGAGAAAGTGACAGTAATTTTTATAGCACTAGATCCAGTTATATGTTAAAAAAGATTGCTCACCTCCCTTCTGTCCCAGGACTATGCAATGGGGCATCCTCATCACTGCTATCTTCCAAATTTTCTAGAAAATTTCCAAAAGAGTAATGTTAGTCCGTCCATCTACAACAAGATGTAAAGGTATTAAGTGCTCTATGAAACAGCCCAGAATGTCAAATGGAGATGAACAGCATACATAAGGCAGAGGTTTCCAAAGTATCTTGACTAATTGCTAGGCATACTGTGCTAAATGTGGTCCTCTATTTATTGTAGCAGAGCAACAGGGATGACAGAGAACCAGAAATAAATTCTAGAAGGAAATCTGGAAGAAAAGAAAGAGACAAATCAAAGAAAATTAACTGTAAGACACAGGAGAGGCAGGATGTAAGTCGATGGACAGTAAGGATGTCTCTTCCTCCCCATATTTTTTATTATTATTATTTTTTTGTTACAGATGGCACAATTTGGGCTGACAAGAAACAAGTACTTCTATTATATAAGCATTAGCTTTCAAAACAGGATGATGCCATCATTTAAAACTACAGAACTGCTTCCTAAAAAAGAGATTTAGTTGTACTGCAGTTAATGTCAAAATCAAGTTGTTCAGTAGAACAGCTACTGAAGTAAAATGGGTACACAAATCTGTCCACAAAAGACAAAACCAACATGCATGTCATACACAAACACTCTCGAAATCAGAGTAACATGTCTGCAGGCAAATGGTACAAAACACTAAGCTGAGACAATCAGTTCAGTTCCAAACTGTTGGGAAACCAAGTCCCCTAATTTGAATGTCATTCTAATAATATATTTTAGCATTATTATCGAAGAATATAGATAATATATCCCTGCAGGCAAACTCCCTAATTAATAGAATCATGACATTTTAAGGGTTAAATAACCTGCAATTACACCCCAGGAAGGAAAGATAGATCCCCTGGGAGATGGTTGAAAGATCACCCCTAAAGGTGCTTAAAAGACACACACACATAGTGCTAAGGGACATGATTTAGTACCAGACTTGGTAGAGTCAGATAATGGTTGGACTTGATCTTAAAGGTCTTTTCCAATCAAAATTATTCTATGTATGGTCTCCAGTTGAATCCTGGAAGGAATCAAGGGAGAAAAATGCTGCCTTCTTGTGCATGGTCTACCTAAAAACCTCCTGAAAAAAATCAAAACATCAATCTAGCACCAACATCAACAACACATTTCAGAGGTACTCCACTGCTTTGTTAAAGCTAATAATGTAACTCTTAATTAAGAAATGTGACAATAATACAGAGAAAGCAGAGTCACAAGGAATAGCACTCTGGTTTTTCTCATTCTGGATTAGAGCCCACATTAAATCTTTTGTGTGTGTGTGTTGCCATGCTCTGCCTCCTGCAGAAGAGGGGATCTAGAGTACTGATCTTTCCAGCATGGCACAAAAGCAGCATCAATAAATGTATTATTTTAAAGATTAAGATTCATACTGGGGAATTACTACTTCATGACCTTCTCAAAGAACTTGCAGTCAGCTTTCACAGGCAACAAAATGAAGTGAGAAGAGGCAGAAGAGCAAGAATCTGCAAGAGGGAGAAGACATGAAAGCAGCAGTTAAATTAGTAAAGGCAGTACAGCTCGTGAGGAGCTGCTAATAAGCCAGTGAATGAAGAACACCAGGACTTTTCTGCTAACTTGCCTTCATCCTCATGCAGAGGCAACTGGACAGTACTGGAGAATGCAGTACACCAGCATGGTTCATCCAGATGCAACTGCATTCAAGCAGCCTTCTCCAAACCTGTATGTACATGGCTATGAGTCACATCCATGAACATCCACATGTCACAGGTAAGAAGGAAAAGTAGCTCCTTCAGGAAGGAGTCACTCAGCATCACTTCAGGACTTGACTTTGTGGTCCTGTTAACACTTTACAACAGTAGATGGGCTAGCAAATGACAGGTGGCTCATCCACACACAAGGCAAGTACGCATTGAAAACCCATTCTCAGGGTAAGGATTTGAGCCTGTGATGTGTTTTGCTGCAAAATGAACTCTTATGCCCTGCATGTAGGTGCACAACTTCAGCAAGGAATCCCCAAACTTCAAACCAAGTATATTCAAATGGCTAAGAACTTCTGAGGATATCATAGCTGAAGTAGGCATCAAAGAAATAGCGGACAATCATTGTGGAAGTGCAAACCCTCTGGCTTGGGATGAGGCTGGCTGACTATTGCCACTGAGTTGTCAGACAGCTTAGTGAAATTGGTCTCAGGATCTGCTGCCACCTACACTTCCACTTGGGGGAATTGCAGCAGGTATTAAGGAAGCCCCTGCACCAACAGAATCCCTTCTAACCAGTCAGTCAGTCCCAGCCTCAAAGCCCCACTACTACAGTGTCTGAACTCCATACCAAAAAAAGCCCCAACAACCAAAAACCTTTAGCCACTAGTGATCTACAATACAGACTATCAGCAGTCTGGATTTCAGTTTGGACTGAGGTTAGTATGGTATATTCAGATAAGATGCACCCACAGTGAAGATTACTTCCTGTAAAGTGTTAGCATAGTCCCAAATGGCTTAGATGTTTTAAAAGCCTGAGTTCATGCTGGCAAAGTGTTAAAGAGCTTCTTTAATGAGATATACTCCACAAGCATTTTGATGGTACAGCTACTGTTCAATGCATTTAACAAGCATCTTTCTACTGCATCCAGATGCTGTTAATAAGCAAAAGCCTGTTCAGGGCTAAAGAAAATGCAGTGGTAACTTCCTGGATGGAGAAACAGTGCTCTCTCTCCAGCAGGGTGAACACACACACACACACATTCCCACACTTTAAGAGTCTATTTTAGGTACACCACGATATTAGGCACTGAGGTTCCTGAATAAATACTGGCTGTATGCAGCATGATGCCCTGACGTAGGTCTTCAGGTGAAACCTCTCAGAAAGCTGGCAAAGTTCTTGCTATCTTACACTAGATGACGACCAATACAGTTTCAGGCAGTCTTGTGCTTTTGAAATCTTTCAAATGCCTATGCAAACTAGCACAGGATAGCAAAACAGCATTAAAAGTAACATAAGATGTTACAAAAGAATTGTTACTGATATCAGGAATTTGTTTCAAGCACAGCTGATTTTATGGCTATAAGGGAGAGAAGAAAAGCATAATTTATTGAGGAAAAGTAATGTCAACAAAAGACTTATTTCCTCAGTGACATCAGTGAAGTCAGTAACTAAATCCATGTTGAAAAACATCAAATGTAGTTTGCATTCTATACAATATTTACATTACGAAACATGCTAGCTGCAAAAGGCTAAAAATCACCTGCACCTCAACAATGTTTTTTTGTCAGACCTAAAAAGATGAGCAGAATTTGTTACAACTACAGCAGAGCAATATAGCTTTATGCAGCCTGACGATGCTACGTGTTTCTCAATAGCGCGTTGTAAATCTGAAATACAGCTCTGTTTCCTGTGCTCACTTCTTATCTGACAAGTCTTACTAACATGAAGGGCTATGAGCAGTTTCATAAAGGAAGAAATGCTCTGTAAGCTCACGGCAATGAGTACATCTACACGCAAACTTGACACACATCACAAATTCTAAGATGCACCAGTTAGTGAACGTGAATGATTAGTAACTCATGCAGCTGTACAGTACACAGAGAGCTAAATATACTTACCCATCGGTATGCTATCTAGGTCTGTGTAAATAACAGCAACAAGGAAAGAAAAGCAATACTCCAATCAAAACATATCCATTTATAAAAAGCAGTAAAACAAAAGTACTTAATGTATTCTCAATTTTCCTTAATATCATCTGCTGAGAAGTAGAATAGATGCCGTAACAGACGTATGATGCCACTTTCAAAATTACTAGGATATGATAATTGAACAGGATTTCATATTTAGAATTTCACATTCAGAAGTTAAAAATCATACCAAATTATAAATGCATAGTCTTCTGTAAAAATAATAAGCAGATTATTTAAATTTAAATGCTCTCTGTAAAACAAACCCTTATTTGCTACATTTCATTGCTGAGGAATATACTTTAAAATGACACGTGCGTGTCATCGTGAAACGGAGCTCAAGGTGTTAAAACACAGCATCTATTCAGAAAAGAAATAGCCTAGAATGCCCAGTACAGCATGCACAAAAGGCCAACATTACATGCAGTTGCCTGTCCAGGAGAGATGATGACAAAATTACCTTGCAAAGCATGACCCAGCAAAGCATCGAGTTCAGGATTTAACTCAGCTTTTTCTTTTAGCATATGAAACAGCAGCTGGTTTTGAGTAGCACTAGTGATTTCTGTCTGCTTAAGGCGTCCCTCAAGAACTTTGATCTGAGCTTCTTTCTGAGCTGCCTGGAGACCCTAGGGGAAAGAAAAAGATGACAAATGCTTTACCACCTGTCCTGGGTTAACACAGCCCACTCTCATAAGTTCCCCTGTCCCCATCCAGATGGAAGGGAAAGTAACACAGAAAAAAAACCCTATGGGTTGAGATTGGAGGTGTTCAGGAGGAGACTTGATGGGGTGCTTGGCTGCATGGTTTAGTTGTTTAGGTGGGTTGGATTGGTTGATGGGTTGGACACAATGATCTTGAAGGTCTCTTTCAACCTGGTGTATTGTATTGTATATGGAGTTGGAGATGATATGCTGTACCACTACCTTAGCAAAAGCAGAAACAGCAGCAGAAGCCAGCAATAAATCCCCCCAACCCAAGCACACAGCAGCCAGCACAATGGAACCAACACCCTCAGAAACAGCAACCAGAACAGTAACTCTCATGTTACAATCTGAATTTCAAGCCTCATGATACTTTGCTCCAGCCAGCACTTTCTTTTTGAAACTGGTGTGACATCAGTAAGGTAGCGAATTTTCACATCAGCAGACTCAACTCAACCCATGACATCACAACTTAAAGATTGTCTTTAAAAAATAAAAATAAAAGACGATTTTTAGTTGACACAATCACTAAGCATTCACTTCATTGTGCTCCTTGGACTCTGTCTTGCAAATATGCATTTAGTGACTAAGTTAGACATGGCTCCCAAGCACAATTCATAGATTCTTTGCATTAAGAGTAGCAATAAACTGAAAAAGCAGCACCGGAGTCTCCCCTACAGAATCACTTAGCAAACTTTCAGCTTCTGCTGAAAGATTCCATGGTCTAACTTAGAGTCTGTAAGACTCATGGATTACTGGAAACTGTTTAGTTGTAGAAAAATACAGTCAAGGTAATCTGAGAATGGTTTCCAAATATAGGAAACAGTAGGGGAAAAAACGAAGGTACAACGCATCTTCTTAAAGACTTGTAGGATAATGGAACTTTAAGGGACTTCAGAAAAAAAGTGTAATGTTACAGACTTACACATTAGATTTTGATTTTATCATGAACTAAAGCCAAAATATCAAAAGATACATTTTGTATGTGGAAAGAAACAATAGAATAGATAGTAGTCATGACCAGTTTTACAAGGTAATGTACCTTCAATTCTCCTACACAGTAATTACATATCAAAAAGGAGAAAAAGACTAGGGGAGCTTTTTATTGTGATAGGAGAAATTGTTGACAGAGTAAGTCAGAGGCAATTTTCTTATATTGACTCAACAAGAATTTGGTATCTATTTGACCTGCCCAAGGGCTGAAAAAAAAATATAAATAATAATTAAAAAAAAATTTCAATAGCTGTGAAATATTTTGTTTGATCCAATGGCACTGTGCCTCCAGAACAGAAAGAAAAACAGCACCATGGGAGTATGATACATGTACCCAGGGTTATAAACTGCCAAATACTAATTTTGAGAATATTACTCCCCAAAGCTGTCAGAAAGTCCCTATTGCTCTACTTGAAAGTAGAAGTCTGACTAGACTTCGTCATGAATCAATACATATCTTTAAAAATAATATAACTAAGGCTCATCTTTTAAGGAAGCAGCTAAGCCAGTCTTTAAAAGAGATCCTCAGCATTCTTTGGGAGCTTGGTGAAAAACATAGAAAGAGATTGATTTGATTATGAAAAGCTAATACTCTCATTTTGTAACATGAGGCAATTAATGAAGTGAAGTAGGGTCTATTGGGAGTTGAAAAACAGGCAACAGGTTGAAGAGCACAGTGGATCTTAAGGGCCTTCACACTGATAACAAGCTTTGCTCAGCTTGCTCTAACACACATTAGTTAGTCCTGACATTGGCACAGCTTTGCTTCTGATACATGACATAGTCTGGGCACACATGTTTTGCTTAATTCCTTACCTTATTGATACCCATCGTGAGGAAGTGATCCAGCAAATATCGAGCTTCCGTTAAAGTGCAAGCATTAATCACTGCTGTTAAATCCAAGGTCTCCCCTTCTTCCTATGTGTGCAACAGCATAAATTGTCAGATTCTGAAAACTGCCTCCCCACTTTTTTTTTTTTTTTAATAAATAAAAAAAAAAACAACCCCACACCACCAAAAAAACCCACAGATCATCACTATAATCACTGAAAACAGAGACAGTGAGGAAGCTGCAGTATCACACAATTCGACCTCCTGGTATGTCTAAACCATGCCTGAAAGTTTTATTTTACAAAATATTCTCCAAACACCCTAAAGTACAGATTCTGCAGCATTCCCAATTTCTTCCAATGCCTCAGCTTCTTTCCTATTAGAAAGCTCTAATCAAACTCCCACTCAGACCACTTCTTTCTACAAGTTAAGATATTCACAGAGGATACAAAAATTAGTGTATTTCTTCAATCTCTGCAGTCTTCGTGCATTTGAATGTTTTTCCCTCTAGTCTTGTGCTCATCTTTCCTCTAATTATTCTCAATCAGTATTAAGCATTCCAGTACCCCTAGGAATTAAGTGTTTTGGGCTCACTACTACTTTACTACTAAAGTCCTGTAACTTTGCACTATGCTATGCAAAATTCAGGAAACATGCATTAAAGCACGCATTAGCCCAAGATGGGAGAGAAAGCGAACTCAAGCACTGTGATATAAAAAGTATTAATATGTATTAATATACAGTTCAGATTTCATGTTACCAGATGCCAAGAGACCAAGGAGACTGTATGTAGGGAAATCTTCCTGCTAGATCATATAAAGTATAACACATATTTTAAGATTTTTCACATTTGCATTTCGCTGCTTTTCAGTGCCCAGTACAGGGGCACAATGACTTCCCTACTCCTGCCGGCCACACTATTCCTGATACAGGCCAGTATGCCCCGGCTTTCTTGATCATCTGGGCACACTGCTGGCTCATGTTCAGATCACTGTCAACTAGCATCACTAGGCCTTTTTCACCAGGCAACTTTCTAGCCACTCTGCCCCAAGCCCATACTATTACATGGCATTAGTGTGACCCAAGAGCAGGACACAGCACCTGGGTTTGTTAAACCTCACACAACTGGCCTCAGTCCACACATCCAGCCTGTCCAGATCTCTTTGCAGAGCCTTCCTACCCTCAAGCAGACCAACACTCCCACACAGTCACCTGCAAACTTACTGAGGGGGAACTCAATCTCCTCATCCAGATCAAGAGAGGGGGAAGATACCAACAAATGCAAGAAGAGGATATAAGCTGTTAGGCTTCAGTACCAAAAATTATATTAATGCCATCAGAATAGAAGTGATTGGCTTTGAGATCTAAATACTTTGTTGTCTTAACATGCACTACCCTATTGACATAGAATCTCAGATCTGAAAGTTCAGTTATATAAACACTCTTCAGTTCAAACTTCACCAAGTTGTCACCATTTTTCTCTTCATGGCTCAGTAATTAGCCAAAACAAAATTAATTTCTAAATGAGAATGGTTTCAGGACCAATGCAGGGGTTTTTCTCATCTCCACAATATTTGACATACCTTTGCCTCCTCCATTTGCATGATGTTTGCTTGGCAATCAGAAATGCTGTCATTAATGTAGTCTATGTTTGCAGTTAACGATTCTATTTCCTCATTTATGTTCTGGACATTTCTATCCGCTTCACCACCCATATCCTTGATGAGCTTCTCCCTTTTCTTTGAAAGCTTTTCTCTTCTTCTTGTAAGTTCTTCACGTTGCTATTCTCCGCAAAGACATATTACATAAGAAGGAATTAGCATATACCATGGCTATTTAGGTAACATTTTGTTTTCCTAGTTTGTACTTTAATCAATATAGGATTTCTACAGGAAGTAGTAATATGGGAAAATACATTAACAAATTTGCACATGCCTAGTAATGTGCTTTTTATTTCTTGCCAAACACAGTAGTCCCATGGTTCAAATGCTTCAAGAGTGTCTTCAATGGCTGCAATGGATTCCAAGTAATTTTCTCTACACCATTATCACAGCAACTCATTTACAGTTAACATGAAGGTACCGCTCTCCTTATTTAATGCAAAGATACAGCCAACAGTGCATGGCAGATCACCTACCGTAAGTAACCTGTTCATATCTGCCTCCATATTGGAAATCGTCATCTTCTGCATAATAATATCAGTCACCCTGCGTTCCAGTAACTGCCACTTCATCCTGGCTGCCCTTGAGGAGTAAACTCTGCTTGTCACTGCTTTTCGTTGATACTTCTTTCTGTGATAAATTCAAGGAAAACATACAGCTAAGTCTAAAGCAGTCCAATTACACTACACACAGCCCTGAACTATACTGTACCGTAATATATTACGCTTGAAACACAGGTACTATACACTGTTGCATCTCTGGGATGCACCAGTGACATCAAATATCACCTAAGAGCTGTTCCCTGTTAATAAAGGGATCTGCTTCAAACCACAACGGAAGATCACAAATAAACCAAATACATTACATTGTGTTTTCCAAAAAGTTTTAACTTGTACTTAAGAATGCTGCAGACACTGGTCTATCATGAGCATTTCTCGTCAAGAAACCCCCAAATTTCAAAATCTATTTATACTCAAAGTTATTGTTCCTTCAATGCCATCTAATACCATTCCCCTCTATCTTAAGCCCACCAAAATTGAATTGCATTTGATACCAGGATGCCCCCCAAAAAATACCCCAAACAAATGCCTATTTTGCACAGAACACAACAGCAGTGTGAAAAATAACCACTACAATGTGCACCATGACAAGATTATCTGCTAGAAAGTTCATGCCATTTTTAGTTCTCTTCAGAGAATACTAAGCCGCTTTACCCTTACCCTGTTCCATTTGTTGCAGTTACAGATAATGCTTGAACTCTTGCAACAGGAATTCTCATCTTCTGCTGCACTGCTGCTCTTGAACCATCATGCTCAACCAAGGAGCTAGAACTTGCTTCCTGTATAGGATGCTCAGGCAAGCTCAGCTTTCGACTTACTTTTCCCGCCACTTTATCAGACAGAGGCCTTACTTGCCGACGAAGAGCTGTAACCTGAAACAGAGTGCAGAGAAAATTACTTCTCCACAAAACGGTGTTCTAAGTTACATCAATACAATAGCATTTTGTTTGCCAAGATGCATTAGTTTTACCACAATACCTCTTCAGTTTTGCGACGTAAAATAACTTCTTGATTTCTTTTCTGAGCTTCCAGAAGCTTGAGTTGATGCTGTGAAAAAAAAACACAAGTAGCACATGGTATTTGTTCCATTATCTGCCACAAGGACTGTATTGTATAAAGAAAGACCTCTACACACCAATACAAGTTTGCAAAAATGTTGTTACACGAAGTGACACAGTCAAGTCATAATTGTTTCTTATTCTGGAACAGAATGAAAACAACCATTTTACTAACAATTCTCTAGCAAAAAGAATACTTGCATGCTTGTAAGGAGATAGTAACAGTTTTGTGAAGGTTCACTGATAAAACAATACTGATATGTATATTGAATAAGCCTTCTATTTTGTGTCCCCCTCATTACCTGAAGGTAGGAATTTAGTCATCATCGACATTTTATCAAATTATATGCATTAACTGGTTAAAACACACAGGTACACATCTGCCTTAGTGAATGCATACATATTGTGCATGCCTGCAAGCAGACAGATCCTAATGATAAAGAAATTATATTAGAAAAAAAACATTTTCTCTGTCAAATCACCTCTCGTTTGCGTTGCTCCTTTTTAAGTTGTGCAATCTCTCTATTTCTTCTAGATTCAGTCATTCTAGCTTTCTCCTGCTCTTCCTTCATTTGCTTCATCAAGCGAACCTGTAACGAGGACATCACTTGGAAAAGTTGTTTACACAGAAGTGCTGTTGCCTGCCCTCACATACGGTTTTTAATTCAGACTGCCACCTTCCAGTATATTACATGCTTTTAGCAATTTGTCTCCTCCATCTAATGTGCTGCCTTCCATCAGTGCTGAATAACAGCTAACAATAGCAGCACAAGCTTTGCCATGTTTGATACTGTGATTTCCATTCACTAAACCTAAAAGCCATCCCTCTCCCCCAGGAATAGCCTAGTCTTCCTTTTCTGCTTTCAGACTTCTGAGCAGCTGGCAGCAAGAACAGTCATTTGGCCGATAAACATGATCCATTTTTCAGCAAACACTCATTGTACACTTCAATATATGGAAATATACCTTGGTTTTCTTCATCTCTGTCACCTCCTGCTGAAGCTTCTTCAGCTGTTTTTCATATTGAGACTGATTTTTAAGCAATCGTGCATGTTCCTTTTGTGCTGTTTGAAGTCTCTGCAGCTCTTTATTCATGGCTTGGAGTTTCTTTTCATATTCTGACTTGATTTTTTTTGCTTTTTCCTCTGAATAGGTCTCTACAGAACCTAGAACAAAAGGGATTTCTTAATCTGCTTTCTTCAGGCTATTTTCACTTTGCCAACCACAGCAGATGACGACTTTCTCCGTGTTTAGCATTATCCACCCTCTCTGAAAAATGTACTTCGTCTCTAGCCTCCTGTCACCAGCAATGCTTCAAACTTTCCACCTTGTATGTGTTATTGGATAAGGTATCAACATTTTCCTCCTGATTTCTTTGCCCTAGACAATAAGTACCTGAGCATTTGATGACAGATACACATGCTTTTTTCACGCACAAGATCATAGCAGCAGTCCCAAGAGCCATCAAGCCTAGTATCCCTTTTTTGGCACTGACCAAAAGGAAAGATCTAAGTGCGAATACATTTTACATGACTTTCTTGTTCCTTTGTAGCTATAAAGCATATACAGGGTTCAACTATTTGTGGCTTTGGACCTCCTTGAGTGTCAGTCTTTCATCTCAATACTATCACATATATGAAGAAGTTTGGTAAGTAAACCAAGTTAAACAGCTCTGAAAGGCTGTTGATCCTAGTTCCTAAATGTTCATGCAAAGGAAAATAATGAGGGTGGACTGGGAAAGAACTTATAAATGAGAGCTCCTAGAAAATGGAAAACACTTATTCAAGCATCTCAATTTTGGTAGAAACTAGAATGAGTCAAGCATGATTTACTGACATTATGGGTGCAAATCTACTTGTGTTTTCTGTAATTTCTTATTACATCTGAAAAATGAAGCGAGGGAAGTGGCAAACCATTCAACACGAGTACTTACACAACGTCTAGATTGAAATGCTTTTGTATTTCTTACCCAAGTTTTGAAGAACTTGATCTCTTTCAAGCTGAGTGTCTCGAATTTTATGTTGCAGCATCATTAGTTTCTCTTCATATTGTTTTTTCAGGGTCTGCAACCTTCGTTGGCTGTTCTCTAGCTCATCTATCAGTTTCTGCTTAATGGCTATTTCACAGGTGATATTTGCCAAGTCGGCCTGGTAATTCTCTAAAATCAAAATATGCGAGTTATCAAAAATTAAAACTTCTCTTAAAGCAACAGCACAGATGACAAATACAGATACCCCTTGCAATGTTAGGGTCATTTCCTAAAATTCAAATTACGCACAAGAGAATTCTACACAACGACCAATGCAGCAAGCAAAACTCTTATGGTCAACTTAGGATGAATTTTCCAGAAATGCTCTCCATCCTAGAACTGGGAAAGAGGTAGGGAAAGATCTCTCATTTGATCACAATTGTTCATATGTTGCAATTTCACTGAAGTCTCACCACTAATCTATCCTTGCCCATGCAAAAAGCTGTGAGACTTCAGGCTGTCACACCTCAAAACTGGAGCATCACTGCCATTCTTATACACAGTAGGTGACAAAAGAAAAGTCTGACTGCTGGAAGACTCCAAGGGTAGACTTTCCCTTCTCTAGCCCTCAGAAAGATATAGCCAAAATTCTGAGAAGAGAGGAGATCCACTTCAGTCATGGAAATGGAAAGGTGAATTAAATGGGGGGGGGGAAGAGGAAAAAGAAAAAAAAAAAAAAAAGTTCTACAATTGCTGCTGATGGTTTGTGTGACCCTCCAACAAAAGGGAGACAAGAGACTTGGATAGCCAAGTGGGCTTGACTCATATGAGAAAATTGCTGGTGATGCTGCCTACCTATAGCAGAACCATGCTCTTAGGTACTCGCCTGCCACGAAAATGAAAAAAGCTAATGGACTTCCAATCTTTCAAAATTATATTCTACCCATTTTCAAATTAACTGAATGGGAGCCACCATCTTGGTTATTAATCCTGAGGTATAAAAAATAACTTGGTAACCTTACACTTTGGGTACTCTAACCAAGGAAGAAACACAGTATCAAACATCTGATGGCTCCTGGTCAAATTTAAAGCCAGGTGGGGGACACCTGATCAGATGTCCATTACAAGGTTTTTGCACTATAATTTAAAAAATTCACTGGATACATAATCCAGACATAATTATGGACGTGTCAACACACTTTCTTGCATATTAAAACCCCATGGAATAACAGAGAATTTGTAAAGTTCTACAGAATACAGCACTGCGATCACCTTTTTCATCAGAGTCAGAATCCGATTCATCTGAGCTTTCGACAACTTCCATGTCATCTTCATCCTCCTCATCTTCCTCTTCTTCGTCCTCGTGATCACTTACCTCCTGAACTTCCTCCTACAAAATGTAGGAAACAGAAATATGTTGAAGCACATTCACACTTTTCCATGCCTCAATCACCTGTCACACTCACTGTGAAGGTATTGTATTCACCTGACCCATTCTTAATTTCCTTTCTTGTAAATCTTTAAATAGAAAAATGAATAAATAAAACATTTCTAAACACTTACGGCTTCCAATTCACTATTCTCTCTCTCCGAAGTGCCTTTTTCATCTCTCTTCTCCTGCTCGTTATCTGTGTTATCTTCTTTAACACTAGCAGAAGAGGCATAGACACAAAATATTCAAACTGCCTGTGTACTTCCCATCCCCCCAAAAGTTGCAATTCCAAATAAAGATGAAAACCAAAGTGTAGTCAGACCAAGGCATGGGCAAAACACAACTTCCAAACTCCCAAAGATAAAACAAGTAATGATTAATTACTCTTAATGTTAGCTTGAAAATTTATTAATGATTGGCATGTTGGTTTAAGGCATACGGCACTGCTGGTATAATCAGAACACACATCTTCATATGCTACAGCAGTACTCACTTGGTGTGGAAGTTGCAGAGTACCCAGAATAGCTTTTACAAAACAAAGAGCAAACACTGTGTGCAGGTACAACATACATCACAGGCATTACTACACTCAGACCATAACAGCCTACTGTGCTTACAGTCATCTGAAAAATTATGTATAAGCCTTAAACAATACCCTAATTTATCATACTACAACTACCCTTTTGATCAGTTTTCTACTTCGACATCAAGGGAATGCTTGAAGTAGGTATTAGTACAACAACAGTCCCAAGAAATACTGAATTATTGCAATAGGACTGTCTCAAAAAGAAACATTTCCCAGCTATTAAGGTTACATTTATTTCTATGCTTTTGATTTTCAAGCTATGATTGAAAACTAACTTAGAAGTCAAGTATCTCTGTATTCTTTCCTCTCTTGGCAATCTGAACTGTAGTGATGTTTTATGCAATTTACAGTAGGTTTCTTTTTGTTTCATCTCAAAAGTTTGGTGTATTAGCCATTAGGACAAGCTCTAACATTTTTATGTGCATATTTGAGACATCACACACAGCTGTAAAATTTTTAAAAATATGTATATTATCAATGGCACTCTAGACATTGTGATGGATCAAGCACCATGGTGTCCCTCCAGCACAATATATGCAAAATCCAAATTATCCCCAATACAAGGGAACAGGGCTAAACACCACAGATGGTAATAATGAGAAAATGCAGTAAGGATGGCATAATGTGGAATACACCTCACAACTTCAACTGCATGAAGTTAATCAAGATATGTTCTGTCAGACCAGGCAGGGTAACTAGAAATACACACTGTCCCCAACTGACAACCAAAGGAGGTCTAAATCTTAGACAAATCCAGTACTCAGTGCAGTGACAAGAAATTTTCAATAGCTTTACAAGACTATAATTTGGAAAGCAACACCTTCAGAAGAGAGCTCCAGTTAAGTGACACAGTGATCCTGTGTAGAAGCATTTTTTTGTTATACTATTTTTTATCCTGTTCAATGCTAACTGTTTTTTTCTGCCCCACTCATCACCAGTGAAACCAAATCCAGCTAAAGCTGACTACATGCAAGACAGAAAACTTGCTTAGACCCTCAAGTCACACAGCAGCCAGGGAGGCTTGAAGTAAAAAGCCTAACCAGTGTTGTACTGAGAAACGTGCCAAATAGGGAACACCAAGTCACACAATCTCATTTCCACAGCTTCTCATCTCACTCAGCCCAAAACATGTTCTATTTTGTGTTGCTTAAGAAGCCTAAACAATAACAGATCTCATCTGCAATCTTCAAACAGACTGAGGCAAATCTCCAGTTTCTCTTCTGCAGGCTCACAGCAGAGTGCTAACCACTACAGAGAATTTGTGCCTTGAGTAATAACAAGAAACAGGAGACAGGAGAGCCAGCACCTATCCCAGGCAGAACGTCACCGCTTAATTTGTGTGCCACTGGTGTGTGGATCCACATAATCTGCATGAATTCAATGGGGGTATTTTTTGGATCAGTGTAGACAGCTAGAAAATAATGGCTCCTTTACACTGATTTTTAATGAGTATATTTCTATTTTTAAAGCCCATAAATTAACTGCTCTCTACAACTACTTTATCTACCGCTCAGGCTGTAACTGAATGGGGAAAAAAGAAAAAAGTCAAGACTTCAGTCATGTGCTTTCAAAAGTATAGAAGCAGACTAAATCAAGATATGAAGGTCCAAGGCCTTCTATACAGGCATCTACTGTTTGCTATACATTTCATGTATGAGCTACTGTGCCTTCCCTCCTGCTTTTCAATTTATACAGGCCCTACAAGAAGAAATCTACTTAATTCTATATCAATAATCAAAGGTACCACCTCCCTGCAAACACTTGCTCAACACTGCAGTCCCGGTGTCAACCTCAATTCCAAAACAGAAGTCTCTTCCAGTTAGAACAATTGACCAAAATCAAGACACAGGAAAGAATTTTCAAAAGCCAAACAAATTAAATTTGAAGTATCTATGAATCTGCCCAACTTCTTTTCATGTATGACAACTAGTTAATTTAAATGACAGGTAATTAAAAACCTGGGAAATATTCCAACCTTCTTTCTTCTTGACTGCTTTCCTCAAGTTTCTGTAGCCTTCAAAAGCACGAGGTACAGTATTGGAAGGCCAAGCCAATGAAGGACAAACCAGACAGTGAAAAGCAAAAGTGATAAGAAGGTAAAAAATGATATATGAGCTTGTGGAGTTTAAAATGAAACTTTAAAAAGACACCATCAAGAGACAACAAGTAGTAAAAAGGCAATACATTTTGCACAGTTGGGAAGTAAATAGAAAAAGAAGAAACATTTGTAGGAAAACTAATCTGACATTGTCGACAACTGTAAATGCAAGTTACACTAAGGGAGAAGTTTTAGACATAGACAATATATTTCACTTTGAAAATTTCTTAAATATATTAACCAAAAAGACCCCCAAACAATCACCCACACCACAACCAACCAACCCACCAAACAGACCCAAAACTTTAGTTCCAGAAAAGCCTTTCATTTTCCACCTAAAACTGGCATGTATGAAGTACTGCCATTGAATCAAAAGATCTATACCCTCAGGAATGTGCCTGGAAAACAAAACCAATGCACTGATTTTATATGCTGAAATTATAATACAAAATAGAAATGGGAAATTTTTAGTATCAATACCCCAAAATGTATTCTGAATAATATTAACATCTAAAAAAAATATAATCTTCAAACTACATTTATTTTTTGGTATTGTTGTTTGGTTTTATTGTAAAAGTAGGAAACTGTTGTTTATTCCTCTGGGATTGAATAAGTACATGATAATGACTGCTTGTTATTTTGGATAATTCAACAAAAAACATGCATCAGAAGCAATGAGATGGACAGTGTTCGCGTTTTCACTTGCACTTTTTCCTCTTGAGCAAATGTGAATGTATCAGTATTACGTTATACAAGCAGAGAGGTGACTTAAACGTTAACAACTACTGAAATTCCTCCTGTTCCTGCTACGAGCAATTCTTGAGCAAGCGCTTTTGCTGCCTCTTCATATTATACTGCCTGCCATCTTCCTTCAGTATCAGCTACAAGCTCACACACTGAACACCGTGCAACTTTATCACTAGTTTAGTTTAATAAAGGTTAGGGAAGTCAAAATTCTACAGTAAAAAATGGTTACCAGGTATGTGGGGCTGACTAACTATTAAAACTGACATGGAAAGTTCACTCTGAGGCTTCTTCTAGTGAGTATGTCACACTGTGAGACACTCCAATCAAGCATGGCAGTACTTCAGTATTCAAAAGATTACTTTTACATAAACTGTTTCTGATAAACTTTGACAGATGCTTATTAAAGCTACAGATATATATAGCAGCACAAACCTGCTGCTCATTCAGAAACTGGCTCTTAGATCTTCAATCTAGCTCACAACAGTTCAGGTAAGTTGCATATATCTAAAAATATGTACCTTTCATCGTACTCACTCATAGCCAGGAAACAAACAGATCAAGAAAGGTAGCAGATGAGGCAGAGTTAACAACTACACTTACTAATCCCATTTTAATAGGAAAATGCTAATTAGAAAACTTTTAAAGAACAGCAACCCTAAAGAGAAACAGTGCAGTAAAACTCACTAAATGCCTGTAGAAGACAGAAGTAGAGCAAAGAATCCCTACCGAAGTGCAGGGAAAATTGCAATGTATTAGCATACCCACTGCTACTTCCTGAAGTTTTAACAGAAGAAAAATTCAGTGATTTATCCTGAACATAGGCTTTGCATTTCATTAATCAGATAGAAACACTCTGCAGGTAACAAGTATGACAAGTGATACACACAATCCCTCAAATCGTACTATTTCTTAGCTTCCAAAAGATTTCTCCCAACATATGTATCTCAGAATTCTGCAGATGGGCCAGGAGGCAGACTCCGACCTCACCAGCACTTTGAAGAGTACGATCCCATTCTATAGAACAAGACCCATTGTAAGATGGAGGCCAGGCAATCAAGAGGTCACTTCTAACCTGTATTTTGCTACAATTATCTAATTCTAGGATTAAAAGAAAAATATAAATAATCTAACTCAAAACCTGTAAATAAGGGTAAGTCGTCTCTAGTTATGGATCAAACTACTTTTTCATTCCATTTCCAAAACTGTCCCAGTATAAGCAACTGTGACTAGACACAGAAGCCTGTTTCAAGAGAAAAACAAAATAAAAACAGGAAAAACAAAACCCACAAATGACAAATACAATCAACAAAACACTGAATGTACAACCATCTGACATGAAATTCTTACTTCTAAGCTAATCATCCCCTACTGTAAGAGATATTACTTAATATATCTAGTAACCTTTATCTGTTTCCTGGTCACAGTCCTGCCTGTTACCTAATACTCAGGCCCCAGCCCTAACAATTCTTATGTATTTAAATGTATGTCTCATTTTAAAGTGTTGATATATACAAAGTCAAATCTCTTTGTCTTTGTATTTACAGTTAAAGAATATATTGAAGTGTTTGACTGAAGTTAAGGCCAGAACATTCTGCTTATTTAAAACTCCCATCCTCCCTTTCCAGGAGAGGTTTAGGCTCAAGGTGAGGATAAAGTTCTTCACAGAGAGAGTTGTTAGCTGTTGGAATGGGCTGCCCAGGGAGGTGGTGGAGTCACTGTCCCCAGAGGTGTTCAAGAGGGGATTGGATGTGGCACTTAGTGCCATGGGTCAGTAGTCATGATGTCTTGGGTGACAGGTTGGACTTGATGATCTTTGAGGTCTTTTCTAACCTTATTGATTCTATGAAATTCCTACAAACATGACAAAAATCTCTTAAAACCCCCATAGAAATAAGTGCTCCCTGAAAAATTATATGCAAAGGAAGAATCTAATTATTAGTAAGTTCTCTCTACAAGTATCAGACATTTGTGTGACGAATGGATTTATAGATACAGGACTCAAATTCATAGATATCAGTAACTCAAATCTACTTTATATCCAACTGTATTTCAGGCTTATACTGCTTTAGATTTACACCTAACTTGTAGATATCTGAAGGGCCAAAATAGATTAGCAAGCAAAATAGAAGTGTGGAAAATGTCAAAGAAAAGATCTCTAATGGACCCAAACTCTTGAGTACAGAAACACATCTTTGCTGTGCTAACTGCTGTCTGAACAGGCATTTGTATCAATGTCTATGAGTATTTTAGTAGATGAGAAATTAGACAGCAAAAAAAAAAAAAAAAAACCAGCAAAGCATGATGTTGCAGAGAACTAGAAAAACCTCAAATTAGTAGCATTCATAACAGCAAAAAGTAAAGCAAAAAGAAGCCACTGCAAGAGATACCACACAATTCCCAAATATCCAGAATCTTTTCTTCAGCAAGCTGTTTCCATTTTGACACAGCAGAAAAGAGTTTATAATTTTTGGTTTTGAAAGCCTGTTGAATTTCAGATGCATTTAAATAGAATTTTTTTAATACCAAAATTTACAGAGAGCATCTGTACTTTTAACATTGTGCATAATTACATAGAAGAATCTATTATGACAGACTTTCATTCCACATATACTGCATAGTTCACCGGAAGAAAAGATGCAAAAGAAAAACAACTCTAATGTGTAAAAAGGCTTGAAGGAACAGCCGTGTACTATCCCAACCTACACAGCAACAACTAATGAATTTCAAAATCTCAGTGGTTCAAGAAATACACCTCTTCCCTAGTAAAGACAAAACAAATAGCATTATAATTTATACACTACCTCTTTTTCTTTTTCCTTTCTTTTTTTTTTCAGCTTTTCTAGATCTTTCTTGGCTAGATCTAGAATTTCCATTGTCTCTTTCTCTGAAGAAAGCATAGAAGCAGAAAAGGCTGATGGTCCAAAGTACGTAGATCTTGTTGAAGCCCTTGACAAGCTGCGTCGAAGATTTTCATTCACTGCTTCACTTTCCAGTAATTTTGCTCTTTAAAAAAAAAAAAATTAAAATTGTAGACTGGGAATCATAAGAATTGCAAATGTTCTTTAGTATCTTTAACTGCAATGCATTACCTTCAGTTTAAAGAGATACTCCAAACCAAGGTGAACTCTCACAAAATACAACACTTGCAAGTGCCTTGAGACCATTTTCAACAACAGTTATGTCTTTGCATATATCATATGCCCTAGAGAGAATACATACAAATATCTGTGTCCATCTGTGGACACAGATGTATGTCCATATACACAGACAGATGTACATATATCTGTACATGTGTGCAAACGCTGTATGTATATAGACATTACACAAAAAGTCTAACACCGAGGATAGACCAGATAGTTCCTCTGCATGATACAACTCCAACAAATACAGAAATAAAAATTTATGAAGATACTTTAAAAAAGAAAACATTTTTTTTAGAACACTAAATTGTAAAAAGTAATTTCTCATTAATTTATATGAGGTTATGAAGTTATAAACCAATCATTCCAAGTCTTTCTGTCCTTTATGCAACAGTATCAAGTCATCATCATTTCAGCAACATCTTACTTTCATTTCTATTGTCAGCTTCATTTTTAACATTAACTCTTTATGACTAAGAGGCAATACCTTTGAAACTAAAGGTTTTAGGGGCTGAAGAACCACTGTCCTAAAGTAATTTCTACACAGGAAAAAAAACCCAGATGAAGTTAAGTACTTGCAAACGTCTACTTTTTTTTTAATTAATTTTTTTCAAACATATTATGCAAATACCTGAGATCTTCAATTTCCTTGATATAATTATGAATCATGTTGCTAATTTCTTCATTTCCTTCTCCTTTGAAGGACAGAAAAAGGATGAAAACATTATAAATATTTGAATACAGCTACTAGGCACAAGACACCAGCAAAGAGAAAGTCATATGGGCTGCAATACATGCTTAGATCTTACTCCATTTGCAAAAATTTATTTCTTCCTAAACTGCATTAATTTTTCAGTTCCTCTGTGTCGTATGATCAAGATTATTACAAGGGATTTTTTCCTATTTCATTTGTTTGCCATATTAGCACCTTTTAACAATATATGCACCATTAATCAAAAGTAATATGACCAACAGTGCACAGAAGAACAATGCAGTCATGGTAACTCAATTGGTTGATTGCTCTGTGAGGACAAAAGTGAGCCAACACTCACCCATGTCTGTCAAATGGCTTCATCCAAAGATTTTAGTCCATGTATAGCTAAATATATGAGTAATTCCTATTCTGAAGTATTCTTTCACATTTCATGTTGCTCACAGCCCTAAATGAATGGTCAAATAGGGGTACCATGCTATTTCTATTAATAGCAGTCTCCAGAAACAGAGGAATGAATCAGATAAGGGTGTACCCCTGCCAAAGCATGCCCTATAACTTCATTCCAAGGTACCCACGAAGCAAGAAAATAACCAATTCAAGTTCATGAACTTAGGAAGCAATCCATGCACAGCATACCTGCTCTGGCTAGCACTTGGTTGGCCTGATCACTCATGAGTTGTGTTATTCTGGCTCTCAGTGCATCAATAGTCTCTTGCATGGCTTTAATTCTAACACGTAAGTTGTTGTTCTCTGTTTGCAGCATTGCATTTTCGTGAAACATGTCATTGATGCTTTCGACACCTTCTTCATCTATAATCCTTTTACCCTTAAGAAAGTAAATATATTTTATTACTAATAAAGGCTGACCTACATATGAAAAACTTTTAACCTAAAGGCAATCTACAGAGTACTTGGAATTCCCAACAGACTCTTGTAGCAAAAGAATTTCCCCCAAATTGTATAAAACAATGAATAAATGGGTGGGCGTTTTGAAGCAGAAGAAATCCTAAGGGGATAAAGTTACCGTTTTGTATTCCATGAGTTCCATCTGTAGCCGTGTAATCTCACTGCGCAGCGCGTTTATTTGTTGACTAGCCCTGTCCTGATTAACCATCACCTTGTTCTTGATGTTCCGTGCCCGGTTAGCATACTTTAATGTGTTTAGGGTTTCCATGAAGTCTCGATCTGAAGGGCTCACACACGCTATCATGAGTGTTTGACTGGAAATTAGAAATATAAATCAGCATTACTGATCAAGAAGAAAGAGTACAAGCAAGCTAGCAGGCCTTCAGGTAGAAAGTGAAACAAAAATAGTCACTTCACAGCATTTGTGACCATCCTTCTCAGTCCACCTCACAGATGTAGACTGTCAACCATGAAGTTCAGCACTGTTGTATCTTTATAATCCAAGCAAATGAGATGTAGAACAACCACATAAACTGAGATTTAAGCCTATAAAATTGTGAAGTCCTACACAGAGATTTACATCACGCAGTTGTTAGGACCACCCACTTTAACTCCTGAAGTTCCTACCTACATAATCTGAACACTAGCTGAATGCTCATCTCGACTGCCCATGCATGCCTAAGGTACCTCTTATCTACCTGTTCGCCAACAGAAGCCCAAAAGTCAGCACTTAGCCTTAGTTACATCCATCCAGAGCTGTATTTATTCCATGTTTCTTCACACCACTGCTTAGAGCATTTCCACAAAAAGCAGCAGGACCCAAACTCTAGCTCCAAGTGAGCTATGAACCACCATCTTCCTTTTGGGCTCCTACAACACACCTAGCATTCTTAACCTTACCTTTTTTTGGAGACTAAAACAATTTGGAGAACTAGTGCATAAAGTCTGAGGATGAATTGCTGAAACAGAATCTTCCTTGGATCCTGAGGCTAGTTACTCTTTCCAATTTAGTTTACTAGTGTGCATGGTGAAGATAATTGCCTCAAAGGGTTGCAGGGATTAACTTGTTTGTCCCTGGAGATAGTGCACTCTATTGCAACCACCTGAATTTACGCATTCAGGGGAGAAGCAAATTCCTCTAAAGCCTGAGGGGAGTACTTAGTCTGTCAAATGAAGGTGTTTTCACCTCTCTGAGAACTTAGGCCATGTAGGCACCTTCAGAGTATGGTCTACAGCTGGAACTCTGACGCATCTTGGCTGTTCTTATTTGATGTGAATGCGTGCTCCAAGGAGCAGTGGAAGGGACTGCAGCGTCTCTGCCTACCTGTTGAGTGGTAAAACCATTTGGCTGGAATGAAAAAATTTTTGCCTTTTTTCTCTGAATAGACAGACCAGTCAGAACCAATCTTGCATTTGTAGCACAGAGTATGCTCTCACCCTGCATATTGCATGATAAAAATCAGGATTATGGTGTAAATAGCACAGTGATATCATGCTTTCATCACAGTTAACTCAGAACTCACTGCAATTTAACCAGAATCACTGCTAGAAAAATCTTTTAAGTATTTGCAAAACAGAAATTATGTAGACAGTAATACCTAGAATGGAGGCTGGAAGGCTACAGAACAGGCAGAAAGAAACTTAATAATCTGATTTCCCAAAAGAAAAAAAAGAGGCATATTTATTTTTGCTTTCCCACACTTTTACAAAGTATGGATAAGAAACTATTCAAATTGTGTTAATATGTGTAACTCTTCTTTAATAGCAAATTGTTAATCTGCCTCAGCATAGTACATAACAAAAACATGTTATGGTAGTGGAGTGGCCACAAATTTAACAGCAGACAGAAAGAGTAAGTGTGAGCATATTGAAAATGCTCTGGAACAGTACTTGTGATCACACTGCACACTAAACCACGCGATTTCTCCTGATGAACAGGAGAGGGAGCAGTACAGCTGTGAGATGGGAGAAAGTCTATATGTTTCAACAGCAGCACAATTTTAGAAGTGGTTTGAAAATATGTTAATTATCTAGTTTATTTGATATAAAATTTACTCAAGAAATGCTATTTATAGCTATTTTCAGAAAGTGCTTAGAAGAGCTATGCTTTTGATGTCTCCTAGCTTCCATCATTCTTAAGTTTCTGCCTCCTCTAAGAGCTTCTGATGGGTTGGACGTGATGATCTTGAAGGTCTCTTTCAACTTGGTGTATTGTATTATTCTAGCCTTTATTTCTTTTGCCTGGCTCTTCTCTTTTCCTCACAGTACACTGCTGCAAAGTAACTAAGGTACTCTTTGAAGAGTAGAGCAACAATAAGAATTCTCTTCCACTTCTCTAATTTCTTTGTGAAACACCCAGAAATTTTCCCAACCTCCTAAAAATAGCACTCAGCCATACTGGATTAAACAGTGGAGGAATAAGTACTACCTTGCTAAAATCCACTCAGCTACACTCTTTTATAGTTGTAGATGTTCATGTTACAAACAAAAATCTGTATTATTTTAATAGAATTTGATGTTTGCTTAGACAAAGCTTCCAGAGGCCTCTCTTCCTTGTACGTGCAGTAGATACACAGAACAGGTTCATGCAAACAGCTCTAGTAATAAACTACTTTGTTTTTATTAGGCTCTAACCCAACATCGGATAACTGGAGAGATGCACCATATCCTGACCTTATCTTACCACAGGCACTTCCATCTTTTCGTGGTCTCCATGTTCCCATGCATAGCAATCAGAAAAATTGTCATAAAAAAAAAAAAATAATAATAAAAGGCAACACCCTGAAGGAAGAGAAGTGCATCACAGCTTTAAACTATGCTGCAATCAATAAGGCTATAACACAAAGTAAAGTTTAACATTTAAGTTATCTACAATCTAATGATGTCTCCATGGAAAAAGCTTGGACTGGAAATGGCAACTTAAAGTAACTCAGTGCCTCATGTCTAGTAAATCTGCAGCAGCACTGAAAAACACAATGCAAAAAGCCTCTTAAAAAAAAAAAAAATCTTTTCCCTGCGTTGCCAGCATGTTCTCTCGTGACGATTTATTTCCAGCGGTACCTCCAACAAAAAGAGTGTCTATTTTTCTAATTGTTTGGGTTTTGTTTATTTTACTTTCTGAAGATTATGTATTCATTCATGCTCAGAGTGAAACACAAAATATTCTAGATTTCATACCTGTTTCCCCCAAGAGAGTCTTGAAGTAGCCGTGTAAGCTTTGAATCTCTGTATGGTACATGAGTTGCCTTCTTACTTTTATCTCCAAGTGCACTTATTACATTGCCAAGTGCCAACTATAAAATTGCATGTAACAAAGTTAAAACCAGCTAAGCAATTCTAATTTAAAACCAGCTATAAACTAATAAACTGGTGTCTAACTATGGTGAAAAAATAATTTACAAATTCAATATATTCATGAAAGTTAACATACAAAATAGTTCTTAATATTTTTTACATTTTACAGTACATAACTATAAACTTTTGTGCTATCAACAGTGAATCAGATGACTTGTAATCTGGTATCTGCAAGTGTTCAGTACATCTTGTGTGCATTATTGATCTCACATCAGTCACAAATTGAAGTGAGAACTTCTTTATCACATATATACTTGCAATGATTATTAAAGCTGACCTTTGCTTCTAGCAGCAGATATATTACTTTCTAAAATCAATGTTATCAATTTTACTTTATGCTAGAATTAGAATAAAATGTGAAGCAGTAATACAAAAACACACAACAGTACTACCCCTACAGACATGAAATAAGGAATGCCTGATACAGAATTAAGCACTTGAGGTTTGCAGTTATTTAGTTCATGGTTATCCTATTTCACTACTAAAAGGGTCTAATTCATGTTTGTGAACAACCTAACACATGGCATGCACTTCAATCATATGGCAAATTCAAGAGCATTCCTCTAGATGGCACCCTGTACAGCCAGGTATTTGCCTTGGAAATGGTCTCACTGCATCCAGAAGTTAAAAAAAACCTCTACACACAACATTCTGTGATTGCTTGGATGTGCATAAATAATTTTCAATCTGTTTCCCAAATTTAAGGGCAGTAATTCACTGAAAAACAAAGTTCTGTGATTATATTAAATACTACTAGTATCTCAGTGACTTTTACCTTTGTTCATTCTATAGCCTATTTGTTAAGGATACATCTGTGTCATCTAAACCCCCAGATTTCTGTTGGCTTTGTGCCTTTATTAATGACAAAACTGAATCATATTCTTTCTCCTCCCTATAATATAACCAAAATAACTATAGAATACAACTACTGCTGTGATGGCAAAAGAATTACCAAGAAAGTTCTGGCTGTAGATACCTTGCTGATACTATACACTGGACCAGAGAAAAGGTGTTTTCACATATAAACAAACATGTATTTTTGTATCTTCAAGAGAATTGCACAGAGCCTTCACATAGCCAAGTAGCTCAAAACAAAGGCACAGAACTACAGTCTCTACTGATAATGACCAACTCTACTTTGCAGTTTAGTTAAGTAAAACATTCAATACAGTTAATTAAAAAACTTGCAAGTCAGTATACAGAAGAAAAATGAAGTGATGCTATAAATTTTAAAAATTCCATTTAGAAGTGATTTGCTTTGGGGTTTCTGTTTGGTTGTTTCTTTTGTGGGTTTGGTTTTTTATAATCTATTTCATAATTATAGCCAAGAACAACCATTTATTGATCAGTTAAGCTTATTCATTGACCGTGTTTTACATGCTTGTACTCCTTGCAAACTGCTTGTGATGTTCTCCAATTGTTTTTGTCTCGACATAATAAAAAAGTTTAAAAAGCAAATGGAACTCTAGAAGGTTTTTTAGAAGTTAGAGTAACTATCTTTCACAGCAGTTATAGGTTCTAGAATTTGTTGATTAGGGTCTAGTACAATCAAGCACACTTTAGCAAACCAGAACCTGATATACATTGTTGTGTGTCGTGCTACAGTCCTTGTTCTACACACAAGGCAGTTCTGCTATAGGGATTACTAAAAACAAGTGACCCAGAAAGGAAGAGAATATGCTACCAGTAGTCTATAAAGATAAGTCTTACTAGGCCACAGTTGATGGAAATGCCTTCTTTTGCCCTTTCTCCTGTAGCTCCTGTTCGCTTCAACCTCTCAGATCCCGCCAGATCAACAAAATGGAACTTGGCAGTAAGAGTTTCAAATTCATTTATCTCGGAAGATTCAGATATTATTCTGTTATCAGTGGCATTATCCTGAAATTAAAAAGAACCCATAAAGCTTGGTAAGTTTTTTCACATTAACGAACTGCAAAGTTCAATGAACAATTACTCATGTGCACCTCCTTCCTTATCTACTTTAACAGTAGGTCTCAAAAAACTATGTTTCATCGTACATGCTAACATACCATTCTTGAAGATGCAGCTCTAGATGAATAGCAAATACTTTAAGAATGAGCTACAATTGTTTCTTGATGGAGGAACAGAGAAATACATATATTAAGACATAGGAGTCATCAGCAAGGTGGGCAACAAAATTTCTAGCTCCCCTGAATGCAAGTCCTGCATCAATTGCCAAAGGAAGTTGATTTAAAAGACCCTCTTAATTATATTATCCCCAAAATTACCAGACCCACCTAGTTCATAAACAGACCAAATAACAAATATATTTTGATTTTATACCTCTCTAATGCACATCAACAGCTTCCCTGTAGTCTGACTCTTTACATGCATGTTAGGAATTATTTTTAGGACACTTTCCTTAGTAATGAATTTTCCACCAGCACTTTTGACTTGACCAGAAAATAAGGACAGCAAAGGGAACAAGGGAAAGAGGTGGCTCCCTTCTCACTCCTTCAAGTGTGCTGTTATGACTGGCACTTGATGCCTATCTCCATCAGTGCAGGAAGTCTGCCCAGGAATGCACTGCACTACAGACAGATACCACAGCCTCAGTCTTCCCAAAGCATGGCAGCAAAATTATCCTTTTTTCATTAGATAATCTCACACTAATTGATGGGGGAAAAAAGGTTAACTTTCGATTTATTTTAAGTGTAGTTGTACTTCTTGTCAGGAAAGAACACTGAATGAAAAACGTCTTTTAATCACTTCTTTAATTACTTCCTGGTAAGATATCCATTGCAGACTAATTTCTACTTACTTGTCTTGCATATACACAAGCATACATTGAGTGTATACTGGGTTTTTAACAGAGCCCAGGCACTGCTACACAGTAGTGGCAGGTTTCATGCTCCTCCAGGTATGTCCTTTTGTAGCAGTTGCAGAAGACGACAGGCACTGTGCCGCTTCCACGAGACCAGAAATTACCATCTGGGGTATTTTGACATTTACACATTTACACCACTGCAGATTGCACTCTTTTCCAGCCCTCAAAACAATGATAACGCATTCTATCAACTCTCATTCATTTAGTAAGTCAACTGTACACCCAGAAACTTCTAAGAAGCATGGATAGCATGAGGAGCAGTGTGTCCCTGGCTGCCTGCCTGCGCTGAGCACCATCAACCACATACTGAGGGGAGACAGCCAGTGCTGTCATCCGAGGAGAGACTGTGTTGCCTAGTAACAAAGGTCTCCCAAAACTGTTGTCTAGAGAAACAGGAGCTGCATCTCTCCTGGCCACTCAATAAAAGCTCATTTTAATTTATATTCAAGGAGTGTTCAGAGGCCAATGTAAGGTCTAACCTCTACTCTCCTAAGCATCACAGGGAAAGAAGAGGGTGCCAACTTCACAGGTTAAGGACCTAGCAATGCCCAGCTGCAGACAAATTATCTTGCTCACATCTCCCAAAAAAAGGGGAACAGCACAGTTTGGCATAAGGCAGCCGCTTATTCCTCTAACAACACAGGCTTCTGTTAAACAACTAGCACAGTCAGGCAAGAGTTCAGCGGGTGGCTAAACTGGTGGGGCAGGGTGCAAGTGCACCAGCCCAGGTGGATTGTTGTGCTGAGAGCTTGCAGGAAAGAAGACTCCCAGGTGAGTTAGATAAGTTCCCAGATACACAGGCAGTTTTCAATAAAACCTCTGAGCAGACAGCATCACCATCAGTGAGTGAGATGTCCTATCTGGGCTACGAGTACAATGCCAGTCCCTCCCAAGGAAGAAGACAGATGCCCACACCATTAGGTCCACAGTTTCAGTGTGGAAAGCTTGAAATGTTTCTAATAAGTGTACAAAGCAGGTCTACATGCTACCAAGGAGCAGGAAGGGACCTGCAAATGATTATTTGTAGCATTAAAAGAAAAAAAAAAGGTAAAATTAAAAAAAAATAAAAATCAACCCCTCAAAAAAGGGGAGAAAAAAGGCACTACAACTCCACTCTTGCACATGCTTACAAATGTGGTATGTGTAAAATGCTAGCCAGATCTTCAGGAGTTCACCAAATTTAAAAACTTTCATACCTTTAAGACTTTGGACCCCCTTAGGCTACTACAGTTTTCACTAACATGGGTTTATTCAGAGTCCTCCTCTTTACAAGATAACACCAACACGAACTAACAACTGAACAGTCACATTAAGTGTCTTCTAAAGAACTGCTCTGTGTACAAAGTTTAGATTTCATGTTAAGTGCACACATTTAATTACACATTTGTAATCCAAATATGTATCTGTTTAATACACTAAGACTCAGAAAGTAATGCTTTTCTACTTCCTCTTTGTTGGATATCAACAAGCTGGACTACCCAAGCATTTTCAGTTAGCTGACTGCAAGATCAAATCCAGTAACTACTTAGACACTTTAAAAACACTTTTCCAATTAAAGGTAAATTAGATTTTAACTTTCTTGTGCATGCTGCAATGAAATACTGAAGAAAATGCTAGAGGAGACTGAGAAGGTTCATGTAAAAAGCTGCAGTTTATGGTTGCCTCTGGCTAGAGGATGGTTACATATGCAGAGATTAAATCAAATTACTATAATGCTTAGCAAATTCATCAAGCATGATGACGACTAGCATCTTTACAAAGGGCAATTCAAATACTACTGGCTGCCAAAACGAGACTTCAATAACCATTGCTCAAAATGTGAGTAATATTTAATAAGAGCAAAGATACATACAGTGTTAAATGCAGGGCAGACTCTGGTTTGACACAAGTGTATAGTAAAAATGGCATGTGACCGTGAACTCTGGACATTCATCTGAGTGCTTGCAGTGGTTCGAGACAAAGCCCCCAGCTTCAGGCACTGCATCATCTGAAAAATAAACAAATAGTACATTGCGTTGTTTCAGGTTTAAATAAAATGTGTTTTGCCTATGCATACACTTTTTTTCCTTAGTTATTATTTCAGTTCCTACACAGCAAAAAGTACAGCAGGTCCTTAAGCAAACCACAAGAATTTTTTGCAGTTTCTGTACAAAAACACTTAAATCTTTGTTGCCCTCTTTTTTACTGTCCCTGGTAGTAAGAGAGCAATCCTCCTTCCATTCACCTGTGGCAAAATGTATAAAAGTAGTAGTATAAAAATTGTACATACAATGTGCAAGTAAAACAATTGTATTCAGATTTGCAATATAGATGAATAGCAGTTTACCTCACACCAGTCACCATGCAAAGCATTCCTGTTACAGGAAAAACAACATATGTAAGATTTACACACACCAATAGTTTCTCTCCCAGCAGAACTGTACTATTAGCAAATGTCTATTTCTATAGCCTTAAGTGGAAGTAGAACACACTCAAACACTTACCAGATTTAAGGCTACGGGGGGGGGGGGAGAAGGAGAATCAGCTAAATTTTACACCTACATTGTCTAAGATGCAGATGTTACCAAGCATAATCTGTTTTTAACTGCCTATCAAAACATAGAGACTTTTGTAGAATACACTAAATATGCCACAGAGTAGTTTATTTTCAATTATCACCTCTGACTCGCCATTCACAGTTCGGGTTGTAACACCCACTGTATAAATTCCTCCAGCTGAATCTTCATGTATTTTAATATTTGATTTTTTATTCTTTGCATCAATATCACGTGTGGTGTCAAACAAGTCAAGAATTTCTTCATTGTAAAGCTGAGGAGAAAAAAAGAGGCAAAAAAAAAACATATATTATTTTGGGAAGGAATTCTTCCAAAGACTAATAAATCTGTGCACGGCACATACAAAAGTCCTAAAAATCAAATAACAAGGCAGCAGCAGTACTAACTTCTACATCAACAGATCTGGGACAAAATTCTTTGGTGGGACCAGGGAAGAAGAGGCACTCAATGCCATCAGAACAAGTGGAAGTGGTTTCTGCAGCTGGCACCTGCTATCTTCAGGTTTGACCTTCAGCATTTCTTGTTTTGCTGATTCAGATGAGTGCCCCCTCCTCCAAACACCTCAAATTCACTCCATTTGCTCTCTCTGCCATCACACCTTTTCTCATCTCCTCTCTCTCACCTTCATAATTCTATGTCTCTCTCATTTCAATCAACAGTTCCTGCCCTGGAAGGAATTTAACATAAAAGAGCTTTTGTGCAAGGGGCTTATTAAAGACACTAATCAGTATGCAAAAACAACACAGCATGGTTTCTTGAGCAGGGCTTCTTTACTTTGCTCCATACAATATGTACACTTTGGTGCTCCAGATTTAGTTACAACTTTCAAACACAATCATATAAGCACCATCAACTGTTTATTACATGTTTCAGGCTGCTTTCTGTTTATTGCCTGTTTCACTGAGTCTGCTGAAGGCAAGTACATGTACATTTACAGAATCACACAGAATCACCAAGGTTGGAAGAGACCTCAAAGACCATCAACTCCAACCTGTAACCACAGACCTCATGACTAAACCATGGCACCAAGTGCCACATGCAATCCCCTCTTGAACACCTCCAGGGATGGTGACTCCACCACCTCCCTGTGCAGCCCATTCCAATGGCTAACAACTCTCTCAGTGAATTTAGAGGTATTTCAACTCAGTATCATTAAGCATATCAGAATTTTAGGTCCATAAATTATAATCTGAGCCAGGAAAGACATCTGAAAAAATTTTGGTGTCAAAAGAGATGTATTATTATTTCACAAGAATGTTCATATCCAATTGAAGACATCAGAGCAAACATTATTAAAAAAGAAGCAAACACTCAAAAAACTCGGCATTCCCACTGGGAATCTCATGGGTCAGGTCTCTGCCGATACACACTGGAACAGTTCCAGTGTCTTTAACTTGGTTATAGCAATTCACTTTAGCAGAGCTTAGGGTGGGTTAATTAAATCCCTCAACAAAGTCCTTAGGTAAAAGATAAAAACCCACTGCAGTATTGCTGGCATATGCAATAGAGCCAAATGTTATTTCTTATATAGTGATAACAAGGCTCTCTCCTCCACAAGTGAAAATCCATCCTTGAGAAGAAAAGGCTCAGTATTTGTGAAGGTAATGCTTATAATTCTTTACATATTAAAACAGAGTTACATATAATTATTCATCCTAAGTATTCCAGATAGGAACCTTCTTACTAAATGTGGCACCTCGCTATGTGCAAACAAATTGATACCACAATTTAGAAAAGATCCTGACAATGCACCTGCCATTATATGGGACTGCCTTTTGGAAAAGCAAGCAGAAAAGCAAGGAGTTGAGATGCAAACTGTAGCAAACTGAAGAAAAGCAAGAAAGTTCCAAACAGAAGTCACTGTTCCTAACAGTTATTCAGTTGTCCAACTTCAAAGTTATGCCAAAATATATCTGTGTTTCAACTTGGTCAATGACTAAATTATCAGTTTTGCAATCCAGCTCTGATAATAAATAGGATGGGAGGAAACGGATGCTTTGATACAAAAGAAATGTGTAACACCCAACTAATCAGAAGTTCTGAGAAAGCTCCAACTTAGTCTTAATACAATTCAAAAAAACCCAAAGGAATGTACCACACCCCATGACATTCTGCTAAGACAGAAACTATTATATACATTATTTAACTTTTCTCTAAATTGGATAAATAAAACATGTTTTAGCTCTGGTGAGACCCCACCTCGAATACTGCATCCAGTTCTGGAGCCCCTATTACAAGGGGGATATGGACGTGCTGGAACATGTCCAGAGAAGGGCCATGAGGATGAGCACAGGGCTGGAGCACCTCTCCTATGAGAACAGACTGAAAGAGTTGGGGCTGTTCAGTCTGGAGAAAAGAAGGCTCCAAGGTGACCTTATTGTGGCCTTCCAGTATCTGAAGGGGCCTACAAGAAGGCTGGGGAGGGACTTCTCAGGATCTCAGGTAGTGATAGGACTAGGGGGAATGGAATGAAGCTGGAGGTGGGGAGATTCAGACTGGACATGAGGAAGAAGTTCTTCACCATGAGAGTGGTGAAGCCCTGGAATGGGTTGTCCAGGAAGGTGGTTGAGGCTCCGTCGCCAGAGGTGTTTAAGACCAGGCTGGATGAGGCTCTGGCCAGCCTGATCTAGTGTGGGGTGTCCCTGCCCATGGCAGGGGGTTGGAACTAGATGTTCCTTGTGGTCCCTTGCAACCCCGACTGATACTATGATACATTTCGATGTCTGCAGTTCTGTGTACCATATCACTGTAACATTCACCTCTGTATTCTAGGACTCCCAATCACATTTTTAATATTACTCCCAAACCCACAAGTAATTTAGGAAGTTGCACTGGTTACTATGCCTTATGCCACTTTTGCATATTGTGGCAGCTGCCTAAGAAGAAATGAAGTTGCAGCTCCCCAATGTTCAAACAGAATGTATGAGTACAACTTTCACAGTATCACAGTATGACCAAGATTGGAAGAGACCTCGAAGATAGAATAGAATAGAATAGAATAGAATAGAATAGAATAGAATAGAATAGAATAGAATAGAATAGATAGAATAGAATAGAATAGAATAGAATAGAATAACCAAGGTTGGAAGAGACCTTGAAGATCATCAAGTCCAACCTGTAACCACAACCTCACAACTAGACCATGGCACCAAGTGCCACATCCAGTCCCCTCCTGAACGCCTCCAGGGATGGAGACTCAACCACCTCCCCGGGCAGCCCATTCCAATGACGAATCACTCTCTCGGTGAAGAACTTTCTCCTCACCTCGAGCCTAAACTTCCCCTGGTGCAGCTTGAGACTGTGTCCCCTTGTTCTGGTGCTGGTTGCTAGGGAGAAGAGGCCAACCCCTTCCTAGCTACAACCACCCTTCAGGTAGTTGTAGAGAGCAATGAGGTCACCCCTGAGCCTCCTCTTCTCCAGGCTAAACAGCCCCAGCTCCCTCAGCCTCTCCTCATAGGGCTTGTGCTCAAGGCCTCTCACCAGCCTTGTTGCCCTTCTCTGGACACGTTCAAGTGTCTCAATGTCCTTCTTAAACTGAGGGGCCCAGAACTGGACACAGTACTCAAGGTGCAGCCTAACCAAAGCAGAGTACAGGGGCACAATGACCTCCCTGCTCCTGCTGGCCACACTATTCCTAATGCAGGCCAGGATGCGGTTGGCCCTCTTGGCTGCCTGGGCACACTGCAGGCTCATGTTCAGCTTCCCATCAACCAGCACCCCCAGGTCCCTCTCTGCCTGGCTGCTCTCCAGCCACTCCAAGATCATCTAGTCCAGCCACTCCAAGATCATCTCCAAGATCATCTAGTCCAACCTGTAACCACAGACCCCATGACTAGACCATGGCACCAAGTGCCACATCCAGTCCCCTCTTGAACACCTCCAGGGATGGTGAATCCACCACCTCCCCAGGCAGCCCATTCCAGTGGCAAATCATTCTCTCAGTGTAGAACTTTCTCCTCACCTCGAGCCTAAACTTCCCCTGGTGCAGCTTGAGACTGTGTCCCCTTGTTCTGGTGCTGGTTGCTAGGGAGAAGAGACCAACCCCTTCCTGGCTACAACCACCTTTCAGGTGGTTGTAGAGAGCAATGAGGTCGCCCCTGAGCCTCCTCTTCTCCAGGCTAAACAACCCCAGCTCCCTCAGCCTCTCCTCATAGGGCTTGTGCTCAAGGCCTCTCCCCAGCCTTGTTGCCCTTCTCTGGACATGTTCAAGTGTCTCAATGTCCTTCTCAAACTGAAGGGCCCAGAACTGGACATGGTACTCAAGGTGCGGCCTAACCAAAGCAGAGTACAGGGGCACAATGACCTAACTTTCCCACAGCCCACGCTCTAGGCAAACATTAGCCAGAGCAACAACAGGTTCTGCTTGAGGTTAGCAGTGATAAACCTTAACTAGTGCAAAACTAACAACAGCTTGTTAATCTTTGAAATTATTACAGAAATAAATTACTAAAGGACATAGTTTACTTCAGCAATAACAACATCAACAGCTTCTATCTTGGGCAAAAGTGGAGGTGTGTGCCCCCAAAGCAATGCTGAAAATATTGAAGTAATAGACATTTACAACTGCTCTTCCTTGAATTGATTCTTCCTCTCTATGTGTTTCAAGTATTCATATTTTGCTGCTTGGGATGTTACACCCAAATCAATCAAAAAAACCCCAATTAGTTCCATGGGCAGGAGACAGCATTAAAGCTGCAAGACAAAAACCAACAGCTGCTGCACACTAGAAAGATCACAGAAGCCCAATCTTAAACCACTAGGGATTACAGAAAGAAGTTTCTTATTCTATAGCCCTTTCACCTAAAAAGAAACCTAAACAAGACTCCCTGGTTTTGAAAGCTTAAGAAGTCCATGACAGAGTGACAAAAGTAGGCAAAGCACGGGCACTGCTCAAAGGCACAAAGTACAACTGGTTTGGGTTTTTTATAGCTTCATGGTTTTGTAAATATTTACAAACAAGACCAACAGGCATCACAAATAAATGCAAGCTGCAGAAAGAGATAACTATTTCTATATTTCCAAATAATGCTGTAAAGAAAACTACTGAAATAACTGGAATAAGATTAAAACCTTTTTTCATAGAATAAAGAGCTCCATAATATTTCCTTTTGCAATGTTAGAGATTAATTCAAAACATTCTGGTGAGCAATGAACATATAAACAGCTACCAGGAAAAAAGGTGTAAATTGGCTTTTAAAAAAAAAAAAAAAACACACAGGCAGATCATATTTACCTCTAAGAACTGTGCATTCACTTTAAAATCTGGAGGTGGAAGCCCTTGCTTAATAGCAGATTGCTTTCTCTCTTCAATACATCTGAAAAGATGCTTAACAGCACGTGATATAATGCCTTGCTCCTCTTCTGTTATGTTCACGTCAAATCCAGTGCCCATAGTGTATGTTTTGCCAGCACCTGTCTAAATGGAAAAAGAAGTAACCAACAGAACATGTTAGTAGTACCAAATCACCAGAGAAATGCAGTTTGTGAACACTAGTGCTAGAGAGTGACTAAATTAGTCAGTCATCTTTAAAAAGATTAATATGCTTAATAACAGGACATTTTGGAAGATGGACAAACAATGCTAGCTGGACTACTATTTATCCATAGATCACATACAAAAAGGCAAGGACCAGATCAATCTTTCATAACCTTGACCCTACAAACTTCCTCTAAGATGCTTACATCAGCCTTAAACTATCTTCTCTGAAGTCAAAAGAACAGTTAATGTTTTCACCTCAGATCGTTACTTAAAGCATGTATTTTGGAGGTAACAGCAGCATTTGCAGTTCTTCACTGAAGCAGATCAAATTACTCCCTTAATTATGAGGTCTGAGTATCTCAAGTAGATTACCACCACTGTTCTCAGTTTATAGACAGCACTGAATAATACATGAAGTTCCTTCACTAGAAAGAATAATTAAAAATGTGAAATCCTGTAGAAAGCAAGACAGTGTTTACTTTCACTTAGTGAGTCAAGTTTAAGACAAGGATAGTATTGGACAACTTAATATACTGGACCTGCAGCAGGACTAGAGTTCACCTAGCTAACTTGAGATACAACATTTAACAGTGATTAAATTCAATACCAAGACCAAATTTTATGCAGTCTATTCCTAAAGGAATATTCAGAAGACAGCAACATATTCTCTGCACAGTGCTTAATGATATTTTAGGTTTGAGAAGTAAAATGTGAGCTCAGTAGCCTGAAAGGGTATATTCTCTAGGAAGAGTTCTCCAACTTTGGAATCTCATCTTCACATTTTGCCCATAGACAATGTGGCCTGAAGTTCCCTATGACCCATTTTTTAGAAGTTTATCTTTCAAAAAAGCATCTCAAAAAATGCAGAGGGGTGGATAATTGTTCAGAAAATCTCAATACAAGCTCTATCAGCTGATTAAGTCACTAATTTGTATTGCTGCACTGGGGTGAATTCAGGAATTGTCTGGACTCATGCTATTTTCGGCATTACTACTAATGTCTTTTTACTGCATGCATACATTTCTGGGTTTCAATTTGCCATTGAGCACAAAATAAACACAAACTCCTAAACAGTCTTCTACAGCATCTCATTTAAAACAAAACAAATACACTGAAAACCAGGCTCATGCATTCCAAAACTTTAGAGAATGATCAGTTACAGGAACCACATCAAATTGTAAAGTTTACCTGGCCATAGGCAAAGACAGTTGCATTATAGCCTTCAAAGCAACCTTCAATCAGTTTTTCTATACACTGTATATAGATCTCTTCTTGCTGTGAGTCGATGTTAAAGACATAGTCGAAAGTGAAGGCTTTATCTTTCCCCAAGAACACCTGCGGTTCACCAGGTGTGACAGATGTACAAATATGGCATCCTTCAATCTTCTCTTTAGCTAGCTGTGGTCTGATTCTATTTTGGAAGAAACAGAATGAGCTATTAGAAATTCTTGTCATCAGAAAGAGAAGCGTACAGTGAAATAACAGTTCTGAAAAGAATTTTGACTGAAAAACAAGAATTTTCCACCAAGCTTTCAGTTGTCAGTGTTAGAACTCCACTCAAAACTGTTCATGCAAATGATGTTATCTTCCCTGAAGGTTCACCTACCAACTTCAAATTGACAACCTGCCTAAAACTCTGAATATTTCTACGTGAATACCACACACTACCAAAGGTTAACTTGCATGACTTATTTCAGACTTTGAAGCCAAGCTTTCCAGCCTTATCAAACCTCTTCGTGCTTTCAGTGTAAAAAAGGATTTATTTTTTAATAGCAACAGAAATACAAAGAAAAAAATCCTGCAGGACAGCTTAAGTAGTAATTTAGGAGCAAAGACCCCCAAAGACTACCTATCATCTTAAATGAAAGCCTCCTTGCTACAAGGGCAAAGAGAAGGCTATCCTTTCTTTTCTTTTGAGAGGAAAGGAGCTTTGTCATAGCCAGAACACTTCTGTGAAATGTTTGGTTTCGGTGAAGTGGCAGGGGTGGAGGGGAATAAACACATTTCTAACAAGGTTAGAAAGGTTCTAAAGGTAAGAGTGTCTCATTCCTCATTATTGGAGTCAAATTCCAGCTCTTCCTTTTATTTGTTCAGTTTCTGATAAACTGCTTCTAGAACACAACTATCACAGATGTTATATTTTATCATTTTATGAATTCCTCTGTATTATTAATACTCTTGCACTCCTATAAAAATTGAATTCATGTGCTAGCTCCATGACTAAGATTATGGAAGTTTGTGATTCATTTATTTAATGGTTAACTAACAGGAAGAAAAACTGTAATTAATGAACAATTTGTTTACAAAATTCACCTTTTTTTTTTTAAAGAAGTGTTTTCAAAGGAACACCAAATTAAAGTGTGCCGCTTAAAAGACAGGGTACAAATAAATCTATATATAAGGGTGATAAAACAGCAGTACATGCACAAATTATACCCTTTCAGAAGGAACTAAGCCAGAACACTCCACTGCAAACGAAACCTGTTCCAAAAACTAATGGAAACATAAGGGCCCTAAGCTACCTACTGATCTGCTGTGGCTGTGCCAGCGCTTGCTGCTGCAGAGAAAGCCAGTCTCTAACAGCTCTTAGTAGACTGCTGAGGACTTATTCAAATTATAGCAGCACACATACTTTAGTTCTAGTTAGAAATATCATTGGGAAGGAGAAAGAAGAGGGGGAAAACTATTTTTAAAAAAAATAAAAATCACACAGAGCATGCTATTTCTTCATTAGAAGTTTTTCACCTAGGGATGCAATGGAGTATTTCTCAGACTTTTCTAAAGGCTTCGCTGTATCTCACTGCATGACACCAGTGAATAACCATAATGTGTAGAAAACCTTAAAATTTAATTCCTTTATGGAAGGTTGATTGATGATCAGGTAGTACCTCCCTTGTTAGCCTACCCACTAGTGTGGACTGAAAATTAAGCAAACCTTTGAAAAAAATATCATTAAAGGAAAGATTGTGATGTGTAAAACAGGCATAGATACTCTACAAATAGTATTTGCATTTAAAGACACTGAGTGTGCATTATTGGTCACAGATTTTCTCTCTAATAGCATAATCATTATCATAAGGTATTTTCCTTTAAACAAGAATGCCGAATATCCTTCCAGATTTGGTGACCCTGCCCAAGTCACTATCTTAAAGATCCCTTTCAGCCCAAGCCATTCTATAATTTACACCACTCCTTCAACAGCAGCCAACTTGATCCACTAGCACCTGTGTCCATTAAACAAAACCTGATGCATACATACATAATTCTTAACAAAGTTACTTTCTTCTAAATGAACATTTTGTAATAAAATAGCTTATTTCTAGGTGGAGAAAGCCTTCAAAAGGTAGATTAATCAAATGCCTTTCCTAAAACCATTCTACACAACTGAAAAGACGGGCAAGTAAAACATTATAACATACTCTCTGTGCCACTTAACATTCAGAAAAGGCAAACTCTGTAGGTTATTCACTGCCTTATTTTAATGCCATGAAGTTGTTCAGAAGCCAAGCTTCTTTTTTCAGACTAAGCACTCTTTATTCTTTCACTAATCCAGTGCAGACAGCACAAAAGTAATCAATTGTTCTTACAAGGATGAACTCTGAAGGCTTCTAAAATTCCAGAGGTACTTCTGGCATTGTTTCCTAGTACAAGAAAGCCTAGAAAGATTTTCTAAAAGATCAGGATGAAAAACAGTTTCCCACAAAAAAAAAAAAAAAAAACACCAACACACCCACAAACCAATTTTAAAAGGCTTGTAGCACTCATTTGTAGAATGAATGCTGTCAACTTAATATTTTAAGTAGTGTCTTTTTTCAGGTATTTTAAGTTCAACATTAATTTTCTACACTGAGGACCTGATGCAATTAAGACAGGTGCCAAATAATTTGCTCCATTCTTCTACTAAAGAAAGGCTCAGAGTGGCCACAAAGAAGTACAGCACGCCTTAAACATCAATGAATTGCATGCTCATTATTACAGTGATGACAGGACTGTGAGGTGAGCAGTTTTAATATCAGCCTATGGCGACTTCCCATAAGAACCCTCCCATCCATTTCCCAGTCTTGCAGCCAAGTAGCAGCTCTGAGCATTCTACTGCTCTAAAACCCAACCAAACAGCAAAATGCAAAGGTATTTCATGTGACCATAATCAGGCCACAGAAAGGTACCATTCCAGGGATCAACTGAGCTGACAAATGTGTGTCACTGCTAGCAGCTTATTACTGGTTCAATCACTTCCCCTGGGTTGTGACACAATATCCAGAACCCTGGCAGTCATGATGGTGTCCTTTCTACCTGACTTAACAGTAAATCTGAAGGCAGTGCTAGGAGCAAAAGTAGAATTTCACCAGCACAACACAAAGTATAAACAAAGCAAAACTTGTCACATGAGAAAAGCTTCACTCCAAAGACAGACTCTCTTCTCATTTTGTAAATGCCCTTACTGCCACGGAGTTGGAAGGTAGCAACCAGAGAGAGAGCACAACTACATCAGGTATGAAAGACACATTGAAAGAAAAAAATAATTAAAAATTAAATCACCCAATCTGAGGTCAGCTCAAGAGATACTTCATGCTCTGAAGTCTGTATACCTGTCTTGAAAAGTTTACCATCAAGCTAACATGGTGATCTTAACAACTAAGCAGCAAATGCTTCATCTTCAACCTGATTTCTGGCTATTTATGAGCAGTAAGAGTGGATTACCTGAACCTCTCAGCTCTGAAAGTCTTACTATTCATACTGAATGTGTGGTATAGAAAGTAACAGTCCTCATGCATGTCAGATTCTGCTCCAACACTGGCTATAGGAACATTTCCTCCATCTCCACTCCACACATCAGTTGGGAAAGCAATTCCTCCTTCTGCCAGGCCTTTCACACTCTCATGTCTGCATGTGGTCACTTCTGTCAAACCAGACAGCACCTGGTTAAGCAGGAAAGAGCTCATGTTGGCCATTTCTCCTTGCTCAGTTCCCAGTCTGGCAGTCTGCCACTGGCATTTTTCTCCAAGCCAATTTTACTTCATCCATTTTGTCTTCTAGGTGGGCCAAACTCACTTGTTTTTCAGGCTGATCTCAGTTGTACACAATCAGGTGTTTTCTACCTATTTCCAACCACATCTCTTTAGATGTGGCAACTTCCCAAACAGTATTTTGCTTTGCATCCTTCCCTCTCTCACTCTACAAAGCAAGAACCCACCCTTACTCTTTTTTACATGTACTTTGTGGAACCTCCAGGCCACACACATGAAACTTAATCCCCTAAATCTATTCTGCCTCAGCACACTGGGACATGCTGTCTAATTAGGAAGGACTGAAATAGCCAGTGGTGGCACAGTATTGTAACTGTATTGCACCAGAACTAATCTCTAGTAGAATAGGAGCACAACATCTCTGCTCAAAACATTGTTGGCCAAAACAGACTCAGATAATACAGTTCAGGGATTACAGTGATCATCAGGTCAATACTCTGTGTTATGCAAGATATCAGGCTTCCTAGAACTGAGTTCTGTTTAAACTAGACAACATCATAACATCCTCTTGAAAAACATCCCGTTTTAGTTTTTTTCTAGGCATGGAACATTGTCCCAGTGATTTATTGTTTTCATATGGGTATAGGTATATATACACAAACACCCACATACCCTTTCAGATACTGAACAGTTTTATCTGTTAGTTTAAGAGCATTTCCTTTACCTGATTTTTCCACACACAGATATGATCATATACTAAACAAAAGGAGAAAAGTGTTGGGTTTTTTTTTCCCCTCACATCTTCACATGAAGCATTGCAAATATTACTCTACAAGGACAACTATCACAACACCACCACACACCTTCTAAGCACCTGCAAAGAACAGTAATAAGCAAATAAAAACTTACAAAAGTTACCTATAAGCAGTGAAGCATCAAATTATTCTTGGTTTATGGAACACATTAATCTTTCTAATAGGAATAGCTAGCCAGAAGCTCAGTGCTGGAAAGAAAATACAATGATAATACAATAATACAATACACCAGGTTGGAAGAGACCTTCAAGATCATCGCGTCCAACCCATCAACCAATCCAACCCACCCAACAACTAGACCATACAGCCAAGCACCCCATCAAGTCTTCTCCTGAACACCTCCAGTGAAGGTGACTCCACCACCTCCACGGGTAGTCGATTCCAATGGGCAATCACTCTCTCCGTGTAGAACTTCTTCCTAACATCCAGCCTAAACCTGCCCTGGCGCAGCCTGAGACTGTGTCCTCTTGTTCTGGTGCTGGTTACCTGGGAGAAGAGGCCAACCTCTGCCTGGCTACAACCTCCCTTCAGGTAGTTGTAGAGAGCAATAAGGTCACCCCTCAGTCTCCTCTTCTCCAGGCTAAGCAACCCCAGCTCCCTCAGCCTTTACTCATAGGGCTTGTGTTCCAAACCCCTCACCAGCTTTGTTGCCCTTCTCTGGACACGTTCCAGCAAGTCAACATCCTTCCTAAACTGAGGGGCCCAGAACTGGACACAGTACTCAAGGTGTGGCCTAACCAAAGCAGTGTACAGGGGCAGAATGACCTCCCTGCTCCTGCTGGCCACACTGTTCCTGAGGCAGGCCAGGATGCCATTGGCCTTCTTGGCTGCCTGGGCACACTGCAGGCTCATGTTCAGCCTATAATCAACCAGCACCCCCAGGTCCCTCTCTGCCTGGCCACTCTCCAGCCACTCTGACCCCAGCCTGTAGCACTGCTTGAGGTTGTTGTGGCCAATGTGCAGAACCCGGCACTTGGATGTGTTAAATCTCATGCCATTGGACTCTGCCCATCTGTCCAGCCTGTCAAGGTCCCTCTGCAAAGCCTCTCTGCCCTCCAGCAAATCAACTGCTGCCCCCAGCTTGGTGTCATCTGCAAATTTACTGATGATGGACTCAATGCCCTCATCCAGATCATCAATAAAGATGTTGAAGAGCATGGGGCCCAGTACTGATCCCTGGGGCACACCACTAGTGACAGGCCGCCAGCTGGATGTGGCACCATTCACCATCACTCTCTGGGCTCGGCCCTCCAGCCAGTTCCTAACCCAACACAGTGTGATGCTGATGAAGTCCCATGTAAAGTTCTTTTCCATTAAACTCTGCTGTGGGCAAAGGACTGTGTTCACCTTGCTCAGAAAAAGATCAAATCAAACATCACTCAAACTGTGTGCAGTGCTGAGCTGGAAACAAGGAAATCTGTAAATCCAAGACCCTCCAATGCTCTTCTCTTACTACACTAAGACTATTGAATTTCAAACTATTAAGTTTCACATGTGGATATATGAAACATTCAATCCAAAGGTACCTTATAAAACATTTAATGACGTCTAGCAGTCAATATAAACTGAGAAAGAAACAGAAGCTCTCCAAAACCGAGGGGGAACAATACACACACTAAAACATAACAGCCTCCTGTAATTACTTGGCCACCACAATTCCCTTTCTATCCCACTACATTTAGGTTTATCAACACGCTCTTCTGTAGGAGATGTCACTCCACAGACACCTAATACTTCTGCTTGCATAAAGTTCTCAGAACTTTTGCTAGCACACATCAGAAGTTTGCTTGCTTATTTCATTGTTGGCAGCTCCAAATGACACAACCATAGCATCTGAATGCATTCGTCTGAACTAGTTGATCAATAAATTAATGCTTTCCCTCTCTGCATGGGTTTAAGATCTGAAAGAGGCTGGTATACAACGAACATCAGGTCTACCTTGCTAACACAGTAATGCAGACACAGGAACAAGCTTTCCAGCTCATGCTAGCAACTATCGCCCATTAACAGTTTGCTGTGCTGCCAGCACATCTTGGCAAAATAGCCCCTGCACCTCCAGTACCTATAGCAACAGTTTGTGGTGCTAAGTAGCACCTTGACCTTAAAAAAAAAAAAACAAACCACCACCACATACATTTGTTGAATTCCCTTTCAGTAACCTTTCCTATAGATGTACTCTAATCTCCTCAGGACTTTCAAAGATGTTTTTGGTGACCAGTAAAACAAGTACAGAAACCTCTGAAAATGGTTTAATAAGCTTTAACTCTGCTTTTGACTCCAGAAAGACATACCCACATCCCAGCTTTTCATAACAAAAAGGCATGAAAGTACTGTAAGTCAACACCTCATCTTTGGGCCCATCTCTTTCTGAAGACATACTGCAACAATTTATATTTTTGCTCTACCTTCAGAACTAACCAAATTACAAATTAAATTCAAACCCAGTGTATACAAATAATACCATATAGCAATCTCTCCCCAAGGTTAGCAGGGAGTTGTTCATCCCGTCTTTGTTAATGTAAATTCCAGGTGAAGTCCAGATCATTTGTCTCCTGCTTTTTCTTTAAGTGCCAGACAGAGAGTTGCCTCTGAGCAAGCCATAAATACAGTGCGTTATTAGAAGTCCTCGATGGCCTTCAGAGTGAAATCAATTTGTTTCAAGAGCCTATGATGGCAGAAGAAACAAGCTTTCATATAATACTTTAATTGCTGAATAAATAATGGAATAAATCCATCCTTATAAACAAAAGCAAAGTGCAAAACAAATCCTTTGTAACAGCACTACTTCTGCAGAAAGACAGCTCAGTTTCTGGATGCCTTAATAATTAACATTCAGTGGTATCAGCTAATGCCACAATTTCATATTATATTAATCACTATTATAACATGTACTGGTACTAAGATATAAAAGAGACATGTAATACAGATATGCAAGTAACGATGATTACATGCCAAGCTGTGGCAATTGTCCACCCAGAAATTTGCCAAGTCTTCCCCCCACCATAGGTCAGCTCCCACCCCTGTGAACCTTCTTGGCCTGCGAGAGGCATGGGCACATGCCAGTCACTCATCCAGGATGAGCACCAGCATGCAGCAACTGTAACTCAATCACTCTTACATAAGATTTGGGCACCACTCCCATCAATGTTTCTCTAAAGTTGCCATGGCTGCCATGGTCTAGACTAAGCTCAGTGCTGCCAGCAGGTGTGTGTGCTCAGAGCCCACAGAAGCTAGGCAGAGTCCAGGTGTTACTCACCTGCCAGCACAGGTGAGGCTGATGTTTTGCATACATATCAGTGCTTGCCTTTAGACACCAGGAAACTTTTAGGTGCATCAAGTAGGTATCTTGATGCAAGTTTGGCAATGCCAATATATAAACTGGTATAGAAAATAAAGCTTCCCACATAGCTCTTGGTATTTTTATTTTTTTTTAATAATAATAAAATGTATTATGGAGCACTGCAGAAGTTAGAGCCTGACCTGTGTGGTCCAGATTTTACTCTTAAGTCCTATTAAGATAATATCCAGATTTTAAAACAGCATCAGCATCCCCTCACCCCATGTGTAGCTAGTAAAAGTGACCAAAGCCTTTGCTCAAAACATCCAGCAAAATCAGCCACTAAATTACCAAATAGGCCGCAAGATACTGCATTTTCAAAAGCTAACTTATTTTGCTGTAAACAAAAAACACCACAAGCTGAGTATTTTGTTTCAGCGATGAAGACTGCCATTTCCAGTTTTCACATAATGAGAAGGCAGCAGATGGAAAACTGACAAATTAAATTGAGGAAACACACCACTGCTGTAACTAGATTTGACCAGTTGTTCTGCTCTATATTCAATGTCCACCTCTTCAGCTACTTCTTCATTTTTAAACACAAATTTAATTTCATAGAACAATTACACATCTCAGCAGCTTGCGTCATATCAGCTCATTACCCATTAACTGTTTTTGCTGGGGATTATGTTTGCAGTGCCAGGCTGAGGCAGTTCTGCAGGCTGCTGCTTTTGCTCGGTCCCTGAAGCACTGTACAATAGCCGCATCTCTGGGCAGCCACCACAGCCACCCAGAACACAGTTTAGCAGTGTGCTTTCAGATTAATTCCTGTGCAATTCTGTAACAGCCTAGCAGGCTGCACAACACAGATGGCATCCTCACACTGACAGGCACAGTCCTGTGCTTTTGCCAAGAAAAAGCTCAGGGAGGGGAAAGACCCAAGCCTGCCTTCACATAGACATACTCCCTTCCACATCCCAGAGAAGGGCTAAAAGACCCTCCAGTAAATCTATCAGACCTCCAGCATCTTTCCTTACGACATGAATGACTGCTTTCATCCAACCCTCCTTCTTGTGATTTCTGCTGGACTAGATTACTCTCTAGCAAGTGAGCAAAATCCACAGCTTTTGAGAACAATTTGACTATTGAGAGTGAGGGACACTACATTGCAGGATTTCCACAGGCCTTGGTTATTTCTAGTCCAAGACAAGGTCAGCTGCACGGGAAAAGCAGCACTACCATAAGCTTCCACGTGCCTTGCAAGCACAGAACTGGAACGCCTCCAAATTCAAGCACAATTTGATTAGAAATAAACTGATATTAGAAACAACATTTCTAAGGCAAAATGATCCTCTAAAAATTGTTCTATTGACCTTACTTGCCTTTTTTTTTTTTTTTTTTGGTGAACATTTACTGTCATATATCCCACTACTTGCAGAAAGCTAGGAAAGAAGTAATAATATCTGAGAGGAAATGAGATCTAAGCAAATGCAGCATAGTTTAACTTATTACAACCTGAAGTATGTATGTTTTGTTAGCAATAAATTAAACTAGAAGTTAGGCCTTCTGGAATTTCCAAATTCATTTCGTACCTCACAGGAATGCAGGCACACCAGTATCCTGCAGTGAAGTCACAGACTAGACCTTTGTCCCAGCAATCATTGGTCAAATATACTCCATTGCTGAAAGGACTACAGACACTTGATCTCAGGGTATCTAATTAACCTGAAAAGTCTGCTTCTCCTTATTAGTAAGCATAAACAGTTTTGGAGAGTAAAATGTTTAAGTATCTCTGCTGTTGCAGCACAGTGGAACAGTATTCAGCTATATTACTTGCATGGTTGGCACTGTCTCAAGGTCTAGACACCACATTGTGTCAAATACGTGGGCATACCCTGAAGCATTCAAGTCACTCACAGGCTACTTCTGCTGTAAGGAGTAATGCTGAAAACACAATCCCTTTTTTCAGCTTTTAAAAAATAAACAAAAAGCAACTTCAGAAGGTGGTAGCTCATTTTAGTTTTTGAGGGGTAGTTTCTAGTCTTTTAGAAAACCCTGCATACACATGCAGTTTGTCAGTCTGTTTACACTCCAATTCTGGACATCACCTCAGTCAATAGAACAGAGACATCTCAAACACCTGGTTCAGACATGAAGGGCAGGTGCCTTCCACACATGGTCAGGGAAACCTAGCATCATCAAAAGGTCTGTCAAAACCAAATAAGCGCCTTCATAGCCAATATAGGAAATACAGGAACACGGGAAGTATGAACATGAATTCATCAGAAGAAAGATGAGCCACATGTAGCTCTGGGCTTGGGTGACTGCTCCACGTCACCAAAGCTTCAGTTTCCCAGAGCATTCAACCAGCTAGAAGCCTGCAATTTGATGACTGAGCTCTGGATATATTTATATACCAAGCCCAGTCCCCTCCAACCCCTATAATTTTGTGACTGAAGGATTGTCTTAAACTGCACATTAAAGCAAAAGTCTCTTCCATGTGAATGCACTTGCTTCTAAGTTTAAGGTTTCTGTTGAAAAATATACTTTAGCTTATGACTGATAAGCTCATGCATAGAAGTGTGAAACACTATTTCATTGCTGTCGTTTCACAGCAGTCATTAGCATTAAAAATGCTGAACACTAGTGAATATTAGTATTATGAAAAAAAGTTTTATAACAGCACATGGTCATCACACCGTGACCTATGTGTTCATGGAAATTCAGAAAGAAGCAAGCAAGGCCTTTCGGCGTGTCCCCCGACCAGCTTCTGTAACTACTACATTTACAGTGATACAAAGAGGCCAATTATGCGATCAATTGTATCTCTCTGTGGATAAGAATTAATGAAGACAGCCATTCTACATAGAGAGGAATACAGGATGCTGTGTTCTATTTTGCAAATTATGTTGGGGTGGTTTTTTTCCCCTCGCTGAGTCATGTTGCTGGTAAAGCTTACTAGAGCCTGGTATTATTTTTATTAGGACAGTATCAGGAAAAGAAATAAACTTTCTGTAGCATATTTCTGCTGAAATGGCTGAACGCTTCAAAGAGATTACATCTGCTAAACAAATGTAGTTACATGTAACTTAAATTAAAAACTTAGAGAGTTTAAGGAAAGGCTGTTGAAGAATGCACAGTGAGTGCAGCAGCCTCCTCCTGGTACCAAGTGCTGCCAGTATTCTAGACAGCATTTCCAGAAATTTTAGAGTGCAGAAGTTCAACTGAGATAAATCAGTACCGTCAAAAGTAATGTGGTCAGCACAAGCTATCCAACTCCCAGAAATACTGCAGTCACTGCTGCTTTACCAAGCTATAGAATAACATCTAAGTACAAAGGGGGAAAGTGGAAGGAATTTTTTTAAAATAAAGTTGCAAAAGTAAAATAAAATTAAATCAAGACAGGCCACAGGAAGGGAAAAAAAAAACACCCAAACCACACAAAACCACAGTGTGAGGATCTCCAAACCCAAACTCAGTCACATTTAGAATTCAGGGAGTTTAGGATAACTTGGGAAAGTCTTACAATCCAGGGCCCAATCAGCCTAACGCATCCAAACACTCCAAGTCTGTAAAAAGTACACCATTCACAACACAAAATGTGTATGGTGTCAACTCTTTAGACAGCACACCTGTAACTGCTGTATAATTACCAGAGTTGACTTCATTAGAAACAATTTTGCAACACAGGTGGTTTCAAGAAGCATTGCCCACAGCATCACAGCACACTGAAGAATGAACTAGTAACGTCCACATGGTATTTGCAATTAGGAATTAGTAACGAATACAAAGTATTTTCAATTAGACTCAGAATTGACAGTGGCTTTCTGATTCAAAAGCTGAACACTGTTACTTGCATAGCAATGATACTATTTCCACAGGTACTCCCTCCACAACCCACACCAAACAAACTTTTTTTCCTGCCAAGTCAGAGGAATAACCTTAAAATAAAATTATTTCATGCAGTTACATGAACTATTTTAAGAACAAGTACCGACATTCAGGAACTTCCTTATATTCCAAGTTGCCAGCACCTTTAGGGAAATCAGGAATAACTGCCACACATATTCAGAAATAAGCAAGCAAAACAAAGTTTTGGAAAATAATTTTGGCTTAACATGAGAGAAAACAGTCCTGAAGCTGGTTTTGTCTTCCTAATAGGGGGCCTACAAGAAAGCTGGTGAGGGACTTTTAGGGTGTTGGGTAGTGATAGGACTAGGGAGAATGGATCCAAGCTAGAGGAAAGTAGATTTATATTAGATGCTAGGAAGTTCTTCACTGTAAGGGTGGTGAGACACTGGAACAGGTTGCACAGGGAGGTGGTGGAAGCCTCATTCCTAGATGTTTTTAAGGCCAGGCTGGATGTAGCTTTGGGCAGCCTGATCTAGTGGAAAGGGTTCCTGTCAATGGCAGGGGGGCTAGAACTAGATGATCCTTGAGGTCCCTTCCAACCCTGACAATTCTGTGAAGACAGTGTAATGCAAAATTATCCATATGAGCAAACAACTGTCAGTCATGCCAACACCAGGCTTCATCTAATTTCTTCTTTATAACAGTTAAGTGTCTATTCCAGTTCACTACTTCTTTAAAAATAGCCTGATTTTTTTTGTTAAGAGGTATTCCATTATTTTTAAACAAAGTCTAAAAGATTTCCTCTGTCTCCAGTCAAGACTTAATTATTGCCTCATTTACCCAAATCTTCCTTTCCTTTTCACACACCTACATACTTGCCAATCTACCCACACACATTTACTCTCCCAGACATTAGAGCTATGTCCAACCATACTCTACACATTCATGCCAAGACTACAGTACCTCTGCAAATTGTCCTCATCTCTTTCACCTCCATACAGAGGCTTTATCTTCTGTTATATATATTCTCAAGTCTAGACTAGTTGGTTTGGGTTTTGTTGTTGTTTTGTTTGGGTTTTTTGTTTGTGGGGGTTTTATTTGGTTGCTTTGTTTGTTTTCATTTAGAAACCACAGGTCCAAGAATTGCAATTCTGCAACTGTGTAACTCAAAAACAAACAAACAAAGAAGTTACTGACATAGTTTTAGGAAATGGCTCTAAGCTTTAGCTAAGTTAAATACAATTGAATAATACAATAAAAGAAAAGGAGGATCAAGTCACTTAAAAGAAAATGACTAGCTGTCATTTATCATTACTGGAATGACTGCTTAGCTAAACACTACTAAAACAACAACCAGGCATTTCACAATGGACAAGACAGCTAAAACTAATGTTTCAGTAATCTGCTCTGATTAGTGCCTCCACTTTGTTAATTTTCAGTGCAACATTCTTGGAACAAAAACCAGTGTAGAACTTTCCTGCTAATCCTTGTTAAAGGGAAAAACATAATAATAATTAAAAAAGAGCCTTGTATCCATAACACCCAATCCACTGAGTTCCAAAGCAAACTGCAGAAAATTTCTTCATATTTATTGTTGACTGTTTCCAATGAACAGAAGTTGCTCTGTTTCAAAACAGAAGGTAGACTGTTAAGCAGTGACTGAAAACTCTGAGCTGGTAATTTCTAGCCGTGCAGTAAGAGGAAAAAAAATCATTAACTTGCTTTATTTAGTGCTATCTATTTAAAAACTGCAAAACAAAGGATAATATTATCTACCTTCTTCAGTCCTCCTGGTTCAGCTACACATTTTTAGATGTCTCAATGTCAATTCCCTATTTTAATTCTTTCTTTCATGTCCATACTATTTATAAGGCTGCAAAAACATCCACACTAGAAATAAGAGCATCCAAAACTAGGAATTAATTCTTCCATCCTACTGTTCCTGTATTCAGCTATCATAGGATAGGAAGGCCTGATCACCCCACTGTTTTGTTGGCCTCAGATAATGCTTTAGAAGGCCTCTAAAAAGTTAGTTAATAAGTCAGAGCAATTCAGGAAACGATGCAAGAAATTCAGTAGGTAGCATTTTTCCCACTCCGAGTCATGATCCAAATTTGTTGCTCAGTACACATCTATTCAGGTTGCTCTTTTGTTGCATACAAGCATTTGAGGCAAATATAAACTGACAGTCCCCAAATTTCTCCCATTCTTTCTCCGTTCTCCAATTCCCATACTTCACCCCAACAACTTAGATATTTGCAAGCCTCTTGATACTAACAACACTGGCCATGAAGTTCCAATCAGGTGCAAAACTTGGATTAACTACAGGCCATAATCTTTTGTTCTGTTCACTGCAGGTTGATTTTCAGATGTGGATGAGAGGAAATGGCAAAAAAGTCCAAAACCCCAAAATATTTCTAATTGAATATATTTAGCATTTATATGGAAATACCAATGGAAACCTGAAATAATTGCAACTTAAATAACAAGAGAAGTGAAAAGAAACAGCTGACTAGCAAAAAAAGGCTGCTCTGACAGTGTTGTGAAGACCATCAGGGCCTTGCTCAATGTCATCTATATCAGAAAATTTAAAATCCACTGAAACCTGGAATTTTGCAGGAAAGGCACTTTCCACATACAAATACACATTCCAAGTAGCAAGAGAGTTCTCCACCGCAGTAACATCAGCTCCAAGGGCTAAGCTGACATCATTTCATATCCTCAGACTTTTCTCCAGTCTGAGGAAAAGTAAGCAATGCAGAAAGAATTACAGGACAATATATATATGGTTCTATGTAAGTGCAGGGTAGTAGCTTCTCATAGACAAATTCAGTTGTTTTCCTTTATACACCTTCATTTCTCACAGAAAGAACAATTGTATCACACACACAAATGTATTAGCCTGAGGAAAGGCAAGAGACCAGCAGGATCAAAGGCTTCATTGTTAAAACAGTTCTGTCAGAAAGTTAGTAATTTGATTAAAATGAAGACCTGTGTCTAAGTGTGGGTACTGCACAGAAAGTAAGTTTCCAATAGACCAGAAACCTCTTCTAAATATGTTCATATTCTATTAAATATGTAATTGGAATATTTCTACTTCTTGTTTGATTTGGACAAAGATGACTACATTGGGCAAAAAGCTGCAGCCACTATGGCTTCTTCCACATTGCCTAGGGTATTATATTTCCCTGCTGACACTAAACAACATCTATGTGAAAACTGAGAAACATTAGAAAATGGCTTAAATCAAAGAAAACACTGATCAACTGATAGTTACCACCTGACTGAAGTCAAAGATGTGATGCTTCAGTATTACTTTTAATAGTTCTCAATTAGCAGTTAAAATGCAACAGACTGCTGGGGATTGAAGCTAAGAAAGTCAAAGTGTGTTCTCTGTCAGGGAAACATAGCTTAATTTCATATTCTTGACTTCGTATTCTGGTAACACAGAAAACAGAAAAGGCTGCCTGATTTTCTAACAGTTGAGCTTCCATTCCAGAGGCAGAAAGTTCTTGGGGGTACTGGTCGATGGTAGGCTGAACATAAGCCTGCAGTGTGCCCAGGCAGCCAAGAGGGCCAATGGCATCCTGGCCTGCATCAGGAACACTGAGGCCAGCAGGAGCAGGGAGGTCATTCTGCCCCTGTATGCTGCACTGGTTAGGCCACACCTTGAGTCCTGTGCCCAGTTCTGGGCCCCTCAATTTAGAAAGGATGTTGGCTTGCTGGAATGTGTCCAGAGAAGGGCAACGAAGTTGGTGAGGGGTTTGGAACACAAGCCCTATGAGTAAAGGCTGAGGGAGCTGCGGTTGCTTAGCCTGGAGAAGAGGTTAAAGGGAGACCTTATTGCTCTCTACAACTACCTGAAGGGAGGTTGTAGCCAGGCAGAGGTTGGTCTCTCCTCCCAGGCAACCAGCACCAGAACAAGAGGACACAGTCTCAGGCTGTATGTTAGGAAGAAATTCTATACAGAGAGAGTGATTGCCCATTGGAATGGGCTGGCCAGGGAGGTGGTGGAGTCACCATCATTGGAGGTGTTCAGGAGGGGAATTGTTGGGGTGCTTGGTGCCATGGTTTAGTTGATTAGGTGGGTTGGATTGGTTGATAGGTTGGACGAGATTATCTTGAAGGTCTCTTCCAACCTGGTTTATTCTATTCCATTCTTGCTGGCTGAGCTGAGCAAACACAGTGTGGAAATCCTTGTGGAATTTCTCCTGGTTTAATAGCTGTCAGCATGCAGACCTTGCTGCACTACCAAGTCTACAATTTGATAGGACCACTAATAAAAACAATGCTGGTAATACCACTTCAGCAACATTTTCACTGCAGGATAAAGCACACCCATGAAGTGCACCTTAGTAATGCACCACAACATACACTGACAGTTCACAAGTCAACTACATAATTAACTCCCGACATACCATGAATAAAATCTAGAAAACACTATGTGCTTTCTTGCTACTTGTACCAGCTTTAAAGCAACTAATATCTCTTCTGGTTCAACAGCAAAGCTAAGTACTTTCTGCTTCACATTCTGGCTGTAGGCTTACTAGTTCATTATGAGTCAGGTTTCCCAATTTGGTTACAAATTCAACCAGAACTCCAAAACTATTATTGCAAGGTCACTTAAAAGAAAAAAGGAGTCACGTAGCAGGGTAGCTCACACAAAAGCACTTCTCTCAATTTTACATTACAGTCACGAGAAGCCCTCTGCCTCTGGAACAATCCTCCTCTGCACTCAGCAGCTGGCCTAGGCAGGCTCTGCCAGCCTCCCTCAGCTCCAGCACACAAATCATCAACACCTGATCCTGGGATCGTTTCTGTCTTCTGACTCCTAGGCTGCAACTCCTTGGGGACAGAAAAGTCTGTCTGTCCTGACAAGCTTCTTCAAGGTCAAAACCCATTTCTTTGTTTTGACTGAATTAAATCAGCTCCTCTTGGCACATAGTAATTGTAAATCAAGCATTTCCCATCTGCTCTCAGAAGTCATCAATGCAAATCACTTGTTTGTCTATACAAGACTTCATAGCCACTCATACACTGGAGGTAGCACAGATGTTTGCTAAACAAGTATTCACATATAAGCAATTTCAAACTGTAAACTTACATTTATAAGGCAGAAACTGATTACATACTAAGACTATGGTAAAAACAACTGACATGGCTGTGGTCCCTGCCACAAAACTTCTGATCAAATCTCTCACTTCTGAGCACTTAACATCAGACAAAAGTTTCTTTGGCTTAAATGGCATTTAACAGGACAGTGCATGAAGGGAGGTACACACAAGGTTTTCCTTTCTAGTAAGAATCTTTCCAAGGAAATGGAAAACTATGAGTTCACATGAAATAATGGCATACTGGTAGTGCCTAAATGCTTCCATAAAGGTTCATACATTTATTAAAAGCTACATATATATCTACATATTAATCCACAACTTTAAAGATGTTTCCTACCCAGCACCAAGGCTGGATGTCAATAGAAGCTGACCCCTGCATCACCAACTGATCTGAATTAGGCAGAGCTGCCTCCCACACCTATATACACACATGACTTTCTCTCCTTTGCTGCACTCAGCTTTAACCACATACTGTCACTGCTTTCACAGTAAATCTCAGGGGAAAAGAGAGAAAGAAACCACCCACACAGCAAAAACAAAGCTCTAGTGTTTTGGTCAACTCTGTTTCCATTTCAAATAATTTCCTTTAGCACTACAGACAACATTTGGGGAATGGGAAGAAATGGCAGAAAGCTGTTTATGACAACATATGCTAAAGTAACAAATATTTAGAAAGAAAAGTTAAATATTTAGACAAAACTCCTTCAGCTAACTGCTATTCTACACAAATTGCCCACAAATATTAAACAAGGTCTTAAAAGGGTGTTAGTAGATTGATACCATTTAATTTTTTCTATAGGATTTCCAGTTCTCTAAAACAAGTACTTAGTTCTTTCACAACTGTCTACTTTTACAGCATAAAAAAATAAAGAGAAAAATCTCTGTGCTGTTTTAATGTTTTCTAACTCATGCCACACAATTTTAACTGTACCATAACTGATTTAATCACCAAATGTGAAGTAATGATAGAGCACAGAATAACAAAGCACTTTCAGGTTTTGTTTGGTTGGGGGTTTGTTGTTGTAGTTGCTTTGGTGGTTTTTTTGTTTGCTCACTTGCTTTGGGTTTTTGTTCAAGATAAGGGTTTGTCTTAAAAAAAATAACACCAAAAAAACCACAACAATAAAGCAGATAAACTCTGAAGGTGGTACCGTTTTCTCCATGGTTTCAACTATAAACTTTGCTTGCCCATGCCTTATCACTTGATTTTTGTTTACACAAAAATAAAGAACTCTGTCAGCAAATGAAGTACAACTGCAATGCAGCCCTTACATAAGCCTCATCACAAGAATAATTAGCAGGGCTAATTTACCAACTATATTTACCAGAGTTAACCATTTCTAAACTATTGAATTAAGAATCCCTGAAGAATGGAAATAAGACACACTCAAACTGAGAAAAAGAGATTCAGGGCAGTGAGCACAATTACCTAGAACTAAAGAAAGGAGAGGATTTCCCTGCCTCTTGAAGTTTGAGGTCAGGACTAGTTGCACTTCACATACAATCTTGTTTTTTAACTAAACACATAATTGGATTGTCAACCAAATCCAGTTGACTGGTGTTACACAATATGTCAGGTAATCTAATCAGTGTCAGAATGGATCCAAAATGTACACAATTTCTTGTGTTTTTTTTATACTATCCTTCATCATCCTAAGCTGAAGCCCTGTGGTGGGGTAGGAAGGTTCCCCCCCCAACACACAAAAGAATCCACAGCTAACTCAGCCGGAGAAGCCTAAACCGGTCACAAGCCCTCACAAACAATTTTCAGTTCAAAGTAACAAGACTTCAGCCTTATGTTTCGAAGCAGCCACTGCAAAGCTGCACAATTAGGTTTTTTATTTCTAACCTATGCAACAGTGCTGACAGAGGGATCTTGCAAAGGCAGCAGGAAATGGAGTAATGCAATGGAAGGGGGGAAATAAAAATGAAAAAAAAAAGCTTTTCCAGCAGCTGGTAGGAGTACAGCAGTGCCACTCCACCTAAAACTCAGTGTCACAGCATAAACTACTAGCTTCAGTACCTCTAACAAGTCTTACTGGTGTCATACCAGTTTCATGCAAAAACAATAAAATCTGGTATTTTACATCCTTTGTGATCTATCTTAGGTAACAACTTACAGTAAATAAACTAGACCAGGACTCAAATGAGAAACACCTGACCAATAAAATGCTATCTTTCTAATAAACAAAATCCTGCATCCCACATAAAAGAGGTCCTTGTGCAATCTGTAGCTGTCCTGTGTAGTTATCCCTTTTGCACCAGTCACAAGCACACTAAAATGAACAAGCCCAGTATGTAATGGCACATAAGGATATCATAGAATGCTGAGTTGGAAAGACTCCAGAGATTGAGTCCAACCTCCCCCCCCAAAAGCAGGGCTACTTAGGGCAGGTCGCACAGGAACACAGGCAGGTTTTTAAGATCTCCGGAGAAGATGACTCCACAAACTCTCTGGGTAGTCTGTTCCAGTGCTCCATCACCCTCACATTAAAAAAGGTTTTCCTCCTCTTGAGAAAGAATTTTCCATGGTTGAGTTTAGGTCCATTGCCCCTCATCCTATCAGTGGGCATCACTAAAAAGAGACTGGCTCCATTTTCCTGAGAGTCACCCTTCAGGTATTTGTAGACATGGATAAGGTCACATCTCAGCTTTCTCCTCTCCTGACTAGATTTGTTGATAATAAAATGTTTAAGTGTCCCTCAACCTTTTAGACTTCCCAATAAAACTGGACAGTCTGACTACATCCTTGTCATTCCTGTCTAGCTGAGGGTGAAGAAAGGAAGAGCTTTGAAAGTCCATTTCCTTTAGGAACAAAACTTTTCAGCTATTTCCAAAGTTAAGATATCCTCTACCTTCATGATCCAACTGTACCTAGATCATCAATAAACTACAGGGGTCTGCTCAGCACATTGAATACTGAAAAAATACTCAGGAGGAGCAGTCATTGATATTCCAACATTGATCCTCCATTGATTATAGCAGTTTGCAGCACAGATTCACACAGATCACATGGGGTTAGAAAGGACCCTCAAAGGTCATCTTGTCCAACCTCCCTGCAGTGGGCAGGGGCACCTCCAACTAGATCAGGTTGCCCAAGGCCACAAGTCTGGTCTTGAATGTCTTCAGGGAAAGGGCCTCAACCGCATCCTTGGGCAATCTGTTTCAGTATTTTACCACTCTCGGGGTTAAAACAACCCTTCCTCCTTACTTCTAACCTAAATCCACCCAACTCCAGTTTAAAACCATCTCCCCTCATCCAAGATTTTGTAGCTTAGCCCTATAACAAAGAAAAACCTCTAACTAGTCACACATCATTTAATCATTTTCAGCTTTAGAAGCAGGATGGCCAGTGTCCTCTAACTGGGCAACTGCTTACACTGGGACACAGAACTGAGGACACTAGTGTGTATATAGGGAATATGGCACCACCCATGATCCCAACAGATGGCAATATATCCAGAGAATTCCCAGTACTGGCAATGGCTGCAAAACAGAGAGACCCCTTAAAGACAAAAACATCTTTCAACTACTTATCCCATAACTTATGAGTTATTCACTGAGTACCACTTTAAATCAAGCAACACTAATACATCCATGTCTTCATTTTAGCCTAGTAGTTTTCCTTCTGGTGTTTCTCTCATCTACTTTGGAGATTTCCAGAGACAGAGTTTTCAGCCTCAAAAGACTAACAGATAAAGAAAAGTGCAATATATATTGCACTTTACATTCAAAGGGATTCAGAGGGAAAAGGTCTTACAATGTACTGAATGCATTAATACCTGAAATCTGAGGTTACAACAGAACTTTGAAAAGTAAAAAAAATAAAAAAAAAAATCACACCTTAAACTGGATGACTGGATAAAGCTAGAGGCAGATCTAGCAGAAATTAGAGACATCTAAATGGTTAATGCATTATTAGCTGACAAGGAGGAGGAACTGAACCACAAACTCTATACCCTACAGAAAACAGCAAAAATGATTCAGCAAAAAAGTTTACAAATTCAGTGTTTGAAACAGTTACTATCACTAAAACACCTAATGCACTAATACACTAAATGGAAATTGTATCACTTCTGCTATTTGAACAGAAAGTAGGTTAACATCCTATAGTTATTTTTGTACTACCAGAATGGAAAAACAACACAACGCCAATTCATGCAACTTCTAAGCCACAGAGAGGACCTCTCGCATGCATTGCTGCGCTAGAGTGGCCATCTCCCTCTATACCATGGTGGCAGCAAAACAGAAGTGCACTTTTCACTAAAAGAGTGCACTACAAGTGTCCTGCTCCACTGAATATTCCTTGGTTAAGTCCATAGCCTTGCACAAAAGTTTCACCTTAAGATAAATGCCTGTATAAGTTACAAATGACACATAAAAAAAGCAATTGTCCAGCCAGATTACAATTAGTCAGATTCCCTTGACATATGTTAGAACTTGGAAGTCAGTAGCATTTCCTAGGTGCTGTCTGAGAAATCAAAAACATTTATCTTCAAGAGATGCAGATACGACAAGCTTTGAAGCACTCTCCTCAGTCTACCAATACATTCCTCTCGTTTAAACAGACTGAACTTCAACGAGACAGCTCTTACACAGATACTAGGCAGGCATCCAACAATACAAACCAAGCTGAATCCCAACTTTTGTTCACTGCTCCATGCAGGATACAAATGTGCAAAAGCAAAGAATTTTACAAAAATGAAATCTATTTTTTCAGGCAAGACAAAAACTGATAATGCACAAATCATGATTCATTTTCAAGGAGTCAGGAGAAACTCTTCCACGACAAGTAACATGCTTGGGGTTGTGTCCACAAGATTATCACATGCTTCATGTGACAAGCCACTGACTATTGTATGTGGGTTTTTTTTAACTTACATAAGATGTTGCTTGGGAAAACAGAAGAAATGAAAGAATGAAACACGAACTGTCATAGAGAGGGACAGGGAAAGACACAATCATTCTATGAGATGGCTGAGGACAGCATGAACATCTGAAAAGCAAAGTAACATTAAACCACGATGGATAGCTTGACCAAAATAATAAATGAGCTCACACTGAGGCATGTGAAATACAGGCAGAAGGTGACTGCCATGTATCCCTGCTGGGAAAAGAGGAAAACAAATTGTTATGAATAACTGAATCACACTACATATGCCTTCACAGCAGCAATTTCACATCTACCATGAAACAGTCTTCAAGACTAGTAGAGAGCTGGATAATAGGAAGGAATAGGCTTCAGAACAATAATAATATAGAACCCAACAAAAATAGCACAGAAACAATGCAAACAAACCCTTCTAGTATTTCATGCTGTGTATGCTTACAACACTTTACCTCCCAAAAGCAGCCATATAGTCTGCACCACTGGATGACCCTCAGTCCCCCAAGAATGTGCTCTATCATGTTCAGAACCCCCTTTGCTGAAGCTATCCCCCATAGCCAACCCTTTCCAGCAGACCATTAGCAGAGAGCTTTCATTATCTCCCTGGCTTTTACACCTTGCCTTCTCTCTTCCAATACAAAAGAGACTGCCAAGACAAAAGATTCAAATTCCTTACTGAGGTTCACATTGGGAAGACAAGAGGCAGTGGCCATAAACAAAGCAAGTGTAACAGTTTGAAGGGGGAACTTTAGCCTATATCCTGACTGCAAAGGCTGAAAGGAAAATAAATTACCATTGGATACAAAAGAAAAATAATTATAAGGGCTATAGAATTCATTGGATTGCTAATGGGGATATAGAGAAGAGGCATAAAACAGTTATCTCTTTTCTTCTTCTGTCACTTCTTGCAACTTCTCTCTCTCTTCCAAGGCCTTGCCAGGGGTATCTCTGTTGTGCCTACTGTGTGAGGGGGAGGAAGCGGGGGAGGAAGCGGGGGAGGAAGCGGGGGAGGAAGCGGGGGAGGAAGCGGGGGAGGAAGCGGGGGAGGAAGCGGGGGAGGAAGCGGGGGAGGAGCGGGGGAGGAAGCGGGGGAGGAAGCGGGGGAGGAAGCGGGGGAGGAAGCGGGGGAGGAAGCGGGGGAGGAAGCGGGGGAGGAAGCGGGGGAGGAAGCGGGGGAGGAAGCGGGGGAGGAAGCGGGGGAGGAAGCGGGGGGAGGAAGCGGGGGGGAGGAAGCGGGGGAGGAAGCGGGGGAGGAAGCGGGGGAGGAAGCGGGGGAGGAAGCGGGGGAGGAAGCGGGGGAGGAAGCGGGGGAGGAAGCGGGGGGGAAGCGGGGGAGGAAGCGGGGGAGGAAGCGGGGGAGGAAGCGGGGGAGGAAGCGGGGGAGGAAGCGGGGGGAGGAAGCGGGGGAGGAAGCGGGGGAGGAAGCGGGGGAGGAAGGAAGGGGGGAGGAAGCGGGGGAGGAAGCGGGGGAGGAAGCGAACAGGTCCCCTGGATCCATCCAGGAGGGTCTGAGGAGTTTGTGTTGTTTATAAACTGTAAATATATATATATAGCACATATAGTGTATATTTTGTACATATTGTGTTTCATATTTCTAGATTGCAGTTTGCTTGTAAATATAGCTTCATTTGCTTCCATCCCACACTGAACTAGTCTGATGACTTCATTTTGGGGGGTAGTTCTCTCAAATTACTTGAGGGGTAATTTCAACCCACAAGAGCAAGACATTTCCCAGCTTGGGATACAGAAAAAATTTTGCCCATTAGGACAGTTGCCCACAGAGACCATGTTGTAACTTAAGAGATCTCACCTGAATTTAATTTGGACCCTACTTCAAATGGGAAACTGAATTTAGATGACCTCCTAAGGTCTCTTCAAATTTTAATTACTCTAAGCTTAACCCTTCCAAATATGTAAGGCTTTATTTTTCATGTGGACATTATCACATCCCTGTAAACATATTCTGACATCTGAATGGGATCGTTCATCTGTGCTGAATTAGGTCCTGGCACTCAACATGCAGCTTCAAAGAATTACACAGACAATTGGGATGGAAAAGTCAGAGTTTATTCACTCACTCTAACTTTCTGGACCAAGGTAATACCAAACATGTCCAAAATGTTCTTGACAATTATCAGTTCTAATTGTTTTTAAAAGCCTCACAGATGGGCAATTCTATGTATCCAGGCAAATCATTCTAAGACATCCCTCCTTAAAACAAAACAAACAAAAAAAATCTATTCTTTTCACCTCTTACTTTTCTTAGTATTATTTAATTCTATTACCTTTTACCCAGTTCACATGAAACATGAAGTCCAATTTATTCCCTTCTATTTTGTATTTGACGCCAGGCTATTTCAACACAAGTCTCTCAGCAATCTAACTCCTCGTATCTCACACCATGGAAGTGGTCATGTTCTCTAGACAAGGGGTTATTTCCCATTTCTTTTCAACTCCTCTCAACTAGTCCACAATTTCCTTGAACTACAGCACCAAAACCACAACATTAGACATCATCCAAGACATCAGCAGTATTGAACCAAAGGTACTGCAGAATCACAGAATGCTAGGGGTTGAAGGGATCTTGGAGATCAAGTCCAACCCCCTAGCCAAAGTGGGATCACCTAGGACAGGTCACACAGAAACACATCCAGGCAGGTTTTGAAAGTCTCTAGAGAAAGAGACTCCACAATCTCTCTGAGCAACCTGTTCCAATGCCCCATCACCCTCATTGTAAAGAAGCATCTCTTCATACAGAGGTGGAACCTTCATCTTGACACCCACCCCACAGATATTCATAGAGGTTGATAAGATCCCCTCTCAGCTTTCTCTTCTCAAGACTCAACAGCCCCAAGTCTCTCAGTCTTTCTTTGCAGGAGATGTTCAGTCATTCTCATAACTCTGTTGGACTCTGTCCAGCAGATCCCTGTCTCTCCTGAGTTGGGCAGGCCAAAACTGGACACAGCATAACAGACATGGTCTCACCAGGGCAGAGTAGAGAGGGAAGAGAACCTCCATAGACCTGCTGGCCACACTTCCCTTGATGCAACCCAGGATACAGTTGGCTTTCTGGGCTGCACATGCACACTGGTAGCTCACATTGAGCTTCTCATCCACCAGCACCCCCAAGTCCTTTTCCTCAGGGCTGCTCTCAAGCCAGTCACTGCCCTGGCTATACCAGTGCCTGAGATTGCCCCAACCCAGACGCAGGACCTTGCACTTGGTCTTGTTAAACCTCATGAGGTTGGCTTGGGCCCAACTCTCCACCCTGTCAAGTTCCCTCTGGATGGCATCCCTTCCCTCCAGTGTTCCAGCTGTACCACACAGCTTTGTGTCATTGGGGGGAACTTGCTGAAGGTGCATTAAATGCCACTGTCCATATCACCAGCAAAGATGTTAAACAAGACTGGTCCCTGTACTTGTTCCTGAGGGTCTCCACTTGTTACTGGCCTCCACTGGGACATGGACCCATTGACAACCACTCTTTGGGTGTGATTGTCATGGCAGTTCTTTATCCACCAAGTGGTCCATCCATCAAACCCATATTTTACCAGCTTGGAGACCAGAATGTCGTGCAGGACAGCGCCGAAGGCTTTGCTCAGGTCCAGATAAGTGATATCAGTTAATCTCCCCTTGTCTGCAGCATTTCTTCCTCTTCGGGGTGTACCAAGGCTTTACTTGTCAACATTTAGAGAAAATGAAAAGTTCATCTGTTCCTCAAAAGCTTTGTTAACAGTGATAATGAAATACATCTACAGCTACATTTTAAAATGCAGAGCCAAGACAGCAGGTTGACCAGATGACCAGCTAATGGAGATTACTTGGAGGGTTGTGCAAGTTGGAGGGGAAAAAAAAAAAAGGCACAAAACCCCCAAATCAATTTCTAAAATCTAAAGCATTTGGGAGTACAAAAGAAAGGACACTACATGAATATTTAATTATCAAATAGTTTGCCTGTCAATACCAGTTCAGCCTTATCTCACATTTCACTTTTCGATCTCACTGAAAAGCAGTCCACCTTTCCTCAACTCGAAGTCCTGCTAGTGAGGATCAAACTGGAAATTCTATTGTTCCTGAGTGACGGGCTGACTGATTAGATTAGACAGAAGCACAAGCTGTGCTCTAAGTGATACAGATTGGACAGGTGGCCTTCTTTCTGACCTACTGAAGTAGGTCACTTAACCCTTCAATTCTGACCTACTGTCTCTTCAAACATTGTTAAAAGTAGAATGCTTCTCTTTTCTATCATTTCTAGAAAAATATGTATTCAGATATTTATTCTCCCTTAATCCAGTGTGAGAATATTTTTCTGGTCTTTATGATCAAACTGTTTGAAATGCATTAAAACAAATAAACCTTCCCCAACTACACAATTACACCATCCCTGTGTATTCCTGGTAACAAGAAAAAGAAAGTACAGATGTTTAGATGGTATATCAAGATCCCCAGTCTGCAAAGATACAATACAATACACCAGGTTGAAAGAGACCTTCAAGATCATCGCGTTCAACCTATCAACCAATCCAACCCACCTAAACAACTAAACCATGGCACCAAGCACCCCATCAAGTCTCCTCCTGAGCACCTCCAATGAAGGTGACTCCACCACCTGCACGGGTAGCCGATTCCATAAGACAGAAGAGATAGCTGCATAGATAAGGGGTGGGGAGGGGGGGGATATTAAAAAAATAAAATCAAGGGCATCACATTACAGAGCAAAAGCCTAAAAATAATTACTTCTTCTGTACTTAAAATTACAGGCCAGACTTCAAAAGGAATGAATTTGAGATTAGGGAGTGAAATACGCTTTACCTGGAAGCTTACACAGAGTGACAACTGAAGCAATGTACAGTTTGTTCAGCAGGTTTTAAAAAAAGAAGAGAAAATAGCTATTTCCTGCAGATCAAAGTACAGGTGCAATTCTTTTCAATCTCCACAGAAACAAATGGTGCGAGGAGGGAGAAACAAAGCCATATGTATATGCTTCAGTAAAACAATCTTTAATTGTAACATTTTTCAAAGAAGGCAATGACTAACCCAGATGTTCCAGTAGCAGCTATTACTCTCATGATACTATATTATGTATTTGTTATATCACACCATAAATTTTTACTGTACTTTGAAGCTAAATCTTTGACCTGAAGAGTTTACAATATAATTCTGAGATGACAATACAGATGCCAGTGGAGCAGGAAAAAAAAAAAAAGGAAAAAAAGTATTTAAAAAAAGAAAATAAACAACACAAAATATTCACTAACTACTTTCACAGCCCTCTCATACCCTGCTAAGGGTAGAGTAGCAATGTGGACATTGATTCTGTCCAAGGAACAAGAGCAAATTAAGACAGAGGCACTACCACAGTTGGCAAATATATTTAATCAACACTACCTAATGGGAGATTAGCAACTCAAGATCTTGGGATAACGAGCTACTCAAAGTGACACAAAAGGTCTCAGGACTCATTCCCCAATTAGTCCCACGTTAAAGAAAATAAATATCCAACTAAACGAAGGCTAAGAATTACCTGCTTTGAAAAGCATAAATTAGGTAACTTCTTCATTTTCAATATTTTAAAAAAGTTATAGACACCTTACATCAGTCTACCTTCCTATCACTTTGTTACAAGAAGATGCAGGCTCACAGGCAACAGGGCATCAAATGCTTCAAAGAAAGTGGCTTATCTGGGTCCATAGAATGATGGGTTGGAAGGGACCTCAAAAAAAACATCAAGTTCCAACCTACCTGTCATGGGCAAGGGCACCTTTCACTAGATCAGGTTGCTCAAGGCCTCATGGATCCTACAATCTATACAGTGTTAAGGGTTAGAATGTACACAGGATGTTTCTGAACAAGCTTTTAAGTGACCTTAAAACTGTGCAAGACTATTTCATTATTTGCAATACATTTCTAGAGGATACTGTGTTTTGTGTTTTAAACCATTACTAATGACTTTTAATCAACATTGCTAACATGTTGCGGACTTAATGCAGCCTCTTGACAGACATTAATACTCCACAGCTTTGTAGCTTTTCAGCATAAAATGCCCCCTCAACTTTGTTTTAGCATTAAGCAAAAGAGAACTAAGCTGGTTTAATATGGGAGGGAAAACAGTCAGTGAAAAAAAATGAAAAACACATACAGAGTTTAAACAAGGACAATAAACAAGTGGTTGGACCATTGACCCAAATGTGGAAGATCTTTGTTCAAGACCCCAAATGAGATTAGACCAGGCAGAGAAGCCTGTTTGATCAAAATATTCTATTACCAAAAGAAACTGGGACACAAAAGATAAAATATCAGACTTTGTTTTTCTCTTGTGAGGCATCTCATTCTGCTCAGTTCTATTAGCTACAATCTTCCACGTATTCAGCTGGGGTAGCTGAACTGTTATGCTATAACACACTACAGTCCTATAACTCTTACACATCTTGACAATGTCTTATTCGTATTTCTAAAGGATCCATTATATTGAATATAAATGAAAGGGAATATAAGTGTCCTTCCAAATGACCGTATGCAAGATAAAGCACTTCCAGAAACCCAGAGTATTTTAGAATGAGTATGAAAAAAACCTACATTAAAATATCTTGCAGAGGTATTTTCTAAACAACAGAACTATGCAGAGTTCCTGTAACCGCATGAACCTAAGAACCACCAGTGAAACACCAAAAGTTACCTAGAGAACAAATCATTTAGTCCATTTTTAAATCCAACAACGGTAATGTACTATTCAACTTGCATGTATACAAACTGTTGTGTATACTAGATATCATAACCTTTTACTTAGGTTTTCTTGCTCTGATTTCTTCAGAAAGTCGACAGCAAATAGACTCAAGGGATATGCTATTCATTTTTGTTCATTACCTTTAGGTCTTCCATTCTACCCAAAGGGTGTATTGTCCCAAACAATAGTAGCTGGTTTTTAACAATTCCTTAAAAAAAAACCATTATTGCAGCAGTGGCCAACTTTACCTTTATCCTGTTGACGATACTAAAAAAAATAAAGGACTAGATGGAACCCATTCATCACTTACTTCCATACAGAGGCTACCCAAGAAATATTTTATGTTAATCAATCCCTAGCTCTGAATCACATTTTAAAATATATATTGAACAGAACTTCTGTATGCATCAAACTCACTGTGACACTGACCTCAAAATCCTTTCACCATTCTCCGTTTGCATCTTGTTGCTATGGGAAACACACTGAATGAGAACATGTTTGAAAAATAAGGCTGCATTTCTCCCATTAGTCACACTGGAACAGACATTTATTCCAGAAAACTTTCACCAGGGAAAAGTGGAAATAAACAGAGAGCTACAAAAAGGGAGGAAAGAGCAGGAAGAAAATGAACAAAGATCTAAAACAAATTCTAGAGAAGGGAATGAAAGCACAAGAAAAATGCACCACTAATTACTCTTGCTGAACTTGTTCAGGTCTGGTTTGATTCTTAATTAAACTTTCTTGTTCACCAGTTCAAATGATACTTTTAATTTCTTGCATGTATTTTACACGGGAATAATATTAGCATAACAAAAAAATTCTCTGCTTCAGCAGCCACTGATGGAAAAGATTCAGTATCCTGTTCTTTTAACAGAAAACATGCACCTAAAATGGCTTTACTTCCCCAGCAGTAATCAGGCAAGAGAACATGAAAGCAAGAATTCCAGCAGCCATCTCCAAGTGGGCAGCAAGGACAATCTGTAAAATGCTTAAAGCAAATAAAGGGAAAACAGAGGGAGGGAACAAGGCTCCCTTGATCCCAAGCACAAAGGCCACTCAACTACCACAGAAGAATTTACTGAAATCACAAAGAAAAACTGAAAATGAAAAGCCTTGAGTTTAATAATAAAGGAATGTCTAAGCCAACAAGACACTCTACAAAGAGTTAGGATTTATAAGCAGCAAAGAAAACACCATTAAATGGAAATTGATTACTGATTTGATGGATTTTCAAATCAAACTAAACTCCCAAGTCTCTTACAAATTTTAAGAAATAAGTTAAAAAAAAAATTTCACCCACAAGCATGAACTGACCACTCATTGCTATTTCTTCAAGCTACACCAATCTTCTGGCAAGGAGTATATTGCATCAAGGGAAATGTCCACCTAGGACTTCTTTCTCCTCCATCAAAGAATGAGTTTGTGTTTACATCATGAGAGGTGGAAAGGAAAGCTTATTTCCTAGAAAGCAAGATCACAAACTTCAGCCCGCCCCAAGCAGTATCAGTTATGGATGATCAAATCAGAGATGATGAAACCAGAATTAATTTAGCAGCAGATGGTGTTGTGTCTTTTTTACAGCTGAAATGCAAAACATAAGGATGGAGTAGAGTAAAGTTTCAGTGAAGGACAAGACAATGTTTGTTTAAGCCAGGGAGAGAAGCATCAAAACTAACAGAAGATATGCAACATGATCTTTCTAACAAGCGCTCTTTTGTAGCTTTCCATTAATAGACTCTCCCAGCAAAATAAGCATTTCCCAATACCTGACATGTCCCTGAAAAATTACTACTTCTAATTGTTGAAACCTTTTCTTTTCCCCCCTTTCCTTTGGTGGGACATACATGTACACTGATAGACTGGTGGACTTCATTAATAGTTACTTTGAGACATTTTCCTCAAACTACTTTAACAGATACACATCACTACAGAGGGGCAGTAACTATTGGCTAATTAAAGGAAAATTTTGGTTAATTGTAACATGACAATGGACAGTCCTGTAATCTATTGCTGTTGCCTAACTAGTTACAGAATAATTTATGAGAATGCTTAGCAGTGTATAGGAAGGGTGAAATGAGTGCCTCTGCCCTCCACAGTTTATGATAAATACCACAGAATACATGGCCATTCATCTGACACCTGAGGATGTATTCATGGTAGGAAGCTTAAACACAGCTGTAAGTGTTTGCAGACCAACAGCCCAAGGAAGAAAATCTATTTCAACAGCCAAAAAACTTCCAAATACACCCATCAAACAAGACAAGCTCCTTCCACTTGGCTGCTTCTTTACCAGTGTATTCAGCAATAGCTGGATCTAGCACAAAGAATTTCAGTGTAAATGCTATTTTAAAAAAATGCTACAAAAAGCAGAATGCAAAAGATAAAGGGAAGCAAAACAACAAACAGCAGATTCCTGGAAAAGGAGGAAAAAAAATTAATTCTGAAAAAAGCCCAACTGGACACATAGTTCAATAAATCGGGATATGAAAGGAAGAAACTTTTGTCTGATTAGGTGTTCAATTTAGGAACAGAGATTTGTCCTACTAATCAATATGCTTCTCTAGAATATTTCCTCTCCCTTTCAGAATACCAGAAACAGAAGACAGGTAGTTTTAATTCATCAGCTACACTTTTCACTCCCACTGTTGTTAGAAAAGTTTCCCAGTATATCCATTACCTTTTGCACACAACTTCCATACTTGGCAAATACCAATGTTCCACCTTTGTGAAGCAATGTCACAATGGATTGCAGATACACAGGGCAGGTACAAGAAAGAAACTGTTTAGATGATTCAGGGAATAAGTGGGAGGCTAGATCCTACAGCCTCTCTATACACATGAAGAGGAAGTTAGCAACATTCACCTTCTTTGGCTAATGGATGGAAGATAGAGCAGATGTCAATCACAGGACATGATGCAGCAGCACTGACATACTTTTGACGAAGTAAGGAAAAAGTCCCATGTACACAAGTGTACTGAGGATGATGAAAAGGGAAACTTTCACAGCTCTGCTCGTTGACATTAAACACATCTAATTATAAAACACCATCCCCTATCTCCTCTCCCCCTGATTCTTTGCATCCTGTGCATTAGCACAGTTTCCACTGGGTGCCATCTTTCACAATGGCAACATGCCCAATCCCAAAGCCCTACTTCCTCTAGCTTCACAAAGTGGCACTTGACATCCACTCCACCTAAGGTGTCACGCAAGCATACCCGAAGGACCATCTTACTTTTCTTGACTACTGGTCAACTTCTACAGCTATTCATTTTAGCATAACGTTCATTATTTCTTCTTCTGTTTTCATACAGCATCTTAAAAGGAATTATTACAAATCAACACTGAAGCTTATCATCTGTTTATCTGGGGACTCCACTAACTCACAGTAAATCAAAGCCATCTTCCTCCATTGGCAGGCTGGAAGATAAATGCTTTCTTCAACATTCTACAATGTTATGTCTTCTCCACAACAGGATCCAAATAACAGATATCCTTCCATGCTCTGCCAGATAATAGCCCTCCATGCAAGCCTTTTCTGGTGAGCTCTATACAAACATTACTCTCCAAGAGTTCCTTTGTCAAGCACATATCCAAAAATGCAAGGTACTCAAATTAGACTTGTTTTCTGAGACAATCACTACTAGGATGTTCTAAACCTACAATGCTAAGCCATACAGATCAAGGACAGGCTGTGAACCTCTCCAGTAGGAGCTATTCCCATTCCTTTGGCACAGCTCAGGTCGGGTTGTCAAAAGCATAACTATGACCTGACATAGCAGTGCCCAGGTTATGGGCACCTACTGCAGTGACCCCATCCAGTTTCTGGATAGCTCATAAAATGACTCTCTAAAATGCCTGGCTATTAAGGATCACAGTCTTAGATGAGAGCTTCATCTACCCAGCACACAGGAAAGCTACACACTACATTTTGGCTGTTGATACCACTAAAGTGGTAAGATATACAAGAATTAGGAACCACAATCTATACCATTTTTGTGGTCTTGATTCCACAAACATGAACTACAACATTTATAAAGTTTCATAGCCTGCCCAGGAAAAGATAGTTTTCACATGCTGAAAAGATATTTACAAAAGCAAGATGGCAATTTCAGCTTGGTAAAATCAGTAGGTCTTCACAATTAAATTTTTAAAAATCTGATTAGATAATTATCATAAGGGCCTCCTGGCTTCTTCTGAAAGCAGACGCTACAGTCACACACTATACAGCACAGAGCAATGCTCTTTGCTGAAGTTGCACACCATCATCAGAATTTTAAGTCCAGAAGTCTTTCAGCAGTGGTTGACAATAGAGAAAGAATTTTTTTTCTTAATTGGGGAGTTTAACACAGTGACTGGATAATCTGCCAAACTATTTTCAGCTGCTCATGCTTCACTAAGTGGGAGAATTTAGCTCATCGGTCACAAACCCCTCATTACACTGAAGAAAACAGGGGCACAATTAGCATACAAGATGATAGTTTAAAGGTAGTGCTAATTGGAAAGAACTAAGTCTTTTTGAATCTTCTTGTATACAATTAAATGAGATAACCAGATTCTGAAAAACAATTTGCTAAATTACTTCAGTGAGGTCTCTTCTATAACTTTAAACATAAGTTTGAGCAAATTCAGCTTTGCAGTAAGTTCAGTGCAATATGTTTTTGCAGTATTTTACTCCAGGTACTACCATTGGAGTCACGAACTAAAAGCTGGTCATGCTGTAGAGAAAGCCTTGTTCAGGAAACACACATTAGAAGCGACTAATTCATCACAACAGTAGAGATCATGACTGAACCAACTTCTAGTTCCCAAAAAGAACCAAATACCAAAATAAACAAGGAAACAATGTAATATTAATAACACAGGGTACAGCATGGTGCTGACACACAGCAAGTTGTAAGACCAGTTGAATTATAGGACTGTGCAAAATACATGACCAGAAATAATAGAAAACCATCTACAAAGAGCTACTGGGGGGAAGGAGGGGGAAGGGAGTAAATTTAAATTGTGCATGCTTTTGTTCATGACTGCTAAACAAAGAGGGAGAAATCTAGTGCTGAACAGTTAATCTGCCAAGAGGGAAAAAAAGGCAGACAGGAAGAAAGATGCAATTCTTCATCAGCAGTGAAGTGTACTCAGACATAAGATGTTAGACAACTATACTACAGAAATATGCCTTGTAACATCAGGGACTTGTTTTCATTAAACAAAGCTGGGTGATTTTAATTCACCTTTACAAATTCTTTGTCATATATTATTTCTAGCCTATTTATCACACACTTAAAAGTATAACCATGTGCATCAGCAGGTTTTATTAAATTCCCAACTGCAACAAACCCCTGTATTTGTAAAAGAACTTCTACACCACTTTTTTTTGCTATGAACTTTTTTAGTATTTTCTTCAAATGACAGAGCAGTCTGTAAACCTGTAACACACCCTTCTCTTTTTTAGGATCACACCTAACTCACATTTTCCTTTTTGAAAATACAGCCTAATTATGCTTCGGAATTATGCTCCCTGTACTGCATGTGAAAAATGCTTCCACAGATAAGTACACTCAGAAAAGCATTTCTTCCCATAGAAAGTGCTACTACAATTGTCAAGCAGACTCTGATGAACAACTGCAGCACACCCCTCATGTTATCATACAGGGGCAGTGTTTCTGTTTACTGAAAATGTTATTGCACCGTTCCCCTCCACATGCACATACCAACTCAGTGGGCAGTAACCTCGCTTATTCACCTGCCTTCCAGACGAAAAAAATGATCTTGTCTTCCTCCACAACCCCTAAATTAACTACCAAGGTGAGATGTATGTAGTGGTTCCCACGACCCACCAGGAGGTATAGACCCGCCCCTAAAGTATGATTTGTGACATAATATTTGGAGTGTGTCAGCATATAATATTCAGTATCACAAGTTGGCATGCATACACACATATATATTTCTCCTCATGTCTGAATTATGTAAAGTCATCTTGAAAATTATGGCTTCTGTGGGCTAATCTGGAAGTTCTTAAAAAAAAAAAAAAAAAAAAAACAACCTTTACATAGAAAAATGAGAAGAATTTAGCTGATGTTTTAAAATTACTTAAGCTCCACTCAAACTATGGCTTCTACGTATACCTATTCCTATTTACTGTGAGTAGCCTTATTTAAGTCTACCCCTCCTGGTATGTAAGGTTAGGCATAGCCTCCGTGGGATAAAAGCCTTTATCCTTCTAAAAATATCAGTCTGCCAGGATCCACTCTCGTAAAGCTCCGTGATGCAAACAGCATCGCTACAGTCCAGGGGCTGCTTTACTCCCATGAGTAAGCACTTGCAGCACCGGCCTATAATTAGTTGGAATATTTTTAGGGTCCCTGCTGAAAATAAGGGAGAATCGACTACGAAAGCCCTCAGAATGGCTTGAGTATGTTATTTGTCTCTCCTTCGGCTATTTCCAGCTTCTGTAAAGAAAAAGAGGCTACTCAGGAGCCGAGGCGATAGCACTCCGCTGGGAAGATGTCCCTCGATGTTGTCCCTGTGCGTCGATGCCGCTTCCCACGGGTGGGCAGCTCCCACTCGAACTGGTGGCCCGCGGCCGCTTCGCGCAGAGGGCCCACGCTAAGGGGCTCACGGGCACGCCTGACGTGAGGGCCGCGGTCACCTGCAGCACGAGGTCCCGCGGGAAGCGCTGTTCCCCGCCGCCCCCTTCCCGGCCCCCGCAGGAGAGGCAGCGCCGCCACTTACCTGACTGCCACCCGCACCGAGCTCTCATCCTGGCCAGCAGACATGGTGCCGGAGGGCAACTGAGAGGCAGCCGCCAGCCTTGCCGGGAATGCAGTGCACCGGGCCGAGGAGGGCCCACCGGCGCGGAGGTGGGCACGCTGCTGCGGCTTTCCCCTCACCTTCTCCTCCAGCTCCGCCACCTCCCCTCTCCAGCCATTTTAGGTGCCTGAATGAATAGGTAAGAGCCGCGACAGCGTAGGGCGGTTCGCGCCGCTCCTCCTCCTACCCCACGCCTCGCTCCGACCCTTCCAGTCCCTGGGCGGGGAGCGCTGTCACTCAGCCCGCCGGCGAGCAGAGGGACGGGCTCCAGCCCCCGGCCCCCGCCCCTCCGGGGTCCGGCTCCCCCGCCCCGGCCGCTCCGCGCCCTCTCCAGCCGCAATGCGTCAGCAGACCCCGCCCCGGGCACGGAGGCCGGCAGTGCTGGCGCCGCACGGGCCTCTGATTACGCGTGGGCAAGCGGTTCTGCTCCACGCACCCCCTCGCCACCTTCTCCTCGCCTTCACAACCTCGTCTCTCCTCCTATCCCCTCCTCTTGCTACTCAGACACGGCTTCACACACCTGCCTCTCCACACACACCTGTTATTTGGGCACCCTAGCCCTTCCCGCACACACCTATTACACACCCTGTTCCTCACACACGCTTTTCCACTGTAGCGCACTGCTCTTCTCATGCATGCACTTGCCTGTAACCCCACGCATACCTCTTGCAAGCAGCAACAATGCCATGTATGGCAACTGGCTTACACGTGCTTCTTCCTCCATATGTACATATACATGACACTTGAACACGTGCATGCGGTGCTCCTTTCCTGGCACCACAATTACCAACTCATGCTATCAACCTCTCTGCACACACGCATGTGCTGCCACACACAGACGCTCTGCACACAGCTTTTGAGGCCTTCTCGATGGGAAAGGGGAGCTTAACCCCTTGTCAGGGATGTGGGTTTTTTTGCTTTTTTGCCTGTTGCCCGCTCCTGAACAGGAATGTGATACCTCCTTCTTCCTCTCCAGGCCCTGTGCGGTTACCATGACCCCCCCATGTCTGCAGGGTCATGTAGCTCTCCCATTTTTCTTCGGTACTGCAGGTTTGTTTGCCCTAGCTGCTTCGGCCAGGCATCACTGTTCTCACTTCACTAATGAAATGCCTGGGGTTTTGCTGGAAACTGAGTGGGCGGATGACATTAATTTTTGATGCAAATCCCTGACAGTAATCAGACCTGGCTATTTTGCCCCAAACAATCCTTATTCCTAAAGGTTTTCCATCAGAATAGGCCTGGGTTTGAATTTGTAGTGATATGCTAAAAACCTTGCAATTCAAGTTGTTTTGCTTCTGAGAGTGGAAGTTGTTCATGCCCAGGCTCTAGCCACTATCAGAGATGGGCTTCCTGTCTCACTATTCTTTATTTAATGTCGTAGGCCAGATGCTTTGCTTCTCATTTTTCAGTTAGAGAATGGGCAAAACAGCAGATAAAAAACTCCTGCAGGTGAGCTGCATTGGCATTCATATGAAATAGCCTCAAAATGAAAGTGATAGAAGGCTCATAGTTCAAGGCATTTCCAGCTAGTCCGGGCTAAACACTTGTGACTATGTTGTACATTTGCCTATATTGTACTGAGCTATTTAAAAATCCTTGCAGCCCATCTACAGTGAGTGGAACCCTGTGGCATAATTAGATTATCATAATTTTCTATCAGATTTACACAGCAAGCTAACAATAAATCTTAAGCAAATATGGAAAAGGTGAATGTTGCCACATTTTCATTCTAATAGTTTTAGTTACTTGGATAGTTTCTAATTTAACAGTATCCAATGCATTTTTTTCAGCTGACACAGCTACAAGGTTAATGTAACAAACACACTCAAGCCAGATTTGTACCTTGGCAGTATCGCCTGCATTTGTTTCACACAGCATCTTTCACCCGGTAAACTCCAGTACAGCAAAGCTCATTCACATCACCCTGAGCATGCATCTAAAATCCTGCTGAGTCAGTGCCTTCAGTTCACTATGAGACCTGTGCTAAACATCCAGTGCGGAGTAGCAGCCGCAGGAGCTGCCTACAACATTCTCAGTCCTGGTTGCTCAGACCCATGATTATGTTCTGTATCTTGACAAGGCCATTTCCTTTCTGGGCCTCATGTGCCCTTAGACAGCCTCAGCCTGACCACATGCAGACCTCTCTTCCACACTGAAAATGAAGCTATCATATTAAGAAGTCTGGCAGAAGTCCTCCTAAGATTACCATTACATATACATCTGGGTTGCTTTTTACAGGTTTCAGACCGTAATGACAAAGATTTGCTATCCAAAGATTGTGTGATTTTTTTTATCCACATTGGGATTAAACAGGAAGTTGTAAATTTTTGTGCTATAGTAAAACTATTTTCTTCTAATTTATGACTATTTCAACAGTACTACACAAGTATTTTCTATCTTAAATATTTCATTTCAATGCCACACTCCTCTGAAATTGATACAGCAAGTTGCATTTAGCTTCTTGCCATGCTTCATGCAAATTGCCATATTTGACACCACTCAGATGTAAAACAAGGAAAAGACATAGATCCTACTTACTTAATAACCGATTTTTCTCTGTTTCTCATTTCCAGGAAGCATATCATCCTTTTGTTAAAATAAACCTTCTTATTTTGGTTTTTTCCCTGCTCATCCAATATAAACAAACAGTCTGCTACATTGTTAACTTGGCTGCCCCAGGAAACTCAATTCAATTCTCTTGATTTTCATTTCTTATAATGTAGTTGACCTCTGCTCTCTAGCTTCCTATTCATCTCCAAGGATTAACTTGAATAAATAAGGGCACAAATGCTCTCTTTCTTTCATTGTCAAAGGAGGTAGCCAGACTGCCAATATCTTGTTTATATGTAATAAAGCTGTATGGTAACATTTACAGATTTGTCCAATCTCACAGCTAATGGATGAGGTTTCCTGGAAGGTCTCCTCTCTTCATGCTCCTAAGTCAGCATGCCTACAGATAGGATGCACAGTAGATAATCCTGTCTCTCCTGCAGCTACAACAGGTACCAGCTGTCTCTGGTCACCCCCTGATCAGCTACAAAGGTTCCCAGAGAAGGGTCAAACTGCAAGGCTGGAGATCAGGAAGGGAGTTCACAGCCCTAAGCTGGGTGCTTAGAGGAGGACTGCTAGGAGTATCACTCCCTGGCAGCCATCCCAGGTGATGACTCTTACCCTTCACCTCCTCCATTCTGTTGCCATATGACTCAGCACCATGGGCTTCATCCACTGAGGCAATAAAAGACCTGTGTTTGGAAGGGTGAAGGTTCTGACTGACATACACACACATGTACACCCTGCGCAGTAGGTGAAGCTGCCCAGATTGTTGCTTTAATCATCAGAAGCTGCCTAAAACTTCTGAGCTGTACACAATCTGAATGAGCCAAGCAGGCTCTACTTTGGAGTCAGAGACTTACATTTTGACCTATGCATGTTTGAAGAAAAGTTGTTTAGGGCATGTCTATGTTGTACTAGTCTTGAAATGACCTAATTAAAACAGACCACTTAAAATAGTAGAGCCCTCACTTCAAATATTTTAACTGTGATAATTCACCAGTACTAAATAAGCAAATTGAATGAAAGATTCAATTCGATATTCAAGTGCTATGGAAGAATAGTATTGATGCCATGTTCTGGAGGTCATTAAGCCTCATCATATGTGTAGTTCATGCTGTTTTATCAAATTCACACACACTAAATAAAGAGCTAGTATATCCTCTCACTAGTGAATATTTCTTTCTTGAATGCATATATTAAATAAACTCTTTTTAGCCACATAAAAGCCAGAATTTATTCAGTGATTTTGGAATGACACAACGTGAAGCCTAATTGTATATACAAATGTAATAAATACATTTTATGAAGCACATAATTTATCATATTCATTCACACAAAAATTGTAGAGACTTTTGGCTCATATTAGTGACTGCAGATTCTCTCTATAGATTTTTCCTTTTCAAGGTCTGTCAGAATTCTATGAATGTGTGACCCAATAACTCCTTGTATTCCAGTATCTTTTGGCACTGAGCTCCTATGGAACTCTGTTTCATGAGCTGCTGTTGATGGAAATTAAGTCAGTAGCATTCACTTGTCAACAATAATCACTACCTTTTATCTAGAAACTCTTAAAATCTTCAATATATGAGTGCTTCCAGGTTTCTACTTGGCAAAGTGAAACCTCTCTTTGCATTCTCTGTATGATGCCTTGAGCTTACATGAACCTTAGTCCTTTCCATAGTCATCTTTTGAAAGATCATCACTACAAATTAAACTGAATTAAACTTCTAAAACTGTTGCATTGTGATTTTTAAGGACTTTTTAGATGTAGGCTTTTTCTTCTCTGACTGACTCCTCATTTCAGGCTGCAGGTCTTGGAAAGCAGATAAGCTCATAAAAGGCATTTCAAATACTTCCAATTTTCTTCCCATCACTCACTGAGAGTTTTAATTAAATAAAAATGGGGAAACAAAAGTGTTTATCCACCAAACTGGAGAGTTAATAAGAACAAAAGGGCAGCCTTTGCTTCCAATAACTTCAGAAAAGAAATTAGACTGCTGAAGGAAATTTTCACTTGGCTCATGACAGGATGGAGGGAAGTAAATTCAAAGTTGAGATGGAAGAAAGGAGTGCAAAATTTTGTTTATGTAATGAGAATAACACCAGATAAAGAAAGGAAACAGACTGGTTTAGTACAGACGACTGCAAAAAGAAGACGGTAGAGAAACCAGAGAGGATGGGGTGGAGAAGAAAGAGGAATCTTTGGAGTTGAAGCCAAGCAATAGTTCTGTGTGGTTGTTTCTGGAGGGATCTCTGGAGTCAAAGGCAATTGTTTCTGGAGCTGTCAGCACAAAAGGAAAGCAGCGTCAGGCACCTTGAAGGAAAGAAGGAGATGGGGTTTTTCCATCCATCTTCCAGAGAAATGAATTGACCAGAGGAGAAAATATAACGGAAAGAATGAATCATCTCTGGAGCTGAGCAGAGGATTTAATGGAAATACAGCTGCCAGCTACACTGCTGCACTTGACAAAGAAAGAATTTCTTTATGTACCAGTGCTTTCTACACACACACCAAAAAAAAAGTCCTGTCTTAGCTGCTCCTGGCAGCTCACACTGTTTATGTTATAAGACAAAACTGTGCTTATACTCATACACTTATGAGTATATCTTTGCTTTGGACCTAAGAACTGCTGTTGTTTGTACACTGTAACTACTATCTACACTAAGTTGATTGTATCAGGATAAATATTTTTATATAAATACACATGTTGCATTATATCCAATGTAGTACAGATGTACATTAGATCCCCTCTAAACCAATGTTGCTAGTCTAGAAGAAAAACAAGAAGGACTAAGGCTAAAACACATCTCTGATGAAAACCTCACCTACATGATCTTAACAGACTCGTGACTTAGAACACTGGATATGCTCTAAGGATGAACATTCTTTTTATGTCACAGTGTTTTAAGAATTTTATGGTTAACTGAAAGTTGCAGTCAGCTGTTTTGCAGTATAATCTTGCAAATTCTCTCTGACAATTGGAAGTTCTTTCATGTATTAGAGGAAGAACATAAATAATGGAGATAAGGGGGAAGAAAGATCAGAAAGTAGCCTTTACAATAATGTACAATTTAGTTCAATAATTTGTGATAATTGTATTCAAAAGTAGCACAGTATAAAGAAGAAAACAATTCCAGTCTTAGCAGGACAAGACCTTATAATCAGGTTATTAAATATCTCCTGAAATGCAGTTCATGCAGTTCTCTTCAAGGAACGTCATTCATTTGATCAGAAACTTGCTATTCTGAGCCTTTGCCCTGATTCACTACCACCTAGAATTAAATCCAAAATTCTAGGATGACTGCATGCCATGCTTTCTTCATGCTATTGCAAAAGACTACAAAATATCTCCAAAGGAACGGATTAACAGGCCAGCTGGTTTACGCTGATCTGAACCAAAGCAAGTATGGCTTTCCCCCTACAAGAAGGACATGAGAAATCACAGATGCCTGTAGAATAAGTGATTGCCAGAACTAGTATTAAGGTTGATGCTTGTGCCTGTGCAAACACTATTAGACCACGCCTTAATGAGATGAATTATTAATACAAAAACTGCACAGGAAATTCATTTCTGCTGCCTCCTACCAGAACTGTCTGCTCAGAGCTGAATGTGTCACAGTTACACAACACAAATTTTGCCTTAAGGATACAATTACCAAACACAACAGATTTTTCATACTACTTCCAGTAGTATCCTCATCCTTCCTCTGTCCTTCACTTCCTGTCCTCCCATCCCCCCCAACCTCCCCACCCCTCATCACTACCATGCTTTCAGTTTTTGGTTTGGCCTTGTGGGAGGTACTGAACAGCAGGAGTCCTGTATGCATATGGCGAGCACAGCATCAACAGTTGTGGGGAAGCCTCCTCTGAGCAGACTTGCCAATCATAAGATATATAAAAGTGAGTTTACATATTGAAACAAGAAGCTGTCCAAACCCTAGGATATTCCATAAATTTTAAGTTCTCCATAGCTGGTAAGATATGCAAATAAAATTAGCTCCAGTCAGTCCAGGGCATTTTCCATTTCCCTGCAGGGCCTGTTAGTGGATGACCAGTGTTATGATTACTCTGTATAAACACCTAGGCCTCCTATGTTCTCCCAGGCTTCCTCCCATATTCACTATGTATTCACTAGTCACAGTGTTCCTAAGCCCCAGATGGTGAGTTCTTTGGGTTAGACCTTATGGTACATTTTTTTACAATTAAGTCCTATTTCCTAATTAGCATCCTTAGACATTATCACAATAAAAACAATAAATAGTAATAGCAAAAGCAATAAGGATGGAAGGTGGGCAAAGACATGACTAATTACCTAAACAATACTGGGACCACAAGCTGCAGGCAGCTTGGGAGCCTGGGGAAGCGTAAGTGGGTGGAAGAAACACCTGCATAACAGAGGGTTGGGTGGGTAAAGAATATGTCATGCAAGACAAAATTGAGTCTTTATTTTGATAACATCATGGAATTTATAATTTAAGGGATGACAGCTGTAGATTAGGCACATGGCACAAGTTGGTTTACTCTGCATGTGCAGCCTGACTTGGCACTGTCACACAGACTCATGAGAAAAAAGGGGTAGTAGAAATGGTGATGTAACCAACTCCAAGCTGTGAAAAGCATGAGTTCCCAGAAATTGATGGAGGACCGTGTGCTGGACCATGGCATCAACTGTCAAGGCTGCTGCACCCGCTCTGCAGCAGGCTGCAAGACTCACCTCCCCTTGCCAAGAGAAAAGACATGCTTCCTGGTCTGTGCTAGGTTACATGTAGGTGGAGAAGAGGCATTTGCTCATTCAAGTAGCAGCCATGGCTAAGCAACCAGTCCTTACCTTCCACTGGAAAAATGCAACAAAGTGAGCAATGGTTTCCTTAATATTTGTTTTAAGGCATTTTCATCCCACTTGTTGCGTTTGTATCACTTGGTAACACGTAGGCCAAAGGATAATACTCAGAAGAGTGTTAGGCTGTATCTTATTTACATTTGCATCTATGAAGTGTAAATAGATTTTGCTTCTGAAATGGAGCACACTTCTTTGCACAGCAGATAATGAACCTCCAGAATTCATTGCCACTGGAGGTTGGAGAAGCAGGTTATTAGCAGGAGTAAAAAGGGATTAGTTGAGATTTGTGTACAATGCCTCCATTAACAGATACTAAAAGGAGCAGGCAGTTCCAATGACTGTGGTCTTAGGAGACTGGACCAAAATAAGAGGTCAGGTACATGTGCTCTCCCCAAACAGCATGTCCTCTTGTCACACTTCAGGCTTTGCTATAAAGGGGGACCTTGCAGGGTCTGATGGAGACTTCAAAACATTAGGCTTGATCAGTGCAGCTAGCCAGCACTCATACAGCTGCCCCAGTGCCATCACAGGCTTTGGGCAGCGATAGCATTTGTGGCTGTTGGTCTGACTCAGCAAAGTGTTTCCTAATTCCCAGAAATATGAAGTCCTAAGCGGTGTTGCTTTCACCAAGGGGCCCCCCAGCAACCTGCATAGTGAACTGGGGAGGGAGTTATAAAGATCAAAAGGATTGTCTTTAACATTTCACTGAGACTTAGAAAAATATAGATGGAGGAAGACAGAAGATTCTGTTAATACAGGATGCATTTGATAACTGTTTGGGATAGCACCAAAAGGGCTCACTCTCCAAAAAGTGCTTGAAAACAGATGTTCCTTAATTTCAGGGGTGACAGTGAAAGGAATAGTGGCAAGCAAACTAGCCACAACTTTGCAGCTGTCTCTTTTACCAGCTAAAGGCTCTAAGGCTCTAACTCCATTTGATTTCTTCTCGTACCACTTCTGAGCAATTCTACTGCCCTTCTCTGGAACTCTTCCAGCTCTGTTACCTCGTGCCTGAGATTAGGTGACTGGGCTGGAAGCTGCACTCAAGATTAGTCTGCACTGTGGTTTCTTACCCTAGCACAAAGATGTTCTCTGTTTTTCCTAGTCCTTTTACAAGTAAATCTTGAGACTGGATTTTTCTGCTTGACAGGCACTGAGCTGCTATTTGTTATCCACCATTTAACATCTTCCTGCATGGTAATAAAATATTTTTCCCTGCAAAATGAAAGACCACTTTCTCCTCTGTGCTCTGGGTTTTATTTAGTCTTGCTATCACTGAGTCATTCTGTATCAAAAAAAATTAATTTAGAACTTTTCATAACTACTAAAGTTATTATGTTATCATCTGGCTTTTCATGGGAAAATGTAGATCTTAGCAAAGATCCTGTGAGGCTTTTCTAGTAAAATAATTGATTAATTTGAGGGTGTTTAAATGATAAGAATGAGGAAGACCTGTAATGGCTTATAGACTAATACCAGGTAAAAGACTTAAACCAACTCATCATATATATAGATATATGGTTATATATAAAGATGATATAGATGATCTAGATCAATCTATCAATCTGTATACACACACACGTACAGAAGTATGTATGTATCCCTAGCTAAGTAACAGACACAGAGCACTAGAAGAAGGAATGAAGAATGACTCAAGATGGAATACAAGCTGTCATTGAAAGGAATAATACAAACGTAAAGGGAACATAGAGCGTCTCAGGAATAAATTTCATGTCAGTGACCTATATACAGATCCGTTTAGGATTTAGGGAAATAAGGCATTCCTCATCACTGGGACACTGCAAATAGCACTGGATAAAAAGAACTATGAGCAGTGAGCACTCAACAGAAATGGATTACATGTCCTGATACATATCTCTAGGCTTATGGATGATGATCAATCAGCACAGGAGAGCATTCTGGTTTGCCTTACGTTTTTTCCTTTTGCATTTTCTGTTGAATGAAGTCCTGCCGTAACAAATGGGGCAGTGTCATGCAAATTGCCCATTCCCCTCACAAGCATTGGAGAGTGATTAGTTTACTAGAGAAAAGAGCACCACCTAGCGCTAAATGCTGTGTGTTGATGCGGAAGTGTCTCTATCTTATCTGCTGGAGGTCTGGATTTTAGTGTTTTCCCACAATTTATCCAGACACAGACGAATTAATCCTTAGCAGCAAGAAGCACCTTGGCTCCCGATAAGAGCAGCTGGCTCATCAAGAGTTTTGTGCACACTAAGGTAATGCCTTAGGCATTTAGTTAACATAATTAGGTTATTTGTCTCATTCATTTGGACCAGATTTTACTACCCTTACTCACACAGAGGTGTTACGTGTGCTTTCACCGAACTGAAAACTAAGCACACTTACAGGACAGGCTTAAGAAGCCAAACTTAAAATGCATGCACTTTTTAAAACTCAGGAATTCATTGCATTTACCTTCTGATTTTTCATTCACATCAAAATTTCAAGCTTTTCTTATTAAAGCTGTACTCTGTTGTTTAGGGGACATTTTGGTTTGCTTTGGTTTTGTGTGTGTGCTTGGTTGGTTGGGTTGGGTTTTGGTTTGGTTTTCTAAATTAAACTCTCCAGGAAGAAGTTCTTCAAAGAAAGTGTTGCTTTACATAAGAGTTACCATCATTATAATGAAGACAGACCATATAGAACCTCAATTGTTTACAGTTAAAATCCACTATAGTTGGCTTTATTTTCTTCTGACTATCAATTCATATTGTTAATGTTCATGTTTTTGGTTTTCATACCCTTCCACCTGGTCTCATAGCATCAAGGTTCTGTCATAATGTAATTAAAGTTTCAAAAGAAGGCAAGAAACAGGTAAATCAGCTTAGAATTATTCAGCATCATCTATCATTATGTAGTATTTAAATAGTTCCAGACTTGAAGATACATGTAGCATGGTTATGTGAGTTAATTTACATAAAGATATCCATAGTAAAATGCAATTTAAATGTCTTACTACACTGACATTTGTGAGTTTCCTATGTGATCTTCATTGACACCATGCTACAATGGCTAGATTACATTTCTCTAATAATGAGGTTATTTCTTCTCTCCTTGAAGTTATTCAGCCTTGCACCACTTATCTCAATTGGAAGATGATGGAATTCAGCTATTCAAATTCATTTCACATCCTCTTATTTACAAAACATAGTTTATCCCATAGAACTTGTTATTTCTCTCCTTTATAATCCTTTCAGGCTTTTATCCTATCAGTCTTCACAAAGCGTATTCTTCAACTGAAAAGAAATGCTCTGCATATTGCCACCCAGTTATGATAATTTCTCACTTGAAAATGTGTTTTCCTTTCCAACACATCAGGTGATTTGGTTTGGATGCTTTTCTTTAGAGAAATGTTTGGTTATTTTGGGTCTTTTTAGTGCATAGTATCTCAATTTATTCTTACACACGTATGCACCTTACCAGAACACAACAGCAGAATTTATCTGTATGAGTGCATATGTATGTGAACATATGCAGAGGGTGTTGAATAAGGTTGGTATCAAATGTGGATACTTATAAAGTAATGGCAGTGCCTGTGTGGTTGGTATGCACTGGCGTTTCAAAGGCTGTGTGACTGCAGGACTCTTAATTCCTCCTAAAGCTACAGCGGTGCAGACCATTGTGCGAGTGTAGCTGCAAAGGCTGCAGTCCGGAGACTGCTGGTTCTCACCCCTGCAGAGACATTGCAGGACCATGCCCCGCTCCTGCTGGGGCTCCAACATGGAGGCTGACAATATCTGATTCAGGCCATCTATATCATGCTTATTCCTCATTCTGCTGGGCAGATCTCAGACACTTTGCAGTGTGTACGTACTGTATGCTCCTGCTCTCTGGGTCTTGGGATTAGAGTCTCAACTGCACTGCCTGAGGACCTCACCAGGCAAAGGAGCTTTCTGCTCCTATTGTTTTGAAAATATATGTATACTATCATATGAAGGACACACTCATCATATCAAGATCATATGGCTCTGGAATGAAAACATGGCAGTGCATGGATACACACTGGTCTGAGCAAGAATATACAGGACTCACGGGTTCCATTCCTAAGGATGTACTGCTTCCTCCACAAGTGCACACACAAAATCTGCACATGGCCACCCAGGTTCTAACACTGCAGAGATCCCAGAGTTGTGCAGAGGTGAACATCCCCATATGGGCTGGGGGACTGCAATACACAATCCTGCCCTGCTGTGTCCAGCAAACACCAATGTCCATAGCTGCACTGCTTATCTGAATCAGTAGTGGATGTCTTTAAGGGGTATCACTTGAAAGGGATGTCATAATATAAAGTCCCATGGAAAAGGTTGCCTTTGGTTTTGCATCTTTTCAGTAGTAACAATAGTGGGGAGCGTGGGAGAGTCTACAGGGAGTGTTATCTCTTTGCACGTGGGTTTAATTCTGTCAGCAACAGAATTTAACACTTATTCATAGCTACACTAGTGACAGTGTAATTAACTAATTAGTAGGTACTAATTGTTAAAAATACAGTATTGCAACTACACTAAATTAAATAACCTGTGTACTTCTAACTCGCTAGTTATGAGTCCATGCTTTTTCTCCTTAGGAAATAAACTCCTGAGAAATAAAACCAAGCCCAGCAATTGAAAGCAAATTTATACTCCTCTATGACTAAACCAGAGAAAATAAGAGACTCTAGCAATTGCATAAAGGTCAGCCTTATGGCATCATGTGAGAAAGAGAATGTGTAGTCATGGCACTCGGAAGCAGGTAAGAGCCCTGCTACTACCAAGTGCCTTCTGGTCTGCCTTCCCTAGTCTGCCACCTTGGCTTTTTGTTTTAAAAGGAAACAGAAGTCACCAACCCTACCCTTCAAACTGAGTCATGTTGTGTTCCCTTTACACCAGCTCAAGGAGAGAGCAAGCCCTGCTCAGCTCTGCCTGGCAGCTGCTCAAGGTTCCTCTACCTGGTTGCTCCACACATCAAACCAGAGATGTTGCCAGGGTCTATGGAAGTCATCCCTCACCTCTTTAAAATTATAGATGTGTTAACGCCAGTTTAGGAGGGTCAAGTTCCCCCTGAGGACCCCTTTCTGTTCCACACCCTGACACCAAGCCCACTCTTGGAAAGTTCTGCAAAGGTGAGGCTAGTTGGAGGCAAGAAACAGGAGTCCAGCTGTGCTTTAAGGATAGCTTTTACAGGAGCAAACAAATTGCATCTATTTGAAAACAGACTAAAGCTGATTTATTTCCCCAAATCTCTTTGATACTAGTATTTATTTTTGTTCTGTGTTTTCAGTGAGCATATAATTACCATTAATTATGTAGCAGAACAGGGTGTGTATAAGGCACACCTTCAACAAGCTGGTTCTCATTGGCTTGAGCAATAGCTTGAAAGGTGCTATTTCCCAAGCACTGCTTCCAAACCCATGGCCTGGGAGGCCTATGCAGAAAACTGTCTTGTTTTAAAACATTTGAAATTTACATAATGTACCTCCTGGTAGTGTGTGCTTGTAGTTCTTGGATTACCTAACCATAGCCTCTCTTTATAGCAAACACAGGATTGTTAAAGCTCACAGATTACAGCAATATTAGCATAGATACAGATATTCACTGTAAATTATCTTTAACAGACATCTAATAAATCTTTCATGTTTGAGCAAGGAAAAGTACCCATCTTGTGGATTTTGAGTCATCACTATATTTCAGTTTATCATAGAATCTTAGGGGTTGGAAGGGACCTCCAGAGATCATCCAGTCCAACTTCCCTGCCAGAGCAGGATCACTTAGGACAGGTCACACAGGAACACATCCAGGCAGGTTTTGAAAGTCTCCAGAGAAAGAGACTCCACAACTTCTCTGGGCAGCCTGTTCCAGTGTTCTATCACCCCCACAGTAAAAAAGTGGGTTTTTTTCTCATGTTGAGCTGGAATTTCCTGTGATTCAGTTCATGTCATTGCCTCTCATTCCATTACTGGGCATCACTGAAAAGAGACTGGCTTCATCCTCCTAATAGCCACCCTTCATATATTTGTAGACATAATGTCCCCTCTCAGTCTTCTCTTCTCCATACTAAACAGCTCCAGGTCTCTCAGTCCTTTCTCATAAGAAAGATCGTCCTGTCCTTTAATCATGCTTGTAGCTCTCCATTGAACTATCTCAAGCAGTTCCCTGTCACTCATGAACTGGGGAGCTCAGAACTGTGCACAACATTCCAGATATGGTTTAACTAGGGCTGAGTAGAGGGGAAGGGCAGCCTGCCTTGACCCACTGGACACACTCTCCTTAATGCACCCAAATATACTATTTGCCTTCTTGGCAAGCAGGGCAAATTGCCATCCCACAGATAACTTCTTATCAACCAGGACTCTGAGGTCCTTCTTTGTGGAGCTACTCTGCACAGGTAGGACAACCTGTAACCTGTATTGGTCCTCCCCAGGTGCAAGAATCTACGGTTACCCTTGTTGAACTTCATTGTGTTTGTCTTTGCCCAGCTGTCCAGTCTGTCCAAGTCTCACTGAATGGCAGCACAGCCTTACAGTGTGTCACCCACTCCTCCCCATTTTGTATCATCAACAAATTTGCTGAGGACACCCCTCATATCTTTATCTAGGTTGTTGATGATATGTTGAACAGAAATCAACCTAGCACTGATCTCTGGGGAACACCATTAGCTACAGGTCTCCAGCTGGACTCTGAGCCCTTAGATTTTCCATAGAATCATAGAATGTTTTGAGTTGGAAAGGACATTAAAGATCATCTAGTTCCAACCCCTTGCCACAGGTGGGGACACCTTCCACTGGACCGGGTTACTCAACGCCCTGTCCAACCTGGTCTTGGACACTTCCAGGAAGGAGGCATCCACAACTTCCTTGGGCAACCTGTTTCCAGTGCCCCACCACCCTCACTGTGAAGAACTGCTTCCTTATATCTAATATAAATCTACTCTCTTTCAATTTACCCCTTGTCCTATCACCCTGACAAAGAGATCCTCCCTGTCATTCCTGTAGGCTGCTTTCAAGTGCTAGAAGGCTTCTATAAGGTCTCCTCAGAGCCTTCACTTCTTTAGGCTGAACAACCACAACTCTCAGCCTGTATTCATAGGGGAAGTGTTCCAGCTTTCTAATCACCTTCATGGCTTTCCTCTGGACCCACTCCAACAGTTCCACACCCTTCTTGCATTGGGGGCCCTAGAGCTGAATGCAGTATTCCAGGTGAGGTCTTATAAGAAGAGAGTACAGGCGTGAATGACTTGTTGGTCATGATTTTTTTTATGTAACACAGATTATGGTTGGCTTTTTGGGGCTACAAACACACATTGCTGGTTCATACAGAGTTTCCACCAATACCCCAAGTCCTTCTCCACAGGGCTGCCTTCAATCCACTCATCACTCAGCCTGTATTTCTGCTTGGGATTGCCTCAACCAAGGTGCAGGACCTTGCATTTGGCCTTGTTGAACTACATGAGATTCACATGGGCTCACCTCTCAAGTGTGTCAAGGCTCATCTGGATGGTGTCTTTTCCTCCAGAGTGTCAACGGCACCACACAGTTTGATGTCATAGGCAAACTTGCTGAGGGTGCACTCAATGCCACTGTCCATGTTGTCAACAGTGATATTAAACAGCTCTACTAGTCCCAGTACTGTCCCCTGAGGAATGACACTCATTACTGGTCTCCACTTGGAAGTCAAGCTATTGACTGTGAGTCTTCGAGTGTAAACATTCAGCCAAATCCTTATCCACTGAGTTGTCCATCTGTCAAAACCATGTCTCTCCAATCTAGAGACAAGGATGTCATGCAAGACAAACCTTGCACAAATCCAGGTGGATGACATCAATTGCTCTTCCTTTATCCACCAAAGTTGTAACTCCATTGTAGAAGGGCACCAAACTTATGCACAATATGCCATTAGTAAAATCATGTTGGCTGTCAGCAGTCTCCTCCTTATCTTGCATGTGCCTTAGGAAGACCTACTCCATGATATTGCCAGGCACACAAGTGAGACTGACTGGTTTGTAGTTCCCTGGCTTTGTTTTTTTGTCTTTTTAAAACCAGGAGTTCTGTTTCCCTTTTTATAGTCAGTGAGAACTTCACTGGACTGCCATGACATCTCAAGTACGATAGGTAGTGTCTTTGCAACTTCATCCACCAGCTTCCTCCAGACTTGCAGATGAATCTCATCAGGTCTTTAGGGCCTGAGCACCTTGAGGTTCCTTAGATGGTTTTAAGCCAAAGCTTGTCCTACACTGGGCAGTTCTTTGTCCTCCCAGTCCCTGCCTTTGCCTTCTGTAATGTTGATCTGCTTGAACAATTCCTCTGTATTTCTCCCAGGCTCTGTGTCCTTGCTTCCATCCTCTGTATGCTTTCTTTCTGTGTTTGAGTTTGTCTTGAGCTCCTGGTTCATCCATACAGGCTTCCTGGATTTTTTGCCTGACTTCCTCTTTGTTGGGGTGCATCACTCCTGAGCTTGGAAGAGGTAATCCTTGAGCATCTACAGCTCAGAATCAGCAGGAGGCTGATATCATGGTGGGAGTCTTTTATACACCATCCAATCAGAACAGAGAGGCAGATGAGGCATTCTACAAGCAGCTGGGTGAAATTTCATGATCACTTGCCCTTGTTCTTTTAGGGGACTTTAACTTCCTTGATGTCTGCTGGAAATACAGGAGAGAGAGAACAGTCCTGGAGGTTCTTAGAGTGTGCAGATAACTTTCTTATGCAGCTGGTGAGTGAAACTGCTCGGGACAACACCCTGCTGGACCAGATCTTTGTGAACAGAGAAGGACCGTTGGGTGAAGGTGGAGAGCTGGTGGCAGTCCAGAGAACAGTGATTGTGGAATGATTGAGAAGTAAAGGAGGGTGTGAAGCAGAACTGCCACCTTGGACTTCCAAACTGCAGACTTTAAGTTGTTTAGGAAGTTGTTTGACAGAGTCCCTTGGGAGGCAGTCCTGAAGAACACAGGAGTCCAGGAAGACTGGACACTTTTCAAGAGGAAAGTCTTAAAATCACAGGAGCAGTCCAACCCTATGTACTGTAAGACAAGCTGGTGGCAAAGAAAACTTGCCTGGCTAAACAGGGAGACCTGGCTGCTACTCACGGTAAAAGGGAGAGTATATGGCCTTTGGAAGAAGGAACAGACCACACATGATGACTACAAAGATGCTGTGAGGCTATGTAGGGAGAAAATTAGAAAGTCCAAACCCCAGCTAGAAATTAATTTGACTGCTGCTGTAAAAGGCAGTAAGAAATCTTTCTATAAATACATCAGCAGCAAAAGAATAGAATAGAATAGAATAGAATAGAATAGAATAGAATAGAATAGAATAGAATAGAATAGAATAGAATAGAATAGAATAACCAAGGTTGGAAGAGGGGAAGAAGGGCCAGGGAGAGCCCCCATGCTCTACTAGATGCAAGAGGAAACATGGGGACTAAGGATGAGGAAAAGATTGAGGTGCTTAATGCCACCTTTGCCTCAGTCTTTAGTAATAAGACCAGTTGTATTCTGGGAATTCAGCCCCCTTGACAGATGCTGGGAGCAGAATGATGCCCCTGCAATCCAGGAAAAGATGGTTGATGACCTGCTGCCCCACATATCTAAGGCACTGGGTGGAATCCATCCAAGGATTCTGAGTGAGCTGGCAGAGCTGCTCACCAAGCCACTTTCCATCATTTTTTAATACTTGTGGCTGACTGCAGAGGTCTCAGCAGATTATAAGTTAGCCTGCATGGCACCCATCTACAAGAAGGGCCAAAAGAAGGACCTGGGAAACTAGAGGCCTGACAGTTTAACTTTGGTGCTGAACAGGTCATGGAGTAGATCATTCTGAGTACCGTCATGCAGCACATACAGGGCAGCCAGCTGATCAAGCCTGGATAGCATGAGTTTATGAAAGGCAGTCCTGCTTGACTAATCCAATCTCCTTCTACAGCATAGTCACCCACTTAGGGGGTGAGGGAAGGACTGTGGATGTTGCCTATCTGGACTTTATTAAAGCCTTTGACATTGTTCCCCACAGCATTCTCCTGGAGAAACTGTCTGCTCATGGCTTGGATGGGCATACTCTTCACTGTGTAAAAAACTGTCCAGACAGCCAGGCCCAAAGAGTTGTGGTGAATGGAGTTAAGTCCAGTTGGCAGCCAGTCACTGAGCCAGGGCTCAGTTCTGGGGCTGGTGCTGTTTAACATCTTTATTAATGACCTGGACAAGGGCATTGAGTGCACCCTTATTAAGTTGCAGACAACACCAAGATGGGTGGAAGTGTTCACCTGCTTGAGGGTAGGGAGGCTGTGCAGAGGGTTCTAGGCAAACTGGATAAGTGGGCTAAAAACAGCTGTGTGAGTTGCAGTAAGGCCAAATGCTGGGTTCTGCACTTTGGCCACAACAAACCCCATCTTCGCTACAGGCTTGAGGACACTACATTCACAAGAACAATCTCACCATGTCTCTGAGATGCTAATGAGATCATTGGCCTGCAAACATGCATACATCTCTATCTCCTCTTTTTATTCCCCATGCTGCATGTATTTGTAGAGAAGCATTTAAATTGGACCCTCCCATGGCTTAGTGGCTGGAGTGGCTGGAATTCCTTTGTGCTGTTCTTCAGGTGCTTTCTGATGACCTGTGATCACTCTCCAAGCTCTGGGCATCTATTGCTGGCACCAACATCAAACTGGTAGGAGTGGGATGGACTGAGATTCCTCTCCCCCAGCAACCTTAGTTTAATGCCTTCTTCACCAGCTTGGCAGGTCTACAACCAAAGATGCTCTTCCCATTCTCCAACAGATGGAATCTCTCAACCTCCATCATCTACTCCATCAGTAGATGAGATTTCCCAGAATTAGTCCCATGGTCTAAGCAGCTGGAATCCTTGTTGTGGCAGCAGTCCTGTAACCATTTGCTGATTTGCCAAATTCAACTGGCCCTTTCAAACCCCTTCCCTTTGACTGGGAGGATTGATGCAAAATCTGCCTGTGTTCCAAAGTCCCTCTGTGCCATTCCCAGGACTCTCTAATTCTTCATATGCCCATTACAGAAACATGAATCCTGCAGGATTCCACACACAAGGTGGTTTTGTAAACAGCAAATCATTGACTGTTGCTCAAGTCAAAATAACAGTTAACTATTTATCATTATAGTCAAAGAACATCTAGGGAACATATGTTGATATTTAGTCTTCCTACATATTTATTTCTGCATAGACCTGCCCAGTTTCATTCTCTGTTTAGGCTGATACAGCAATTATTTGGTAGTTTGTCTTGAGAACTTGTTATTGTTACTGTTTGTGCTCCTTGCTGACAAAGCAACATGCAGTCAATCCAACCTACTACCTATGCAGTAGTTAACTCAGCTGGTAGATGGGATAGATGGGTAGAAGCTCTAGGGCTGTATATAGAGAATTTCTAGGCTAATTTCCACACCATTGCTTTTTACTATATGAGTTGAGGGTTTTGGACAGAGGAAGTGAAGACAGTCTTTATGTTCTGAATTAGCCTATTGACCTGGTAAAACAGTGACCACATTTTACTGCTTAATGAATTGTGGAACAAAGTCCTGCCTCATCTTCCTTTTCCTTCAAGCTGAAGTGCATGGTGTACACACAGACCTAGAAATGTAAAATGTGTCCAACTGAACTGTGATGCTCCCTGCCACAAGATACCCACAGACCAAAATCCCCCAGTGATAATCAAGATCTTTCCATGTCCTTGTGTGAGGTGCTCCTCAGTTATACAACCAGCTGAGTGGTGCTAGTGACATGTACTTTGCCACGCAAAGTGATAATTAACGATGATAAATAAACCCTTCACATACCAAAGTCCAAGCCATGTAGTGAATAACCAGGATTACAGGACATTACTCCTGTGGGTGACCCTTTGTACACTTGTCCACTATGGTTGCCTGTCCATGCAGCTTCAGAACTGTCTTTCAAATAAAGCTAAACCACTCAGATGCTGACCAAACACAGTGCAGCCCTCATTCACCTGGCCAGTTCTCTCAAGATCCACAGAAACTTTGGTCAGGAGTTGAGTAAAAACCAAAGGAATTGATATAATTCTGCTTTTAACTTAGGAGGCAGTTCCTGCTTTGCAGGAATCATTGTGCTGCTTACCCCCCCCCCCATCCCCCCCCAGCTCCTAAGTAAAGAAGTAACAGAATAATCAATGTGTTGTGCCTAAGGGCCACAGATCCGGAATCCAACTACATACTAACTCATCTTCCTATTCAGTCTTTAGCATAACTAATTTCTCTAGAATGCTCAATTATGCATCCTTTGTTCTCCAAGCCTTCCTGCATATTTCCTAACTGAACTACTCACAGTATTTCTTTTAATGTGTGAATCATGTTCTTTCAAATTAATCTGAACTTTAACCTGTGTTGCTGTCATCAGCCACATGCTGATCTGAGCTATCGTCTGTTACCCAACATGTTTTATAAATCAATTTTTGGGTAGCAAATACTGCAGTTTATGTACTATGATGCAATCCCCTTTTTAGTTATTAATAAAACCTTGTGAAATGTTTCCTGGGGTGACTGGACTTTTCCCGGCTTGAGTCAATTCAGAGGTAGTCACATAAAAGAGGGGGGGAAAAAGAAAGAAGAAAAAAAAGAGAGTACTTTTGTTTGTTTGTGGGTTTTTTGTTGTTCAGTGACATAAAGACAAAAGTTTTCATTCTTCAGAAGTTTTCCTTTTATTTTATGAAACATCATTTTTTTGGCCAGTTCCTGTAATTTTTTTCTTATCAAGAATGTCAAAGGTTTGATGGTTTCCATAAAGCCCAAGCTCTTGCACACCCACAATTATGCAAGAGTAAAAGCCTTCCAGATTTATAAGAAAACATCCAGCACTCCTATTTGCAAAGAAGTTAGGAAAATTTAGATTAGCCATATCCTGAAGGCTCAGAAATCAGAAACACAAAGGTAACAATAACCCAGTATTTGTTGTTTTGTAAAAGGATCACTGTTCTTAGCAAAGCTGCTTGAGGTGGGGCATTACGGCATTACCAAACATAAAACCTTACGCCATTATTCTTCTTGTCAGTATCAGAGATGCTTTAACTCTGTCTTTGGAAACAAGCCCACCCCAGCATATAGCACTTAGTTTAGAAGCATGAAGAAGCAGGTTTTGAACCACCAGGGAAATGGTATGGAAACGTATCTTGATAAGAGCAGGCAGGGAAACATTTAATCACGTGCCATAGCTTGCAAGCACAGCTGGCTGTGGCACATGAGGCAGCACTCCCCAGAAAACACATTTTCTATGTTGATGCAGTATACATGGCATGCCTTGACAGCCACATCAAGGCAGTGTCTACCAGGTGCAGAAGGCACAAATTCTGCAGAACTTTACACATGTGTTTCCCATGCTGCAGCAACCAGCAGTTTAGGAACATTCCATTCTCACCATCATATTCAGGACACATGTTTGATAAGCACCAGGGAACAAACCTAAAGCTGTATGTGGGTGTAACTCAGTGCTCTGGCAATCTCAAATGGTTTTGCATCCATGTGAGGCATAACAATTGCTCTCAAAAATCTTGATTCTGGTGGAAATAAAGAGTAATTTCACATCTGTGCAAGATGGCTAGTGATCCACCAACAGCCTTCACACACTGCTTTGTGTTTCACCCAGACAACAACCACACAGTTTAGTTATTCTGCTCTGGAGACAGTCTCCTCATGGTGATGGGGAGTTGGCTGCTGTGGGTACTCATGCCAGCATATGCCACACAGAGCATTAGGGGGCCCTTGCAGTCCATCCCTGTTCCCATATACTCGTCATGCTTATCACTAGACCAAGGTGGGCGGCCTGGGATGAGTGTCCAGGAGGAGGTTGGAAGTGCTGGTGTCCAGGGAGAGAAACTGTAGCTTGCTAGAAAAGCATTCTCATGGTCATGGCTGGGTGTGGTCAGAGGTCCCTGAAGGCATATGGTGTTCCAGAACAAGCAGGGGTTTAAGGTGTTCTACAAGTGGGTCAAACCCATTTGTAAGCCCCAGCATTCAGATTTTCGTTGGACCATACAATACTGGTTAACATCCTGTGCTCCAGAGGCTTGAGGTCAGCTTGGTTATAGCATTTTGCTAGAAGTGGGAAGCAACTCTGCTGGCTTTGGGCAGGCTTTTCTGGGGTGGGAATGAAATCTCTCTGCAGTGGAAGAAGTTTCCAGCTGCTCCACCTCATCCTTTCAGTTGGTTACTGAGTAGGTTCCTGGCTGGCAGTCCCGCCCCTGTGCTCCAGTTGGGGAATGGCTCTTTAGTCTCATTCTTGGTTGACTTCATGGCAGCCCTTGCACAACTCCTGGAACCACTGCCAGGCATCTCTGTTATGTGAACACCCTCAGAGCTCTATGTACTCAATTTGAGACGAACTTCAAATGTGTGCAGCTGCTGGTCTTCAGAAGATAGCTGCTGCTGCCCTCAGAGGGCAAGCGTTCCCTGGCTTCCCTATGCCTGACTTTCCCTTTCCTTTGCCTCAATGCTTTTCTCTCCTTTGGAGTTCAGTTGCCCTTTCTGCCTCCAAGTCTTTAAACCCACCTCATCAGCTTGGGGTAGGGACTAATGTATTCCTCTTTTCTCTGTGGTTTCCACCATGGCAGGGGGCTTTAGCAGACAGGGCCAGGAAGATGTGGCATTAGGAGAAGTCAGGCTGGCAGCTCTGTTTGCAAGACAGAACAAACATTTAAGCTGAAACAGGCTGGTGCAGTATTTATTACAAATCTCCCAACAACTGGATGTTTTTCCCACCTTGGAATTACAGTTCTGTGGAGCTAAATAAAGAGGAAAAGGCCACAGCCTTAAAAAAAAAAAAAAAACAAAAACAAAAACAAAAAACAAACAAAAAAAACCCCAAAAAAAAACCCACAAAAACATAAAAGCAACCTGTTTATACTTTCAGGTCCAGAGAGTAAAGCCTGATGCATTGTGTGGAAGCCTCCTCCTGTCCTGGAGACCTTCACCATCACCTCCTCTCATGCAAGCCAGCCTGAAGTGTAAGTACCTGTGCTCAAGACTCAGTGAATAAACAGAAGCACAAACACAAGGGGAAAAAATCCTAAGATTTTTCAAAAGATCCAACCTTGTTACATGGAAGAATAGGGTTAAAAGCATGTTCCTTTAGTCCTGTGTCTTGTCTTCAAATTCTTCAGCCCATGAACAGACAGGCAATGTCAATGATCCCTACAGTGGAAACCTGTCTGAAAGTGAGCCCTAAAGTCTCAGATCTGCTTTCTCTGGAAGCCTCTCTGGGCTAACCTCTTCAAAGTGCATGAGGGAAGCACCATCTGCCTGCTGGATCAGAGGAAGAGTGAATGAGATTTAATTAAGATGATTTTTGCCCTCCAGCCAGGTTGTTTAAAAATTAATTTTAGATCTTCTACCCCTTCAATTAAACTGGTAATCTAGAGGGAGCAATGCACCCTGAAATATTGATTCTGCCTCTCAGGTGGCAGTGACCTACATTTGTGGGTGCTCAGCCCATGAGCCAGCGCCCAGGACTGTTGTTGCCCTGCTGCACAGCACATGAGAGGAATGATCAAGGTGCTTGTTTGGATTAGAGGCAGTTTGATGTGAATCCTTTAATTTCTTTTTCTGTATCATGATTCATTATCTCAGGCAGGATCCCGTATCAGGTGCACGAAGAAAGCTTTGTGAGAGGCAAGCTAAGGTTGTTTGATCAAAGCTATGCCCTAGGCAACATGAGAGCACTTCCCAGCCTACATCAGCTGGTTTCTGTAAAGGCAGACAGCACCGGTTTGAATGCGCTAATTGACTGGAAGGTAACTTAAATATGTTTCATTTTTTCCCCCAGTATTTCTCCCCCTCAGTTTATCATGTCAGTCCTACACAACAAGGCATAACTAAAGGCTAAAATCAATTCAGCTTTCATCTACACCTGCAAAACTTACGTCACCTTCACTGAAGGCTTTCTGAGTGGGGCAGATGTGTATTCAGTTAGTACAACGTCAGCCTGGCAGAGATAAAGTCATGAAACTCGTGGGAAATGCTGTGGTTACTGAGCCCTGCCCACAGCAATGCTGATCAGGATATAGATCTGGCCCAATGAAGTAATGCAACATGCAAACAATGAGGAAAATAATTTGGGAAGGAATGTAGGATCTGTGAATAATTTTGACTTCAGCTCTCACCAGTTATATATTCCATGGTGTACTGCATAGTCAGTTACTCCCAAGAGCTGCTGAGCACCTTAAAATTATATTCAAATAGAACAAACTCTTAAGTGCCTTCCTAGGGTTAAGGGTAATGAATGCAGCTGTTATTTTATGTTGTGCCTGAAAGTATTGCCATTTTCTTTGCCTGTTAATAGCAGAAACAGTTGCATGTGTCATCATCACACTGCACTCACTATCACTGATCTTCACAGAAGATGCTTCCCAATAAAACTACTCTAGCTGTCCCACAAAAGGAGCGAGCCTGGCCCAGGAGTAAATCTCAGCAGTGGTACTCTGAGTCTGCAAACTCAGCAGTAATGAGTGCTCTTGCAAGCTCCTCTATAATAATCTATATCCTACAATCATTAAAGAAACCTTTTAAGAAGAGCAAGAGATGCCTAGAGACTCTGTAAGTTTCACAGACCGAACATTTGTTTGTTAAGTTTCCCTGATGTGCTCTGCATTTCACTGGGACCAAATTCAATCTACTACTCAACATGGTGTTCAAATCAGCGGCACATTTTTTTTCCTGTCAGAAATCCACTGGACTGGAGTTTTATCAGCACCTTCCCAACAGGATTCCTGAGGCCTAACATGACTTGTGGAAAAGGGAATCAGAGCCTGTAAGAATGAACAAAAGCTTCTGTGTTTGTGCCTAAATCTGGTGCTCAGCCAGCTGCAGGAGAAATTGATTGAGGTAAATGAAACTCAACATAGGTGATGAAGAGATCTCCTAGGTCTTAAGTATCCCTGCATGCTGCTGAAGTGCCTTTGTCGTGAAACCGTAAGACCACGAGGGCTTCATGGAACGTGTCAGAGCTGTGTTCTTGCCCCTGTTTGAGCCCATTATGAACGTGGATGCAACTTCAAGTGCAACAAAGCAAACAGTCTCTGCTCACACACGCCTTGTTCTTCAGGAGAGTGTGCAGTCGTGTCTGTTCTGCCTCCACCCACGAGAAATCCAAAAACACTTGAAAAGGTTGTGACAGTCTAATGGAATTAGAGCACTAACCCAGATTATGGCCAGTTGAAGACATGTTTGGGCAGGTGGATGCAGACAGTAGATACCTTCTGCCCATTTAGTGCAGCCCAACATTGTGTTCAGCCCAGCACTAGGTAATGCAGGGCAGATCCTGCATGAAAAAAATGCCTTTTTCAGGTGGGTAGTGCTGGCTTTCATGGGTGCTGGGGCAGGGCAGCTTGGGTCTGTCTGTACTTGCCCAGCTGCAAATGCAGGAAAAGAGGTAGAGAACAGCATCCTTCACAGCCCCAAATCTTCAAGCCTTTCCTCCCAAACTCACAAATAGTTTTTCTGTGTAATGGCATTCAACATGCTGGTTACACAGGGAAGCACGGGGAGCTGCAGCCCCGTTGACTCCAGCAGCACAGGAGATCACACTTTCATAATTATCTGTTGACCTGGAAAAACTCTTTTATCACTGACAAATATAAGCCATGGATGCCACAGAACAACGCCCTGTGACAAACAGGCACTTTGTGCTGGAGCAGCTCAGCACTCATCAGAAGCAAAACCTGTCCTGGCCTCATTCAAGCCTGAATTTGTCTACTTCCAATTTCCGCATCTCATATATGCCTTTTGCAGCAGCGTTGGGCTCTAAATTAGCCAAGTGATCATGCAGCTGCAAGCATGGCTTTAACAAAACAAACCAAAATGCTTTGAACATGGCCTTACACTTCACAGCAAGCTTCGCAGGTATTGACAGTACGCCCCTGAACTATCTTCTAAGTAAGAGTGTTCTTTGGCCCATCTCAGCTGGTTTATCTTTAACGTGCCCCTGGGAACTTCAGCATCCATGGGATGCTTTGACAGGCAGAACACAATTTAAAGCCAAGAGAGTGAGAAGATTTGTTTATACTAAATCATTCTTGGCTGGAGGTGAAGGGGTTTGGAAAGATTGGAGCCCATGCTGGCTTAGTTTCCTCATGCTTCCCAGAGGCACAGAGTGGGGCAGAGGAACAGGCATTTCACTGGTGTCCTTTGAGGGTCTGGGGCACACAGCCCTCAGCAGCATGGCTCCCTCCTCACAGAGCAGCCCAGCCCTGAGGGAGGATGAGCAGGTCATGGGAAACTGACAAACCAGGTCAGATTGATGAAGCGAACTTCTAGTAGACATTTTAAAATATCTTTAAAACTGATGATGCCACCAGGAGTTTTTTTCCTCGTTAATTAAAACCTCTCAGACAAGCAGTTTTCAGCCCATGACTTGAAAGAGAGACTGAACCTCCCTTCAGAAGTCCCTGGCAGTAAGTTCCTACAAAGGAAGCGCACTCATTCTCCCAGGCTCATGTACCTTGCCTCTGCTTTCATCTTGGCATGAAATGCATTAATCACTTTTTTTTTGTGCTCATAATACTCTAAGTAAGAAGAGTCTAATAAACAGAGCCTTCATCCTCTGATGCTCAGAAATTAGCCATATGGCACATAAACAAGTGAAGATCAGTGATTATGCAAGTTGAATTCTCTGTTTCATGATTACAGTATAAAAACAGGTTGGCAGGAGACTGCAACAGCACCTCCTTGTATGCTCATTTTGTACAAGCAAGGAAGGTGCTGGTGGGGGCTAGTTTTCATAATTTTGCTTCTGTGGCTGCCACTTTGTACTGGATATAAAGGGATTTTTGGTTGAATAGCAAAGCTCAGACAAGGCGTGTCAGTTGTCTATGGGTTGCTTTTAAATGCTCCAAAGGACATTATGAAAAGCAGCTGTGTGCTTCTGATGACCAGTTGCCAGGGTTAGGGGAAGATCATTTGGTTTTCCCAGGTGTGAGCTATGTAACTTTTAGACCACCCTGGCATTGCAGGTATAAACTGATACTGGGAAGTGTTTGCTCAGTGCGAGAATGTCCTATTATTGTGAGCATACACCTAACAAAGCCCAGCTATATCAGTACTTGCTGCTGGACTTCAATGCCTTGCATTAGTACCTTGTCATCTACTGATCATTTTAGTTGTGCAGACATTATTTCTTAAGACTTTTCCTAAAAGTGTTTGCTGACTAGCTATAAGAAAAAACAGACACTTTTGACAGCACTGACTACTCTGCTCTCTCCCATCTCCCACTTGCTATCAAAGGCAGAGCCCTCATGGTGCCAACCCACAAGGATGTGGTCTGTCTCACCGGAAGCTGTCTGGGCATGCAGTGCTCTGGCCCTTCTGCTCACACACACACTTTGTGCTGTAAAGTTTCCAGGGAAGAGGGCATCAGCACTCAGATGTCTCAGTGCTGTACCCATCCTAGCAAGCATAGAAAGTGGGCCAAAAGGGTAGGAAAGAAGATGTAGCGAAACCTGTATAATGAAGAGAGATCTCCAAATGCACCAGCACAGGAAACACCAACTGACAGAGAAGTCACAGAATGTTAAGGGTCAGAAGGGACCTGAAAAGATCATCTAGTCCAACCCCCCTGCCAAAGCAGGATCACCTATGGCAGGTCACACAGGAACACATTCAGGTGGGGTTTGGAAGTCTCCAGTGAAGCAAACTCCACAACCTCTCTGGGCAGCCTGTTTTAGTGTTCTGTCACCCCCGCAGTGAAAAGGTTTTTCCTTATGTTCACGTAGAACCTCCTGTGCTCCATCTTGCACCTGTTGCCCCTTGTCCTATCATTAGACATCACTGAGGAGAGCCTGGCTCCATCCTTCCGACACTCACCCTTCAGGTCTTTATAAATATTAATGAGGTCGCCCCTCAGTCTCCTCTTCCCCAAGCTAGAGACTCAGCTCCCTCAGCCTTTCCACATAAAGATGTTCCATTCTCTTCATCACCTTTGTGGCTCTGTGCTGGACTCTCTCAAGCAGTTTCCTGTCCTTCATGAATTGAGGGGCCCAGAACTGGACACAATATTCCAGATGCTGCCTCACTAGGGCAGAAACCTCTCTTGATGGACTAACCACACCCCTTCTAATATACCCTAGGATGTCACTGGCCACCTTGGACACAAGGGCACATTGCTGGCTCACAGACCCCTGAAGTTGTTCATAAAGTTCATGTATTTATATCACAGTGTGGCTACAATTGAGGAAAACATTTTAACTACTATAGAAAGGACATGAAAATTAGAAATACTGAGAGAAGTGTTTTTAGTTGCTTTGACTATTAAACAGGTTTGGTTTGCTTCAATATCTTGCTTATCATTTACGGTGAGAAAATTTTCTGCTTCCCCAAAAGCCAAATCCTCCTGAAAAGTATTATGAATCTGATTTATTTGAAATATGGCTCTAAAACACAACCAGTATAAGCTCTCTTTTAAAGTTATTTCAATCTTAGTAATTTTTCTTACAATTTTCATGCTCAAATTGATCAATCAATGAACATTTTTGTTTCTCTTGTTGTTTGGGTTATCGTACAAAGGCTGTGTCAGGGCCATATAGCTTGCCTCTGTATGTTTGATGACAACTGAAGAAAAGTAATGGGCTACTGCATAATTATTTTATATCCAGGACAAAATTCATTATTTCCTTTTCCCAACACCTGCTCCTCCCATGGGCTCTCTTAGGCAGGTTTTTCCCAGACCTCATCCCAGCCTGGTTTCTCACTGGGGGCTCAGCCCCGGGACCCAGCTGGCTCCTCATCCCTGCATGAGACACCATTGCAACCTCCTTCTGCCTCTTTTAATTACCTGTTTTAAACCAGATTGTTTATATACATCAAAACTGCACTGGGTGGGTGCAGTACTTTTAATATGTCACTGTTACCCTCTTTTAGATGGTGTTATTTACATGAGGTTAAAGACACTAATTTAAAAAATACAAAGCAGGTTCTGCAAAATGAGCCATAGTCAGAAATAAGGCCATAGCAAGAACAAGTAAGGTGTTCTTCCAGATATTCCCCACATATCAGAAAATTTCAGCTGTGGAAAGCCTTTAAACACCTCTGCTCTGAATATTTCCTGAGATAATTTTGCCCCTGTGATATAAGCCCTGCTGTCCCATCTCTTCTGGGAATACTTGGTCAGAAACTCAGGACTCCAGCACTTCACAGTGAACACTTGGCACCAGTCCTCTGGTGGCCTGATTAGAAAGCAGGAATGCGTCTCCAAAGAGTAGACACCCAAGTATGTTTTACCTAAAAAAGCATAACTCATGTGTAGCCTCACAGCTCTCACCTCACCTGCCCCACTGGAGTACAGCCTGTCTCCTCCTGTTCTACCTGAAGGGTGGTTGTAGCCAGGAGGTGGTTGGTCTCTTCTCCCAGGCAACCAGCACCAGAACAAGAGGACACAGTCTCAAGCTGCACCAGGGGAAATTTAGGCTCAAGGTGAGGAGAAAGTTCTTCACTGAGAGAGTTGTTCGCCATTGGAATGTGCTGCCCAGGGAGGTGGTGGAGTCATCATCCCTGGAGGTGTTCAAGAGAGGATTGGACGTGGCATTTGGTGCCATGGTTTAGTCATGAGGTCTGTGGTGACAGGTTGGACTTGATGGTCTTTGAGATCTCTTCCAACCCTGGTGATTCTGTGATTCTGTTCTGACACACAAGCCCCAGTGTGGTCCTACAGCCCTGCCAAAACCCACAGAAATGCTCATGGCTGATGTTCTGGACTTCTCTCTGTTGGGGCTCCCCCTCTGAGCCTCTGAGTGGGTGCAGTAGCTAGAAGAGGCATGGGGGACAGGCCTTCAGTCACTGATGAGGACCTAGATCTCAAGTGACCACCATGACCATAGGCCCCTCAGCTGCATAACCCAGGTCACAGTATCACAGTATATTAGAGGTTGGAAGGGATCTCAAGAGATCATCGGGTCCAACCCCCCCCCAAAGCAGGATCACTTAGTGTAGTCCACACAGGAATGCATCCAGGTACGTTTTGAAACTCTCCAGAGAAGGAGACTCCACAACATCCCTGGGCAGCCTGCCCCAGTGCTCCATCACCCTCACTGTAAAGAAGTTTCTCCTCATGTTGAGGTGAAAGCTTCTATGTTCAAGTTTGAACCAGTTGTTCCTTATTACGGTGCACCACCAGAAAGAGCTTGGCCCCATCCACTTGACACCCACCCCTCAGATATTTATGCACATTGATGAAATCCCCTCTCAGTCGTCTCAAGACTAAAGAGCCCCAGGGATCTCAGTCTCTTTTACATAGGGGAGATGCTCAAGTCCCCTTATCATCCTTGTGGCTCTCCATTGGATTCTCTCCAGCAGTTTTCTGTCTTTCTTGAGCTGGGGAGCCCAAAGCTGGATGCAGTATTCCAGGTGTGGTCTCACCAGGGCAGAGTAGAGAGGTAGAAGAACTTCCCTAGACCTGCTGGACACACGTTTCTTGATGCTCCACAGGATACCATTGGCTCTCTTGGCCACAAGGGCACATTGCTGTCCCATGGCAAACTTGCTGTCCACCAGCACTCCAAGGTCTTTCTCCGTGCAGCTGTTTTCCAGCAGGGCAGCCCCTAACCTGTACTGGTCCCTGTTGTTATTCCTCCCCAGATGCAGGACTCTGCACTTGTCCTTATTGAACTTCATGAGGTTTGCCTGCACCCAGCTCTCCAGCTTGTCCAGGTCATGTTGGATGGCTGCACAGCCTGACAGGGTGTCAGCCACCCCCCCAGTTTTGTATCATCAGCGAACTTGCTGAGGGTACTCTCAACCCCCTATTACTGATCCGTGGGGAACACCACTGGCCACAGACCTCCAAGTTGACTCTGTGCCACTGATGACGGCCCTCTGAATTCTATTGTGGAGCCAGTTTGCAATCCACCTCACTGACCAGCTATCTTTGCCACATCTGAGCTTTTCTATGAGGATTTTATGGGAGACAGGATCAAAAGCTTTACTGAAGTCAAGATACATGACATCCACTTCTCTTCCCTCATCTACCCATTTGGTCATAATCTCATACAAGACTATCAGACTAGTCAGACAGGATCTCCCCTTGGTAAATCCACATTGGCTACTCCTGATAACCTTCTTGTCTTCCATGTGGTTAGACATGACCTCCAGGATGAGCTGCTCCACCATCTTTCTAGGGATGGAGGTCCTGCACATAGTACCAAACCATCCTCACAAGATTCAACTTGCCAACACACAACATCCACCCCAAGCTTTTCTACCCCACCACAGAAATGAGGGATGGGAAGGGTCTCCCAGAGCACAAGCAAGTAGGTCCTGAATGCTTTGTGACTGATTGATAAGGAATGCTGTGAACTCAAAGTAAATACAACATATTTTATTTGAGGTTGGAATAAATTACAACTGTAAAGCATAATTTATTGCTTTATAAATTGTCTGCTCTTAAAAGGCATTAATATTGAACATAAACAAAAGAAAGACATTCGATTCGCAGTTCAGTTCTCTTAAGCTTTGTGAACAGTTCTATAGGGGGATTTCATTTTATGTATGATTGAAATCTCTGATCACAGGCTCATAAACTTGACTTTGACATGCATTGTTACCATTCACACGTTGTGACCATTTGATTTAGGATGTAATTTTAATTGTTTTCCCTAAAATATGCCATTGAATACCCAAGTCCTTCATTCCTCACTCAAATACAAATATCACTGGTTTCAATAAAAACCCTTTAGAAGACATGTGGGGTTTTCTACCCCTGCAGAAGGAGAGCTTCCATGTCTAAAGCAGGAATGAGTCTGGTCCCAAAACTAAGTGAAAAACAAACTCATCCTAGGTTAAAATACTGAAATCCCATACACAGGAAATTAAGTCTTCCCATTCTGAAGATTCTTGCAAAAATCCCAGCATTATCTGAACAAACTGATGTGGATAATTCAGATTTTTCTTGTACAGTCACTCCATGCCTGAGACTGGTATGAATTTTGCTCAGAACCTGTAGTCCTCTGAGATGTAGAGCCAGGCAAGTCCAGTCTGCCCCAAGTCATGTGAGGATGCTCACAAGGTGCACTGGGCATGCTGCAGTATCCACCCCTGAATGTATAGATGCTGTGACACAACCACTTGGATCTGGCTAGCTCCAGCTAGATATGACAGGCAGAAGGAAGACAAAAAAGTCACTTCCCTGGCCTCCCAGGCAGTCACAGCTCTTGAACACCACAAAGGGAATGAACAGCTTTCACTGTACCAAGGTATCCTGCCCTGCTCTGACCCTTTCACATTGCAAGGGCCAATTGTTCCCCATGACTTGGCTCCAGAGAACATCTCTCTTAGCTATTCCCTGAGCAGTGAGCATGCACTTCTGCTCCTGCTTTCCTGTCTGGGTCCAAAGCAACACAAAGTGGGCTGGCTTATGCTTTCTATTCCACCTGAGATAAAGCAGAACTGGAGACTCACATCTTAATCAGTTCTTGGAACAATTCATGTTTGGAGAGAAAGTCTCCAGCTTCTTGTTCTGCCACGAAACCAACTTTAAAATATTGAGCCATTGCTACAGAAAATACTTTAAAACTGGCTCAGTATTACTCAGAAAGTTGCTGTTTCAAGAAGGGTTCCTCCTCATACCAGGCTCTGATGTTCCTGTTATGCCTACAGGAATATCAATAGCTGAGCAAAACACTAGGATGTTTGATGCTACATTACTGAATGGGAATGGTTAAGACTACTACTGGATCCAAGAAATACAGATGAAATTTTGAGGAGAATGCTCTTACTTTGATCCTGGTGCAATCTCAGTTTTCATTACAATGTCATCAATAATGGGTGTATCCTTTGTACGTTTCATGCATAATCTTGTTAAAGAAAGACGCAGCAAACGACCCTTTTTTCTTCTACGTGTGGTTTCCTCACAGATGTGTTTGTGTTGTGCCATGAGGCCAATATTAGTCTCTGTGGGGTGGGACAGCAGTTTTCAGGTGCTGCAATTGCCCATAAAAGCTCCCAAGTCAAGCACCACGGCAGAGCTCTGTGGGGTGTTTGCAAGTGTTGAGGGGCCACAGCTGCAGCTATGCCAAACTGGGGCAATTGCACAGCACTTTTCAATGTCTTCTTGATTCAGGGACTGGGCAACACTGGTTTAACTCTCAGCCACATGGTAAAATGCTTAACCGAGGGGTGGGGAAGAAATATTAATGCCCTTTCCTCCACCTCAGCTCTTGCCTTGGGAAAGGCTTTGTGGAAAGGTGCTTTGCACCAGCAGAAGGACATGCTGCAGCTGGGACAAGGGCATGCATATGGTGCATACCTGAATCATCATCTTAGAAGAACATAACCAAGAAATGTGCAAACTGCTAAAATCATCAATCTCATTTATGCTGAAACCAGATTCCTAGCTGACACATTTTTTTAGCAATTCTGAATTTACTTTGAAGATGAGAAGGGGAAAGCTAGCCTTCAGGGAGAGGGACAAGTAGAGACACTTGCAAGTTGAAATGCATGCACTTCATTCACCACAGCAGTGACCTCCAGTCTCTACTTTACAATACATCTTGTTATCTTGAACCTTAATTTCTCATCCCTTTCAAAGGTTCCCAGGAACATTCTTTTCTGTGTCAGTGAGATGTCCCAGGGGACTCTACAGAAAAAAAAACTAAAGAAAGGAACAAACTGTTGTCACCAGGATAAGTTACAGGGTTACTTTCAAGCTACAGACTCTGAAGGAGCAGGATGGGGAGCAGACTTACTCCACTTCCTGGTGCAAGTGCCATACCAAGTAGCAATACAAGCACACACTGAGAAGGATGATGGTCTAATGTTTACTGAAGTGGGCTGGGATTTGGCAGATGGAGTTAATTCACCTTCCTCTGGTTCTTGAAGTGAACAGAAAAAGTTAAGTTTATATCAACTTCAGGGTGCTCAAATATCCCCAGCTCCACAAATACCCCCAAAATATTTATCCTTTCTTAACAGTTATTAACAGCTTATGCATTGCCCCTCTCACACTAAACACACCAGAAAGAAATCTTCTAAGGAATCACACTTCAAGGAAAAAAAGTATCAACAAACTTCAGGATTGCTACATCTCTGCTAAGGCTCATCTGTGCAGCTTCAAAGGCTCTTACCCTTCCTGATCTTCACTCCCAAGCTGTTTACTGTGCACCAGCAGTCAGGGAGAGTAGATCAGGAGCTCTTAAATCCATTCACATCCTTATGTGTAATCCAATAGGTTTTGCAAGGCACTCAGGCCAGCACTGTCTTAGGAGGTTCTGCTTAACACACCTCTGACTGGGGACCAGATTCCTACTGGACTGAAAAGCAGATGGGTGCATCTCAGAGTAGAGCTATTAACTGGTGAACTTGCTCACAGGGAGAGTAGTGCTCATTCACTCTACCAAAACATGGCAGGCATATCAATTAGTGGTTAAAAATACTCTGACTTTTCACAGACTTTAGTAACTGCTGAGCATTTTACTTGGCAGGACAGTCATGCCTGAGAATTCAGTGTTAGAAAGTGACATTTTCCTCACCTGCAATCCTTCATGTCACAAAGTGCTTCATGGAACAAACAAATGTTTATATTGTGATTTTATAAACAGAGGAACTGTGTCAGAAATAGACACTGGCTGGATCAGATCCATGGAGCAGATAAATGCCTTAGCCAAGCAAAAACTAAGTCACTTGATGCCAGGCCCACTGCTTCATCCCCTCCCCACCAGAGGTTACTGAACAGGGGACAAAAATAATCCTTCAGAGGAAATGATGTATCACAAAAGGCAAAGAGCCTCTGCAGCTATGCATAATGGCATAAAGTACAGCACAGGTATATTACACGTTTAGCTCTACTTTTGCTTCTCCATCGTGAGGGCAGTTGCTCAGACAGTTGACTTGTCAGCCTATTATGTTTTTTCCTATGGAAATGCAGTAAAGGTGTGTATGCAATTCAGTAGTAGAGTAAGAGTTTGGCTTTACATAGGCTGAAAGAATGTTTCTTATACTCAAATGAGATTTTTGCATGCATCTGCATACTCACCCAGATGCTGCCTCCATCGTGCTCCATGCCTGAGTTTCATGCCAGGTTTGCTCTGTGTAGCAGGCACATCATATGCATACAGTGACCTGGTATAAGAGCACATTCTGCAGGCCAACTGTCAAGCAAAAATTCACCTACAAAACCTGACTGTGTTGGTAGTTTTTTGCAGTGAATTGGGCTTTCACTAGGAATTAACATAAGCTGCAATGACTAATCTTATACTTTGTGCACTTGCTTATTTTCTTTTCACAGTTCAACCACTTTCTTCTTTAATACTAAAATGCTAAAGTCTTACAGGGCATTCAGAGCATTATTTTCTGCTGGCTGTTTTTCTCTATGCTCTAAGCCTCTACTACAATGCATGCAGAGGATAATGGCTGGATTTGCAATGCTTTTAAAAATACTTTTAAAAACATAAACCATAAATTATTTATTCCTCTTTGTCCATTGTTTTAAGCACTGAGTCTTCTCCCAAGATTTTACAGAGTTCATTGAGTCTCTGCTGCATTTTAGGAATTCCTGCGAGCTGGGATTCCAGTCTCTGTTTTTCCTCGCTCAGTGATAAACGGACAGCGTTGTCCAGCTGCTCGAAACGCCAGCCGCCTTGTCCATCAAACTGCAGCAAGTGAGTGTGGTACTTCCTGCAGCAGAAATCAACACGTTAGTAACAGCTCATGCAACAGGTGGGTCATTTTGCATGCACATTTGGATGCCCATGTTTCTTTTCAGCAGTGTCTCTCAGGGTCCAGAATTGTCCACTTTTGGATCACTGGGTAAGACTCCAGGGTTGTTTAGCCTGGAGAGGAGGAGGCTCAGGGGCGACCTCATTGCTCTCTACAACCTCCTGAAAGGTGGTTGTAACCAGGAAGGGGTTGGCCTCTTCTCCCTGGCACCCAGCACCAGAACAAGGGGACACAGTCTCAAGCTGTGCCAGGGGAAGTTTAGGCTCGAGGTGAGGAGAAAGTTCTTCTCCGAGAGAGTCATTTGCCATTGGAATGGGCTGCCCGGGGAGGTGGTTGAGTTGCCGTCCCTGGAGGCGTTCAAGAGGAGACTGGATGTGGCACTTGGTGCCATGGTCTAGTCGTGAGGTCTGTGGTTACAGGTTGGACTTGATGATCTTCGAGGTCTCTTCCAACCTTAGTAATACTGTGACTTTTTCAGTGACTCATAATCCCAGGACATTCAGGATTTGGGTATTTCAAAGCCTGTCACCTGGATCTTCCTAGGCCACCTAGTGAAATTCAGCAGTGAGGTGTCAGCTGTAAACTATCAGCACCAACATGGGCTTCCCAGCTAGGGTAGTTCTTGCTTCCAGCAGCCCACACTGTCAAGTTCATCAAGGCCTTCATCTGCAGTGATGCTGGAAGGAGGCAGCAGAAAGAGAAATGGAGAGTTACCTCATCATCTGCTGTCCCTGGCCAACATGGCAGCCTCTCTCTTTCTGCCCCCTTCTTAGAAACATTGTTTGTGGTTACAGTTGCCTTCAATGCAACTCTATCAGGCTCCATTTTCTCCAGGAGCTTCAACAGCAGCAGCAGACAAGGCTCCCTACTCCCATAGGATTGTTAATTTTATTTACCTTGCTTTCTGAGATGTTTTGCCTCCTTAGCAAAATATACATCCAGGCAGTACAGTGCACCTGATGGTACTGACAAAATTCTAATTTGTTCAAATTACCCTAAGTTGCATAGAATCACATAACTGTTTTTGTTGGAAAAGACCTCTTAGATCATCGAGCCCAACCTAACACCACACAGGCCATTAAACTGTATCCTGAAGTGCAATGTCTACCAGTTTTTCTAACACCTCCAGGGGCAGTGAAAGGAGTTTCTTCTCCTGCATCTCATAATATTGGCTAATAAACCTCCAGTCCTAAAACATGATTCCCTTTGCAAGGGGTCAAAATGAAAATATCTCTGTGGGAATTGCAGATCATTCAGTGAGTGTCAGGGTGTGTGCACCAAAAATATTCAAAGGTGTACCTGTGGAGTTTGTCAAGACCTGACAACACATTTATCAGGAGGTGTAAGAGGAAGAGCAGAGAGTTCCCTCAGAGCTACTAGTATGACTGTGTAATTTATCATTATAAATTATAGAAGATGAGACAGATCATAAAACAGACATTACAAATACCATCCAAGGAACATTACAGTTTAACAAACACAGGGGACTCAAAAGAGATTCAACTCCAGGCATTTATTCACCACTTCTCTGTGACACCAGATGTTTAACCTATCACTCCAGTTTCTTCCCAAGAAAACCCCAAACACTGGGGAGCTAGAACAGTTGACTGAAGTGTCCAGTACTTGTGGTCTAGGAAAGTAGCCAAGATTTTGGTTAAAAGAGCAAATACTTCCTGGTATAATCTTGGGGGGTGGGGGAGAAAAGAGCACATGAACCAGGTCTTTCTCACAAGGCCTTTTGCATAACTTCTCTCTGAATCACCATTATTTAGAGGTGAGATGCTCTCAAACACAGTGGTTTTAAAATAATGTTGAACTGTAAACAATTTAAATACTACTTTAAAGTGTAATTAATTTTAAAAATTAAATGTCTGTGTGATGGGGACTTTTTCCATCAGAATACTGATGGAATTTTTCTTAAGAACTAGGTCTTCATCCAATTAAAAGACATTTTTGCTGTTATCATCTACAGAGAGGAAGGAGAAATGCTAAGGAAACTTCTTCCTCAGAGAAGCAGACATTGAGACAATCTCTGTCCTTTGAGGCAACAGATGGGTAATGGATGTTTTTGTCATCAGTTTTTAAAAAAGCAAACAATATGACTGTAGAGATGAAGGAGTTCAGAACAAACAGTGTCTGCTAATATTAGCTTATACCTTCTTGATGCCATTCTGTCCTATAAAGTACTTGCTTGCTTTATGTATTTAGTAACTACATTTATTTCCTTTGAGGGATCCCCTTATTAGAATGTGTGGTAGTTTTAGGCTGCGTCTAGGAAATTTTCCACAGATCTTGAACATCAAGTGACAGAATGTAAATAAATTACCATTGGATGTAAAAAGAAAAATAATTATAAGGTCTAAATAATCCCATTGGTCTGGTATCTAACATAAAGTTAGTTTTGTACACTAACTCTTTCTCTTTTTGACTTCCTTCACTCTAGCAGATACTAGCTGGTGCTTCTGCTGGCTTGCTGACCGTGACTGCTTCTACATTGCGGTTAAGCACTAACAGCTACTCTCAGCTCTTCTCCTTTCCCTTGTACAGTGGGGAGGGGAACAGGGAGGGGGAAGCTATTAGCAGCCCCCTGATTCTGTTCAGGGGGTTCTCGTGTTGTTTATAAATTGTAAATACATGTAAATATTGTATATTCTGTACATATTCACTGCATTCCGTATTTCCAGATTGCAGTTGTGCTTGTAACTACAGCTTCGCTTGCCTTCAGCTGAGCTGGTCTGGCAATTTTATGCTGGGGGTAATCTCAACCCACCACAGAATGTTTCTCAGAATTCCTTTTTTTTTTTTTTTTTTTTTTTTTTTTAATAGACAATCAAATTCTGAAAGCTCACAAACCCTGCAGCTAGAAGACACAAATTAAGTTAAAATACCAGATGTGTTACTCCTTTGAAAGAACAAAAAGTAGTTCAACCGCTTGCCATGTTTCCCATCTTCTCCCTGCACTGTTCAACATGCCATCTTTACAGAACGATCTGGTGATACCTGTTGTGGCTACAGTGTGGTGAACTGCTTAATTGCCTCTTAAGACACCTGCAAGCTGCTATTAGTAGTTAATAAATGAAACATATTTAAAAAAAAAAAAGAAGAAAGAAATACATGTCAAAGAATGAAAAAAAAATCCCAATGCTAAAGACATTTGCATCACCATTACTGTAGAAAAGTTATTATCTTAGAAAGTGTAGTAGATACTGATTTAACAACTGCACAAAGTTAAACAAAGGCCAAAGGCCAGTTCACTGCCTGTCAGAAAGCTAAAAGCAAGGTCCCTCTACATACTTACCAAAGAGAAGGTCTGTGTGTTATAGAAAGTAGGGATATCCCAGCAGCTTTTGCAGCTTGGAATATCTTTCCTTCAACGTCAATGCTTACAGCACTCGTGCATTCATCCAGCAATGCATATTTCGGCCTTTCAAAAGCAGATAAAGAACATTACTCTTCTATGTTTTGGACAATATTTGCATGTATGATGTTAAATTGGAAGAACCACAGAAATGAGAGAGACATTTCTGCCAGACAGCTGTCTCACATCTACAGCTGGAAGCTGGCCAGCAACAACATAAATTTCTGTGCATTATTCAGGTGTAGAGCCAGCTTCCAGGCAAAATGGGTTCTAACTTCCTGGTCCACCTGAGCGCACAGTGTTCTACTTTCTGTGTTCTGGTTTGACCTAGCCTTTTTCTGTCCTGTCAGCAAGTCATGCAGTAGCTACAGCCAGCTTAGAAACTTTCTATGCACTGCTATCTATGGACTGGGATGCCTTTCAACACTTGCAGCCTCCAAACCCACAAAGTTTTAGAGCTTGGCTTTCAAACTCCTACAGCCTCTGCAACAATCCATCAGAGCCCTGCAATAATAGTGGGACAGATGCCGGGAAGATGTTTGTATCTGAGATGTTAAAGAAAAAAACATCCAGAAAACTATGCTGCCAAAACCAAAGCTTAAGTAACAAGCATTGCCCAAACTAAAAGCAGAGTTTGTGTGAATCAACAGCGAGGCCTGCAGTCTTATGCAACAATTTAGCTGTACTGCAAATTGCATGGAGAGTAATGATCTAGTTCTGCTCAGACTATAACAGGAAACCTGCAAAATTCTCCCTCATTTTCAGATGCTACTTAAAGAACAAACCAGAATGCTTACTTATGGTAGAACATCCGAGCCATGCCCATCCTTTGTTTTTCTCCTCCTGATAAGACATCTTTCCAATCCATGATGGCATCCCAGCCTTTAAAAAAAAAAGCAAACAAAACATCAGGAAACGTGAATTTATGAAGAAAATGCAGCTTCACTTGCAAAAGCTCTGAATCTGCAACCAAACTCATAAAGAGCATTTCCACTGCAGAAAAGACAGTTCAGGGCTCTGGACCAGATCTTCTGAAATATCCAAATGCATTTACACTTATACTCAGTTGGAAAAATGTCCCAAATATGTCAATTTTTAAAGTGGAATTTAACCTTCTTGGTCATGTAGGTTTTGTCAAAAAACTTTACCCCCTATCTCCTTGAAAAAACATCTTTTTTCTGTGTGTAACTAATCCTTTTATTCTTTCATGTTTATTTTATAGAACACTTTGAAATTCCTTCTTGAAAGGTGTGAGTGGAAATGTAAAAACAAAGTCAAAGAAACAAGTTTAAAAACCATGAAGAGCAGTGACAGACTCCAGTCACTGCTGTAGACAAAGAATAAGTGCTAGAAAACACCTCAGAAATGCTGAAGCAGACACCAGGATGCATTCTGAGCACGCAGACAAGCAGCTAAGCTACAAAATGGCACACAGGCAGGAGGGGTTTTTATACAAGCTCTCACTACCTTGTATTTAGATATGACCCATGCTATTCAATTTTCCACACAGCCTCTAATTGATTCCGAGGTCCTTTCCAACCCAGTGCATTCTACAATTCCATGATTTTCTTGCAATGGGAGAGTGATGCATCTTATACGTGATCTTAGGGCACACTGGTGTTTCTGTGAGTACTCTAGCATGATCTATCCCCACTAATGAAAATTTTCAAACACCAAATTACCCTACTGAAAAAAAGTTTTCAGTCACACAGTCCAGATGGACAGAGTAGCAAAACAGGTAAGTTTTGAAAAGGGCCAGTGTCAATATAAAGAAAACATGACAAAACATTTTTCTCAATAGGCCATCTATTCATGAGGCAGGCAGCTGAAGTGGGACCAAGTGAGGAAAACAACATCTTTCCAAATCATCTCAGAAGTACTGTAACTAAAAAATTAACAACAAAACCGAAACTCCACTACCCAGCTTAAAAGAAACATTTGCCATAAAAGAGGCAAGGTCAAGCAAAGAGGGCGTGCTGTGTCATTTCTGACACCTGACCAAAGGTGAGACAAGTGGGGCCTCTGAAGGTGCAGAAGGCTGGCAAGTGCTCTGCCCATGCTTAGTGCTACACCAGGGCTTGGTAGGTTTGAACAAAACCTCAGTGAAGCATCTGATGAGAGGATGTGTGACCGAATAGGAATTGGTAATGCTACCAACTGAATTCCAAGAATTTTCTCTACATAAACTTGTAAAATACAGTGTCATGGTTTTTTAACATTTGTGTGTATAGTTAGATTTGAACACCAGGCATGCACACACCAGAAATACATAATCTTTAGTGATCCTACTGTTTTTCCTCAGTTTCCTTGCATTCTTGTTTAAGGATCTTAATGGGTACCCCCATGGGGGCATATAGAGTGCTTTTTATAAGTGGTCTCCTAGCAAAGATTGAGCTGTGTAATGACTAACTGAATCATCCCCTGGATGAACTTGGCAAAGTGAACAGATGCACAAAAGCTACTGCTGCTGAGCAGTCCTGGTGTTGGGACCACACAGAGAGCTGGAATGATGTTTCACCAACACCTTCAGCCTCCCAAAAAGACTGTAAAATGCCTGGAGCAGTCATCTTTGGCAAAGGGCTCTAAGGGCAAGGGATGGGAATGGACCTCATGAAAACCATAGAAACAATTACGCTTCTGAAGACAACATTCAGGCTGCTGCTTATATTCTTTATTTTACAGCTGAGAATATAGATGAGTCCCATGGATCTTGATCTGAGCTAGGGGGTGGGTGAGTGTGCACATGTGCTGCTGAAGCAGTGCCTGTGCTCATACGTTTTCTTCAAGATCAGCTAGTTTATAAAGACTTATTAAAAGACAAAAAGGAATGATGTTCAAGAAGCAGCAGCATCATGTCAGCAAAATAGTATTCTTTTCTCTAAAAGTGTAAGATTTAACATCCCTTTACCAGGATACAAAGGTCATCTCGGGGGTCACTTCAAATTCCATTCTCACTGAATATTAGAAGTGTATCTTGTCTCTTTTTGCATAGCTCCCTCCCTGTACTTTCCTATTTGCCACTTGGAAGGCCTCAAACAACATATAAAGAAGGATCTATTTTAATGTTATCCCTTTAAAAAATAATTTTCCAATGCCTGAACAATCTCCTCTGAATGCTTGGGCATTGTAATTCACAATAAACTCACCCTCTACCGTGCATTAACAATAATGCACCTACTTGTTTCTCTTCCTGCTGACACTGCAGAGGCCAGTAAAGGTCATTTGTGTTCTGTTGGTGGCTTACGTTATCCATAGCTACATCTACTTTACAAATGAAGAAATTAAATGGCTTGACCATTGACCATGAACACAGCACCAATGTCTCAGTAGGTACAAACATAATCCTGACTTTCAGAGTCCAAACTCCTTGCCCAGCTTCTTGTTACATATAGCCTTTGATTACACATGATCTGATGTAGATGTGATGAACACTGGATGTCACAAAAATGCCTTTTGCAGCTCATAAGAAAAAGAGCATGGGAATTGTGCTGGGACAGGGAAACAACAGTAGAAATACGCAGCTGCTGGAAGCAACTAATGATAGCCTCACAAAGGCAGCATTTAATTGTCTTGCATGTCTTCTTTTATAATTCCTTTTACCTGTTTTCTGAAGAAAAAAGCAAGCTAAATCTGACAACAGAAAAAGGGTTACATCTGGGGTCTGCAGCACTGGTAGTTTTCATCCTCGTGAATTCTTGCAAAGCATCCAGCTGCCATAAAAAGACATGCTGCAAAGTTCCTTTTCCAGACCTACATCTCGTGGACAGAAGAAAGGCTGCTGCAGCAAACTACAGCCAGAGAGAGCAGACCTGCTGAGTTTTTTAACATTGAGGTCTCTTTCACAGTGTACTGAAAAGAGCCTGGGCACTGTGCAAGATGAATATGCAAGGGCAATCTTTAGCTGAGGAAGGAATGAAAAGACCAGCAATTGCATGAGTCCTAGTTCAGCATGACACTGCAGGATCTCAGAGCCACTGGAAAAGCCAGCAAAGCACTTCAGAATTACTGCTGGTACCAGTTATAAAAGCAAACCCAGGGCTAAAATGATCAAGTGAGAATATCTCAGAGAGAGGAGATGTGCTTCTCTGTGTGTTTATCTGTAGCCTAGCACAATGGTTCCCTGGACAAGGTCCAAAGGTATGACAAATGTGCAAAATAATGAGGAATAATTATAATCTGGGGTGGTGAGAAACCATGAACAGGTTGAACTTGTTCAGTAATGTCATCAGCCCCAACCTGACAGGTCTGGTCACACACTGAGCATGCTGCTACTCATACTCACAGCTCCTTTCATGTGACATCACACCAGCAGCTTGGACAGGACATCAGCAGCATGAATATACACCACAGATCCACAAGAATCTAAGTAACTAGAAACACTTCCATAGATTTATTTTTCAGATGCAGCACCTTTTCAAAAAGCATATATAATATAGAAATAGAAACTTGATGGTAGTTTTTCAGCAGAAATTTTTTCTATTGGAAATATCTGTCAATCACCAAAGTAGGAAAAAGACAGTTCGGGGCAAATCCCTTGTTCTACAAGCTTTATATGGATTATTTTGTGTTATTTTGCAATGCCAAAAGTTCTATTTTCAATAGAAATAATTGTAATTAAAAATGTGATTTTAAGTAAAGCAATACAATAAAAATTGGAATGAAAAACAATCCAGCTATGTCTAAGCAAAAAATTTCAGTCGGGCACTTTCACTTTTTGCTGGTTCAAAACAGGAGTCGTCTTTGTCCCAGACTGGGAGAGCTCTAAAGAAAATGCAAGCATATGAAATCTATGTAATGTGGCAAATCCTGTGTCATGGATTTCCTTTCTGTTCCTGCCTTTTCAATTGCCTTCTGCAGATGCCCTAAACCAGGGAACAAGTAAGCTTATTATGGTCCTAAAAACTTGCTGGTATGTGGTAATCTGGCCCCCATTTTCCGGCTCTGCCCGCTTCTGTCAGTTCAGATCACAAAATGCCTAGGACTTTTTTGTTTTAAAAAACCATTTCTTTGTGTAGACTTTTGCACAGTGTGCAAAGTGTGGACTTTCAATAAAACACCAGTGAATGCCAATAATGTCCTCTAGATTTTTTTATAGATTGTGCATGTCTCAAGAGGCAGAGGAGATAGAATGGGGTCAGCAAGAAATACTTCCTTTAGCACAAAAAGCAGACTAAGACTGATCCGCACCTGGGCTTTTAGTTTGGCAATTCAGAACACTGACCCTAGCCAACAGCATCTTGTATGTGGAGCACAGTAACTGCCCCATAATCAGTTACACACTCCAGCTGCGTGTTTATAAACCACAATGCTGTACATTGAGACTGCCAGGGACATGGTTTTGGCCACTGAGGGTCATGTGTTTTTCATGCATCTACAAATACCAGCAGGCCATGAATGCACACTCGATAGTGGCTTCTTGCCACTGGCAATTTAACTCTTCCTCCTTCTCCAGCTCCCCATTCCAACACATCTGCTTGTTCTTCCGCAATGCACACCGAGTAAAGTGACTCAGAAATACTAACAGAACAGTCACAATGTTTGTGCAGAGACTAGAGGCCTTCTCTGCAATTATTCTAGTCAATGAGTTTAGCGCTCTGTCCACTTTTTCAATCCTTGTGTCATACCGTTAGATCTGAATAATATCATGGATCAGAATGATGGCAGATTCTTATTTCCTATTGCAGCTTGAGGGCCATTACTACACTCTTAACCTATGGAAAGGTAAGAAGCTATCAACAGGATTGTGAGGTAGAGAAGTATCTATAGATACACAATTGCTGCTGTAAATGATTGCTACTCCCCAGTCTAAAGTGTGCAGAAAACCCACTGGATGAGCATCCCTGCAAACTTCAAAAATAAAACACACAGCGTGCTTTTTGAACAGAGTTAACAGGCTGCCATCCAGGAATGGGAATGGAGGTATTTTCTTGGGATTCCCAGTGGCTGAAGAACTACTCTCCACTGTCAGAATGATCCTTAGAGACACCAAGCACACACAAGGCAATGCACCCAAAGTATTCTCTCAAACAGGTGCACTGACAGCTGGCAGAAGGGCAAGGTACATCCAGCACTCCTGATATCAGCTCCTTAGAGGTGGCTGAAGATACTCCTCTCGACATGTTATCAACTTTGTCTTGTGTCTGTTTTAAAAGCATGATGATGGCGATGAAATTCAAACTAGAGATTATTGTCTGGTGGGAACAAAAATTATTGCTGTCCTTGGGAAAAAAAAAGCCATGAAATGCTCTAATTCCTCAGACACAAGAGAAGCTTTAGCATCTTGATATTTACTATGCCGGTTTATTCACACTGTCCCCTACTCTTATGATAAAAAAATGCTGAGAATACACATACAGGAATGGATTTTGTAAAGCTTGTTACAAAGATATCCAACTTACCTCCCTCCCTTTGAACTATGTGGTACAGATGAACCATATGCAGGATATTCTCCAGATCTTGGTCTTGGTAGCCTTTCTCATGCATATCCTCCACCGAGTCTGGATAGATGACTTGATCACGTAGTGTTCAATGGACATATAGGGCCTGAGAAGCAATAGAGAGCAACCGGTAATCTGGAGCTGGCTCCAAGCAAGCACATCTTGCTGATGCTCTCTGAGCAGAGCCTAATGCTTTAAACACCATCTTACTAAAACTGGATTTATCTGTGGGTACATTGTGGGTCAATGTTTTTCCGAGTTTACCCTAGGAAGAATGTATTGTTTCCACAACAGCTGATTACAGGGTAGCAACAGGAGTAGTATTAACATGAAACCAAAATGACAGATCAGGCAGAATAGCCTTCTACTTCATAGCCTATTCTAAATGCTTTCACTTGGAATCAGGGAAGCTATACTATATTCAAGATTTGGTACACTTAGAGGTTTAGAAATTCAATCAAACACTCACATGCCAAAATCAAATTGTAACAAAAATCTTGCAGTTCAAACTGCGAAAGACTCCCATGGTGCAGCACGAGACATCCAAATCAGGCAGGACAGCACTGAAAGTCTTCTTTGCACACTACTACTCTGGACTGCAGAACTGGGAACTGGCTCTAGAAGCCAATGTAACACTTTTGAGTTGCCAAACAGCATACAAGAGAGAAGTTGATCAGCTTAATCCTCCCAGCATCAGCCTTCCTTTGCCAAGCACAAGACTGAACTGGTATGTGGAGCAGCTTCTGAATCACCACAATCCCAGACCAGGTAATACCATTTGTCATACTAAGACAAGCTGCCTCTACCTTGGAGCCAAAGTCCTCAGTTACGTTTGTGTCCCTGCAATGGCCATGGGCAGCCTCCATAATGAGACTGTGCCCAGCCACTGGTACAGCTCATGCCCCCAAAATTCTCCTAGTTTCTAAATAAAGGCAGTTCAAAACAGAATTTTACACATCTCTAAAAGATACTAGGCCACTCAGGCTAGGTAAGCAAAGGCAATCTATGACACATCTGTTTGAGTATCTAGATTGCTGCTCTTGTTTTAAGGATTTCTTGTGAAACAGAAATATCCATTCTATCCCACAGACACTGCTCATAGCTCTTGAAAACATCCTGGTTATGATTTGTCAGATTTTGAGTTTGGAAGGGAAGGCCAGAGCTGTCAGGCTCCAGACTCTGTCCTGCTTTCTGTGTGAAGAGTTACACTAACTCCCTCTGGGTTCACTTGCCAAAACAATGCTAGTCTTATTAAAGCTGTGGTGCCAAGGGATGATGACTGAGGGGAGCATTTAAAATTGGGCCAGCAATGAGGAGACTTCCAGGAAGCTCACTCTTGCCACTGAGATTTTGTTCCAACAACTTCACAGCACACTGATGAGGGATTGGGTTTTCTCCCCTGAAAAATCTCTGGATCTGAGTGGTGAGCAGGTTTCAGCCATGCAGAAGTTTTCTCTGACAGAGATGTATAATACCTTATCAGATTGCTTCCCCTGCCTTGCAAGTGTCTCTGCAGGAGGGGTTGGATCTACCCACTGTTATTCTAATAGTCCCTAAAATACATCACAGAGTAGTTTGAAGGAATTCATAATCCAACAGATGTAGAATTACGTAATTAGAGCTGCAACATAAATTGAAAGTCATATTCAAGACAGCTTTGGTTGTACTGTACTGGTGAACTGTCTGTACCCACCTGTAATTAAACTACTTTCACCACCAGCTGGGTGAGAGTGGGAAATGCAGGGGATATGAACTGCTTGCCAATATTTGGTTATCTCCCTGCTATGGGCAGGCACCCAGATGGAGCAAAATCAGAACCATAAGTCAAATACAAGCACTGCTGCTCCTCTTTGCTCATTGTTCTGCTTTCTGCGGGAAGAGAACTGCTCTGGGCTGCTGTATGAACACCAGTCTCAAGTGTGCACTGATGTGGATATTGCAAAAATCTCAACTCTAAACATTATGTAACTCTGTAAAGTAATAATATGTTTCATTTCCATAGCACTCTTCACCTAAACTTTACTTCTTGCACATGCAGAAATGACTTCTCTAGCCCCATGCTGCTGCCATCTCTGGCACAGAAGTTGGCAAGTGCACCTGGGCTCAGAAGAGTTTAAATCAGGCTGTGCATAAGACTTGTGTAATTTAGGTGAAGCTGCAGGTAAGGGCAAGGAGGACAGAGTTACCTATCATATAATTTGTCTGGAGTATAATACCTTACTGCTGTGAAGTATGATCCTCTAATGACTTGCAGCTCTGAGATTTAACCTAGAGCACATCTGGTAAGGCAATGCATCATGCCAGGATACTTGTTGCTGTGCTGTTTATTGAGTCACTAGCACCACTTCCTGGTACAACTGTATTTTCCTTGTAGCCTCCCATCTAAACATACCAGTAATACTAAGCATGGCTCTCCCACCTAGCCTGTAAAAAATAAAGAAAACCTCAGTCTGCAGTAGAATAGGAATTACTGATTAACTAGCAGAGAGCAAGAATGGCTCATGGTTACATGTCTGTCCTAGGAGATGGGAGAGCATGCTCTGCCTTCCCCCTCCTACTAGGAACCACTCATGTCCCTGAGGGAACACTTCATCTTCCTTATCATGAGATGCCTCATTTGGGGCTCCACATCTTGACAATAGAGAGGCACCTGTGTGGTTGGTGCATAGGGTGGGGATGGATTACCTTCTGGGCATGTTTTCTCTCCAAAGGGGGACAGAGCCCAGACACCTAAATCAGATAACTAACTTATATAACACTAAAGTTAGGTAACAACTGATCAAACTCAAACTCTCATAATCTCATACTAAACAAGATGATAACTTGAAGACAATAACCTCCTTACTTACCATGGGTGCCACAAAGTCAAACATACTAAAGCCTGTTAGGCACCAGATGTTATTGTAAATGAGGTTACACAGTGTGATACCTAGACATTAAGTAACATACAGGTAACTGGGCACAGCAACAGTGAAATCTTGGCTTTGCCAGTAAGCTCCTTGCTAAAACACTGTTTTCATTAAATTTGTAGCAGGCCAGATAACAGAAACAGCCTCTTTGTCCTGAAGCAATATTTGAGTTTAACTGGATTTAATTAATTTCTAGGAGAGTTTTTCCCTTCAGCCAGAGGGTCTGAGTCCCAGTCTCAAAGAAAGCACTCTGTACAGACTCCTGGAATCTTGTGCCTAAAGAAAATGTTAGTGGAAACTGCCTAATATGCCTATGCCAGTCACTGTCCTCAACTGCAAGGAGGGAGACACTAGTAGAAGTCCTTGTACCTTGTGTTATAGAGGTTATTAATTCTTCCCCCAATGCTCTTTAATATAAAGCATCTAAACTTCAGTAAGAGCTGCCTCAGACATATATTTAGAGATTCCTATAGATTAACTCTAGGTGGCTCTCTTTGCCTACTACACACATTTTTTTGGGTAATTCTCCCAAAGCACTAAATCTCTGTCTGACTACCTAGGGAAACCACCTATATTTAGAACTTTTCATTACCTTGCTGGTACCAAGACATTAATTTTAAGAACTCTATGGCCATGCTCCTAATTTAGGTCATAGAATCACAGAATCAATAAGGTTGGAAAAGACCTCAAAGATCATCAAGTCCAACCTGTCTATCACCCAATACCTCATGACTAACTAAACCATGGTTTCAAGTGCCACATCCAATCCTCTTTTGAACACCTCCAGGGATGGTGACTGCACCACCTCCCTGTGCAGCCCATTCCAATGCCCAATCACTCTTTCTGTGACGTTCTCCTCACCTCCAGCCTAAACTTCCCCTGGCACAGCTTGAGACTGTGTCCTCTTGTTCTCTTGCTGGTTGCTGGGGAGAAGAGACCAACCCCCACCTAGCTACAGCCTCCCTTCAGGTAGTTGTAGACAGCAATAAGGTCTCCTCTGAGCCTTCTCTTCTCCAGGCTAAACAACCCCAGCTCCCTCAGCCTCTCCTCACAGGGCTTGTTCTCGAGACCTCTCACCAGCCTCGCTGCCCTTCTCTGGACACATTCAAGAGTCTCAATGTCCTTCTTACATTGAGGAGCCCAGAACTGGACACAGGACTCAAGGTGTGGCCTAACCAGTGCTGAGTACAGGGGCAGAATGACCTCCCTGCTCCTGCTGGCCACACTATTTCTGATGCAGGCCAGGATGCCATTGGCCTTCTTGGCCACCTGGGCACACTGCTGGCTCCTGTTCAGCCTACTATCAACTGGTACCCCCAGGTCCCTTTCTGCCTGGCTGCTCTCCAACCACTCTGTCCCCAGCCTGTAGCACTGCATGGGGTTGTTGTGGTCAAAGTGCAGCACCTGGCACTTGGACTTGTTAAATGCCATCCTGTTGGACTCTGCCCATCTGTCCAGCTGGTCAAGGTCCCTCTGCAGAGCCCTTCTACCCTCTAACAGATCAACACCTGCTCCCAACTTGGTGCCATCTGAAAATTAACTGATGACTGACTCAATCCCCTCATCCAGAACATCAATAAAGATGTTGAATAGGAATGGGCCCAGCACTGATCCTTGGGGGACACCATTAGTGACTGGCTGCCAGTTGGATGTGGCACCATTCACCACCACTCTCTGGGCTTGACCCTCCAGCCAGTTCCTAACCCAGCACAGAGTGCTCCTGTCCAAGCCACAGGCTGACAGCTTGGCCAGGAGTTTGCTGTGGGGGACAGCATCAAAGGCCTTGCTGAAGTCCAGGTAGACTACATTTACAGCCTGCCCCACATCCACCAGGCGGGTCACCTGATCATAGAAGGAGATCAGGTTGGAGAGGCAGGACCTGCACTTCCTGAATCCATGATGGCTGGGCCTGATCCCTTGGCTATCCTGCAGGTGCACAGTGATTGCCCCCAAGATGATCTGCTCCATTATCTTGCCTGGCACTGAGGTCAGGCTGACAGGCCTGTAGTTTGCAGGTTCCTCCATCCAGCCCTCCTTGTGGATGGGCCTCACACTGGCCAGTTTCCAGTCATCTGGGACCTCTCCGGTGAGCCAGGACTGGTGGTAAATGATGGGGAGTGGCTTGGCCAGCTCATCTGCCAGCTCTCTCAGCACCCTAGGATCAATGCCATTAATGGATCCCCATCTAGCCTAGTCTAGTCTAGTCTATCACATGGCCTTGTGAGTATCCAAGTGGCCCAGCAAGTCCCCAACTAATTCCTCACGGATTTCAGGGGGATTATACTGCTCCCTGACCCCATCTACCAATTCAGGAGGCCAGTTATCCTGAAGTCCTCCTGCCTTACTGTTGAAAATGGAGGCAAAGAAGGTATTTAGTACTCAGCCTTTTCCTCATCTTTAGTTACAATGTTCCCCTTCAGGTCCAATAAAGAGTGGAGGTTCTTCTTGCCCCTCCACCAAGTAAAGTGACCTAGATTGGTAAAAGTTCTTAGATTATATTAACATAATAAGCAAAACAAAAATACAAACAAAAAAAAATCCAACATACTAGAACTTTGAGAAAATTGAAGGTCTGGAATGACTGTGAGTTAAGTTCTTTTTAAGTAATATTGTATCCACTACTCTCACACAGAACACTGTATCAACAAAGAGTTAAAAAATAATAAATAATACATTATTAAGCAACATGTAAAAAAGTAACAGGCCCAGTTTATTGCATTTTATGTAGTTCAAGGGATTTTAGGGCCAGCTAAAGTTTCAGCAACCCTTCTAAATATATAAATAATTGATAACTCTTTAAAATACCCCACACTGAACTTTCCTCTCCACTCATACAGGACTAGGCATGAATATCCTCTAAATATTTCAGATAGATCAGTTACCAGTGTAGAATGTAATCAGCTTATAGCCATTAACACAGTTAACAGGGAATGAAATGCACAGTATGAAAGGCTGAAGTCTCAATGCATACCATTACAATCTGGTATCAAAAGCTGGGGAAAAAAAGTCACACCAATCACTGGCAAAGAAGCTATGCATTTTTCTGCAAGAAAATAATAACCAGAAAGGTAAAAGAAGCCACTAATTTAAAGCACTATCCATGCTGAAGTATCATCTCATGATTTACTTATTCACCACTACCAAGATCGCTTACAATATAGCTAGAACTTGTCAGTTGGCCTAAAAGTTAAAGAATTCACAGAATCAGTCATTCAGTTTATTTGTATCTTGTGATAGGCAGAGAAAACAAAGAACACACATTTAATTGAAAACAAAACACCCAGACAATTTCTACAAAATGAGAGGCAACTGCAATACGAAATTATACTTCCTTCAGTGAACCATGTCAACCAGACATAAAAATAAAAGCCTTTTCCTGTAAGACAGATGTTCTATTCTCTTAACCATCCTTGTAGCCTCATAAAGGTTACACCCTTTCAGCTGCCTAAATGAACAGAGGCAAATTCTACCGTCAGTGTATGAATTGATGGTTTATTACTTTAGTTTGATGGGCGTTTGGGGGTTGAACACTTGTATAAAGAAATGGCCACTAATCTTCTCCCAGGAAGGTTGGTAGTTACTGCTGAATACTGCATTGTCCCCAAGAAATGCAGACAGAATCACCATGCTGAATAGAACTTCAGATTTACCTTGGAAAGCACAGTAAGCTGGAGGAGAGAGAAAGGATGAGATACTCAGCCTGCAGGCAGGCATGGGACTAGACCCTAAAAAACGTGTGAGTGAGCGGACCATGGAAAGGCTCAGAGAAGGCTGAAGATCTAGTTCACTTTGGAGCTCAGAAACAGTTCTCAAGCCCAGGAGACAGGGCAGGCAAAAGGCAGAGCCTGGGCAATGTGAGAAGGAATACCATCTTTTCTTCAAGAGAAAGTATGTCTACTATCTGGATATTTAAAGGCACCGGGCCCTGTAATGGGAATTTATGATTGAAAACTATAGCAAGAACAAGGAGGAAGGACTTCTTCCAGGGGAAGATGATACAGTTGTTATTAAAGCTTTCATCTGTCTTCCCCTCACAAAAGCCAGCATCCTTTTGGTCTTTTCATACCAAGCTTTTTATGTCAGGCAAGTTTTGTAGTTTATCTTCCCCAGTGCTTCCTCACGTTATGCGGCCAAGTTGCTTCTCATAATTCAGTATGAACAAGGCAATTGAAACATGCTTTCTGACATTCCCAGGTAAAGTAATATTGAAATAATAAGCATTTGCCATTCTGTTCATCTATGAGAGAGTCTTTGTTGCACAGCTGCAATGTAGGGCATTAAGCTGGAAGTAACTGCTCAAGCTGGAGGCAGTTTCTCTGCAAATACTAGGTCATGTAAATGCAACCACCACATTACTTCCTAATAGGCAAGTTTGTTCATATTGTCACACAGTGATCTTAGCTAACCTGTAGGTGAATTTGTTCCCTTGCACTGCTATCAAATCTTGACTTTAAAGTCAGGTGAGTTATTTGTCTCAGCAAAATGAATCTTGCTCTCTACAACTACCTTTGCTCTCTACAACTACCTGAAGGGAGGTTGTGGACAGGTGGAGGTTGGTCTCTTCTCCCAGGCAACCAGCACCAGAACAAGAGGACACAGTCTTCAGCTGCGCCAGGAGGTTTAGACTGGCTGTTAGGAAGATGTTCTATACAGAGAGTGATTGCCCATTGGAATGGACTGCCCGGGAGATGGTGGAGTCACCATCATTGGAGGTGTTCAGGGGGAGACTTGATGGGGTGCTTGGTGCCATGGTTTAGTTGTTTAGGTGGGTTGGATTGGTTGACAGGTTGGACGTGATGATCTTGAGGGTCTCTTCCAACCTGGTTTATTGTATTATTGTATTATTATTATTAAATAGTTGCTTTGCCAGTGCATCAAATAACCTATATACCAGCCACATGCTCAGTTTTTACAACCCATTAGAGATCTTGTATTTATAAAACGTTTGTCAAGCTTAACTTGACAATGTACTTTCAAAAAAACATCCAAAATTAAGTTTCATAAACAGTCTGGCACACACATGGATGCCTGGAAAGATGGTACAGGCAACATGTAGTTACCTGTGCTGAAGGAGGACTTTTGATACTCAAAATCATGAAACAACTGGGAAGTGGAGGTATTGCAAGTTAACACTATCAAGAACAAGGTATCCAAAATTCATTATGGAATACAGAGCAGCTGTGATTGCCAGTGATTCTAATAAAAACATTCCTGCCATCGAGCATCCTTGCAGAGGAAGCTCTACATAGTAGTGACACTCCTGTGCAGAAGCACAAGATTGCTGTGCTTTGGGAGGAATATTCAAAACAGGAAGGATGCTGCTTCAATTACATGAATGTATTTCACCTTTTAGTTGCATATACATCACAGTATTTAATCATAGAATCATAGAATCAGTCAGGGTTGGAAGGGACCACAAGGATCATCTAGTTCCAACCCCTGCCATGGGCAGGGACACCCTACACTAGATCACGCTGGCCAGAGCCTCGTCCAGCCTGGTCTTAAACACCTCCAGGGACAGGGCCTCAACCACCTCCCTGGATAACCCATTCCATGGCTTCACCACTCTCATGGTGAAAAACTTCTTCCTCACATCCAGCCCGAATCTCCCCATTTCCAGCTTCATTCCGTTCCCCCTAGTCCTATCACTACCTGAGATCCTGAGAAGTCCCTCCCCAGCCTTCCTGTAGGCCCCCTTCAGATACTGGAAGGCCACAATGAGGTCACCTCGGAGCCTTCTCTTCTCCAGACTGAACAGCCCCAACTCCTTCAGTCTGTCCTCATAGGAGGACATAATCATAATCAGACATGCAGCTGACACCACTTTATACCTCCGTGTATTTGGCGCTTGATAGGAATGCAAGGAGTTACTCCATAAGGAGTAAAAGTTGAGTACGTATCAACGCATGTCAATTCCTCACCCATATTTAGATCTCTTGGTAACCCTCATAGCCAAAGCTTGCTCCAGGCATGTCTGCAGCCTGAAAGGAATGAGGGACCAAAACCAGAGCATGCTGAAGTCCTTCACAAACATCAGTTTAGCTGTAGCCTTTAAGATTTGTGTTGGATTTACACAAACGTATTTTACATCTAAACTAAAGCCCAATGCAGCAAGCCGACTAAAGCCTCCGGTCTGGGATTTCTGCAATACTTTACCTAACAACAGAAGAAACTTGTAAGCTGTGCTTTAATTACCCGACTCTTGTGTCTGGCTAGTAAGGAAGACACCTTGCAAGACTTGAGGGTGAGTAGCAGCTAATCCATAAATCCATTTTCCACATCTGACTATTAGCATCGGAGAATCTTGTTCACAATGTGTTACCAAGAGGTACTTCCCATTGCTTGTGAACAGTCAGTACATAGACCTAATTAAAAACTTTCAAACTTTAACAGCTATGGGTGAGCCTCCAGCAGAAACAGATAAATCTCACAGTGATCCTGGCAGGCAAAGCTTTGGCTAACCTACAGGGCAGGAGAACAAGAACTGTTCTGTTCTAGGTGAGACAAAACAGTCCTTCCTTTGATCAGGAAGAAGTGGAAGCATTTCTGTATGAGTCCAAATAAGATGAAATTGGAAAAATTCTGCCCTGGCAGCCCTTTCAGATACAAGGCACTTTTTAATGAACAAAAGAATACTGAGTTAACCTGTCTTGAACTGATTAATTTCAAGTAATGAAAAAGAAGATACAAAGCAGCAGTCACTTTGTTAAAGAACAGAATCACACAGTGTCTTTGGTTGGAAGATACTTTCATCTTCTAGGTCCACCTTCCACCCAGCACATCAAGGTCACCACTAAACCATGTCCCTAAATACCAGGTTCACATACCATTTAAACACCCCCAGGGATGGTGATTCCACCATTGCCCTGGCCAGACCATTCCAATGATTGATAACCCTTTCAGTGAAGAAGTATTTCCTAATATCCAGCCTAAACCTCCACTGGCACAGCTTGCATCCATTTCCTCTAGTCCTATCATTTGCCACCTGGGAGAAGAGGCTGGCCCCTCCTTGCTGCAACTTCCCTTCAGGCAGTTATAGAGAGCAATAAGGTCTCCCCTCAGCCTCCTTTTCTCCAGACTGAAGAACTCCAGCACCCTCAGCCACTTTTCTTAAGGCTTGTGCTCTAGGCCCTTCACAAGCCTCACTGCCCTTCTCTGGGCACACTGCAGCACTTCTATGCCCTTCCTATAGAGAGAGGTCCAGAACTGAACAAAACATTTGAGGTGTGGCCTCATCAGTGCTGAGTACCAGGGGATGATCACCATCCTGTTCCTGCAGGCCACCGTATTTCTAATACAAGCCAGGATGCCACTGATTTTCTTGCACATTTGGGCACACTACACATTCAGTCTACTGTTGACCAATACCCCCAGTTCCCTTTCCAAGTTGCAGCCTTCCAACCACACATCTCCAACTCTGTAGCATACCACGGGGTTGTTATAATCCAAGTGTAGGATGCGATACTTGGCCTTGTTGAACATTATGCAGTTAATCTTGGTCCACAGACTTAACCTGTCTAAATACCACTGTAAGGTTTCCCTACCCTCTAACAAATTGACACACCCATGTAGTTTGGTGTCTATCTGATAGATCATTCTTCTGGCCCTTCTTGCAGATGGGCATCACATTTGCTAGTCTCCAGTGAACTGGGACCTCCTTGGTTAGCAAATCTGTATCAAAATACTATGCAGAACTGACGCACATTATATTTCATATTAGTGCTATCTACCACAGACCTTTTTCTCATCTGTTAGATAAACTCTGAACTTTGGCAAAGTACTGAAGGAACGAGGTAAGGTGGTTGTGTACTATCAGCAAAGTGCTGAAGGGCAGTAAAAATTGCTAATGCAGCATTGGCATGTACAGTCAGAACATGTTTTAACTTCACCTGAGCCAACTAAAGGGATACAAACAGAGCACTATGAGCTGACAAGAAATTAACATGTGCAAAATACAATATAGCATAGAGCCACCTAAGCCAAACGGAATGAGATGAGGCAGGAGAACTCGCATGAACATATTCATTGGGGCTACCTTCTCTAACAGACCACACACTAATGAGAAAGCAGTCTAACACAGAACCATATATATACATACTATCCAGGCACATACATTCATAAGTAACATAAGGTATCTGAAAATTAACATAAAAATTTTGAAAGACAAAATTGTTTAGGTGATCAAGAACTGCCTTAGAAAACAGCCACAATGTAATGACAGAGGCCACTACTAACTACCTCCAATACACTATGCCAGTGTGTGTCATCTGTCAGATAAGCAGTGAACTTTGGAAATATATTTAAAAGGAGCACCACAAACTTGGTAACAGTAAACATAGCAAAGAAATGCAGTGTGCATGGAAATAGATATCTGTGTAGCATGATGTGTTCTGATGGCAAAGTACTGAAGGAACGAGGTAAGGTGGTTGAGTACTACCAGCAAAGTGCTGAAGGGCAGTAACAATTGCTAATGCAGCATTGGCATGTACAGTCAGAGCACGGTTTGACTTAGCTACAGGGATACAAACAGAGCACTATGAGCTGACAAGAATTCTGTTTTGGTTCATGATTCCTTACCAACCAGGGCACCCACAAGAGTTATTCTTTCATTCACAACTGGTTAATTAGAAGAGGAGTGCAAAGAGGTGGTTAATACAGATGAATTTTACTTTACAAAAGAGGGATAGAGAAGTAGAAGAAGAGGTAAGAACATATAGTCTGCCAGGTACTGAGGCCTCAATGAGATGTGACAACTTCTTTGAGCTGTGACCAGTTCCTAGCACTGATCCATCCTTGAAAACAAGCTGCTTCTGACACCAACATGCTGCTGGACTGCATAAAGTCTCTTAAAGCCTCCCTCCTCTTTTACAGGCTTGTCACGGACTGTAACAGAGCCACACTCCCAAAAATCCCTGGGCTTCTCTCTCCCCAAAAAGGGCAGTTTGTCCCATCAGCATCCACCCGAACTGTGACAGATAAAGGACAAATTCTGCATGGCCTGGCCCTATGGCAGGGTAGGGGGAAAAAAAAAAAATCTTACTATGATTCACCATAAAATCTAAAAAATGCAGTAAAATTATGCTAAGCAATCAAAAAAGATAAGAAAATATAGGGACTCTTAAGGCTCTGTTTGAAAGCCTACATACTACCAAGTAAAGCTAACTACAAAGCACTTGCAGCGCTGATGAAATCTGGAGCATAGAATGAGATAATTCTTTTTGACAAATCAGTTTTATGTGTAGCTTTTATGTTTAACTCAGCAAAGACAGAGGAATTCCCATGCATTTCTGGAATACTACACTGAAACTTTACAGAGATTTAAAAGAAATAATCATTTCATCAAGCTCCTATGTACTGTGGAATATATTTTTTACTTAGTCACCACTGTATTCTCCACGATTCACTGTGTGCAGGCAAGGCTCCTATATCTGACTCAAAGAGAGCTGATGCAGAATAAATTCAGCCACAGGCACACAGAAGCTCTTACGAAGCCCACTGAGAGCTTCTCCCATATTCTTGACCAGAGACACTGTATATGTTTAAACACACTGATGTCACTCTAAGCAGTTGCTCTGGCATACATCCACCAATTCAAAAGCATTCTGTGATACCACAGTTCTCACCTACTCACTTAAAACAGTGAGTTAGGTTGAATCCAGGTGGCACCATTCTACCACCTCCCCGACCCTCTCAGTACAGAGTTATGCTGAAATATATACCTGATGAAATGCATCTTTTCCAGTCTGAAGTTAGAGAAATATGTCTAAAAAATAAAGGTCATGCTGATCAAGTAGCAATTTGCACAGGGTTAATAAGCAAAATGATTGTACCAGCAGGAGATTCCAAAACAAGCAGATATAATTTTTGGACTTAAAACAAATTAAAAGCCGCTACAGAAATCCAAAAAGCATTCTAGAGCCAGGGATAGATAAAAAACTCTACTGAATGCATAGTTTACGTAGGTCATAAATAAATGAACAGGAAGGAAAAAAAAATGTGTCTGAATTGCTTAAGGCAATCCACACAAAAGCCCTAAAAATCCAGCTGATCTGTTGCAGGTATGGTTCAGAAATTTAAAGCTGAATCTCGACAGTCATCTAAGACTCTAAGCCCAAAGAACAAACATTGGGAAAAAAAGCAATTCAGGATTCTCAGGGACAAACTAATAAATCTCTTTGAATGCTGTCTTATATCAACCCCTTCAGCCACATTCACCCACAAATCCCTACAAGATTCACAATCCCTGTCAAAATATAAGACATTTGTAAATGTCAGGCCACACTTCCAAGCCTAAAGAACCCATACTGGCACAGCTGAACTGTACTCCAAAGTACTATCTTTCAAATTCAAAATCTTTCACATTCAAAATCTTCAGCCACAGCTTTTTTTGTTAAAGAGTCCTCCCTGTCATTCGTTGCCCCATTTACCCAGACACCATTTTGTCTTTTGAGAAAGGAATACTTCTGTACTGCCTAAAAAGCCTTCCAGGAGCACAGAGCTCACATAGAGCCAAGCCATGGCAACATCACGTAGGTGTTCCAAAGATATCATGGCAAAAATGCTTGTGTATGGTTCCAGCTCCTCCAAGGAAAGTGATAGCCCTGAATTGTAAGTATCATTCTGAAACGCATCCCTAGGAAAAAGGAATTTGGGGCTAGGCTCTTTCCTTTGGCTTATAACCTCTAATGCTCCACTTTTTTGCTATTCGACCAAGACAGGGCTCTGCTTCAAATATGTTTATGCCTGGTTCCAGCTCCTACAAGGAAAGCAGTAGCCCTGCATTCTAAGTATCATTCTGACTCTTTCCTGGAAACACACCAATAGGAAAAAGGAATTTGGGGCTAGGCTCTTTCCTTTAGCTTATAACAAGAAAGAAGTGGTTGAGACTCAAGATTTCCTGCAAGAAAAGAATTCAGGATGGTTTTTATTCTGCCTAAGAATAAAACTGATTTTAAGAATGTCACACACAGTAGACACTCTGAAATACTGTTTTGAGAAATATTTAGTAAAGCACTTTTTACCAAATTCCTGAATTAAATCCTCACATGGCTCAGAAAAAAAATGGCAAAAGTTAGCACTAAATTATGCATACATCTGGAAAAATTATAGATAAATGTGCTGTGTTACATTTACCTGCAGCAACTCATTGGCTAATATTTTCCATTCAGATAGCTTGCAATTTTAAAATACAAATGGTATGATGAATAATTCTGCCCATGGGAAGAAACAAACTACAGAAATCAATCAAAAATTCTGTTTGATTTTAACTTTGCAAAACGAGCTATTTAGAAGTCTCTAAGGAGATATTCTAGAATCAATTACATTAATTTTTGTTCTGAGTATCCAACAGTAAGTCAGAACACAAACAAAGCACACAAACAAAGCCATGCTTCCCTTAGTGAAATGAGCATGTGATTAAAAAGGCAAGTTGCAGTTAATATTGGATTGGATTTTGTCTTGCAGCATAGAAGTTCAAGTACTGAAAATTATTTTGAACAATTCAGCATTTACAAATCAAAACACTCTTTGGTTTTATCTTTGGTTTTAAAGTGAAATAATAATTTAGATCCATTAGCTCTGTGTACAATTTCTTTAATATTCTACTCTGTTGCTACAATCCAAATCATCCAGGACTTGAGCCATCAGGGGAATCTGGGCTCTATTACAAATGTATGTGAGCCCTTTCCAATGACTAAAGATTTGCATCACCAATGAGGAGAGATCTCTCCACGAAGCCAAGGTTGTCATCACCACCTTTTAACTTAGCTGTACATATCACAGATTGAAAATGGGAGAAGGGTCCAAATTCATGTAACCAGAAAAAAGGTATCACCTTGAGCAGAACACATACCTTTGTGGTATATAGAACATGTGCTGTGGAGGAGGTTTGTAGAGAACTCCTCCATACACAGGCCACAAACCACTTAAAATTCTGAAAAGCGAACTCTTTCCACAGCCATTGGGTCCTGTGATTAAAAGATTCATCCCTTCCTCGACCTACAACAGCAGTGAAAAAAAGTAGAGATGTTACTATGCAGTGTATGCAGTAGAAGACAGTCTAATACCCCATAGAGGAAGTTACATGAGCATTTCTATCAAATTATTAACCCATTTCATTAATTACCTGCACATATTTATGCAAATATTCTGGGAACAGTGGCAACAGATACAATAAGTGAGCTGAAATAATAAAAACAATTTATATAATGTCTGACTATTTCTATAAACTACACTGATTATATCACAATGTCAATACACCATTCAGAGTTAATTACTGTAATGCGGGTTAGGTCTTAAGGTGTTAACAGCATACAGAGCAGTGCTATGCCCATCAGAAATATTATTTTAAGCTATGGGAGCCTGATCAAATTATCTGGAGAATTTACTCCACATTGCCCTTTCCTGTTTAACTGCCAGTGCTATTTTGGCTGTGATGCACTTGGGTTTACTCATTTGAATATTACCCTGTGTATATATGTGTATACTTATGCATAACCACAATGCCATTGCTTTACATAAATATATGTTACATTTTCTGTTGGCTTTGTCTCTTGAGCCAAGTAAAAATTAAAACTGTCTCCATGACCATAAAGTTGTAAGTTTAAACTCTGAAATTACTACACTGAAACCATTGCAAGTTTTGCTATAGCTAGGACTATCCTCCTCTATCCTGCTAATTCCTCTATAAACAGAGGCGGTGAGGAGTGCTTTAGATTAAAGAACCTGCTGTAATTATTCATTTTACTGTTCTGATAACTTCAACTGTTTTTAAAACTAATAGTATCTGCACTGGAGCTTAAGATGAGGATACATATAGGAGTAATTCACTAAAGGTCATCCATTCAAATTGTGACCAGATACTGAGTGGTACTTGGAATAGCTTTCTCAAAAATACAAGTTTTTACTGAATAAAGGCTATACTGCCAACTATTAGTTACTACTGCTCTTTGTGGTGAGCAAAGAAAACTATAGACTCAATTTTTCCACTGTTGTTGTGAACTCAGAATTTTAAAGGAAGCTATGTGAGTAAAGCATCCCAATTTCACTGAAATTAAGTAAAGATGGATGCAGACTCCCACATACACCTTTGAAAATCTCAGGTCACTTTTTTCACCTGGCAACAGCATCAGAATCCTTTTTTCTCTTTCTTTGAGCAGGATAAGCTATACATGTCTGCCTCTACTGAGCTACTATGCCTACCTTTCTGGACTTCCCCTTTTATCCATATGCTCCTCCAAGTACTTAACATAAGATACATGAATTCTGTGATGTTTATGTTAGTGTGGTGGCAACAATCAGAAGATTCTTGCATATCATCTTACTTTGAAGTTTAGTCTGGAAACCACTACATCGCCATTTGGAGTAATAATAGGAACATTTTCACAAATAATTCCATGATCAACATCAACAACTTTCCCTATAAAGGAAAAAAAAATAAGAGTTTGTGAAACCTTCCATTAAGCAATGATATGTGACTGTCTCTGTGAATGCTGAGAAGTATAAATTGGTGAGTTTCAAACAACTCTTTTACACGCTCCGGGTTCCCCTAGTGGAAAAGCTGGATAATAAATCTTAGCTAGTCAGAAAGACACTGTCAGCAGCAGCCAAGAGTGTGCAGTGAATACTAAACTTGATCATAAATATGTAATGCACTAAAAAGACATGTTTATTCACAAATTACCTGTATTTAGTGTATTTTGCTTTACATAGGTAGTCAGTATCAAACGGTAAAACAGTTGAAGGACAGCTTTATCCACAGGCAGACCAGTTGACCTTCTCTTGAGGATCTAATTAGAAAATGGAATCTACTTTCACTACTAGCTGTGAAACTTGGAGCCCAGTTCAGCCTCCTCCAGCAATGACAGCAAAGAAGAAAACATTTAATGGCTTGCTTCCATCACTATGTGAAGCCACAGACACTGTAAACGTGTCTTACAAATACCTGCAGAAACTCATATAACATTTCACTCCAGTAGCTACATTTACTATTTGGATTTCTCAGCAAGACATTTGGATACTCTGTATTACAAGGACATTGAAATAAATTCTTCTGAAGACAGTAAAAATATGAAACCAACTCTAACTTCTCATTTGTCTATTAATGGGCTTCTCTGACAGGACACAAACAGCTGGGCTCCTCGACAAATAGCACAATCTGCCTTTACAGACAAGAGGCACATTAGAAAGCTGCTTATTTTATAATTTAATCTGAAAAAATGGAACTAAGGGGAAGTTGAGTTTATAACAAAGGATCTGGTACATAATTTCCTTTAGTTTAAGGTTACTTTTGCATTTTAAATTAAGATGCTCTTTGTTCAATTGCTTCTGACTCTGCCAAACTGCAAGAACCTGGGCAAACATTTCTGTGCCGTGTATCAGCCCAAGGATTCTTTTTCCTAAAATAATTTTATTTAAAACAATTCTTTGGGGTCAAACATGAGATTATGGATAATAAAAATGTTTAGCTGTGAAAAAAAAATTACTTGGATAGAGTGGAGAAATTCTAGTAAAAATTATAAGAAACAAGCAGCTAAGTAAGTATTAAGCTAACTTAATTCTCATTGCCTAACTTCACAATGACTGGCTGCAATTTTAGCAAGCTTTTTAAAGTACACTTATGTGCAAGTAGAAATACAATTTGACAGTATTCCTATTTCAGCATTAAAATTCTGTATTATTAGACACACTATGGTTAGGGAAATATTATTATCTCTTAAACATATTCTAATAGCTTTCATATTTTCACAATGCTCTTACTGACAACAGGAAATGCAAGGCACGAACCCGACATCCTTCATCCTTTAGCTACATAAACTTATATCGGATGATTCAACAGCCTTTGGGGACATAAGTGTATGTCAACATGCATACTTTATCCACATACAAATCCACTCTGTAGGGATTTCTGAAGTATCAAGACCCAAAGAAAGGAGGAAAAACAGTATTACAATGGGACTTGTCATAAAAGTCTGAGGCCTGTGTCCTAGATTCAACTGGCCTAAATTCTACTTAAGTCCTTATGGACAATGCTTGGTCTTGGCTAGCTGCCTCTGAGAGCCTACAAACACTCAGAAGCAAATGCTAGTCACCAGGACCCAGAAGGAATTCAGGCTGAATGAAATGCATAACTGTAGTGGAATCAAATCTTGGGAAAAGGCTGCAGAGAACAAAGGAGTGGGTTATAAGTACACTAGCCCGAAAGGGAATGTGAACAGTGTGCTTGCGTATCTGGGACATGTTTGGGTTTGGTTTTAAAACACAGTTATCTAAAAAGATGCCCAAATTATTTTGTTGCTCCAGAAACTCCAAACTTTCCTCTTGAACACAACAAAACATAAGCTACAAAATGTCATTTCTTTTAATGTTAGCCAAATATTACCAAGATCTACAAGACTAAGAGACCAGCTAGCTCCACAGCTATCCATCATGCTGCACAAGGCTGCTTGTTGTGAAGAATCTTGTCAGAGGACCTTTGAGAAATCTGTGCTGAAGGGCAGCACTGTTGAAACTGTTGAAAGAAGTCATTTCATAAAGAGCATTTGCATGCCTTCAGCTCCACTGAGGTTTAAGTTTTCAGAAGCCAAAGGGAGGGAATGAGACTTTTCAACACCACAGATGGGAGAAGCAGAAGGGGTCTGCTCATTGCAAAAGTTGCCTTTAAGTATTTCAGAGAATGTGGACCTGAGAGGAAGGGAGAAGTGGCAGATAATGGAGCATGATAAAAAATGGATATACAAAGAAAAAACTTCGGGGAGTGCGGAAATAGAAAGACAGTGGCACCACAAGGATACAGGATAGGGATGGGAAGGATAACCTCATTTGGGAGGTGAGGGAAAGAGTAAAGTTGTCAGACCATTTTCAGTGGAAAATTCCCACTAAATTACAAAAAAGTTAGCAGAGGCTGAATTTTAGTCACTGAAAACAAAGTAGCATTTTAATCAAAAACTGCTGAAACAATCTGTCTTTCCCTCCTACCCCAAACTAAGTAATGTGGTATTTGAAGATGAAAATATTAGTCTCAGTTTTCTGAAAAAAAAATTAAGTATCTGAGGAAAGCAGGCACTGACTGTTTAAGAATAATGATACCACCACCAGTAATAGTGTAGATCAAATGTGTTTTTCATTGAAATATTTGAGCAATGCCCTGTATTAGAAAAGTACTGCATAAATACAGACTCACATAATAGTAAAAGATTAAAATGGAAGGCAACATGGGGCTTCAGGGTATTAAGGCTGACTTGTTATAGAAAGAAAACTGCTGTTCACCTCCTGTCCCACTACACTGGCCCCACAGACAGGAAAAGACATACAAATATGAATTAATTACCTTTGATTTCTAAGGAGCCATCGATGTGTAATTGTGCTTTATCTTCATTCTTGCTGTTGTTTTCAGACCCTTGAATAACTGCAGTTCTTTTGTAGATACCTCTCTTCACCTCATCAAAGACTGAAAACATGTTGTAGACACGGGCAGTGTAGCCTGCTAGCTCTGTAACCTGAGAAACAGCAAACGTCTCACTTCAGTTCTATTTCACAAATAACATAACCAAAATGTTTGGCCAAAGATTAATGAAAAACATTCCCAGCTATTCTGAGTGTATCTCAAATGCTGCTCAGGAAGGATCAGCAATATGTTTTTCAATGCCTATTACTTTCACTCCTTGGGATTCTATGCTAACCCACGTGCCACACAGAACTCCTACTAGTCAGCAGGCATAGACAGTTTCAGGGGCAAGCTCCAGAAATTGAGTGCTCTTTTCCATGGATCAATAGAGTGTTTAACCAGCAGAGAATATCTATTAGCCTACCTGAAAACAAAGGGTCTATCACATAAGAGGAGAGCCAAGATCTCTGCATCTGCCAGCAAAATAAAGCTTTACAAAAGTGAGAAAAATCTGCACCTATACTTCCCTGCATTTCCAAAACCTCCTGTGGGAAAACTGTGGTTTTCTGTGTAAAACAGGCAGCATCAGGGCATCCAAATCTATATGGTACTAAAAATAAATGACTTTTCTGTAAACTGCATGCTAGAGTACCACAGCTAAATTTGAGACCTTGCAATAGAACTGGGCATTATTAAGATGGTGACATCTCTCAGCCTTTTTGCCACAATTTCCACCTGGTGAAGAAAGAAACAACAGATCTATAGACCTGATGACTTCCTACTCATCGCCAGCAAAACCACCAAGAGCTTGCAAAGAACTGTCTCCATCTGCTGGCAGCAAAGAATTAAAACTCAGATATTATAAATGTATTATTAGATGGTTTTAAAATGATGAATTTTTATACTGAATACAGAGATCAAGGCAAGAACATGAGTTCAAAACCACAAAATCATTAGTTTGCCGTGGTTAAATACACACACCCCATGACTGAGTTCACCTGTCTCGGCATATGTAATTTCAGTATAAAATCCTCTATAAACGTCACTATTTGTGCCAGCTTCAGAAGTGAGTGCTAGTTCTGGCTACAAAGCCATCAGTCCACTGGAGGTTAACAAGCATACACCATCTCAAAAAACTCAGTTTAAAAAGAATAACCATTGAATGTTTCAACTTCATCAGATGCACAATGTTTTTCACTACTGGCAATTGCATTAACAGCTGTGAAAATTTCCAGGCTAACACTGTAAGGTCACTCTCCCCAGTGGAGTCTTTACAGCAGTTTCAGTGGAGCTCTTGCCAGGCCCGAGTGCACTGCACAGCATCAACAGTGCCGTTTGACAAAGAGAATCCTGCCTGTGATGAACAAAACTGACACCAGCTGCGTCCCAGAAGAAACAGCTTGTAGCAAGTTTCTACACCATGACCCTAGAAACTCGCTTTGTCAAAACACTAAATACTACCATTTACTGACCTGCAAATTAAAATTGAGCTGACCTCATTTGCACACTGAATTACACTGACTGGAAGGAGGCTGCTTTGGTGACTCAGAGAGCAAGAAATAAAACTGCTTGAAGTGGATTGAAACACACTGTCCTTTGGAAACTGCCTGAATCACGGAATGGGAAGGACAATGTGCTGCAGTGTCTCTTGAAGAGAAGTATAAATGACAAATTGAGACGGAAATTCACAGAACTGGTCCTTGATCTCATGGTGTCTGGATTAAAATGTCACCGTATTATAAACAAAGAGAGGGCTTTTAAAGCTGTTCCTACTACTTTGTGGGTATTTTTGTTTCCAAAAAACATGGCTAAAATGTCTGTAAGTCTTCATATAAATTATATAAATGACTTGAATGTTGAAAATATAGAAATTGTATCAGCGTATAATAGATATTTTGGCAATTTCTTCAGAAGAGAGGCCAAGCAAGGGAACACCTAAAGGAGCATAGGTCATTATCACAGTCCATTACAACTCCTGAAAAAAAATCACAGACTATGGCTTTGTCAGAGTCTGTATCTGAAGACAACAAACTACCCCCTCCACCTCACATTTACAAAGCTGTAGCTATTATGGCTGAATTTCAAATAACAGAACCCATAATCTTTGATTACTTGCCTAGCTAATGTCTGCTTCCTCACACTGCACTGGGAAAAGGGGTTCCCACCAAAGGGATGAGCAAAAACCAATAAACAAATGCAGAACCCCAGGTGCTCCACCAATTCCAGCAGGTCACTGACATAGAAAGCAACATCTCCTCCCCTCCTACCCTGCCTGTCCTTCCTAAAGAGCTTGTACCCATCTATCCCTACATTCCAGTCATGGGAATCATCCCACCAAGTTTCAGTAATAGCCACTATGTCATAGCATCCTAGCAGCGCAGTGGCCCTTAATTCATCCGGTTTATTGCCCAAGCTGCGTGCATTTGCATAGCAGCACTTCAGCTGGGCTGGCTGTGCCACCCTCTTAGGTGAACCCCCTTGGGGTTGTTTAGCTTGGAGAAGAGGAGGCTCACGGGAGACCTCATTGCTGTCTACAACTACCTAAAGGGAGGTTGTAGCCAGGTGAGGGCTGGTCTGTTCTCCCAGGCAACCAGCAACAGAGCTAGGGGACACAGTCTCAGGTTGTGCCAGGGGAGGTTCAGGCTGGATATTAGGAAGAAGTTCTTCACAAAGGGAGTGATTTGACATTGGAATGGGCTGCCCAGGGAGGTGGCGGAGTCACCGTCCTTGGAGATCTTCAAGAAAAGACTGGATGAGACACTCAGTGCCATGGTCTAGTTGATTGGATAGGGCTGGGTGATTGGTTGGACTGGATGATCTTGGAAGTCTCTTCCAACCTGGTTGATTCTGTGATTCCAGGATTCTGATTCCCTTGGGGTGTCCCAGTGCTTCATCTTTGGCTTGCCTCCAGGCAACAAGTTGAGAGCCCTTGCTAGCACTCCATCCCTCTGCCTCTGGTGAGCTGCCCAAATGTTCGTCACAGGCAAGCACGAGATTAACAACCCCTTCCCCCTTCGAATCTAGTTTAAAGCCCTATCAATGAGCCCTGCCAACTCCTGCCCTAGAATCCTTTTCCCGCTCTGGGACAGGTGCATGCCACTGGTTGCTTGCAGCTCTGGTGCCCTGTAAACTGTGCTGTGATCATAAAATCCAAACCCCTGTTGATGACACCAGTCCCAGAGCCACGAATTGACCTGTTGGTTCTTCCTAAACATTCCCTTGTCCTGATGTCAGAGGGATGAAGGAGAACAAAACTGGAGCTCCTGTTGCTCCAAGGTCCTGAAGTCTCTTATAATTGATTGTGAGCGTCTCACTGCTGCATCATCACTACCTATCTGAAAAACCAGAAGTAGGTAATAGTCTGAAGGACTCACAAGGGTGGGAAGTTTACCTATGACATCCTTTGCCTGGGCACCAGGGAGACAGCAGACCTCTCTATGAAGTGGGTCTGGTCTGCATATCAGGCCCTCGGCTCCCCTCAGCAGGGAGTCACCTGCAACAGTTTTTACGGCTGCCCCGAGTCTGGTGGGCCTTGGTGATACTTCTGGTCTTTGTGACACTTTTGGCCTTCGTGATCCCTTGTCCTTGCTTGCAACCAGTTCCTCCTGCAGAGTCTCATACCTGTTCTACAAGGGTACTGTGGGTGGTGTGCTTCTTAAAGGAGCACATTTGCTCCATTTGTATTGTTTGTTTCATTGGGGAGCTACCTATTCCCACTGACCCTGCACACTTCGAGGCTACTGCTATCACAATGTGGACTTTTTCTTGCTAAAATTTCTCTTTGCAAAATTAATTACAATGTAACAGGCTCACAAGATACTGGAAACAGCCCCACAGTTTAGGTGCCCAGGAGTTTAGGTGGCTTCAGAAGAAACATGACTGGAAGAGGTTGCTCAGAGTGGTAGTAGATGCCCCATCCCTGGAAACACTCAAGATCAGATTGGATGGGGCTCTGAGCAGCCTTGTGCTGTCCCTGCTCAATGCAGCAGGGTTAGACTAGATAACCTTTAAAGGCCCCTAACAATTCCACAATTCTAGGATACTTTCCACAGAAAAGTCTCAATATACTGGAGGCAGACAGTCTGAATTCAGACCTGTGTTCCAAACAGAAAAGGAATTTGAACCTTAATCACTAACATTCCAGGAAATTCTATTGCTTTCTGATAGTGTCCAAACACAGGTATTAAAAATAACATTTACATGTTGCACCATACTGACAGCTGTGTACTTTAGACTCTGTGGACATAATGCTAAAGATCAAACTATCATTTCAAAGATCTCCACGGATTTAGTTCCAACATAACTTGCTTTTTAAAATGGCACTTTCATATTAAATGTAAATTCTGTTTTACTTTTTTCTCCCTTCTGTTTCATGTGTGACAGATGCACAGTACCTCTTTGTATGAAGACATAATCCTTTCAATAGCATCTGCTCCAGAGATCAGCAAGTTTCGTGATGTGGTAAAAGCTTCTGTTCTTTCACTAACCATTGCCTGTTTCTGGCCATCTTCCAAATCTGAAAGTAAAATACAGTTTTCTGTCAAAATATTCTTCTTAAAATTATCTCTACAAATTACACTATGATTAGAATGTGAGTCACTGTAGAGAAGCTTTCAAATTAAGAAAAAGTTAACACTGCTAAGATAACTTTTCAAAAAGAATTGGTGAATGTAACTAGTATAGACAGTTGGGTAACAATGAATAAGTGGGAGTATATGCAATTCATCCTATTAGCAAAATATCCTATTCTTTTATACTATTTGTCTACCTATGTATTTTTCCTTTTAATGTATCATTATACAACCTGAATTTTTCAAAACACAAAAGAAGTGAAACTTGGAGCAATGACCTGAAACAGATTTTAACACAAATTTACTGCTTTTTCAATTGTTCCTTTTCAGCCTTACTTATTTATTTCTTTTACATGAAGTAACTAAATCATATTGATGGAAATTTGGCTACATGATTGCATTTCTACAAGAAAGCAACAAGTTCTTTTATTATCAAAGTAATGGTTTAAGTAGAATACCTCTCTATCATAAAAGTTTCTTTTTTCATCTGACCCCTCTGTCATAAGACCTTTTTTCATCCGACCCCAGAACAAAGTTGAGATGCTTTGTTTATGACACTACATCGTATTAGCAAGAAAACTCTAGCTCCAAAGAAAGGAGCTGCCTCATAAGAACATGTCAGCAGCATGGAATTATTTACATGTAGTCCTCCTACCATGGGATCAACAGATTTAAACAGCATAGTCAACTTGCAAGGTTTGCTTCTTTCTGGAAGGATCAAGATTTAAAAACAAGTGGCTGAGTATTTTAAAAATTAATGTTTTTTTCAATGATAATATCTATAACAAAAAAGAAGGCAACAATGTGATATAAACCACTCTTGAAGAGCTTTCACATAGAAGATTTAGAATGAAAGGTCTTCTGCATCATATAACATATACATATATGTACATTGGTGTTGCAGAATGATACCTGTGTATTATTTCTAAGTTCATTAAGTTTTTTCAAAGTTTGGGTGTTTTTAAGCTAAGATGCTGCTAGCCATCATGCTAGGAGAGTAATAGCTGGATCCAGTGTGGATCCAGTGTGTTATTAACATCCTCTTTAACATGCTCTTTAATATCTTTATTGATGATCTGGATGAGGGGATTGAGTCAGTCATCAGTAAGTTTGCAGATGACACCAAGCTGGGGACAGGTGTTGATTTGTTAGAGGGTAGAAGGGCTCTGCAGAGGGACCTTGACCAGCTGGACAGATGGGCAGAGTCCAACAGGATGGCATTTAACAAGTCCAAGTGCCAGGTGCTGCACTTTGACCACAACAACCCCATGCAGTGCTACAGGCTGGGGACAGAGTGGCTGGAGAGCAGCCAGGCAGAAAGGGACCTGGGGGTACCAGTTGATAGTAGGCTGAACAGGAGCCAGCAGTGTGCCCAGGTGGCCAAGAAGGCAAATGCATCCTGGCCTGTATCAGGAATAGTGTGGGCAGCAGAAGCAGGGAGGCCATTCTGCCCCTGTACTCAGCACTGGTTAGGCCACACCTTGAGTCCTGTGTCCAGTTCTGGGCTCCTCAATTTAAGAAGGATATTGAGATGCTTGAATGCGTCCGGAGAAGGGCAATGAGGATGGTGAGAAGTCTCGAGAACAAGCCCTGTGAGGAGAGGCTGAGGGAGCTGGGGTTATTTAGCCTGGAGAAGAGGAGGTTCAGAGGAGACCTTATTGCTGTCTACAACTACCTGAAGGGAGGTTGTAGCCAGGTGGGGGTTGGTCTCTTCTCCCGGGCAGCTAACACCAGAACAAGAGGACACAGTCTCAAGCTGCACCAGGGCAGGTTCAGGCTGGATGTTAGGAAGTTCTTCATAGAAAGAGTGCTTGGCCATCGGAATGGGCTGCCCAGGGAGGTGGCGAAGTCACCATCACTGGAGGTGTTTAGGAAGAGACTGGATGGGACACTTGGTGCCACGGTTTAGTTGATTAGATGGTGTTGGATACTAGGTTGGACTCGATCATCTCAAAGGTCTTTTCCAACCTGGTTAATTCTATTCTATTCTCTGTGATGTTTGCAAAGTGGTGATGGCCAAGAAAATCTAGAAGGAATTAATTCCCTGCAAGTCTAATGAGACTGTAAATTTTATGGGTAAGTCAATCAATGCAAGAGTGTAGCAAACACTTTTTTAACATATTGAGTAACTGTCTAGCATCAGATATGGTTTAGCTACACTCCTCCTGTATGTAACGCAAGATTCCAGCATCCAGGCTAGCTCATCTATCAAGAGTTTGTAGATCTCTACAAACCACTGCATCAGTCATTTTCAGATTATTTGAAAAATTAAAATTACATAGAATTGATGAGCATTTAGATGTGATGCTGAAGGACATGCTTTAGTGGTGACCTGGAAGTGCTGGGTTAACAGCTGCCTTCAACAGTCTCAAAGGTCTCTTCCAACCAGAGCAATTGTATGTTTCTATGATTTCTGGTCCAAAATACAAGCTCTTATATCACATGCCTAGTACTCCAAGATCACTTTTCTTGAATTTTTTGTAATTTTTTTTTTCATATTGCTGGCCTCCTGTGTTTGAAGTGCTGAGTTTTAACAGGGCAGAAAGACTGCCTCTGCTCCATACAGAACCTAACATTTCCTTTTTCATTATCATTTATGTATTTAATAGTCATACTTGTTTTATAAACAAAGTAAGTGTTCACTGTGTCTAGAGGAATCAAAGACTTGCTTCCAAACATAGTTACTTTACAGAAACTGGTGTGAGACATATGGAACATATGGACATATGGACACCAATAGATTAACACAAAAAGAATACGAAATGTTATCAAATGGGAATCTTGGCTTTGCCAGTTAATTTCTTTCCTGAAATATATAACAGAATTAGCAAATATCAGTCAGAAATGTCACTGTCAAAGAAGATTCTTTTTTCCTTTTTATTACAGGATTTTACTTCAATTTTTCCTCCTTGTGAAGAAGTGTACAGAATTCATAGCTTTATACCTTTGGTCACAGATCTGATCACGGTTACCAGTCCTTCTCTAATCCTAGTGATTTATGCTGAAGTAACAGATCCACTATCGCTTCCTTCAGATATGAACAAAGTGGCATCCACCCTGCTAAGGTAAGAACAACTGTTTTCTTGAATCTCTGAACACCTGCTACACTTAGAACTGGTCTTGACAGTGCTGACTTGTCAGTATTAAGTTCGTGAACTATCATTACAATATGCCACAGCTTACCATAAAATGACTTACGCTTTTAACAACTCGGATCACTGGTGGCAAATATTCTGCTTTACAGCATAAGCCATCCCTGTGTCTTTCTTTTCTCTCACATTTGAAAACTATTTATCAAAAGAATACTCGTGTTATTTAGTTTAGCATTAATGTGTCTTTTTTTTTCATGCAGTAATACCAATGGCATATTTACAATGTGTGCTTAAACAATCTTCTTCTTGACTGTCCTCAATCCCATCTTAGCAGAAAGACTCTTGTCACTTTTTCTGTTGTGCTAATAACCTTCACTGTGAGATGAAATGGCTTTGTACAAACTACTCTGTTTGGAACGGTACCTCCTGGTATTTTTGAAGCTGTTACAGGATGCCAGCCAGGGTCCTGATATAGTGCCATGCTAAGACATGTGATGGGCAGCAGGTCAGACAGCTGAAAACCCAGCTGAACACACTGACACAATTGCAAGTAAACTAAAGCATGTTGGGGCTGTATGAAATCCTACAGGTCAGACCAAGCTTGCCCAGTTAGCTCTGATTTGCAATATAACTACCAAGACCCACATGGAAAAGAAATCACTCATTCCTGATTAAATGTACCCAGCTTAGAAATGATCCTTCAGCAGACAGTGTAGGATCTCTGCTTAAAGAATTCTATGGTATTTGTAATATATTTTATGATTCTAATTGTACACAAGGGAAGCTTGTTGAGGCAAACTTCTTGTCTTTCCCTACCCCTCCTTAATTACCTTTCTTTCTGCTGCTGTTTTGTTCTGTTTGTTGGGGTTTTTTTTAATACCACCTGCAATAACCCTACTTGAGTCTCATTTCACTTCCCAGAAAGTTGTGGTAGGATGTCAGAAATTCTACCATCCAAGCCTGGAATATGAATGTCACCTTCTCATCCCCCAGGCAGTAAGGGAAAAACAGCAGCTCCTAACAGGTAAACACATAAGGGAATAATTACCTGTAATTGCACTATGGTTCATGTAAGGTGATAAGTACTCTAGGAGATGCTGCAAAAAACAGCCTCCTGTCTCAACAGTGACCAGTAAAAAAGGACTGCAATTATCATTATAATCTCATGTGACATGTGGATCCTCTGAATCTTGAATTCATGCTGTTGATTAGGCTTATGTTCAAAGCTGGATCTTCCACATTGCTCTTTCCTCATCTATCTTTCTATGCTCGAAAGTTATGCACAAGACAGATGCTGTAATAAAGACTGCAAATAATAAACAAATAGGATTGGCATGCAGGGTAAGTATAGGCTTTTGAGGATGCAACTTGAAAGAAATATTTAGAAATTAAGAAAGAAAAGGTATTACCGCCATCTGCAAATCCTGTTGCAGTGATGATGGGCACAGCAACCATAATCATACCACAGCTACTCCAGACATACTTCATCAGGAACTGCTCTATCATGATGTACCATAAACGTTTGGACAAAATGAGATTCATTTGATCTGCCAAAGCCTTGTAGCTTTTCTGCAGCTGCCTCAATTCTACCTACAGTTGAAAAACCAACATTAATACAATTCAAAAAAGGTGCATATATCATACAAGATACATTCACACACGTGCATGAAATAATTAGGTACCCAGAGCTGCAACTTCCAAGTCGCATCTGCTGCACGGCACTTGATTTTCATAGTGATGCCATCTCACATCAAAAGTGCACAGCCTTCTGGAAGTTCGTGGGCCTACTTCTTATTTACACTATCAATCCTCAACTGCACAGTGGCAGGTTTTCAGCTCTGTTAAGATCTCTACTATATACAAGAACAACACACGAGGCAGTCACAACAGCCGGTTCTAACAATCAAAATAAAATTCATTCCACACCCTTTTAATACAGCTGCAGCTGTAGAGTTTCACTGCAACTGAAACTCCTCATACTGGGAAGTGTTTGGGGATCAATTATGTCCAACGACCCAAAGGTGCAGAGCTGATTGCTGAAATGCAATGTTGCTTGTGGTTTCCAAGCAGTCTGGAGAAGAAACAACTATCCCAAGAGGTTTAACAGGTCACAGACAGTCACATGACAATATGATATAGTGCACTGAGTTCAAGCCAGTATATGTGGGAATTGAAAAAAATGTTTTATTTAGCTGCACTTAAAACATTACTATAGGCAGCTTCTGAGAACAATTGCTTGCACCAAAATGAACCATTTGCATTATATAATCACTGCTTAGACTGAAAAAGTAATGCTTCAGACTGGTTTCCAGCTCTCATTTTCACCTTACATGAAACAACCATTTTTTCCAAATTGTGTCTGAGAGGTGTTGCAATCAAAATTCACTTCTACTAAAAGTACAAGGAGTTTCTTAATAAGGTGGCTTTAAAATATGCCATTAGTTTATGTAACTGACTGATGGAAGTACTGTACTTAAGCTATTTTAAGACTGATGACTACATCTTTGCTTAGCTTTGTAAAACAGTGTCAAAGGTTGCAGTGATCTCTGTGTTATCACGGTTTTCCCCCAGACTTTCTGGTGTGCCCTGGTTGCTCCTTCTGCAGCATAAAATCTGGTAGTTCATAAACATGGGTGAAAAAAAAAAAAAAAAACACAAACAAACCCCAACCCAAAACCAAATAGCCTGGAAAAGTTAGGCGAAGGGAGAACCATAACGGGAATTAGCTTTCTAGAGAAGCACAGGATCCAGCTGCAAAACAGGAACATTGTCAGAGCACAAGGGAACTACGGTCTGCTCCCCCAGACACAGCCTGTGAGGCGGCATTTTCCGAAGAAACGGGAAGTGCTATCTGTAAACAGGTTCAAATGTCAGAGGGACCCGAAGTGCTCGGGGAGGGCAGCAGAGGAAGCGTGGGTTGGCTCCGGCACTGCAGAAGCGACCCCAGCACCCTCCAATTTCTCTTCTCCTTACCTTGTGCCCTCGATAAAAAGCGATCTCTTCTACATTGGCAATGATGCGTGAATGCATGAAGCGCAAATAGCCCTTCTTGTGAGCCTCCTCAGCTACCAGCTTGCCAAACTTGGGTGAGCAGGCTTTGAGCACGCGGGCTGTAGCGTAGACAACAAGCCCAGCCAGGACAGTGGGACCGATGGGGTTAGCTCCCGGGACCGAGCTGTGCGGATGAGGGTGTAGGACGTGAGCACGACATCCAGGATGGGCTTGGTGAGGTTGGAGTAAAGATGTGCCACAGACTGCGAGAACATCATGATGTCCTCAGTGAGGGACTGGTCAGGGTTGGCCAGCCGCCCATCCATGCTGATGACTCTGTAGTAAGTCTGGTTGGTAAAGTAGGTCTCATAGGCATGATCCACCAGGCGCGTACGGAAGGCGAGGGCAAGCTTGCACTCTAGGTACCGTATGGTGCTGTTCACGAAAGTGGCTGGGATTGCAATCATCAACCATTTGATTAATTTGAAGACAAAGCTCCTAGGGTTTTTTTCCACGATGCTTTTCACAATCTTCCCATCGAGGGAGGCCACATAGATGGAAAGGAAGGTCCTGGAAACAAGAGCGACTGAGTGCAGGCAAAGCAAGCCCAGCTCGGCGCTCACCAGCTTTGGAAAGAACAGCTTACGAAGTTCCAGCAGCTGCTTGAAAAATTCTGCGTCCACAGCCGGGGAGGCTCTGCCCTGGCTGTCGGTGCGGCGCGGTTCTGCCTGGCCAGCACCCTGCGAGCCGCCTTTGCAGCCTGCCCGCTTCATGCGCCTGCGAATGATGGGATAGAGGATTCTGAGTCCATACGCCGCAGCCAGCAGGCACGCAGCCCTCTTCGCGGCGCTCGCCCTGCTCCATTGCACCCGCCGGGCAGCCGCATGCAGCATGGGTGTCATCCTGCCCGGCCAGAGGCACCGCTTCACGTTGGTCCCAGCGGGGGCGGTTCACGCCCCGCAGGAAAGTCGGCCCCTCCGGGTCTTCATCGGGCCGCCAGGAACCCGGCTCACCGCCGGCCGCCCTGCCGTGACAGCTGGCGACTGAGCCCTGCCTCCAAGGGCCGACGGTCGCCTTCAAAGCGCGGCGCGTTGCACAACGCAGCTCGGCGCCGCGCAGCCCGCCCCGCCGACCACCATTGGCTACGCTGCGCGGGGCGGCACCGGCAGCGGCCCGGCTCGGGGCCACGGCCGCTTACTCACGGCGCGCCAGAGGCGGCAACGGCTTTGCGGGTCCGTCGGCACCCGGCCTCGGGTTCACGGCAGGTCCCGAGGCGCTCGGGCCTCAGGTTGACAGCAGATTCCTCAGCGTTCGGGCCTCGGGTTCACAGCGCGTCCCTCAGAGCTAGGCTTCGGGTTCACGGCAGGTCCCTCAGAGATCGGCCGCAGCCCCAGTGTTGATCCCCGAGAGCTCAGCCCTGCTGCACAGCGGGTCCCCGAAGGTCGGCCCCGCTTGCCTCAGGCTTCGGCTGTCCCTTTCCTTCCGCCTGCCCTGCGGAGCAGGCACCGCCTCCGGCCCCTGCCTCCCAGCAGTACCGGGGGGAAGGGGGTGGGGGGCGGATGACGGGAAGAGACTGGGATGGGACGAAGAGCGCTCAGGCCCCGCGGCAGTCCAGGCAGCGCTGGGACATAGCGTCATCCCCGGCGGTCGCCTGAACCCTCTCCCGGGGCGAGGGGGCCGTAATGTCGCTGCGGGTGGGGCGCAGAGTGCGAACTAAGGCAGCGCGCAGGCGGGGCCGGCGGCTGAGGGGCCACCTCGGGTCGGATATGAGGCCAGACAGCCGCGGGAGGGACCCGGGCAGCCTCGGCGTCTCCGGGGCAGCGCTTTCAAAATACGCGTAATTTATTTCCTGTTCTCTCGTCGAAAGGAAGCTGGTATTGTGCTCATGCAGCGTTATTAGCCGAAAACAACCCAGAAGGAATTCTCGGGATCCCTACAGCAAAACCAGGCTAAATTCCCATTAAGAAGTTAGCAATAGAGGCAGTTGTTTAGCTGCTTTATTCCCCCGGTGTTCTAATTTCTTATTTCCACTTGTTTATAAAAGTTACTGTATTTGAAATTACAGCGAGAGAATCTGAGTACTTAATAAAATACTTAAGGTCCTTTCACACTCTGAAAATGAAGTGGTAAAATAATTGCATCATCTAATATATGGTAAAGCAGTATGTTATGATGTGTGTGTGTGTTAAAGCAAATTTGGAAAATGTGTTATTGGGCATTTAGAGGAGTGCTGAAGAGTCCAGCCTTCCCCTAAAAATGGAGTGAGGTCACCTGCCTCGCTGTAATTCAGCATACACAGAGTTAATTCAAGTCACATTACTGTTATAGAACATTTTTTTTGGACAGAGTGCGGTGGTAGGAACACAAGCTTCAGCATGAAGAAATAATACCTTTGATTTGAGAGAGGGCATTGCTTTTAAAAATAAGGCATCACTTAGATACACTGGCTAGGAAATTTCTTAGGGATTGTTCCTTCTTAATCATGATCTCCAGTTAGATGCTTCCTATTCTGGCTTGTATCACAGCATACTCTAAGTTTTTTTTTCCAAACCACAGTTATTTGCAGTATGTGATTACTCTAGCATGTTCTTACCAAGGGGAAAGTTCACAGATCTCTTTGGTTCTGCCTATCTGCTGGCCTTTCACTTCCCAAGATTCTGGAGGACCGAAACTTTTGGTAAGTGCAGACATACACCTCACAGTCAGATTTGTGGGAACATTTAAGTAAAGCATATCTGACAATGTAGTGTTTCAGTCAATAAAAGCAATATATTTTCTTTGGAAAGTGTGGAGAAAAGCCTGAACTTGTTTTAAATACACCCTTTCTTCTGGTCTTGTGCCTAGAGAGTTTAGCTTTTCCAAACTGCAGGACAGTTGCTGCTCTATAATCTGTGCACAAAATCATCTTCATAGAACAGGACCTGAAGTGGCAGATTTCTCATTTTTAATGGTGGAGGCAGCAATTTTACTACATTTAGTCATAATAAAATTTCTCAGTATTACTGGAAAAATACTTACCAAAGCTGCAATAATACTGCTGCAGTGTTCAGCATTCTGTTAACTCCACAATTTCTACTGATTTTAGTTTAAAAATTCTGACGGTAAGTGCAATGGATAAGTTTGAGTAATTAAGGCAATGGAGCTGGGGGGGATGTTGATATTTGAAGCAGGCATTATAGCAGCCTGCAAGAAAGCCAGGAAGGAATCTTTTGCAAGGGCTTGTAAGTGATAGGATGAGAGAGAATGGACTGAAGATTGAGGAAGATGGATTTAGACTATTGGGAAGAAATTCTTTTCAGTGAGGGTGGTGAGACACTGGAACAGATTGCCCAGGGAGGTTGTGGATGCCCCCTCCCTGGAGGTATTCAAGGCCAGGTTGGATGAGGTCTTGAGTAACCTGATCTGGTGGAAGGTGTCCCTGCCCATGCTTTCCAGATTTTGCTTAAAATCTGTAAAGACTTCTATTATCAGATTATCTAAAGAAAACGTGGATGTTCGGTTATTAGTCTTTTTCTCAAGTGCATTGTAAACACTTAAACAAGGTGCATGCCAAGTACAGCAGTGCAAGTATAAGCTGGTATCAATTAGCAGTGGTTGTATTGGCACTGCCCACAGCAGAGAGAATGTTCTCCTCTGCAAAAGTGCAGGCAGGAAAATATCCACAAAAATAATCTAACCTGCTTGTGCACCCCAGACACAAGATCTGCTACCATCCTTTTTTCATGTCTCAAGAATTTGTGGGTTTACAGCTGGTACATAATGACAACAAAAAGATAATCTACCACAAATTATTTATTAACTCTTATTTGGAAGACTTGTAAATATTAAGAATAAGCAAACTGGTTCAGGCCAGTTTTCCACCAAATACAGTATTCTGTCTTTACAATGGCATCTAAGCAAATACTAAGGGAAGAAAAACTAATTTCAATTACATATGATGCTTGCTCCCCTGCTGTAGCTTAATACTATCCCAACCTCTGTCCATTTTCAGCTGTGAGAATTTCTGAGGATCCTGTTAAATATTCCACTCTTACAAGTACTTGTCCACTCTCTCTTGAAATTGTAGGAACTCTTACATAAATAATAACATACTCTGTCAAGCAGATACTTAGATCTAGTACCTCATACATGAAGAACTGCTTGTCCAGTTTGGACATTGACCCATTGACTGCAACTCTCTGAGTGTGGCCATCCAGCTGTTACTTATCCAGACAGTGGTGCACTAGTCTAGTCCATGCTTTTACATTTATCTTCACTCCTAACTCCTTCAGAACTAATGTGATTAACCCAATTCAGCAAAGAATGCATATCAGGGGAAACAACCACAAAAGGTGGTTTCATCACTGTTTCTCACACATCAGGGGCAAAATTTATGTTATATTGAATGTGTGGGTAGGCAAAGTACATTGCAGGTATTTAAACTGAAATCTCATACCAAGTGAATGCCATACCAAATGAATGCTACTCCTCTCATTCAGCAATTTAGTGACATTTTTCTAATTTCATGCTGATGTCTTCTACATTAATATAAGGAAACCCACGGAACTTTTCTTTAGTTGTTTGGCTGAAGATTAGTGTTTTGCAATGAAATATAAAAATCCTTGGGCTTTCTGCAGTTTCTGTAATTCTTTGAAGTAATGCCCTTAGAGTAAATAAATAAAGTCTTCTGCCCTTTAAATGTGAGTGGGGGAAGGACTTTTCATTAAATTAACTGAGAGTTCTGTTTTTTTCAAGAGGAACTACTTCTGTTTTAAACCCCTCAGACTCTATCATGACTCCACAATATCACATCCATCTTTTAAAAAGATCTCTTTTGGGGCAAAACCACCAGCCAGTTTAGTGTAAAATACCACAAGGATAGTATGACTTTATTTCTCCATAAGCTGTTCTCAGGGCAGAGAAACATCAACTGGAAGAAGAAGACCCTGAAACTCTGCAAACAAAGTTCATGCACTGGATTTGCCAAACAAAAGCTTTCATTCAGAACAGACATTTCCCCCGTCCCAGGTCAATATTTAGGCATCTAAATATGTGTAACCTGGCATTTAAAAGTACCAGAAATTCCCACCCTGGGTAGAAGATACAAGAGCATTTATCTGTGTCTTTTACATAGTTATCTACAAAAGGATTTAGTTACCTAATACTAGATATCAAGACCAAACTTTTGGAGCAAAAATCAAAGTTAAAATATGTTAAATTAATACCCAAACCAAAACTGATACTATTGTAAAATATTTAAACCCAACGCTGAGAATCCCCAGGGTCTGGGGTTTTTATTACACATTCATCTCTTGAGTAATTCCTTCCTTTGTTATAATGAGCATTAGAGAAGGACACTTGCTGTGTGGAAGATTCATTAAAAAACATGAGAACCATTTGCAGTTAGTTCTAAGAAATTGCTTGGAAACACATCTCTTTCTGTCTCCAGTGAGTATAAGTTTTTACAAAAGCAGCGTCTATTCACTCAAGGGGAAGACTGGCCTGCATCAGGAAAGAAGGATGTTCAAATCTTCAGCGTTCAATAATGCTGCAGACGGTGGCACACACTTTCACTTCATTCTGTTTCAGTTACCTAACTTAGCTGCTCAGTGTTGGGACATAGGGTAGGAGCTTAAAATAGGTACTCTGAGTTGCCCATCAGAAGACTTTCCTTTATCTTATTTTATTACACAGGATTTCTGTGAGAACTTACTCAAAGCTGGGTGCCAGAAGTTGCATGATCAATGTTTCAACACCAGCTTGCACACTAAGAAGAAATACTGGGGGTAGCTCAACAAAAAACTTGCTGTCCAGTAAATTTATTCAGTTTAGTTGGTGATATTTTAGAGAAGTAGATCTTTTCACTTTTACAGTCTTCTAGATATGAATTCTATAAACACCCTAGCAAAAGTATTAGAAAGAAATAATAAAAAGAAAAAAAAACCAACAAAACACAACTTAAGTAATTTTTAATATTAGGCTCCTAATATCTGCTCAGAGCACTGTTCACAGTGTTGTACTAATGGGACTGAACAGTAGTACCCTGACAAACATTAGGCTAAAGATAATGCTGTAAAGAAACACCACAGGAAAAGATTTATATAGCATTTTAGTGATTACTTTGTAAATGGCTGCTTTCACTTGCTGAAATGATGGCAGCAAGTCACAGGGAAGGCAGTGAGGAGAGCAGTGTTACTGCCAAGATGCCCCAGGAGCACAGTGAACACCTACAGATCTGCATCACGCCTTGAGGGTTTGTCCTTATTTACACACAAAAGCTCATCAGGTAGCTCCAGGGTCGAGAACACATACTAACAGAAAATGCTCATTGATTCTCTTGTTGCCCTGGAGTACCTGAGAAGAGCAGGATGAGGGGGAAGGTTCTTTCTCTTGCCCTAAAATTTATGGTGATTGTAGCAGTGACAAGCTGGACCTGAAATACAAAACAACAGTTGTGTAACCCACTCCAATAACTGTGAATTAGATTTACCTGGGACAGGAAGAGGCTTTTGATTCCCTTGCAAAAGGACAATGGCTTCTACCAACCTCTATGGAAATGCAAGTGGTAGAGGAAGGCTGGCAGCAACAAAGCATCACCTCATAAGCTTGCCCCACTTGGCTTTCTGCTTCCCTCTCCTGTCCCTATACCACCCTCTCCCTCTCTTCTGCCAGCACTGGGCAGGCTAGGGGCATGGAGAGCAGCTGCCCTGGCACTCCCAGAGAGGAGGCCCTGCAGGACGGCCCTGTGGCAGGCAGCAAACCAACCCTGAGGTGGGCATTGCCTCACCTCTCCATCCCTAGCATCACATACAGCAGCACACCCTCCTTCCTCAGCAGCAGAAAATGAACTGGGTGGGGGGCAGCCGGTGAGTGAAACTCTTCAAAGGCTTCCATGCTGAGGCAAAGTTATGTCACAGACCAGGCACAGCCACGGTGTGTCTGACAGCCTGAATTTTCCCTGGCTGACTGGGCACAGCCATAGTGTGTGTGACAGCCTTTGGGGTCTCCTCATGCGTTTCTGGTCTGGAGACCCCTCACAGACCAGCAGACCACAGTGTGTGTACCAGCCCCGTGCCCCCTGCCCTGAGCCAGGCTCTGTGAAGAGACACAGGTTCCAGGCATGGTGGGTCACGTTTGGGGCCTAATATCTCTCCACAAACCGGGGCAGGGGTGAGGCTTTCCCGCCAGGGCCTTTCCTCATGCTCTCACAAATCGCAGTGATTACCTGTAGGAGAAGAACAGGTTTAGTTATTGAGAGTCACTGAAATATCAAAGTAAGCAATTTGTAATGTCTCAAAGAAAATTGTAATACTGAGTTTCTTTAGGTGCTGTGCCACCTGCTTATCTACTAGAAATTTAAACCCCACAGATTTTGTCAGACATTTGAAAGCAGCTTTGTTAAACACAGTGTTGTAATCATCCCAGCTCTATGCAGAATCAAACTAAAAGAATGCCCATCTGGAAGTCTTTGCAGCAAAATGAGGTTTCTGAAAGTTGCCTGTGTAAAGCAGGGAGAAAGGAAGACCATAAAGTCTGGAAAAAATCCACCCACCACAACTTTGTTCTAAATGCTTGTCCATTAGGCAGGAAAAGCAGCATGCAGGAGTATTGCACTCACTTAGCCCTAGCAAATAACTGCTGCTTTCTGCTTCTACTAATTATCTCTTAGGATTTCTTGTTAATAAAATGTTTGCAGTATTCTGTCAAGTTGCAAAAGGTAGAAACTCGCATGGTGCATCTTTGTTTTCTTTTTCTTTGCTAATAGAGTTTTATTACTATGGTGCAGCATGACAAAATTAAGACAAAGATTTCTCATACTGTTTTAAGAAATTAAGAATTGATGAAGTATTGTATTGCATGTCTAAAAGCTTTTTCTTTGGAATGTTCAATGTATTTTGTAGCCCTAGGACAGAAATGAGGTTGTAGCCAGGCAGAGGTTGGCCTCTTCTCCCAGGCAGCCAGCACCAGAACAAGAGGACACAGTCTCAGGCTGCGACAGGGCAGGTTTAGGCTGGATGTTAGGAAGAAGTTCTACACGGAGAGAGTGATTGCCCATTGGAATCGGCTACCCGTGGAGGTGGTGGAGTCACCTTCATTGGAGGTGTTCAGGAGAAGACTTGATGGGGTGCTTGGCTGTATGGTCTAGTTGTTGGGTGGGTTGGATTGGTTGATGGGTTTGACACGATGATCTTGAAGGTCTCTTCCAACCTGGTGTATTGTATTGTATTGTATTGTAACATGGTCATAGCCTTACTTGAGTACACCAAAATCAATCAAAGCGACTTCAAAAGAGATATGTTGATTATACTACCTGAAGTTTTCATCCCTTCTAATGTATTTTCACACTATGAATCAAGATTATACTCTTACAATTAGAACAATAATTATTTGCCTCTTTCAGGAGCAGAATAATGTTAAAGCAAGAAAGGAGAAAGCAAAAGGTAAACAGTTCTAGCCTTCTTGAGGAATGATCAGAAGGCTGGACCACCTCTCCTTTCCTACAAGGACAGGCTGGGAAATTTGGGGCTGTTCAGCCTGAAGGAAAGCAAGCTCAGGACAGATCTTATAGCTGCATTTCAATATCTGAAAGGGACCTACAGGAAGGCTGGAGAAGGACTGAGTATAAGGGCAAAGTCCTGAGCAATAGGACAAAGAAGGATATTATTAGATTTGGGTTAGACATAAGGAGGAAGTTCTTTACAGTGAGAGTGGTGAGATACTGGAACAGGTTGCCCAGAGATGTGGTTGAGGCCCCTTTCCTGGAGACAGTCAAGGTCAAACTTGATGGAGCCCTGAGCAACCTGATCTAGTCTGTCCCTGCTCATTTCAGGGGGGCTGGGCAAAATGACCATTGAGGGTCTCTTCCATCCTGATGCATTCTGTCATTCTGCAATCATGGATTTTATACTGTTGTATCAATGCTTTTGTTGATTCACTTAGGAAAAACTTTCAAAATGTTTGGAGAGAGGCTCAAAACTGTAGCATAACTTGTAATGTGTTTGCCTGACTGACTGTAACTTTGAGGCCAGTACTCTTGTTCTAGCTTTGCCACACTGAATTCTATCAGGAAGAGGAGAGACTAGGAGATGGCATGAGTGAACAAATGAATGAATTAATTAATGAATTAATCTGCCAAATTTAAGTATTACTGAACTACTTCTGTTACTATATTTTGTTGGTATGTGCTGACGCAGGGTATTGCTTGAAGACTCACAGTGATAACCTCATGGGTCAACTAGCCTAACACACACACACACAGAAACTATTTTTCTGGGCTGGATATAAGAATGTTAGGCTCATTGAAGTGCTTCCTCTGGCATTTGCAAAAGTAGGGCAGCTTATTTGTATTTTTAATCTGCAAGTGATTCTATTATTAATAGAAATTTATCCCTGGCATAGCAGAAGACATTTAAAACAAGAAAGAGATAGAAAGCACTAAGAGAAGATAGTTATAGCCATACAGAAGAAAATTCAAACCTTTCTTTCTTTCTTTCTTTCTTTCTTTCTTTCTTTCTTTCTTTCTTTCTTTCTTTCTTTCTTTCTTTCTTTCTTTCTTTCTTTCTTTCTTTCTTTTTTTCTTTCTTTCTTTCTTTTCTTTCTTCTTTCTTGCTTTCTTTCTTGCTTTTCTTTCTTTCCTCTTTCTTTCTTCTTTCTTGCTTTCTTTCTTGATTTCTTTCTTGCTTTTCTTTCTTTCCTTTCTTTCTTTCTTTTTTCCTGTCACAAGATGATTTTCTATGTCAAGAAAGACAATTTTGGAGAAATATAAACTCATTGTGTCATTATAGATAGCCACGTGCATTTAATCTTGCTGGCTTTTTTTGCCTACTAGCTTGTAAGATGCATAAAAAGGCCCAAGTTCAAACTTCTATGAGACTTTTTCCTTGAAGTGTTTTGACAGGTGTTTAAGAGAACAGTGATTTATTTAGCATATGAACAAATTATATTTTCAGTCTTTTTTGAGGCAACAAAATAAATAACAGTAGACAGTATGAGAATTCAGAGAGACTTAATTATGTGCTTTTATTATTAGGAATCCTTTACTAGGTCTTGCATGCTAATTTCAAAAGAATTATATATGCTGCTAACATGTTGTTGAGGCTTCTGTCAAAAACTTACTCTCTCTTTTAAAAAATTTAGGAATTCTTTGAAAAGAAGAAGCTTAAGTCAAAGATGAATCTTCTGGGAGTATCATCTCCTAAAAGTTCAGCAGCCAGCTTAGACCTCCTCAATCTGTATGTTGTTGACCAGATAAAGCACAATACCAGTGAGTTTAGTACAACAGTCTTCTGACTTCACAGTTAACAGAATCAATTATCCTTAACTCCTGCTGCTAGTGTTTTAGTTCTTGTTCTTCCATTTAAAACTTAATGCTCAAATATGTCCTCTTTTATTTTTAAAATAAGAAAAGGTAAGTAAATGCAAAAAACTATGATTGAATAAAAAGTCAAGAATAAAAAGGGAAATCAAATAACCTTGGCTACTGCCTACTTCACCTTTAAATAGTTGTACACTTATGCATGTTCCTCATTCAATTTATTAATTTTACCCTGCATCCATTTCTTTTTCCCTTTGCCATTGAATGACCCATTTGTATTGCACTTCCTTTTTCATAACTTTTGGGAGGCATTTGAAATAGTCTGTCAGTTCTACCCAAAGTATTGTACATAAAATCCACCATTAAGCTCCTAAAGACATCCCTAGAACTGGAGTCCTAATTCTTTTGACACTGTCCCCCACAGCAAACTCCTGGCCAAGCTGTCAGCCCATGGCTTGGACAGCAACACTCTGAGCTGGGTTAGAAACTGGCTGGGGGTGAGCCCAGGGAGTGGTGGTAAATGGTGCCACATCCAGCTGGAGGCCAGTCACTAGGAGTGTCCCCCAGGGATCAGTGCTGGGCCCAATCCTATTCAATATCTTTACTGATGATCTGGACGAGGGGATTGAGTCCACCATAAGTAAATTTGCAGATGACACCAAGGTGGGAGCAGGTGTTGATCTGTTAGAGGGTAGGAGAGCTCTGCAGAGGGACCTTGACAGGCTGAACAGATGGGCAGAGTCCAACAGGATGGTGTTTAACAAGTCCAAGTGCCAGGTGCTGCACTTTGGCCACAACAACCCCATGCAGTGCTACAGGCTGGGGTCGGAGTGGCTGGAGAGCGGCCAGGCAGAAAAGGACCTGGGGGTACTGGTTGATAGTAGGCTGAACAGGAGCCAGCAGCGTGCCCACGTGGCCAAGAAGGCCAATGGCATCCTGGCCTGCATCAGGAATAGTGTGGCCAGCAGGAGCAGGGAAGTCATTCTGCCCCTGTACTCAGCACTGGTTAGGCCACACCTTGAGTCCTGTGTCCAGTTCTGGGCCCCCCAATTTAAGAAGGACATGGAGACTCTTGCATGTGTCCAGAGAAAGGTGAGGGGTTTGGAGCACAAGCCCTGTGAGAAGAGGCTGAGGGAGCTGGGGTTGCTTAGCCTGGAGAAGAGAAGGCTCAGGGGAGACCTTATTGCTCTCTACAACTACCCAAAAGGAGGTTGTAGCTAGGTGGGGGTTGGTCTCTTCTCCCAGGCAACCAGTACCAGAACAAGAGGACACAGTCTCAAGCTGCACCAGGGAAGGTTTAGGCTTGAGGTGAGGAAAAAGTTCTTCACCGAAAGAGTTATTGGCCATTGGAATGGGAGGTGGAGGAGTCACTGTCCCTGGAGGTGTTCAAAAGAGAATTGGACATGGCACTTGATGTCATGGTTTAGTTAGTCATGAGGTGTTGGGTGATAGGTTGGACTTGATGATCTTTGAGATCTTTTCCAACATTATTGATTCTATGATCCTTTATGTGTAGATGGCGTGTTTTGTGACATGGCTTAGTGGTGGACTTGGCAGTGTTGGGTTAACAGTTGGACTCTATGGTCTTATAGGGCTTTTCCAACCTAAATGATTCTGTTCTTATCTTTTGTAACATATTCATAAACTAGACCATAGAGAATGTGTTACCCTATACTCAGGAAGATCAGAAGGTGATGCAGGATGGCAACTGAGCCTGTCTACACACAGCAGCTGATCATAAACAATTTTTTAATATAATGCCATTTAGAACAGAGCTCTTGCAGTGCTAATCACGAAGAAAACAACAGCAAAAAAAATTTATGGGTTTAAACAGATTAAGAAACCAAAACCAACAGCTTTTGTACATTAATGAAAATTCAGGAAGCTCACAGTTCTCTCCAAGCCCAGAACTGATATTCCGAATAATTTCATTGCAGAGAACATGAGGAAACCAGTCCACATAGCTATCTCTGAACGTGCAAAAACATGTGTTAGGAGGCACAACATAGAGCTTCCCACATCACCGCAACGTACAAAGCATCTGTCCAACTTAGATGACATCCAGAACAGGTACTTGTATAAAATAGGCAGTAGTTAAGTTATAACAAAATTGTGGAAAAGGTATTTGGGGGAGTAAGTAAACATAAATATGCCATTCTAAGATGAAGTTTCAAAATCACTCCTGGCATTCCAGTGATACTCTTACTATGAGAAATGAATGCATTCTAAACAAAACCACACAAAGCAGAGATTTTGGTTTAATGCAATGCTTCTTTGCTCACGTCAGGTACATGTACTGAGTTTATCTCAAAGATTGGTCTCAAACAGCACTGTCCACTTAAACTGTTTTCCCATCCAACTTCAGATACCCTGAAGTGATTGACTCACACTGGATGCTCATAACTGCTTAGAAATCAAGCCTTTTTGTGATGTGTGGGAAAATATCCCTAAATTATTTTGAAAGGATGTTTTTAATCTTATAAATATTTTATCTTTTATTTCATGGGCTGTTTTTATTCATTTTACAAGATTACAAAAGCAAGTACTGGACAGCAGAAGGCAGCATCTTGCAGAGAAAGTAAAATACCAGCACAATGTAAGTTTATTGTTCTCACTGACATAAAGCTAAAAATGTGCAGCAATGACTATACTTTTAAACTGATTTTTCAAAAAGTGACCAAATTTCATGGATACTGAAACATGTGAAGTCTTCCACTCTAAGGCTATATTGATAATGTCATTTGCCAGTTGTATTTTGTATTTATTGCTGCTATTTTTTACATATTCCTGAAAGGATCTCCTTATTTTAGACATTTTTCCAAAATATTTAAGAATATCTGTGCTCTAAGCTAGTCACAAAAGACAAAGATTATGGGAAAGAGACTGAAATCAACAGCAGGTAAATGAAAAGCAATGTGTAGAAATGTGAAACGATGAAATGTGGGAAGCATAGACAGAAGTGACTCTTGAAGAGGAACCTAAGTACAAGTCTCAGTGGATACAACTGAGAAGCCCATATACTCTTTGAGGATACTGTAAAAATCATTCCTCTAGATGGAATTTAGGCTTTTGTTGTTGTTGTTGCTGTTAATGACCCATTCCACTGTTGCATAAACCCCCCAGTAAACAAACAAAAAAAATCTTACTCAAGTAAGGGAATGTGTCAGAAGACATTTAGTTTAGGTTACTCAGACTTCCTTCACTGACTCCTGCTGTTCATAGTCAGTGGGACTTTGCAGAAAAGATGCTACCACAGTATTGTTCTGTATGTTCTCGGCCCAATCATATTTCCAAAGTATGTTTTCCTGGACTGAGAAAGACAGATGTTTTTCTGGTGTTAGAAATCCCTTTCTTTTGAGTCAGAAAGAAATACTTAGTATGGGTTAAAACTTTAGCCACCTAATGCGTTTCACCAAGATCACCACTATTTTCAGATATCATATTAAGTCAGCCTTCCCTTATGGCTCTGTTTCTTGAAGACAGAAAGGACATATTTCAGATTTAGTTTGACTAGACATAACAGATCACAATGATAGCTAAGTTTCTCCTCAGCCTTTGCTTGTATACTTCGCTAAATTGCATCCGTTCATCAAAACACAGGATAATGCAGTGTGAACATACAGAAAGCTAATTTAATGTATGGATCAAAAAAATAAAGTCTAAGGCCTTCATGTTGCAAAGAACTATTTAAAAATATTCATCAATCGAAGTATATGCAGTTTAATTAAGACTTAACCCCTTTTTGAGCAGAAAGAGAGGCGATAAAATACATAATCTTTCTGAAAACTTACACTTTGGTGCTGCCAAGATTTTGCACTCCATTAGTAGTTTGTGCTGCTTTCACTGGGTAGGCCAGATTACAGACCTTACTTCCATGTTGCTGTGGATACAGTGACATTTCTAGCATTTTGCTTTCAAATGTCTCCTTGTCTTCTGATCTGCTTGGAATAGAATCATAGAATTGTTTCCACTGAAAAAGACCTTTAAGGTCATTGTGGCCAACCATTATCTACTGCTACCAAGTTTGGTGCTAAACCATAACCCATAACACCAAGAGCTTTCAACCTGTGTGTTGAGGTTGGGTTTGTGGACCAAAAATCTAATCTCTTAGTTCAGGGAAGAATGCAGCTTCTTAGCATTGTGAGTATCACAATATGCTGGAGTTCTCTCCTCAATGACCTAAAACAGTTTTCATTTTACTGCTGAAGAACCAAGTCATGAGATTGTTTACCCATCCACCTAAAGCTAAAAATGTATTTATTATCCATCTCTCCTCAGGGTGTCATGTGTGTGCATGCTTCAACTTAAATAGATACTTATGTGTTTCCCTGAAATAAGCTCTTCTGTTGCCTTATGTTTTTCAAGAAAAATTAATCTCAGAATACAGGAAATTTTCTCTTGCATGTGGTATATGTGCAGAGAAGTAAAAGATATAGAAGAGTTTGATTATTTTGAACTTTATGCTTGCATCAAAACAGTTTTAAATAAATAAAATGTCTGTTATGTTTTGTCTAGTTATCACAAGTAACAGAATTAAAGTATGATAACTCTAGTATGGATCATGGAGACAACACAGCAAGAACTTTTAGTGCTTGTCCATTGTCCCCTTCTGGGTTTTGGTCCTCTGACTGTACACAACTTTCAGAAGAAAATTTCAACACAAACCTAATGGGCAGCGCTTCAGATCAGACTTGTGAAAAGAAGCAGCAAAACCAGGTCTGATAAATACTTTGTCATTTCCACAGAACTATTTTGTACTAACTCTCATTAGTAAGAATTAGTGTGATGGTGGAGATAATAATGAATAATCTGTGTGATTCTGTGAGCACTTCTTGGGACCTGGTTGCAGTGAATATTCTCTGTATACAAATATTTTTCTTTTAGTTTATATTTCTTTTAGTATTATTTTCTTGGGATGAAATACAGTTAACGAGCTTTTGTTCACTGATCTCTCAATATTGCTAATCTTTGTAGAGAATTAGTCACATACTGCTGGCTTTCTTTTGTTTCTGGCTTGTAAAGTTGGTTAAAGAAAGCTGAAATATATGTAAAAATATGTTGTAACTACAGCTTTGCACATTTAAGTACAATTAGTATAACTGGGTATCTTATGGTCCTAGGTGATCACTGAGACTTAATGTGTAAACATGCATAGTTCTTACAGTATTCTCAGTGCTCCAAAGAGGATTGAGAAAAGCCTTTTTAACTCAAGTTAAGTTTAAGGCATGATTGAAGGTTATTTGTTTTGAAGCATGCTACTGGTTTTCTTTTTTGTTAACTTTGGGGTTCTTAAAAGACTAATCCTTAGAAAAGTAATAGCAAATGCAATATGCTTCATTTTTAGAAAACATATTATTTATCAAAAATAATAACATTAATTTCACATGAATCACTGTGGTGTTTCAAAGTCTAGAGGTAAGTGAGGAAGAAGTATGTCAGGGCTTCAGAAGGGTAGATGTTGGGCTGTTCAAGGAAGGGGTAAGCAGAAACCCACTGGAGGCTGACCTGAAGGTAAAAGGAGCCCAAGAAAGATGTTTTCAAAACAGGAGGACAGTCCATTTCAATGTGCAAGATAACAATTAGGTCCTGGAGGTCAGTTTGGCTGTATCATGGAACTCCTGACTGAGCTTGAATACAAAAATCAAGTGTGGAAGGAGGGATGGGCAATCCAGGAAGAATACAGAAGCATCCCCTGAGCTTGAAGTGGGTGCCTTTAGAATAGTCATAGCTGAAACTCACAACGGGTGAGAAAGGCAGAAAGGACTTTCTACAAATATGTCAAGAAAAGACACCCAAGGAAAATGCTGTTCACAGCTAAATAAAGTTGAGACCTAGTAACAAAGGACACGGGAAAGGCTGAGGCACTCGACATTGCTTTAGGCTTTTCTGAGAAAGTCTGTTCTCTGGGATATCTCTGGGCTCCGTAGAGAGTTTGGGAGAGAGTGGTACAAAAACTGTAATGAGGAATCCTTAGTAAATAAAGAAATACACGGGACTGGACAGGGTGCATATTGAGGGATTTGGACGATATCGCTGCAGGGCAGATGTCTATCTTCTTTGACAGGCTATGGTGATCAGGAAATACACAAATGTTATCTCCATTTGCAAAAATGTAAGCACAAGTTGGGGAAGTATCATTTTGCTTCTGACCCTGAATGGATTATGGAGCTAGTCCTCCCAGGGGCTATTGCAAGGTACATGAAGAACAAGAAGGTGACTGGGGACAACCATGATATAAATTTACCAAGGCCATACTGTGTTTGATGAATCTGTTTGTCTTCTATGATGAAATTATTAGCTCTGTGAATAAAGGAACAGCAGCAGGTATTATTTACCTTGACTTTATGAAGACTTTTGAAAAGGTTTCCCATGGGATCCTGTTAGCCAAAGTGGGGAGATATGAACAAGACGAGTGGACAATAAGACGGGTAAAAAATCTGGCTGTTACCATTCCATCAAAGTAGTTGTCTGTTGGTTGAAGTCTAGTTGACTACAGGTCAGAAATATCAGAGATCCTCAGAGATTGATACCAAGTCCAGTAACCTCTTAATTAAAGAGTTGGACAGTGGTACAGATTGTATCCTCAGCACCTCAACAGGTTCGTACATGACACCAAATTGGCAGAATGATCATTACAGCAGCAAGGCTGCTATTCAGAAGGATCTTGACAAGAAGGCGGCTACCAGGAACTTCATATAATTTGGCATGGAGAAGCATAAAACCCTTCACCTTGGGACAAAAAAACCCATACATCAGTGCAGGTGGAAATAGGTTGAGTAGGCAGCAGTTTGGCAGAGAATGACTTGAGGTTGCTGGTGGACAACAAATTGTATGTGAGCCACCAGGGTGCCCTTGTAGCTGCAAACACCAACCACAAAAAGAGCTGTGTTAGAGAATACCCAGCAGTCATAGGCAAGTGATTATTTCCCTCTAAGCAGCATACGTGAGAACACAGCTGAAATACCGTGTCCAGCTCCAGAGAGAGATCAACAAACCTTAACAAGAACAGCGAAGGGGCACAAAATTTGTTAGGGAATTGGAGCACACAATCAATGTGGAGAGACTGAGAGAAGCGGGCTTTCATAGCCTGAGAAAGGGAAGGCTATAGGGGTGTGGGCTGAACTAATTGCCATCTCCCACTGTCTGAACAGTTACAGATGGGACAGAGACAGAGGTACACAATGAAATGGCAAGAAGTAAAACTTCAAGTTTTGACATCGGACATAATGTTTACATAGGAAAAAGATATTGTAGCTAAGCACCAGAAGAGGTCATCCAAGCAGGCTGTGGAATCTCAGTCCTAAACAATCCTGAACAGTCTGGCCTAACCTTGTAGCTGACCCTGCTTTGAGCAGGTTGGACTAGATACCTCTTGGGGTTCCTTCTGGAAAACAGCTGTCTATGATTATGTGACTTTCAGTGGCACTTCAGCTTGTTACAGACTATCAAGCTTGTTCACACTATGGGAGGACGCAGTGCTAAAAGGAGAGTTTTCATAGCAACAGTGAAATGCAAACATGGAAAAGTATGGGTTATGCAGAATTCAGCTGGGCTGTGAGGAGTTTTAGGCTTCTACTGTAGAGATAAAAAGTAAAAATTGTGGGAAAGCATGTATATTGTTTGCAAGCCCAATGTTAAACATTTTTAAACACATTAAATGTTTAATCAGAGTTTGACAACTTCTACTGTTTTCTCAGCCAGGAAATAGTTCTGATCAAGACACTTGGACTACAAAACCTCCAAGTCAATGTATTTTCAAAGAGTCTGATACAGTGCCTCTGGACATGTTTAAGCCATTGCATAGGTAGGCAGTGATTTTGCATTAAAGAGTGAAGTAACAGACAGGTTTAAGTATAAAAACAAAACAAAAGCTAAGATAACCTGAAGATTATTGCCGCTTGGTTTTCCACTCACCTTTGGTGCTTTTTGAATAGAAATTAAATTAAATGGAAAGACTGAACACAGCAAGCTATTTCCATTTGTTGAAGGGCAGCAAAATGTGAATTTTAGGTAGGTGCTTGGACCCATGATGTATTTTTTATTCATTATTTCCTCATCTACTGTTTACTTCTATTTATCATTACAAAATGCTCACCTGGAGTGAAGAAGGAGCCTCTGAATTGCTTCACAAAATGATTTTACCTTCTTCACATAGACCACAGCACTTACAGGATGACCAGGGGCTCAGGCCTAGCCAGCATGGATTTAGGAGGGGCAGGTCCTGCCTGACCAACCTGATCTCCTTCTATGATCAGGTGACCCGCCTGGTGGATGTGGGGAGGCCTGTGGATGTGGTCTACCTGGACCTCAGCAAGGCCTTTGACACCGTTCCCCACAGCAAACTCCTGGCCAAGCTGGCAGCCCGTGGCTTGGACAGGAGCACACTGCGTTGGGTTAGGAACTGGCTGGAGGGCCGAGCCCAGAGAGTAATGGTGAATGGCACCACATCCAGCTGGCGGCCTGTCACTAGTGGTGTGCCCCAGGGATCAGTACTGGGCCCCATGCTCTTCAACATCTTTATTGATGATCTGGATGAGGGCATTGAGTCCATCATCAGTAAATTTGCAGATGACACCAAGCTGGGGGCAGCAGTTGATTTGCTGGAGGGCAGAGAGGCTTTGCAGAGGGACCTCGACAGGCTGGACAGATGGGCAGAGTCCAATGGCATGAGATTGAACACATCCAAGTGCCGGATTCTGCACATTGGCCACAACAACCCCAGGCAGTGCTACAGGCTGGGGTCAGAGTGGCTGGAGAGTGGCCAGGCAGAGAGGGACCTGGGGGTGCTGGTTGATTGTAGGCTGAACATGAGCCTGCAGTGTGCCCAGGCAGCCAGGAAGGCCAGTGGCATCCTGGCTTGCATCAGGAACAGTGTGGCCAGCAGGAGCAGGGAGGTCATTGTGCCCCTGTACACTGCACTGGTTAGGCCACACCTTGAGTACTGTGTCCAGTTCTGGGCCCCTCAGTTTAGGAAGGATATTGACTTGCTGGAACGTGTCCAGAGAAGGGCAACAAAGCTGGTGAGGGGTTTGGAACACAAGCCCTACGAGGAGAGGCTGAGGGAGCTGGGGTTGCTTAGCCTGGAGAAGAGGAGGCTCAGGGGAGACCTTATTGCTCTCTACAACTACCTGAAGGGAGGTTGTAGCCAGGCAGAGGTTGGTCTCTTCTCCCAGGCAACCAGCACCAGAACAAGAGGACACAGTCTCAGGCTGCGCATGGGGAGGTTTAGGCTGGAGGTTAGGAAGAAATTCTTCATAGAAAGAGTGATTGCCCATTGGAATGGGCTGCCCGGGAGGTGGTGGAGTCACCTTCACTGGAGGTGTTCAGGAGAAGACTTGATGGGGTGCTTGGCTGTATGGTCTAGTTGTTGGGTGGGTTGGATTGGTTGATGGGTTGGACGCGATGATCTTGAAGGTCTCTTCCAACCTGGTGTATTGTATTATTATTGTATTAAGTGTCTTTTAAAACTGTTCTGGGAAGGTTTCTGTAAGTAGAGGACACTACTTTCTCATTGAAGTTCTCTAGGATCTTTTTATCTAGTTTCAAGTATTTGCTGATCAAAACATTACAGAATTTTTCTGCAATAAGTGTTTTCAGTACTATATTTCAGTTTTCAAGTTTCAATGATATCATTGCTCAAAATCTGTGAAAGAAAGGGCATCTTCTGATTGGCTGCATTTGCCAGTTCTCTGTGCTTCAGAAGCCTCTCAACTTTCTCTCAGATTTTCTGTAAGGTCAGTCAGCAGATCAAGTCTAGAAAAAAAGAAGTGGAAATGTTAGCTTAAGAACCAAGTATGATGCTAGCATGATAGCATCTTCAAATCACTGCTGTGAGAAGTGGGGTAGGGGAAGTATGGATGAAACAAAATGTCTGACTGGTCTCCCAACAGTGAAAGAGAAAAGTCCGTGCCAGATTAGGTTTACTGACCTCCAATGCAAATTGAAGTCACTTGCTGAAGAGGCCTGTAATTAAGCAGTACACAGGACTTATTATGAGCTTTAAATACAGGAGAGAACTGCAGTCTTGAAAAAAACTGTTTTTTCTGAACAGAAGCTGTCTTCTGCTTTTCCTTTTGTTATTGTTTTTCCCCAAGGTGGCCTTCTTTGGTCAGCTGGTGGAGCAGCAGTGACATGCTATGGCTGATTTTGTAAATCATACTTCCCTACTCAGGAGGATGTGCTCCATCTATTTGTATGTTTAGAGACATAACAAAAGAGCATCCCTTTGATTCAACCCCACTATAAAGTGGAAATAAAGTACAGGTAGATTTTTTCAGACGTTTGGGACAAAAGCAAGAGTGATGAGCAGTAAAGCCTTTGAGATTTTTATCATCAAGTTATCATAATTTGTTGTGTTAGCAGTTAGCATTTTGCCTTTTTTATGTACTAAGCAGACTGTTTTTTTCTTTTCTACCCTGCTTCCACCTCACCCCCCACCCCCAGGCTACTCTATGTGAATTCTGCCAGGAAGAATCCAGTGATAATGACCAGTAACAAATCAGAAACCAGTGAAGGATTAAAAGAACCAGTATTTGATGTTGTGAAAGAAACTGCAGAAGCTCCCCAAGATGGAAATGATTATTCCTTTCTGGCACTGTTTGAAGATGAGAGCCAACTAATCCACAAAAATCCTTCCACACAGCATTTTAATCCTTTTGTTAATGAAAGCAATGCTGCCATTTTTTTAGTTGATCCTGATGATAGACATCAAATGGCCAACAGAAATTATCTGTATCATACTAGAGAGGCATATCCTGCAATCAATGCAAAACCCCATTTTGTAGACAGACACCTTGAAGGCATTTTTACAGCTCCAGAACAAGTTCTGTTTAAAAGTAACAATGTCTCAAGTGTAAGGGACAAGATAACTGTTGAGCTTCACCACCTGCAGGGACAGCACTATGTCACAGCCTCTGAAAGGAAAGAAAAGCCTGCAAACCTTGAAAAACTTGGTGTGTGCTGGTAATTTAAGGTCATAAATTCTAGGTTTTATTCTCCTTTTAAAGACATCTATTTTTATAACCAGGGATGTGTTTGCCCTGGCCAAAACCATGTCAGGATGTAGTAATTTAATTTAAGATTCTATTATTTAAATTATTTTTAAAGACTGACAGAGTCCTTTGTTTTCAAATTGCATTTGTGCTATTGCATTTTAAAATCAAGGGCTACTTCTTGTTTTAGAGGCATTTGCTTATCGCCATGATCAGCAGATTAATGTGAAGGAGAATGGGCAGAACTATTCAAGAAAAAAAGGTGAGTTCCATAGAAATTTGTTTATTAACTGGTGGTAACTGCAGAGACCTTGCTGGATTAAAGAAATCCGGCTAAGTGGACATGAAGGCAAAATTCTAAACAGAATAGAATAGAATAGAATAGAATAGAATAGAATAGAATAGAATAGAATAGAATAGAATAGAATAGACCAGGTTGGAAGAGACCTTTGAGATTATCATGTCCAACCCACCATCCAACACCACCTAATCAAATAAACCATGGCACCAAGCACCCCATCAAGTCTCCTCCCAAACATCTCCAATGATGGTGACTCCACCACCTCCCGGGCAGCCCATTCCAATGGGCAATCACTCTTTCTATGAAGAATTTCTTCCTAACCTCCAGCCTAAACCTCCCCATGCGCAGCCTGAGACTGTGTCCTCTTGTTCTGGTGCTGGTTGCCTGGGAGAAGAGACCAACCTCTGCCTGGCTACAACCTCCCTTCAGGTAGTTGTAGAGAGCAATAAGGTCTCCCTGAGCCTCCTCTTCTCCAGGCTAAGCAACCCCAGCTCCCTCAGCCTCTCCTCGTAGGGCTTGTGTTCCAAACCCCTCACCAGCTTTGTTGCCCTTCTCTGGACACGTTCCAGCAAGTCAATATCTGTCCTAAACTGAGGGTCCCAGAACTGGACACAGTACTCAAGGTGTGGCCTACAGAATTACTGAGGACCCAAATTTTCCCGGTGAAAATTGTAATGAATAATGTGAATAAGCTTACGCACAGGTAACCTCTTTATACCATTGTCCTATGACAAGGAGTAGAGAAAGACTGCTTCATGGAAAAATATTGGGTCTCTGAAGCTAAGCTGTTGCTCTGAGTTGCCCTCTCAAGGACCCTGTCTCCCTCCACTGGCTACAGAGGAAGTAAGTTAGTGCCTTCCCTGGGTTGAAGTTAATGTCTTCCCTGGGTTGAAGTTAGCATATGTAAGTGCCCCACGTTTTAACAATGGATGGTTTTATCAACGACGCCTTCCACTTCACAAAGCAGCAATTCCTTCTGTCATCTCTCATACCGTATTTTGCATTTCAACAGAAGTGAAGTTTGTGAAAAACACATACTTGGTGTGAAATCTCAGGTTCAGAATTACATTATCTCAATAGTGGGAAGCATTTAATGGTTGCTGAAGACAAAATAAAAATTAAAGAGAAAAAAAAAAAACACAAACGAAACACCCAAACCAAACCAAAATACTACAGGAGGAGAAATCACTTACCAGAGAATGCTGTGTTTGTACCCTTCAGTGATGATGAGTCTGTGAAAGAATCAAAAGAACCAGCCTGGAGACTGAACCAGCTGTTTCAATTTGAAGAGGTAACTATTTTAAGAGAATTCCCGCTGCCCACCCCCCCAACCTACTGTTTGCACCATTCATTTTAAGTGGAGAAGGAGTGTCCACAACAGTCAGAAACTGAATTTAGCTTCACTGAATTAACTTCTGTGGAAGCTTCTTTTCTGTCATGCTTTATATATGGAGTCCAGAAAGAGCAGCTTCTAGTTTAGTGCTTCAGATAGAGAGCCTTTACAGGTCCATAACTGACATGGTTTGGTTCACACCTAAGGTGACGCCTGAAATACATTAGTTACTCATTAAACTTTAGAACTGGATTCTGCAGGCAACGCTCTGATATGGTGTGCAGGACCATTCAGTATTATAAAGGAGCTTTATGCCAATATACATATAAAAAAATCTTCTAGATATTTTGCCAAAATTACTCAGGTACATACAGTACTGCTATGGGGTTTTGTACATTTGTGTGATACAGAAACTGAAAGTTCCTCACTTAACCCAAGGTGCTGATCCAGCTGAAATCTCACTATTAACACAATTATTTTTAAAAGTTCACAACAGCACAAGAGAAAAAGTCTATGTTTGAAATTACTTCAAAGCTTCACCAGAGGCAGAAGGGTAAGTGACATTCACACATTATTAATTTTAAAAAATCAAATTTTTCTCTGTATGTAACTGGAAGTTACTTCTAAAGCCAGGGAGAAGTGTCTGGGTCTTTCTTAGGATGTTACTTTTGATGAGGGCTTGTATTTTGGTTCATACAGCACCATAGAAAGATGACTAGTCTTACCATGTAGTTAAGAATTATCCATGTTTGCTTTTCCTTGAAGAGATAAATTCAGGTTAACTTCTCTCTGGTGAGCGTTACAGATGTATTTTTCACTGCCCCACTTCCTTCAAAGTTGTCCCCTAAACTGAAAAGCCATCTCTGAATGTAAAGGGTAACTACTAAAGAAAAACCAAACCCTGAGAAAGGTCTAGACTATTAATCTGGACACAAGAACTCATGCTTACTAATATCTCCGTAAAGTAAAAGTGCTAAGTAAATGCCAGTAGTTTTATGTCTTTGTATTCCTGCAGACCTCTGTTGATTGGAAAAAAAAAAATCTTGGTTTTTTCCATCATGTTTTTTACATTAACTAATATCTTCATTAGATGTTTGGCATGTGTCTTTTTACTGGTACAGTCTTTCCTAATTGTTATTCTCTTCCACTCCACTATATGCTATCTTTCCACATGTGGTCAGAGAGAAGGAGTCATCTGGGAGATCCATGTCCTTTTTGCTCAGGTCAGCTGTGCTGGCCACATTTCTGAGCAGATCTCTCAAGGGTCTCCAAGAAAAAAACGTGTAACTTGTAAGGCAGCCAATGCATGCCAGAGTTTACTGCATTCTCTCCCTGTCCTTGCTCTGCAGAGTCCTTCCTCCTTTTGGATAGCACTGTTCTGCTGCTGATAAACAGCAGAGCTGAAGCTCTGGGGCACCCATCTTACACTTTCTGTTACGGTGTTTTGTCCTCAGAGGAGAAGAACTGGCCACTACCAGGAACTGGGTTGGCATCACTAACACTTTATTCTTTAAACGGTATCTTAAAACTGCATCAGAAATAGTAATGTTTAATTCTACATGCTGTACTTGAGAGTTGGATGTTTGGAGAATTTTTGGGGGAAACTCCTTTCTTTCCTTTTCATCTTGTTTTTCAGGTGTGGAGTCAACACTCAGCAGTCAGTATCCTAACTATAATTCAAGGCAAACAGAGAGCTGTTTCAGCTGTAGTCCTGACAGGGTGAGTACTGACCCTTTATGGGTTAACCTGAATGATATTTGTATGTCTGAGTGCATCTAAGGGTTGATGCAGATGGAATCCTATTAATGGTTTTGTCCTCTGTGTGAGGAAGACAAGAAAAGATTAGCTGTGAATTTTCTTAAGTAGTTTAACAGATATGTGGTCTGGTCTCTTCATTTTATCAGACCATGTGGAATCACAATAACATGACTGTGAGAAGATCTTGCACATGTTTTCTACAACAAATATTAGGAGCACATCCTTGGAGAAAGAACTAATAAAAACCCATACAGCCAAACCCCAGACAGCTCTGGCCTTTCTGCTTGTTTCATTAACTTAGTCATTAGTTAGCACTTAGTTACTGAACTATTTAAATGATGACATTCACTCAATCCTGTTCAAACAGTCTGAAGTGGAAGACACAGCCAAAAAGAAGGAATATTTGAATGATCAGTCCTTGAAGACTGATGCCAACCTAGCCTCAGCCTCAGCAAGCACAGAGCCCCCTAGGACCTCCCACACCAGAACTGCGCCTCTCCAACCCAGCAATATTTTGACTACAGATGAAGCAAGCCCTCTCCAGGAGAATGTTTCTATTTCACATGCCACAAAGGAGGAAAACAAAACCCATGCTGCCCCATCTGAGGGCATCTCATTACACCAAGCCCTTAAAAGAGAGCATGTCACTCACCGTACCTGGTGTGATGATTGGTCACAGACTGAGAGCTCTGTTACAGAAGTGAAGAAAGTGGATGTTGCCACCCAGTGTGGCACCATGCAGGTGTGCAGCTGTGGGAGCTCCCTCCCCTCTGCCTGCAGTCCAGGGCGGGTCCCTCCTCCCAGCATTGCAGGCACCACCAGAGGGCACAAAATGCAAGCCCATGAGGATCAGCAGCCTGTGGGCATGGGCAGCGTGCCAGGAATAGAAGTGTTTGCTTCTGAAGCTGAGTATCTGAGCTTAGCCGGCAGAAGGACTTTAGAGGTGCTGAATTACATTGATACTATGAAGGAAAGAGATAAGCAGTGACCAACTAGAATGTCATGTAAGTAATACAGATGTTCCACCCTGGTCTCAGAGTGTTTCATTTAATTGGCACATGGTGATTTTTCTAGCCTGGTTAGACAAAATATTCTTTCACTGTTTGTTTGCTTTAAATTATTATTAACTGTGAATCTCTATCTACCTGCTATTGCTCACTATGTTTTTCTATAAATCTCCAACTGTTAACATAGGATGTTACAATAGTCTAGTAACTATAAACCATAGGAATTAGATTGCTTTCACACCATATATTCATAGGATTCTGTAGTTTGAGATTGACTTTGCCACTCTTGAAGGTTGCAGAAAGATTCTCTTTCACTTCAAAATATATTTGATGCGGCTCTTAGTTCAGAACTATTATCTGATTCTTATCCATTTTTAACAGACAAACTAGCCTTTGACACATGTTTCTGCTAAATACAAATATGGTAAACGACAGAAAATTTACACCTGCACACAGAGAAGAGAATATAATTTAAAGAGAGATAATTTATTAAGTTTTATAAAAGCTTTTATCAAGCTTAATTTTCCTTTCATTGCAGATCTATTCTCTGGCTGTTATTACTGACAATTCTTTTATGTGTTTCTGTATTTTGCCTGCAGAGTAAAAATCTGGAATGCTTTCCTTTCAATGTTTGTTTGAAGTGTCAAATCACAACAAATAAAGGTTTCTGATAATATGGTTTCTTGGTTATTTTTTTCCCCCCTAAAAAAGTTCCTAGCAAACATGGCAGGCAGACTCACTCTGTTACTGGCTTCTTCTACTTAGATATCTGCACACTTTTACTATCTATACCACCTATAGCTATAGCTATCTGTATCTACATCTAATCTGTATCTCTCCCTTGTGTGTGTATAAAAGGATGTGTGTATTAAACAGTGTTAGCGAGCTGACTGTGTGCAGGGATCCTGTTCATTACAACGGAGCTTGTGCATAAGCTATTCCTTAAAGAACGCAGGAGATTTGCTTTTACAAGGTTAATATGTGGTGATTTCTCACTTGGAGACAGCTCTCAAAATATTCACTGCACTTATTCCCACCAGATTAGCTTCTTTCATTTCTACATTTTGTAATAGAAAGTTTTGCAGATGAAGGGATGTGTGTCACTCAGCCCACGTGAGACCCATTGCCCTTCTTTTTGTTCTCATCACTGAACCAGTGCCTGTGTTTTCTGTTGGCTTTCATTGTTGAAGTTAAGAGCCATTTTTAAAAAGGTGTTTATTACTTGATAGTTTGCAAGTTTATAGCTATGCCATTTTAAAAATAGCATCTTGGAAATTTCAGTGAACTTTTCTGGACTTGGAAGAAAATAGCATTGTCCTTTGTGTATATAAATTGCACACATGGGGGAAGTGGTTTGCACAGCTGAACTTCTGAAATGGGCAACATTTAGCCAACTCACTGTCTGCTTCCCAAGGCTTGGCATAAGCAGATTTTCTTTTCTTAGGTTACCTCAATTTATTGTCATAGTGACCTCCCTGGTAATTTTTTTATCTGAAACTGCAATGTTCATCATCTTCACAGGAGCTACAATTTACTTAACAGCTATGGTGTGCTGGAAGCTCAGCCATTATTGGTGGTTTGCAACAGACAGTTCATTCAGTGTTATGAAGCCCATTCAGATTGAGCCACACCAGTAGCAGCCCTGGTGGCCTGAATTAGGGTATCTCTAAGGCATGTTCTTTCCCAGCAGTCTCCTGTGCCCACTGCGTGCCCATCAGCCTTTCCAGTGGCATGTATCCAGCCTCATGGCCCTCCCCACAGCTGACACCATTACAACTTGCTTGGTCTGCCAGCATCCTGCAATATGCTGTGGCAGAGGCTAGTGAACAGCATGTTACGGCTAAAGACCCCAACACTGCACACCTTAGGTTTGAGGGATGGTTATTAGATTGGCAGATGTAAAATTCCCATGTGGCCAGATTGTTCTCTGGTGGATGTGCTTAGGGAGATGCTGAAGTGACCCAGCCCAAGGTAAACTGTCACTAACTTGTAATGGAAGTTATGTTCCTGATTTCTGTCAGGACTGGGACTTGGAAATTTTGCTTTGCTTTCCAGCGAAGTCTAGTTCAGGCAGACACTCCTGGTCTGCAGAGCCTGCCTCTGAGTGGGACATGTTCCCAGTCTGCTCCTGTGAACCTATGAGAGAAACAATGCAGGTGAGAACTGAGAAAAGAGAGCCAGTTGCACCCTATGGATGTGAATGAACAATACCTCTTTACTGTTATCTCTCATAACTGAGAGCCTTCCAGTAGGTATATTTAATTTTCACTTCAGCCACTAGTATAGAAACTCTCAAAACCAATCTGGTAGCAGCCTAGATTGCATCATTTCCCAGTAAGGACTGAAATGACACAGCTCAGTGCAAGACACATTTTCTCACTGGCTGCATGTAAGAGCTGCATACATGTCACTAATGCAATAATTCTCCACCTGGGATATATCAGTCACTGTAGATAATTGTGTTCCAAAGCCTCTGTAAGAGAGCATCCAATTACCTTAACAATTTTTACCTGTAATTGCAAAGCACTTGGAAGAAACAAAACTCTTTGTAGCTCTTTGTATACTGCCAGAGATGATGAATAAGCAGCATCCTCTTTTCAGCCACTACAGAAACATTTTAAGGTATTTAGCTGACTATTATTGCATTAGAAGAGAATTGTGCTTTCTCCTTATCGCAGCACCACTCTCCCCCTCTGCTCAGGGGTGTGTGACTGAGTTTAGTTTAATAGGGATCTCCCCTCTATCAGAGGGAGCCTCAGACTGTGTTTTCTTCAGCTGACACTTCAGTAGCTGATGCTATTAATCCACCCTGCCAGCCTGGGAGGTACGAGTACCTAGATGCCAGGGAAAGCAGTGGGGAAGCCATGTAGCATCAGAGACTGGTTCTGACTGCAGTCACATCTTGTGACAGGGCACACTGTTGTGCCAGGCATCCTGGACAAAACAAAGGAACTCGTCAGGAGCAGTGAGATTGGTTTTGAAGCCATCATGCCATGAAAAGATTTAAAATAAACCCCAATTTCACAGCAAGGCTTTACACCAAACCATCACCTCCCAGCAGGATTTGGCCACTTGCTGCAGGCCACAGCTGCTACTTTGGAGACAGAGAAATCATCTGGTATTTGCAGGATGGCAAATTATATGACTGCCAATGACCTCCCCTTCTGCAGTTATGGCGACACTGACACTGAGTGAAGGATTCAGGTGGACAACCTGAACACAGGATTTGGTGACAGCTGGCTTGGGATGAAAGGTCTTACCAGCCTCATCTGTGAAAATGGCTTTGAGAAAAAGGAAAGGCAGTGGGGGTGGGAGTGCAATCACCACAGCAGTGTCCAAGACGAATGGTGAGACATTTAGGACATGTCAGGAGGGGTGGCATTAGCCCCAAGTTTTGCAATAGAAACTAGGACATAATTGTGGAGAACAGCACGAACACAAATGCAGGTCAGCTGTGCTACAGGACCCTGTTCACTACAGCACCCTGTTCACTACACACACTTCATGCGTTGCCTGGTGGTGTCTGAACCAGGCCATTTCATGTGCCTTACTGTGGGGTTTGGGCATGCTGGGAGCCTGTGCTGCACTATTGTCCCCTCTCATGTTCCAGGACACCCACCATGCTCCTCCCTCAGGGCATCCATGTCCACTGCAGCAGCACTGAGTGCCTCTTCCTTGGGAGAGTGGAGAACTCTTTCCATCAGGGATCTGGGGGTGATGATGAACTATGCCAGTAACACAAAATCAGGAACATAGTAAGGAGTGACACTGACAGAGGCAACAAACAAATTATCGGCATTTGGGTTCATCTGAACAAAATGCACCCCAAAGTGACTATTTTGCCATGGATTTCAGCTGGTTGCTTGATCAGCTGGTTCTCTCTATCAGGAGAAAGGATGAGATATCATTCATTTTGGGTCAAGCAATGTGCTCGAAGTGCAACAGCTGAAGAGCCCAAGTACAATTGTGCAGGGAGTTCTGCATGGGCATCAGGAGCTGGAGGAACACTAGTTCAGGGGATGGTCACTGGCAGGTCTCCTTGACCAGTCCAGTGCAACTCACTGGGCACAAGTGAGATAAGAGAAAAGAGAACTTTTTTCTTTTTTTACACTTGCCTGTAACTTCCTCACCTACTTCCTACAAACTGGAAAAACCTTGACAGTCAGCACTTCATGCCAGGCACGAAGCAAAGGACACACAACACTGCACAGCCAGCTTTGGTTCAGATGCAGCACCACCCAGCTTTGGTGCCTGAGGAGTCTGATACTGAAGATGCACTAAGATTTAGGAGTGAGCACTGCTACTGTCTGCAGTTTGATTCTGCAGATGGCACAATCCAGTTGGCAGAAATCAATCCATCACTAGTTGTTTTGTGATAACAGCTGGAGCAGCGGGAAATAGAAGAAAGCAAAAAAATTGAGTGTTTGACAGCTTTTCATTATCCCACAAAGCTGCCATGTGATTTTTGGTGACAAGTAATCTGAACCACAGCCACTCATCACCTTTATAATCACTATCAGCCAGAACCCTAAAAACATAACCTGTCAGTGCACAATTATTAGCTTACCCTCTCCCCTCTGGGAGATAAGCATCACAGTTTCCTGCTGCTAGAGTCTCCCCATCAGCCGCACTGCTGCCCGCTGTGATTTCTCTGCATCCCAGAAAAAAGCCACAGCTCAGTCAGAGACAACTCTGGACCTCACAAGAATTCAATCATGGTACCTGCAGTAGGTGGAGGTAACAGGACCAATTTTCACTGTGTCAGGCAGCTGCAGTTCCTCTGCCACACTGAGGAGCACAGGGAGGGCGATTGCCAGCATGGCACAGCCACGATTGTGCTGCTCTTTGTTAAGCATCAAACTGGCTAAGGAATTTTTTTAATAAAAACACACAGAGTTAGGATATTTCCCAATTAGCAAATAGCAACTTCTGGCATTTCCCCAGTCCATAATCAAGCCTGAAGGTATAAACTGCTGTCACAAACTAGTCTGTGTGGGAAACCCATGGTGGGACACTGGGAGAGTCGCTGGCTCTGCACAGCTGTATCCATCTAGGAAGGAAGGAACACTTGTCTGGTGTCCCATCATCACAGAATCCCTCTCTGATTTGAAACATACCATATTAAGATCAAATTCAGAGTTATTCTTACTTACCCTTCACTTACTTCAGGCAAGCCTATGGGCTACTTTGGCTCATTTTCCTGAGCAATGCAATTTTGCAGCTGTAAAAGATGACCCAAATACCTGAACAAAGAAAATATTGAGAAAGTTTCTGTAATTATCTCACCTTTTATTTTGTTCATTTACACTTCTGGCACTGACAATTCTTTGAAGATATTTATTTTTATGTAAAGACCAAACTTCATAAAGCAATCAGAACAGAAGTCAATTAAATAATTTTACATCACTTAAGTTTCAGAAAACGTACAACACTTTCATACATTATAGGCTTGACTGGTTGCAAAAGGAAATGGCACATGTTTGACCTGGTTAAGAAATAACTTGAACCACCCAATTGCGAGTTTTGCCAAAGAATACTCTAACACGTGCCCGGAGATTACAGTATGCCTTGACGGCACCATGTGCACGTTCTTATTCAGCATGGAACAAAGACTACCAATTTGGTCTCCAGTAATCTCTCCAATTTCTACAGGGAATTTGTCACTGAAAGATCTGGTTCATGGTTTTGTAGGGGTGTGAGATTCGTGATGGAAAGCAGAGATGTGACTCATGCCGCTTCCAAGCGATGCCCTGGACCAGCAGGACACTGAGCACCTGGAGCATATCGAGCATATGAATAATCCAACCAATTTCATGGGGACCATTTGAGCACTTAAAATAAAACAGATGGCAAGTATGCACTAGGCAGGACCTGTGGTGTAACACAGCATCCCAGCACCACAAAACAATCTTCTTACTTCACACCCGCTGAGGATCCAGGAAGTTTCTCCTGCAGAAGTTTTGATCATGGTCGTACATCTAGTCCTCTCCCAAAGTCTGTGTAACATTTAAGGCAGTGAGATAAATTCGCCTTTCTTTCACCACTTCTGAAATGGATGTTTCCTTTAGAAAGAGGTGGATGACATTCACAATCCACCGGTATGCCCCTTACTTACATAAATGCAATGAAAGGCCCAACCAGATTCTGACAAACTGCATCTCAACAGAATCAAGGAGTGTAACTGAACTGGAGTTGAAGCTTTATACTTACACGTGCCAGATCACTCACATGTAACACATCTAGGGACGATGAGAAAAAAGCTGGGATTTGAATGGAATCTGTATTCTTGAGGCCTGATGCCGCTCAAACTTCCCCTGGCCTGAGTGAACTCTACTGAAAGCCTGCGAGTGAGCTCCTCTGATGAGAGGTGTGAGTAAGGTTAAAAACATGCTGCTGGTTCACACTAACAGGTCATTGTGGTTAAAGTACATTCTCATATACAGAGCTCTGAACACTATTAACACCCATTTACAAAACACTACAGTTGATGGGAATTGGCACATAAAAAACTCTTTCTCTATATGAAAACATACACAAAATAGATAAGAACTGCCATTTTTTCTCAGACTTTTAAAATCTATATATAGTTGCCTTTAAGGAGTTTTAACCCCCAGTATCACAAACAACAATATTTCTTTAACAATGTTCATCTAGATTTTACTGTGCTGACATTTGTAACATTGCCACAACCTAGACCACTTTGTGGATTATGCTTAATTGTACTGTACACAAGGCGATGAAGATTGATAGAAAACCACTAAGATTTTTGCACAGAAGTATGACTTGTTAAAATCCAGAGAACAACTGAGTCACTTTATAGGCAGCAGCTACATGTAAGCTGTAAATATTACCCGCAATAAAAACACATTTTGCCATAAAGCACATACTGTGGCATTATCTGCTTCTGGCCTGGTACACAAAGCTCAATTTTCTTCCCAATGCAGAGGAATGGGTTTGGTTAGTTTGACTCTCTCAGGAAAAAAGTGCACAAGTATCTTACTCTTTAAAGTGCTTTGCAAAACTGTTGCTTCTGCCTTAATTCCTACCTCAAGCTCTCTCTATGCTGTGAAGACTCTGCCCCTTTCTCGCATAGTGATGTTCAGCCAACAAAACCTCTTGTGCAAGTAAATTTCAAGAAGACCACGTTACAGGAGTGTTGATGCTGGGAAGTAGAAAGCTGGGTATAAAGCAGAGGAGTACAGGGCCTGTCTTGCAGTAGCCCACTACATGCCTGTGGGACTGAATCAAATATCCTCATGGACAAAAGAAACTCCCTTACTCAGGGTCTGCAGCAGTCCCTGAAAGTTAAAACTTCTCCCCAGTGCTCAACCTAAGTGACTACGAAGGGCGAAAGAGACTTCATCAAGGAAAGAAGTATTCAATTTGCAAACTCCATTGCCATGTTCTCACCTTCACATAGGCAAGGGAGAGAATACTTGTGTGCTTATTCCCTTAGTCTGCCAGTCCCCTCCCTCTTCCCATCCACAGGACGAGCACGGTCACCTGGCCCCACCAACTTCCTCCCACACGAGAGAAAAATCAGACTGCTCCTTTTGGCTATGACACCTTTCTCTACTGAAGCATGACTTCATGGGGCTTTCAAAGCATCATTTCTTCCTTCTCCCCTCCCAATCCTAACTCCTACACCAATGAAACACTGCATTTGCCAATTCACACCCAAAAAAGTCAGTACTGGAACAATAATCCTGGGGATGCATCCTCTCTCATAAAATTTCTGACAGGGCTGTCACTACAACTCACTAGAGAGTTGTATGAGAGAGTTTAAGGTGCACACATGACACACATGACAATGCAACTTCAGTCCTCCAAGGGATGGGGCCCTTGCTTTGTTTCAATGTCTATTTTTAAAAGACACTTGTTTCTCTTGTTAAAAGATTATTTTGATCGAGCACCAACAAGGGTAAGAAACAAGTGGCAAATTATCTCAACCCCTGCCCCCAATACTTTAGAATTTCAACATGGTGAACAAACAGCATGTGAATTAAATTTAAAAAGATTAAAAATGTATCAGGACTTGTTTCTTCTACACCTGCTGTTAGATCACAACACGAAAAGTCAGATTACTCAGAATCAAAAGATCTCCAATTGTTGTGTACAGTCAGTATGCCCAGCTCTACCAGCAGGATTACGCTAGCACTCCTGATGCACAGAATACCTGAATTAAGGGAAGAAACAATTTCACATCTTCTGCAGAAAGCTTTCAATAAAATGATATTGTGCTTAGACATATTATTTATGCTACTTATTCTGTTCTAAGAAATTATTCACCTACCCTGTATTTTTATTCTTTTATCTGGAACATCACTAAGTCTACGTTTAGCAAAACCTCTGAAAACTTAAAATATGCACAGATATAAAAAATCTTTGCAAAATAGAAACATTTATTTAATTTTCTTCATACACTATAAATGTTCACAGATTCTAAAAATAAAACCCTAAGTGAGTAAGATTAATTTAAGTATTTGATCTCATTTTCATTACACAGGATGCTTGGTACTAGCTTCAGTGTTTCTCAGGTATGGAACATTGTCTTGCGTAAAGCAACCCTAAGAGGAAGACTCCAATTTAATTCTTTGCATGAGGGAAAAGGGGAATGACAATAAAGAAGCCAATATATTTTGCACCCTCATAGCCAGTAGCAGTGATGAATAAAATGCATGTGTTTCAATCATTTTGCCTCAGCAAAGATGGTAGGGGATGCCAGCCTTTAGAAAACTGTTTGCGGTAAGATCAAACTCGTGTGAGGAAACAACCCCAGTGTTGTACTCAGCTGAGTGCCACTTTGGGGAATGTCAGTGAAACGAGGCTGGCACAGAGAGGTGCTCTTCTGCTGCTAAAAAGCCCCAGCACTGCCTGCAAAACAGAAGAGGCTGATCTTGTGACAGTGGTCTTTCCAGTGACTTTGCTTTGGTTATGCCAAATAAATGCAGCAGTTTCCTCTACCTGGGCACATATGTGCAATGAAGCATAAGATCAGCACCAGCACTGTTGCCAGTACAAGGACACCCTCCTTGGCTTACACTCTACTCCAGCAAAACTCATAAAGCAAGGGAAAGTTCACAAACATAACAGCAAGTGTGGCCTTAAGTCTCTTTTCTGAAAGGCCAGTAAATCCCATCTTAAACCTATCACTATGTAGGATACCACATGAGCATTGGTCAGGATCTACACACAGATTCACAGGCTGTTCAGGATGACAAAACTGTTCCAAGTGAGTCTCTAAACACCCATTTTTTGGTTTCAGGAAAAAAAACTATTTTCCCTTAAAACTATTTTGTTCCCTTCTGTGCCAAGTATTTTGTCATGTCAGGTACTGCACCTTCAGTGAAGGCTTCAAAGAGGTGACAGCCTAATAGAGACATCCCACGGTGGGTGCATTTGTAGGTAGGTCTGGAGACCTGAGAATTTTCAAGAGCTGATGCTTTCAAGCATAAAATGTTGTGCGCTTAAAGGAGAGGCAAGATGGAAGGCGTGAGAATCCAGCCCTCTCACTGTGCTAGGAAACGTTCAAGGTCAAGCCAATCTGAGTAAGGACTTGTTTGAGATTCCCTATGCTTTCCCTTTTTGACCCAGTCAAGTCACAGGAATATGCTTTTAAATGTTTTCTTTCAAAAAATATTTCTCTGATTAAAGAAGTTAAAAAAACCCAAACAACAACAAACAAACCAAAATACACCCCAAATACACCTCATCACTGAAGGTCACCAGCTGGAGAGGAAGAACTGCCCCACGGAAGATTAACTAACATAACATCAGACTTCTTTACAACAAAACCCCATCTTACCCAATAAAAATAATTTAGGAACAAATATCCAGTCTCACTTGTGGTAGTAACCCTCCATTCAAAATATTTTTCAACCCAAGAAAAGCCCACAAAGTGAATCCATAAAAGCTGATGAACCCAACAACTTAAATCTTTACAGAAACAACAGATCAAGGGTGGGCAGCCCAAAGAGGAGCTTATCCCCATTCTTTCATGAAAGAAATGTTTCAAAGATAAGAATTTGAATTGTTGATGCTTTTGAACTTCTATCTCTGAAGATTTAAAGCAGTGAGGACAGGGCAAGAAAAAAAAATAATTACAAACCCATAAAACTTTTATGTAGCTGCATAAAATTCATTTTTCCAAGGCAGGGAATCATGGGAGGTGAATAAATTACCATTCATATTTTCATTACGACAGCTAAAGGCAGCCAAGTTGATTTTTATGCCTGGCATTTTCTTGACAATTTTGCAATGCTGTGGTAAGGCAATTAATAAAAGATGTTGGCTTCTGCTCGTTGCTAATGTCTCCCTTTGGACTCAGCAAGACTAAGGGAATTTGAAGGAAAATGTGCTGAGATTCATTTATTCTGCACCTATAAGACAAACTGAAGGCAATGAGCAAAAGGCGCAGGGGGACCGATCACTGTGAGGTTAAGTAGCACAAAATCTCTGCCCTCCTTTCCTTTCTTTTAGTGAATGGCATTTTGTGTTCAAAACCAGACACAAACCCAGACATTCAAATGCAAAAAAGGAAAAAGAAGGCCCTTCCCCCCCAACAAATAGAGGCCTCTACACTGTACCTATAAATATATACCAGTTCATTTGTACATGTGGCCACACATTTAGTTTTGTTCTCCTGCTGTCAGGTAGTTAATTATGGCAGTTTTTCCTATAAACACCAACTCCTGACTGTAGTGTGTACTCATGAGCAGCAGTGGCTTAGATGACCCAGTGTAATGCAGGTGTATGCCACCCTAGCAAACCTCCGCTCGGGTGTTTGTGGATCTCTACTTGTAATCTCAAATAATTAAAAATGGAAATCCTTATATAGTACATTTGTGGAAGGCTCCCTCTGAGAGATATAGCAGATATTTGTATTTTCCTACTCCACTAAACCTTTTACATGCCTGCTGTTACAGCAGCTTATGCATTCATCATCCATAGCGGAGCTATTGCTTGGCTGCTATGGGATGGGGATCCCAGAGAGGTTGGCTGCTTTTTGATTAGATACTCTATTTTTTATTTTTTGTCATCATTGAAGATAAGGACAACTCCATATCATCTAGGATTGCCCTCTCTATTGAGCTGGTACAGTACTCCTTACTAAATACCTCAGGACGGTCCAGAATTGTGCACACTTGGTGAATTCAGGTAACTGTGGAATTCAATCTCTCTTTTGGAAGCCATTGCTTTTTGTTATCAAGAAAACACTAGCATATTAAATTTCCTCCCCAAAGGAGCATTTTTGAACATGAAGGCATTTTAAAATAGACAGTAGAAAGGAGAACCAGACCAGAAGCAGTGCAGTGAGGTCATCAGAGAGCTGCTTTTCCTCCAGAAGGCTTTTAAATGATTAAATATATCAGCAGCTGAAAATTATTCCACATCAGAAGCATCATTGTCAGAAAGATGGTAATTACTTCCCTTCACACGAATATACTCGATATACCTCCCTTCATCAGAATCTGCCATACCACATGTGCACAGCCTGTTCTCAAACAAAGATTCAATTTCCTCCAGTTTTTTCCCTTTAGTCTCAGGAAGGCAGCCATAGATGAAAACCAGTCCCAAGGCAGCAAATCCTGCATAGAGGAAGAAGGCTCCTGCAATGCAAAACAACACGCACAATTGGTTAGAGAAGTTCTCCTCTCCTCTCTGCTGCAGGGCAAAAGCGAAAGGCCATACATATCATAAGAGTGTGTAAAAACAAAGGCTGGAATGGAGGATATGCAAGGCTGCACATGTAGGAGAAGGCCATTTTATTGCATCACTCCACAGTGGAGCGAATCAACAGCAGCAATTGCATTTCACACAGAAGCAAATACACATTCTGGGCAAGTCATTCCACTGTTAAAATATGCAGCAATTAAACAACTGCACACTCAATAACACAAAGCAGTCATGAACTTTCTTAGTTTATGTTAATGTTGAAGGCCACACTATGACAACCCTTTAAACTGAGAAATTTTACTAAGACAGACATTGTCAGGATTAAAATAATGCTTTTGATTCTTACACCTAATTATTACTTAAAAGTCCTCTGCGGAGACAATTAGCAGTGAGAAAGAGCTCATTCCCCCTGTCACCCACCTTTTCCCCCCGTCACCCACCTTTCCCCCCTGTCACCCACTTTTTCCTTATCACCCACCTTACCTAGGGGTACAGAAAAAGTACCAAAGGACCAACAAACATTTACCTGCCATGTTTCTAGACTGAAGACTCAAAGGAATGGCAAGTAAAGCTGAAAGGCTCCCTACTAGTAACGATGTGAAGGTTACATCAGCTCCCTATCAGCTTAATGTATTTAAATGGCTTGTAGTGGAGTGGCTGAGCAGTAATCTGACAAACTCTCCACTGGCTCTTGCAGACATGATGCAATCAACAGCTGGGACTGGGGCAGTAACATCTTACACAGCTATCTCTGTAAGGACCATCTGATAGGGGCCTTAGATGCCATCAAAAACTGGAAAACTGCTGCTGCTGTCTCCTTAAGTGGGAATCAGCATATTTCACCAAGTCAAAAGTGGGCTTTTACAGCTTCTCTGTTTAAATAACCCTCTAGGTTCTCCATTGAGTGCATAAGGAAATGTTTCTTATGAAAGCTGGATCAAACTATGATCCTGGCAGGTCACAGTATCACAGTATCATGGCAGGTTGAGAACACTGCATTCACAGCTGACGTTTCCCAGTGAAACCAAGCAAGTGTCCCAGAATCAGTATAAAATCTATGGACTGCATACAGGGATGCACACTGTGTCTTACCATAGTATGTCAGGTATTGAGCTGTATGCAGAAACGTCAGTGACACCAGCACATTGAAAACCCAGTTGACTCCAGAGGAACATGCGTTTCCTGTACTTCTAGCCCAAAGAGGGTAAATTTCAGAATTGATGGTCCAGGGCATGGGGCCCATCCCTAAAAATTAGACAAAAGATCGGTCTGTTCAATGGCTGGACTGAAAAGCCAATTTAACATGTAGCATCAGTATTTGACATTTTACCTTTATAATTTTTTTAACTTACACGCAAAACCAAACATTTGCTTACCAGGTGCAAAGAAAACCAAGTACAAAATAAGGCCCAGAAGTGCTGTCCAAGAGTATGGTGTGGGACAGAAATTGTACGCCCAAAACAAATCTTCCTTTTTGAATACTGTTTCATTTGAACACCTGAAAAATTACAAACAACTTTGTATTAAAGTATTCTCAGGGCTGTAAACAGGTGACATCTCAACATAAACACGGCCTGTAATGTCTTACAAAAAGCTGACAAATGTGCAGTTTGCATGAAAAAACTTCACCTCTGTTTTTACCAAGACCTTTGAACCAAGTTCTACATTCAGAAATGTGCTTGTCTGGTTTTAGGAAGAGTAACCATCAGAACATTCCTGAATTTAAATCCTTGCCTCTTATCTAGTCTTTACTGTACAGGCGGTGATACCAAAGTCAACAAGGTCATTCATATGAATATCACACAGTGCTTAAAAAGCTGCAGCAGCAAGACTTTGAGCTAAAGATGCAAGGACTTGAAGTCAAATCGAAGTTAGGCCTTAAGTCACTAATGAACTAAATTAATGATAGGCTGCACCCTTTGGGTATAATCAGGAATACCCATAGAGTGTGCCAAGGTCAAATGAAGGTACAAGGAAAAGAGGCACATACTTTCTTTTCTACACAGGGCAATAATTTTGCAGGTAGCCTTTATAACTAGACAATGAAAAGAGGAATTAGACCAGAGATAATCTGTGCCTGTGTATCTATTCTAAGGAGTATGTGGAAATTTCAAGGCTAAGGTATAGTACCAGGCATGCTCATCTGACTCCCCACAACATAACGTATTTTAAAGGAAGAGTGGCAACTTCATTTTTTGGTGTTTGGTTTTTTGTTTGTTTGTTTGTTTTAATTAGCAGCACTTGTGCTGCACTTGTTGCTGTGGCAACAAGTGATAACTGTTACTAGAAAAACCTTTTCAGCTACAACCACACCACGTGCTACAGCTGAAAAACCATGTACTTCTGGGAGAGTAGACTTAAGCAGACACTACTTGTGGTAGTTTTAGCTGTACCTTGACCATGTTCCACAGCTCTTAAACAGAAAGTGATAGAATATAAATAAATTACTATTTTTGACTCCTTCACTCTACCATATAGTAGCTTCTGGTTTCTGCTGGCTTTGATGACCTTGGCTGCATTGCTTTGTTTTGGATAAGCATTAACAATAACTCTCTGCTCTTCTCTCTCCTTTACTGTGTACGGGGTGTAAGGGAGCAGGGAGGGGGAAGTGATTACTAGTCCCCTGGTTTTGTCCAGGGGGTTCCTGTGATGTTTATATATTGTATATATATATGTAAATATTGTATATTTTGTACATATTCATTGCATTTCATATTTAGTTTGTAGTTTTGCTTGTAAATACAGCTTTATTCGCTTTCTAACTGAGTTCATCTGCCAGTTTTATGTTGGGGGTAATTTCAACCCACCACACTACTCTTTCATGTGCAAACAATGTTATCTACTTGAAGAGAAGAAATCACAGAGAGCTGAAAATCTGTCTGGGTTAGGACTTCCAGATTAGCTGGACATTTATGTGAAGAATATGACCCTGTCCTGGTGTTGCTGGGACGCAATCCTTAGCCAGCCATGAGCTCCAGGCTGTTAGCAGTATTGAGTCAAATGCATAGTTTCAACATGGTTTGACAGTAGGAAAACCAGAATGAAGATGCCTGCAACAGGTGATAGTTGGGCAACAGAGTGGTGAAGTGGCAGAGCAACAGACACCCTGAAATGTGTTTCAGAGTACCTACCACCATCGCAGCTGACTTTCAAAAGCAAGTTCCAGCAAACCAGTTCTCTAACTTTTCCGTTAAGGAATAAACAGCCAGTCCTAGCTTGAACAGGAATGTGCTAGTGGCCATGCCACCATCGCCACTCCTGGGGCAGAAATCTTCCTTGTTTTGGCACGGTTGTATCAATAAGACAACAGTTAAAGCAGGATATCACCAGGAATTCCCAAACTCTATTTCAAGACAGTGGAAATCAAAAGTTCAAATACACTTAAAGCAGAGATGTTAACAACAAATCCTGGAAAAACATATCTGAAACCTCAGCTAAACCCTAATGCTGCCTTAATGGCAGTAAGCTGTAAGATTTGCAGTTGCACCTTGCGTTTCAGCAGTGTCTGACCAGGCAGAGGCAGCCCTCTTCAGGGAAATGCTTCAATGTGCTGCCAGCAAGGCAGCTGGTGCCAGTGTGCCCCCTTCCACCATTTCCACTTCCCTTTGTCAAGCTCTCCCAGAAAGCTGATCTCATCCAGTGCCTACAGATTCATTTTCAATCTTCAGGTGAAAAAAATAGAATGCAGGCAAACTGAATACCCTTCTCAAACCTATGTCCCTTGTGCCTGAATACAGCAGGCTTGTGGCCTCAGTCACTACCTGGCACCTGGGGCACTCATCCACCTAAGACACCAGCAGCTTCAATGGCTGAATCTCCTGAGAAGCACTAGCAGCTGAGATTTTTCGTATGTTCTCAGCCAAAAGTACTGGCACCATCCTTTCTATTGCTTCTAAGCATCACCCCAAGCACTTTCTGTCACTTTGCTTTTTCATGTCTCAGCTCAGGATTTTATGTTTCAAGCATAAGACACGGATGATTCCTTGTTGTGCCCACCTTGACACTTCCCTACACTCTGTGTGCTCCTCACCATGTGCAGGCCAAATCAGGTTTGAGGTACGCTCCAGGTACAAGATGCTCAGAGGACTGAATTGTGCTGGAGAACTACCTATACACTTAAACCAGACATTCCTTACAAGTTAAGGAAATAATGTTTGAAAGATTAATTACTGAACACCTGGTAACCCTGTTGCCACCTCCCACTCAGCCCAGCATAGCTGCTCTACCTCAGCCTGACTGAAGATCACAGGATTACAGTTTCACACCATTTTAACAGCATCGATTTTGCTTCTTTTGCTATTACTGTAATTCCATTTGCAGGTGTTAGGTAATGAATAGAAGCTGATTAGCATTTTAGACATTTTGATGCTGAGACTGGTTTTCCCATTCTGCTCAGCCAGATCAGCTCTGAAAGCCTCATGCTTTCTCTCTAACCCTACTCTAAGGGAAGACATACAGGCTTTATTATCTTGTATCCATCTCCATCAGCAAAACCCAACCTGCTGATTCACACAGGCACAACTGCCAGGAGGCCTTGATGTCTCCTTCTCCTACCATCTTTGCCAAGATGTGTCCTAATTTTGACAGAGGGGAACACAAATGATACAAGGGAAAACCAGATGTCCACAAAGCCTCCTATGGTTGAAGCCATTCATCTATTCTGCTGTCTGTTCATAAATGACAGCAAATTCTGTTGCAAAAAAGCATACTGAAACAAGAAAAACAGCACTTGAGACTAGATCTAGGAGAAACCTTGCAGTAATAAATTGCACTTTTCTCATCCTTCAGCAGTAAACCATCATGGTACACAGGGTAAAAGCAGTGATATCTGAACTTGCTGCTGTCTTGCAGTGCTGGCTATTTTCAAAGACAACACTTCTTCAAAGCTGTGGATTTGCTTATGTTCTGTGACTGTGCTGATTCTTTTGCCACACTACTATTTCTACAGGATCTAGTATTTTGCTGAAAAATATATTAATAATTACTGCAAAATGTGCTGTTAGATAAAATCCTTCATTTTGTCCTGCATAAAGGGTGCATCTATGTTGGAAAGCAGACAAGCAGCTGCCTATCGCTTCACAGGCTGAAATGCCCTGTAAAAGGCTGGTGTGGTTTAACACAGCCATGACTGAAATCCACTCAGCAGCTTGCTCATTCCTGCTGGTGAAATGGGGAAGACAATTGAATGAGTGAAAAATGAGAAAACTTTTGGGTCAAGGTAAAGACAATTTAATAGGTAAAGCAAAAGTCACGTGCACAAGCAAAGCAAATCAAGGAATTCATTCACCACTTCCCATCAGCAGGCAGGTGTTCAGCCATAAAGCATCTCCATCATGTGTAACAGTTACTTGGGAAGACAAAACACCACCACTCTGAATGTCCCACCTTCCTTCTGCCTCCAGCTTTATATGCTGAGCAGGATGTCATATGGTATGGAATATCCCTTTGGTCAGTTGGGGACAGCTGTCCCAGCTGCGTCCACTCCCAATTTCTTGTGTACCCCCAGCCTACTTGCTGTTTGGGTGATATAAAGAGCTTGACTCTGCTTGCTCAGCAGCTACCAAAACATCCCTGAATTATTGTTTTCAGCACAAATGCAGAATATTGACCATGCTAGCTTCTGTGAAGAAAATTAACTCTGCCCCACCCAAAATGGCTTACAAGTGAAATGATGCAATCAGGTACAAGTGCAAAGAGTTTCTAAATACCAATATACTGGGTAATAGTTGTATCAGCCAAACAGTGAAGACACACCACATAATTTCTTCTGAAGATACTGGCAAAGTAAAAACATGGCACTGCTACACTGAAAATCTTTACTGTTAATTTCTTTCATTATGTATTTCCCACAGATAATTCAAGACACACATCTGCTCTAATTAATGAAAACCTGTCTTTCCAACAACTGATGCAAACAACTGAGCTGATTTGAAATAAATCAGAAGATTAGTAGATTTCTAAATTAAGGGCATTATATGCTTGGCATCATAATCACAGGCTCCATCCTTCATCAGGTATGGTATGCAGTTCAGAAGACTTAAAGCTTTGTTCTCCACCTTCTTAAATTACTTTCATACAGTACATAAATGAAGATAAGAGAAGAGCTGGTGTGGGTGGTCTAAAATGTTATTGCTAATAGCAAGAGGATGAAACAGTATAAGACCATTACTTTGACAATCAATCTAAATTATTCCAATACTTGAGCCAAATTTGCTGTAGAGTAATTCTCAAGCATAACACTGAAAACCACAGATAGGGAAATGGCTGGGCAGCACTATAGCACAGGTAAACAGGCACAGCATAAGACAAAGACCCGGATGATTTTCTCCTCATATTTCCATTAATTTAGAACAGAAGTCTTAAAAGGTCAAAACTCAAATCAAATCAGGCTAAGGAAATAAATTGCTCCTAAAGAAAATCACTAATCTGACCATTCATCTTCTTAAAACGCTTGCTAGAGCAGGCATATTTCAAAACTACACATTCTGCTCCGAGATGAACTTTAACATCAGGTACTATATAGATATAGCTATAGAAAGATTTTAGACCTAATTCACATTTTCACTAATCCATCATTTCTTTATTCTAACAACAGGAAAACTACTTAAAGGTTGCTCTTATGCCAGACTATTGTATCTGGATTATCAAAAGGATGATAAGATAATTTACCAGTTTAGTCTCCAGAGTAACACAAACAAATTGGAATTGCAAACCCCTCTTTAAATGGATTTTTAAAGTCTTCTATGCTTTTATATCATGCCTATCAACTGAACTATAAATTTTTGCCAAGTTTATTGACACATCTTTTCACCTGAAGCTTGGTCATGGAAAATGCAGAGGACCAAACAGATATAACTTAGAGCAGCTGCTCTTTGGACCGATGAAGGTTTTTGTGGAAGATGCTTAGGAACAACTAAGATTATTTACCTACAAGCAATTACCCATCCTGTGGAAGAGTCTCGACTGTGGGTTAGTTCTCACAACTTCAAACTGCTAAGATATTTTTCTGCTAAGATATTCAGTTGTCTAAACAGACTCCTAAATATCTTTGAATTACCTAAAGAACAGAACTTAGCAAGGTACTAGATTAACTGTGCAATAGTTTAGTAGTAGCCACACACATAACTAAAGAGAACTTGGAAAACCTCTATCCTGCCTCTATCCTGTTTTTCAAGCAGCCTTACTAATCCCACCATGTACATTGAAAATAGTTACATTAGCACCACCCATAGTAAACAGTGAAACTAAGGTATAGTTTCATTATAAACAAGAATATTCTGATTTAAGAAAAATCTCTGCTCCTTTCAGTGATGATATATATGCAAGGGAAAATGCTATCCAAAATATTGAGCAAAGCCTAACTCATTCCTGGAGGCAAACAGATTAATTTAAACCCAACTAATGTCTGAATTAATACTTGCTAAGCTTTCTCAGTTCCCTAGCTACTGGCTTCTGTGCCTCAGAGAACATGTACTGTAGCTCCGCACCTCTCCGGAGAAGTTTGCATCTACTGCTTTGACTTTAGTTTACACAATGAAATAATTCATATATTAAACCAGATGTTAATAAAATATTCCGATGAAAGCCATTGGAAACAAACAAACAATAACCCCAAAACCAACAAACAAAAAAACCCCACCCCATCAAAACCAAACCATAACAACAAACCAAACAGAAAAGAACAAACAGATGCAGCCTTGAAAAACATACCCATAAAATTTCATGGTATTCAGCTAGACATTGCTTAACCTCCATTATATAAAAACACCAGGAATGTTTTGGGACAGTCATTGAAGACTTCTTCTAAAGCTGGCAAAAAAGTTTTAAAAATATTAGCACACACTTCAAAAACTTGGAAAAATAGTTTAGTTAACAGCAAGGAAGCAAATTGCACCTCAGCAGGCTGCTGACGCATTTGCACATGACTGGAAACAGTCTTCATCGTGCTGAGGCCCCCTGCTACCTACTATACCTATAGAAGTGTGGGTGATGTCCTACCCAAAGAACAGAAACCAGGGCACTTCAATGGCTAACAGCTATAGCAATGGTCACTGCCCAAAATACTTCAAAAAAATCTTAAACTAAAGAGACAAAGCCAGTTCCTTTCTCAACACAACAGCTTTCCATGCCAAGTAAGTTTAGCTGCTACGAGTGCTAGAACAATACCAAGAGGAAAATTATGCTCCTTGAGCTGAATGACTGGCATTTCATACCCCGCATCTGGGAAACTGAAAGCACATATTCAAAGAGAAATTAAAAAAAAAAAAAAAAAAAACTAAATAAACAACACACAGAAACTTGGTTCCTTTGCCCATTATAGAGCCAAAGAGTTGAGAGATGCTTTATTGTGTGCTGCAGGGTAAGAACTGGATTTCTAATAAGGTTTCAAATATAGTAAGATTTTACATTTAAATGAGCATTTCTTACAGATCTGCTTGGAGGCCACACATAGCATACACAGAGACAGAATTGCCTTTTGCCATGCTTGGATGAGTGCACTTTTTGCTGGGTAAAAACTGGCTGGAGGGCCAGGCCCAAAGAGTTCTGGTTGAATGGAGTTAAACACAGCTGGTGGCTGGTCACTAGTGGTGTCCCCCAAGGCTTAGTATTGGGGCCAGTTCTCTCTAATATCTCTGTCAGTGATCTGGATGAGGAGATTGAGTGTGCACTGAGTGTGAAAGTTTTTCAGATGACACCAAGTTGGGTGGGAATGTTGATCTGCTTGAGGGTAGAAAGGCTCTACAGAGGTACCTGGAGAGGCTGGGGCCAGGCCAATGGCATGAGGTTCAGCAAGGCCAAATGCCAAGTCCTGCTCTCAGGTCACAACAACCCTATACAATGCTACAGGCTTGGGGAAAAGTGGCTGGAAAGCTGGTTGGTGGAAAAGGACCTGTGGGTGCTGGTTGACACCCAGCTGCATAATAAAGAACTCAAATATTGTATTAATAACACATAAACTTGTGAGAGGTCATACAACTTTGAAAAATAATCATCTGTTCATTTAACAAACAGCTAACTGTTATATCTACAGAATTCTAATGTGCAGAATTCAAATTAAAACCTGATCAAAATGCAAAACCTTAATTAGTTTTGAGCGTAAGCACCTTAGATGAAAAGAACCTGTTCTTCATGTATTTCTACCTATGATCGCTTAAACTACTTTAATCATTAGAGAATAGGTCACAGTTTCAAAGTACGGTATTTTGTGTTTCTTTTTAGCATTGGACACTTTCAGGTACAAAATTTATTATTCAGCCGAGGAATATGGCTTTCTTTTCTTCTTTTTTTTTCTCCAAAAAACTTCCAAAATGGCCCAATCTTCAACAAAGAAATCAAGCAAGAGACAAAGAGAAAGGAATGGAAACAGCATAATGTTTTTGTTTTGTTTAAAAAGCTCTTTTTGCTTTGTTTTTTGGAAAAGGGCTATTAAAATGATTTATCTACATGCTTAAAGAAAATCAGCATCTTACAAAAATAATTTAAATAAACTCCTCAAATATATGTATTAGTGCACAAACCAAGTGCTCAGAGGTCCAATCTATACCCAAGTCCAAGACTATATTCAACAAATGGATTTTCCCTGTTGCTAAAGTTTGTGTCTTTACAAGAGGTCGAGCCTGGTCTGCTAGAATTTCACCTCTCAAAAAAGAGATGTCTTTGATCAAAAAAGACCATAGACAAAAAAGGGGGTTTGTTCTTGCAGTTCACTATGAGGGGAACTTAGCAGAAATACTCACCTTGAAGCTCAACCTTCAAATGAAACAGATTCTACTTCAGTGATACCATTTTGTTTTTCTGAATACTTCCAAATGCTCCAGAAAACAATTTAAAAAAAAATCAAAAAATTTATTTGAATGACCTCAAAATTTTAGATCTACAAAGGTATTTAAAAAAATATATACTTTCACTTTGAAACTTGGTATATGAACTAAGTAAAGGATGTTGAGATTTTATAGTTTAATTCAGAAAAAAAACCAACAACAAAGCAAATCCCACCCAACCCCCAAACTCAATAGACAGACAGGACATGCTGACACAATTATACCAACTTACTAGATATGGCACTAAATGGTGATCATTAGTGATTCAATTCATCATCCAAGTTACTGCTTTGCTAAGTTCAGCCCCAAAGCCCCACAAGGCTGCCTGCCCTGCAAGCAGAGTGCCTTGTGGGCAGCCCAGGTCAGACTCTGCTGCTTCTGGCACACTGCTGAGATTTTAAAGCTAGTTCATTTATCGCTTATACCACAGAGAAGCCCCTGTGCCAAACCATCACTGTACAGAAACGATTTTTCACACTGCTGTTCAAACCTTAAAATCACAATCAACCACATATTTCAATAGAAAGTGAAGAAGAAAAAAATAGTATTTATCCTTTTCAAATTTCCACTGAAACTGAAAAGAAAGTGTGTGTGGGGTGTAAAAATAATTTTCTGAATTTGTTTTCTGTTGAATCTGAGACAAAAAACCACAAGGACAAGGCGTTTAAAACACAGATTAATAATACATAAAATTAGAAGACTTATAAGTGCTTCCCATCAGAAGTACCGAACCACTGCATTAGATTTCTGTAGAAGCAATGTAGACACAGATTTTAATTACTTCCACTTCTTTCACTTTCTGCCATCACACTGAAATGTAGTCACGCTGAAATTTTGAGACCTTGTTGTCACTGTTTTAAATGTACGATGGAAAAGTATTTTTCAAAATTAATTTTTCCCTGATTCCAGTAGGGGGCAATAGCTCTGCCCTAAAAAGCTCAGAGAACCTGTGTGCTTCGGAAGTAATGAAGCACGGCATCCCTGGCCACACGGGCTGCACGGGAGAGGCTCTGAATTAAATCAGACAGAGATACCCAAAGAATGATTCCTCCACTGTCAGCCTTAAAATTCCCTGCACATCATAAATGTCGTAACTGAAAATGGACCCCCAAGGAGATTTAAATAATACTATAAGAACAGTTATAACAAGATAATTATTTCATGCCTGACTTGTGACAATGTTGCTCTGCTTTCATTTGTGCACGCAGGTGCAATACCCAGGCAAAATCTAAGGCATTTTATAAAACACACAGATGATAAGCAGTTATACTATCTCTAGTTTATGACATGTGTGAATATTAAGTACCAAAGTCTTCATTTGTATATAAAACTCAAAGTTTGGGATCTGGCAGTAGAAGAACTCAGCAGAAAAAAATAATCTATTTTCCATGGCCTCAAACAACTGGAAAAAAACCCTTTACATCAATAAGTGCTTCTGAACAATAGTTATTTTGCCAAGAAAATACACTAAATGGGAAGGTGCATCATCTGAATCTCAGGTCTGAAGAACTAAATAGTCATGCAGAACCTCAACCTTGTCTCTATCATCCATGCAAAGTTACTGTGACAGCTGTTGAAAGCTACAGGAAAAAACAAAGTCTCTATATCTTACAAGCATGAAGAAAGGCCCAAAGTGCTTCTGTTCAGAAGTACAAACTGTTATCTAACACACTGGTCAGTTATTAGCCTGTACTAACCAATCAGCTGAGTTAAAATAAGGCCACAGCTTTAAATTGAAAGAATCGATAATTCCAGCTCATCTTGTGCCTGTCAGGGATTGATGTTACTCAAGGAAATGAACCACACATGCAGGCGGCTCATACAATAATTTAGATGAATCAAATTCATCAAACATATTGAATTATTCAACAGCCCTAATGCAGAAATGTGTTCTTTTCCCTCAAAAAAGAAAAAAATATATAAAAGCTTCATCCTTTTAAGAAGATGTCACAATTTCACCATGATTATTGAAGAGTTACTTAGTATGGAATAAAGGTGTGTAAGAGCTGAATCAGGGATGCTGTTAAAAGTACAAGCTGCTGTACAGATGTTGCTGTCCCTTGCTGGCTGGGTTTGACCCTGATGAATATTCTTTACCAATAAAAATCCCCAACCCCATACATTTTTCAGAAATACTTTCCACCCACAAATCAGAAAAAGTTTCAATGTGGTAAACCCATTTCAGAATGTAAAAACGTAAAGCAATTTGCTGTGACAATTTTTACTGAGGATTTTTACTTAAGTCTGAACTTCAGATTCAATGACCGAATGAAAAACAACTATTGGAAATACGTCTCTCTCAGAAAAAATAAATAAATTCCACATGCTCCCAAATATGAGTCAGTTCCTTTTGCTTTGGTGCCAAGGCAGAAGGTGAAATCCCCAGCTCTCTCCCAGCAGTAGCTCCTTGCAGCACACTTATCCTCTCCAGTGAGGTGTCCTCCTCTGTTCCTTGCTCCAACTCCCTTGGCTGAGGAGAGCACCTGGGCTATGGTTGGCCCCTGTTGCGACACTGCCCTGACAGAACCCTCTGGTGAGGCATGGATGGCTTTCAATCTGTCCTTAAAAAGATGAGCAGCTGAAGAAGCTAACTAGCAGCAGGCTCCTACAGACAGTAAGTTACTCTTTTTTCCCAATGTACATTTCATAAGAGAGAGAAGAAAAAGCTGCAGGAATTATCCACGTATTTTAAGTGCGCTGACAAGAGACTGCCAGCTACACACTGGCATTTTTTGCCCTCCACTTTCCTATCCATCTCATTTGTCAACTAGAAAGAAGCATGCTTTTTAAATGGGAAATGAGTATTTTCTTTCTAGTCCCATCTCAGCTGGCCAGAGAATGACTAAAATGAGCAGAAAGCCTGCTCCTTCGACAGGATGTAAATTCAAATTTAAAACACCACAGCATCTTCTTCCTTGACCACTTTTAAGTGGTGAAGAGCACTCACTCAAACATTTTTTCACTTAAATAATGTTTTAGCTCAAGGGCCACTTTTACTTTTCTATTCCAGTTATCAATGCTACAACATCTAAAGTAGTTGTTACAAGTAACCCAAATAGCTGCCAGCATCTATCTCTATTATTCTCTACCAAAATGCCTTTTAAATACTAACTTAGAGTGAGACCTAGAATCAGTGTTTAGCAGTAAATGAACAGATAAAGAACAAATGCACAAACAATGTTTCAAACTAAGCAGACCTGCTTTAAAATCCTTTGAGTGCTTACAAATTTTGTCTTCAGCATATAAACTAAATGTTTTCAGAATCAGAACACATTCCCTTCATAACAGGACTGACTAGGAGTCTACTTTGTCTTTCCTTCTGAGCATCCACAATTTGCCACTGGTTGAATGGATATAATGAGTTAGAGCTATTAATAGTAATTCCTAAATAATTACACTAAATGGATGTAAATAGTTTTGGTTTAGATTGTAATCTTGCTCTGCTCATTATTTTAGACCTAAATTGCAGATACAATATACAAAGGGCCTTAATTACTCAGGCATTATATTCAGTCAAAAATAAAACCTTGCAGGTTTTTTTTTCCCTTGAACATTAAAAAACTCTTCAGAAACCCCCCCAAAAACCTGAAACCAAAGAGACTGTACCTTCTGTTAAAGTTGCAACAAAATTCCACTCTCAGTTAAGACTATTTAAGTACATATAAATTTTACCATACTTGTAAATGCTTAAACTTATTCAGTTATCCAGCCCATAATGGAATAAATTGCTTTCAATTTAAATTTTTGATGTCTCAAATATAGGAGCAGGAAGAGTGGCTGAAAGGACCAGAACATTAAAATTGTACATTGCTCAATATTCCTGCATTGCCAATAACACAGGCTCCATCTACGATTGAGGACATTCTACATCACTTTATCCTTTTATCCTTCCTATTTGCTCTTCCCAGTTAGCAGAGATGGCACTGAAACAGGCTTATGAGAATCTAAAGTTCCTCTTCCTACCTCCCTTTCTCTCCAGAATCACACTACTACCCATTAAGACTGTGGTCACAGTTTAATATCCTCCTCTCAGGAGAGATCTTGTCTTAGAGTTTATGCTGAAGACTGTAATTAGTTTCAGACTTTTTTTTTTTATTTCTGGGGGTTTTTGCACAACTCACTGAAGTATATGTCGTAGTTCTAGCTAGGACAGAGTTAATTTTCTTCCTAGTAGCTGGTATGGCGTACTAGTTTGGATTTAGTATGAGAATAATGTTGGTAACATAGAATCACAGAATGGTAGGGGTTGGATGGGACCTCTGGAGATCATTTAGTCCAACCTCACTGGTAACACAGGTGCACATTGATGCTTTAGTTGTTGCTAAGTAGTGCTTGTCCTAAATTAAAGGTTTTTCAGTTTCCCATGCTCTGCTAGCTAGCAAGGTGCACAAGAAGCTGGGAGGAGACATGGCCAGGGCAGCTGACCTAACTAGCCAAAAGGTTATTCCATACCATAGGGTTTTACACTCAGTATATAAAATGGGAAGATTTGCCTGAAAGGAACTATATTCTGGTTCCTACTGAATTGATTAATATTTTGATTTAGTAAACATATACCATACTGTCCAGAAAGAAATTTATCAAAGACTACTATTCTTCCCAGAGCTGCCGACACACACGTAGATGTAAAGATTCAGTAGATCACGAATGCCAAATCATTTACTTCTACTACCTTTCTACTTTGCAAGTGTGAGAACCAAAATCCTAAGTATAATCTTCATCTATGGATCTGGAGACTTAGTAAGAGAAATGCTGGTTTCATTTCTAGTTATGCTGAATTCAGCATCACTTTTCAATGTAGGCCCTGTAGAAGGATTCCAAATCATCATTTCAGCAATAAAATTTTCTACCAGTATTTCCTGCACGACAAAACACGCAATGTCTACCCATGGACTGAGGAATGCCTCATTTCTGGAAGTAGTCCTTCCTTAGTAAGGGGAGAGGTCTGTAGACCTGCTCCCTGTGACATGCTGAAAAGAGATTCTCAGTCTTTAAATGTCTGAATATGCAGATGTTTGGGGTTTTTTTTGCATTACTAAAGCAGTCACAGAAACTTTTACAAATGTACTTGTCACATTGCAGAAACATCTTTATAAGACAGTGACTAGCAAAACAAGTATAATGAACTCATTTATGTCTGTCTTTATTTACAAGTGGCAAAAGGAACCTGACATTTGTAGAAAAATTCAATGTTGCTACAACAAAAAAGTAAATGAATCATTTTAACAACCTCATCTGCAACGCATTAGACAACAGGTAGCACCATATGCGTGTAAAGCTCCTCAGAATACTCCTGAGGCTGTCACAGACACTGCCATGTCCCTCACTGGGCATAAACTAGGCTTTTGTCTGAGAATCCAGCTAATGAACTCCCATGGGATTTTTAATCTGGAATTTAGTTAGTGTCCAGGCTCAAATATCTAGGTCCTAGGGCACATTTCTGCAGTGGAAACTGTTCTGAATCTGGGAACCAAGGTCTGCCTGCCTGTCTGCACTGGACTGCTTCCTCACATTGCCCAGGTAACTTAAACTCCCCATTCCCCAGAACAGGTTTCTGAGATACAGTTAACCTCCTCAGCAAACTGGCAGGTGCAGCAAACTGACACCACTACCAAGCAACTGTAATCATACCCTTAATTTTACACAGAAGGAAGAAACGCAGGAGAGCATTGGCTAGAGCAAAAAGATCTTCCCAAATGCAGACCTCTTCTTGCGTTCACCTTTGCACTGAATACCCTCAGAGAAGAGGAAAATACCTTTATAATGACAAAAGCAGGATTCTTTATGAAGCATTAAACTCTTGTAGCAGGGAGATGTTCCTCTAACTAAATCAATAAAAATGGCTGAAGAGACCAAACCCCTCAGCTCCTCCACCTTTACAGATTTCTGTTCACAATCTTCCTCCTTCAGGGACCACAGAGACTTGCCAGCTAATCAGTTGACAGCATGGCTTCCAGGCTTGTTTCTGATCTGCAGACAACCATATTATTTCTTCAGAATTGTTTACTGTACAAAATTGACATATTTCTCTCCAGAAGGAGAGCACTCAGAGTCACTCATGAGAGCCATGTAGTTCTGCTGTGGGCCCGCTGTGCTCTTGACAAGAGCATCCTCATGTCACGGTTAATGTCATAGCAAAGTTCTGTTAGTAGCTCCTTTCCTTGCAAGGTTATTCTTTCAACTGTAAGAATATTAATGTAATTTAAAGTTCCAAGGCATTCCTGGTTGGCCTTTAGGGTCATTGCAATTACATGGACAGAAGTTTCAAAGTTTCTGAGATTACTTTGGGAGTAATTACAATTGTGGGCAAAAACTAGATTTCAGCTAGTGTTCTGAAAGCACAGAACTGAAAGTAGTCACCTCCCATGACCTAGTCCATGCCACCTGAGCTTCATATTGGAACCTTACTATTGCATCCCCATCTGTAAAAGTGAGATAATCCTTTTTATCGACTTTGTTAGGATTTTATAATTTGATGTCCATGAAGAGAACTGCAAACCTTTCTGTGCTACTGCTAAATGCAAAACTTACCTAAATCTTGGAGATCAGAGTCCTAATACAAAATCTCAGACCACATTGAGAGACAAGAGACATTTCTTCTTTTATTCCAAAGTGAATAAATTAAGGATATTCTTGCATGCTGTCTTGAAACCATCCTTTATATGTCCCTAGGCAGAGCTGGAGGCAGCAAGGCTTGCATGTCAATGATTGTTTTGTTAACTGGTTCGGTAATAACAAGGGCAGCAAAGTACCTGATAGTGCTGGTGCCCTGGGCAAGACTCTCCTCTCTGTGTCAGGCTTATGTAACTGATTAAATAATAAAAAAATAATTATCTATTCTTTGTCCTATATGTACAATCTTACAAACACAATGTTGCACATTACCCATGCTGCTTGGAGGCCTGATTTGGACTTGATCAGATTTATTCTTATATGATCTCCCTTCCCCTGAGTCACTGCTGGCCATTCAGTTCCTCGTATTCAAAAGAACCAAAACGCTATATTCTTGAAAAACATTTGGATGCTCTAATTGTCTCCCCAGGTTTCTATGACAACCATGGCAACATAACAGCCTTCCTGGGTAGCCCCAGGAGGCTGAAATCTTCCCTTTTGTCCTCAGAACTTCTCAGTATAGAACATATCGTAAACAAATAAATACGATTAACGATAAACATGGAGATGGTGTCCAGCACTGGGGAAACTTCTGGCAAATAAAAATATATTACAGTATTTTATGATAACAGTAAAAACACTGCCTGATAACACTGGTGTTACTGAAGTACCTTGGGACCAACTGGGAAGCACAGGGTAAAGACATAAATATATGAACAGAAGGGTTTCTAAGCCAGCTTGCATGGCTGCAGAGAGCTTTAAAAAAATATGACAAGGACTTCTCTAGGCCCCTAAGCACCTCTCACCTCACTGGTAGGTTACAGATCAGGAATACGTAAACTCCTAAGCAGATGTCAGGACAGTTGGGGTTAAGACAGTTGCAGAACTATGTGGGTCCACACATCATATGATGTGACCGTAGGCACCTCTCCATGGCTGCAGCTACCAGCTTTCTAGCAGGAAAGTTATAAACAAAATGTGATCACAGCAGCAGTGAAATGCTCTGCACGGCACTGTCAGTCCCAGCCCAGCAGAACCTGTTTCTCTGAACCTCCTGTATCAGGCAGAATAGTCAGAGGTGCTGCTTTTGCTGACATTCAGACAAACTGAGGGCCAACAAATCTCAAACAAATAGGTCAAGTCTTTTTTATCTCCTGGGCAAAATTATTTGCAAAATAAATTTGCCATGAGGCCACAGTAACTATGGAGGTTTTAAGCTATTTAAACTCACTCATCCAAAACTTGAACTTCTCACCTGAGCAATTCAGTTTCTTCAGCAAGCCAATATTAGAAGTGTGGTTTAATTAAACATTTTAAAATAAAACTAATTCAGAGGGCTTTAAGTGTATAACTAAGGAGTATGCCACCTCAAATGAATGAAGACATCAGAGAAAAGTGATTTTCTTAATTGCTAGTGTACTTTTGCCAGACTTTCTAAGTCCCAAACTACAATGCACACCTCAGGGTGATGGTTTCTATGTAGTATAGCTGCTAGAATGCAATTGTCCATTTTTTGACAGGTCAAGTTATTTTTTTTCCTTCCAGAACATCCTAAGAGTAATATTTTATGTAAAAGTGTTCTCCAGCAGCATAAAATACACCACCAGCAGAGCACAAGACCAGAAAATCTTTAAAAGTGACTTACCTGCCCCAAGCTGCTTTCATTGTAGAATCTTTATCAACAAGAACGCATGAGGACTCGACAACACTAGATTTATTCAATTTGTAGCAGAGCCCACAGTCTGGATCTAACATACATCCATTACAGTAACTGAAAGAAATAAACACATAAGCAACACTTTATTAATTAGTATTTGTACAGTTCAAAAGCAGTAGCATCTCCTCATCAGTCTTGGGATGCACATAGTCAAGTTTGAGACAATATCATAGAAACGGCTCCAAAATTGCTTTTATGTTCTTCTGTTCCACATTTGGTGGCCTGGCTGCAGTGACACCAATAAGGCTGTAGGTGAACTCACTCACAGAATGAATTTTAATTAAAATAAACCAAAACACCAAAAAAAAACAGATTAGAGTTGAGAAAGAATCATACATCATACCTAATAATCAGACTAAGATTTGGGCACATACAGATGTGGGAGCCAGTTTGAGATCACAATACCATGTGCATACACGTAGGAACTCAGCATCTGAGCATTATTGTTGATGGATGGAATCAATATGTCCATGGAGCCAACTCACTTACAGGCACCTAGTGCCCAAAAATACCCCACCTGCCCTTCATCTGTCACTGCAGAGCATGCAGTGCTTTTGCAGATTACTCCTGTGCATCACATTTGCTCGGTCTGTACAGATACCTCTGGTTTCCTTGGGAGCTCTCAAAGAGCAAGAGATACTCACATTTAGCCAGATTTTCCTCAGTGCAGTGTAAGTGACTACATAGCAAAACTGCTCTTCGGACTCCACTGGTTGCACTGGCCATATTCCCACTGACTATTAGAAGCTTACATAGAGGCTTCAGTCTAAAACCTGGACCTGAGAACAAACTAGAGTGGTGTTTTGGGCATGTGAGCTATGAAGGCATTCCAAAATACTTGCAGTGCAGTGCAAGTTATCTGAAAGCTTCTGGCACAGATCTTATCCAGATCTTGCAAATGCTAAACAAAGACTATTGGTACTGTGGCTAAACTACTCTGGTGTTTATGCTCCCTAGATGTCATTGCAGATTCAGAGATACATTCTCATCGGTCAAGCCCCTGATATATTCTAAGTGATAACTTTAGGAGTTAAAAATAGAGGAATGGGAAACTCTAAAAAATTAAGTCTAGAAATTGGAAATTAAACTATTAAATGTAACATCTTGAAATGTATAATTGAGGTGACCAAACCAGCTTCAATATGTATCCCTGTAACAACAAAACCAAGCTTCTAATCCTTTCATAACAATGACTTAGTGAATGAAGAAGTAATCTGCTTAAACTACGGCACTGCTATGAGAAAAAGAGTAATTGTATAACAAAGCAACCAGAAATGAAACCAGTAAAACATTATATGGATTGAAGAAGTCTGAAAGTACATCTAGAAATTCAAACTCTTCTTAGTATGATGTTTCTAAAAGAGTTATAATAATGTAAATTCATATGGTAGTTGGCAAGAAAGAGGGGAGGAAAATGTTGAAAACAATCTATTCATTTGCATTTTCCTGCTTCTCCCAAGTTTCAGAAATCTGTTCTCTTTGTTATTGTGTGCTTTGTAGATTAGCAATTTTTTGGGGTATAATGTCCATGTTTTCTACTTTTTAGAAAATAAATCTATTGTAAGCACACCATCCTTTTGCTTAACCGATAGGTCAAATTCAGGTCTGAAGAGTTTTGGGTTTTTTTTAATATATTGGGAAAGCTGCACTAAATCAGCTCTTAACAGGGAGATGAAACAAAACTTTCAGGCAGAAGTCAATCACCTAACAGTAGTAAACATTTCTTCTCTCGCAAAGATAAATGTCAAAATCATAATTATCAATTATGAAAAAAAAGGATAAATCCAATACTAGATGAGCAATACCTAGCTATATTTTGTTAATCAGTATTAGGACAGGAGTGGGCAGCAATCAAAACAGTTGACAGGAAGAGAAGACTGAAGCTGAATAAACACATTCTTACAAATCACAAGTGTGTTTCAGTATGTGGCAATAATATTAAATATAGCTAAAAAATTATAGCATCTTCTTGTGAAAAGAATCCTCTGATATCAAGCAGGATGCTGATAATGATTTTCCAACTGTAAAACATCTTCCACTCAAATTATGTTGTATATCAAAGCACTTTTTAACAACATTAATTTCTGTAAAGATCCAGGGTGCTAGCACATCCAGCATGGCATCCTGGCACAGAAAGCAGCCATTTCTGAATACTACATGCTGTCAAGTGCAGCAAATTATTATCTAAAATCTATCCAATGTGAACCTCATGTGGAAAATTGAATACATTAACGTGGTCTTTATGCAACTATTTTCTTCAGAAAATTTCAGGATTCAAAGTTTCTTTAGATATTTTTTTTTCAGGTTTTATGTCAAGCAGAAATATAGTCAAATGCCCATTACCAGCCAGAACATCATCCAGACACAGGAATGCAGAAGAATGACAATTAGACACAGCAGGGAGTGTCATCTTTATAGTGTTGCCAGCAGAGGACAGGACAGGGACCAGATGTCTCCTCATTTCTCTCAATGTCCTCATAAATATCTATGTGTGAGGTGAATGACAGAACTGAACTTTGCCTTGTCTGTTTGTCCTGTGGGGCTTCCTTTATTGATAACTCTACAAAACCTTAGCTAGCATTGAGTATCACTAACCAGTGAATTGGGAAGCAGAAGGTATTTATTGCTCCCCATCCAGGAGTCCAGAAAAAAACCCTAAGAAATCCGATTCTTGATTTCAGTGTTTGCCTGCATGGCTGTTAATTCCACTGTTCCTAGGGCTTTATTTGGTATGCACAACAGTGTCAAGCTGGCATTCAGCATAGTAAAGGCTGCCAGATCATGCCAGATACCAGAGGTTATAGTTAGTCATAACAGTTTAAGCAATTTAAAACAATTATTTTCCACAGCTTTTCTGAAGATTGTCTTTCAGGCTGATAATTTAAATAACAAATACTTTAAACCCCTTACAATTATTGCTTAAACCCTATTATTGGATCAGGATGTTCTGTCATTAGTTATACAGTGAGTTCATACAATCAGGCTTTGACTTTTGGTTTTACACACAAGACCAATTTCGGTCAGAGAAAACCCCAGAAATTCAATATACAAGACTTAAAGCTCTTAAAAATCTAACTCCCAGTAGATCTAGTGTAGATGGTTGGATGCTCAGACTATCTTGCATTCTTCTGTGCCCTGTTTTATGACTGATACAAATTTTTTATGTCGACTTTGATGAGGCAGGTAGTCATTGCTTTTCCCAGGATGAAGATTGATGCTTTTATTCCCTTCAAAATTCCAACGTATACATGCTACAACAGTTTCATAACACAGTAAAGAAATCTGTATCAGTTAACAAAGACTAATGATCACTGACTGTGCAGTACAAAACCAGAAGAGATAATTTTTTTAAATGAAGCCATTTCAAAACAACCAAAAAAATCACAGGCTGAGGCTGTTGACTAATTTTCTCTCTCAATAAATGGAAATTAAATATATAGTAGCTTCAGGCTTATGCTCTTCTTCTCTTTTGCTAAACAAAAATATTTCAGCAAATTTAAATTGAGCACATATTCTTACATACATGCTTATAATACTGGAAATAAATTAGAATACAAAATATATCAGGAAAATAAATGCACAATACTTAGCAACATTTAATTATCTACAACAGATCTCTTTACAGCTCTTGGACATACTTTCTTATCACCCCTACCCAGATATACCCAAATACAACTTCTTCAGATCTACATCACAGACCAGTTATTGCCTTGAAAGCTCTATAACAGAATACTCCAGAATGTCTACACAGGAAGGGAAATTTGCATGCAGTTATAAATGGGAAATGAGTTTCCTGTACTTTATCATGAAATATTTATATCTGTGCTCAGGTTATGAGCTAGAGTCTTGGAAACGGATTCCTCTATGAAAAGCCAGCTGAAAAATACCAGGTAGGATGGATCTCAGTCAGACTGACAACTCATCAAGATTGAAATACCTGAGAGAGATGATTTGATTTTGATGAAGCCAGGCAGCATTACAGCAGACAGGTTTTACAATGTGCCTAGTTCCCTTCCTGCTCACCAGCTGGGCTCCTAGGCAACCCAACAAGAAGGCAAATGTCTAGACTTCAGATGCTTCAGCCTGTGTAGAATAACAACAACAACCAGGAATGCAAGGCTCCAGAAGGCCAAAGACACCCAGCTTCTTTGCAGCTCAGTGGCATGAAGTCTACAGGAAAAATTTTCAGTAGCCTGGCCCCTCAGTTTATCAGAACTGCCATGAAACAGTATTTTGGGGTTCCTGCTTCACTGTGAGACAACTGACAAGCTTATTAGTCCTTTCTCATCTTCAAATCAGGCTCATGCTCCATGATCTTTGTATTTAAAGTGATGAGAAGAATTTGTCCTCATTCACATTAAAGATGGTTACTACATAGAACTGACATATCCTTCCTACCCCTTAGATTTTTAAATTTAATTACAAGTTTTGATGAGTAGAAGCAACATGCCAGCAAATGGAAAATTATTACCAAGCAAAAAATCCTTAAGACATTTCAAGACTATGCCAAGATCATTGTGCAGTTCTACAACAGAAACTATGCTGTAAATTTTCAATGACATTTCATATAGGCTGGAAAAGGTATGCTCAAATATATTTATCTCTCTGCATATTCATAAGCTTCTAACCTCAAGAGCTGAAACACACTACTCTATTTGTTATTGCAACTCTCAGTCACTTTGACATTAGAAACATAAAACCTGAAAGACAGCATGAAGAATACTCATGCCTAGGTTGCACATAAATCAGATGGTCAATGAGTAAACAAAATAAAGTACAACAGCTAATATACTTACTATATGTGTCCTGAGATTATTAAATACAGGGAAACCATCTTCAATTACTAGATAGCTGAGTTTTTCAGGGCTAATGACAATTATGTACTTTTTCTAAATTCATAAAGAAAACATACACCTGCCCATTAGCAATCTTGTAAGATTGCTGTATAAGAAGAGTACTAAATATTGGTGCCTTCATGTCAATGAGGTGTATTTCTGCAATGAGCTTAGGAACATTAACCACGTGAGGATGACTAATTCAAAGCTGAACAAGAGAGCCCTTGTGTGCCCAGCACAGCTGGTACTGCCACTATTAACTTTAATCAAACTCCAAAGACATGGAGTTTGGAAAGAAACATGAGAGTTCTTATGAACAGGTATTATTTACCTAGGATATGAGCCTCAGGGTTAATCTATGGTCAACACAAAAGTTACCATTTTCTTATAGCAGCCAAGGTGAAAAATATTGCTTAAGCAGAACAAGTTCATAATATGTGTTCTACAGCTGACCAAGTCTCAAGGAGTGCAGTAAGAGAGAAAGGAGACAAAAAGACCAAGAATACAAAGCAAAAGGCCAAAGGCCACTTTCTAGAAGTGGGTGAGTATATCACAGAAAGGCAGAGTGGGATAGTCACAGCTTTGATTCTTTAAAGACTGGGAAAAGGCAGCAGGGTAGCTAGTGCATATGCACTGCTTCCAGAACCAGGCAAGCCTCCAGTAAAACCTGGAAAGTGCTTACAGGAAAATCCAGCTTATCTTTTAATTTTTAAGAGGACAAATTTTGGTACTATGTTGTTTTGTACTCTTAAATTTTCCTCTGAACTATGGCCACAATCACAGCTGCTAGAGACTAAGAGAAGTGGTCACATCACAAACATCTGTAAAACCTTACACAGGCTGAGTGTGAAAAAGAAGTTTGATTTAAGGATGGCAAACAGATGAGCATTCACCTTGCCTATCTTTAATAAGACACCCATTCACTTCCACTTGTGAGGAGAAAAAGAGAATTTCAGTGGTCAGGTGTCCTGTAGAGTTAGCATTGTTTCTATGATGTCATTGTGAATGAAGATTACATTTTTTCTCTCTGAATTACAGATCATTTTTCGGCTGTTGATCAGCTATGATATGCCTCTCTACCAAATGAAAATATTTTATTTGATATTTGCAGTCTATCTTACTGGTCTGTTTTCTGCAAGCACGTACAAGTAACCTGTCTGAAGTACCTCTAAGGCTTCCATAATGGACACCCACACTCACCCCAACCCAACAGATGTGCAAACATAAAAGCATTTTTATCCTGTTCAGTATCAGTGAAACTTCTGTGAGCAAAATATATTTTACTGATGTTTTTTTAACTTATAAATAAATTTTGGCTATGACAAATACAGGTTTTATTTAGGAAGCTCCTCCATATGCTGAGATGACCAAGTTGCAAATCAGTTTAGCCTCTAAGCGTACCTCATCTCAGAAGAGCAATGCATCACCACGCAGATGAAGGAAACTATGAGCCACCTTCGTGTAGGCATACACATTTAAAAGTGGTTATGGTGGCTACAACGAGATGGCATTATTTGCTCATCTGCTGAAGGCCCAATGTCTTTTTCTTTTCCAAAACTTTCTGGGGTCTCTTCCAGGCTCGCAAGACGCAATGTTAAGCGACATGAGAAATGAGCAGTTACACTAAAGCAAGCTAAAATGCAGATTAAACATCAAGATATCATTGCTGTTAAGTTACTTCATTTTACTTTGATTTGCTATCTTATCTAACTATCCTTACAGTGACATTTCCTATACTACATAGTGGCTGTTTGTACAGCTCATTTAATGCCATTTGTCTTAGATGAGAAAATATGCATTTCTTGCATAAAAAATATGGAAGATTTGCCTTATGCAGAGCAGACTTCTACTTCCAATTCCTTAAGTTTGAGAATCTCTTTCATGCAGCTCCACAACTGGCATGTGGAATGTCTTCCAGGCCAAAAAGGAGAGAGAGAGAGCAAAACATATCCCAACCTTTCATTTTCCTTTGGTTTGGAATGGTGAAGACACCATCTACTTTCAGATGACAAATCCCTTTTGTTTCAACTTCACTCAGCTTATTGACCACATGCACAGAAAGCAGGCATGCCTGCATCTTGAACAGCCACTTTTCCAAGTTTAATATAATACATGGCTGTATATCATCTCCTCCAGAAATAACTTAGCTAAAGGAATAAATTTATATATATTCTCTATGTGTAGCAAAGGAGCTTGGCAGAAAGGCAGGCTGAAACTAAAATCCTCTGGAGACCAACCTGGTGAGAAAATGTATTCTTTTTTTTCTTGTCCCTTGACCTGCACCAAAAGCAAACTATTTCTTTCACTTACTGCTTCCTTGGCTGGAATTTTGAGGCTTCCTGCTACTGACTCAGTGGCTGATATCACTTCCCATAATGGACATTAATATTCATGATGCTGAGGCAATATTCTTCCTGTGGATCTACCAAGGTCAGGGTTTGGTGATGTTTTGAGACATGAAAATTATGATCCCAAAACCAGGTTTTGATACAGAAGTGTGAAAGTTGTTATAAATCATATAAATGTTTCAAGATTTTTACATCTTTTAAACAGTGGGTATTGTAGCCCAGTTCTGTGATGTGTGGACAACTGCATCTATTTATTAGTTTCAACTCCCCCATTTTTTGTGTCTCTTTACCAGGGTACACTATAAGATCAAAATTGGAGCAGATAAAGTTTTCACATACATTTCTCATTATTTCATATCCCCCTCTATATGTTTGCTTTTATCTGCAAATTATTTAAAAGTATTCCCAAATTAAAATAATTCAGTTCTTTTATTGCTCTTTTCTAGACCCTTTTCTAGTCCCTTTGATTTTCTATCATATCTGCTTTTGCTCACATCATGTCAGAAACAGAAATTATGACAGATTACAATATTGCCATAATTCATGACACAACACGCCTTTACTAGAACTACCTGCTTTAATTTTTCATGCTTTTGCCCAGAAGTGCACACTGAGCTAGTCACAGCAAGCCTGTATTTCCTTCAAGACTAGCTGTGGTAAAACAGAAAACTAAAAATGTGTTGAATGAATTTTCATTACTTTGCAAGGTGGACTAACCATATTTCTTCTCAGATTTTATATTGTTTCAGGTTAGAGAATGACCTAGCTTTAGTAGATAAAAAATAATGAGTTCTGTCAATAATGCATCTGTGCTTTCCAGACATCCTTTCTAAATAGTTAAGTCCTAGGCAATTCCTTCTGACATCCTGCTGTTAATCTTATTCTGAAAAGACAGCATTTGGAAGCTCTTTCCATCATTTTCCATCTTTTAACCAGACCACTTGCTATTTGAAAAAGCTGTACAGGCACATCTCAAAAACTGCAAAATATAGTTGACTCTGAAGTAGAAAACAACCAAAACCACAGGGGTTTGCATGTAGGCATCCTCATCTCTGGTAGCATCTGGTGTTGCAGTTACTATCACCTATTAACACTCTTTTGAAGATCTTCTGTCCTCTTCCCAGGGGTCTATAAAGCTTCAGATCCTCGGAAGCTTTCACCTAAGACATTGTGCTGGCATATGAAAAGACACGCACCACATTTCCGGCCAATATTGCTAGGAAGCTAGAAGCATGTCTCTCTTTTATTGATAGTTATCTCTATTGCAAACACATGTAAGGCAGATTTTGAACACAGGTAAGCACAGGAAAGCACATATTCTACCCACTATTGAAACAATGGTCAAAACCCCTCGTTTTTAAAAATTGTTAACGGGTCTGTAAATACCTGAATATTATTTTTTCTCTGCTCAGAAAAACAAACAAAAAAAAAGAACCCACCTTCCTGGAGAGTTTACAGCTGTCATATATGACAAATCTAGAAGCAGATGAACAACAGAAAGTATTTTTACATACAACTTTTTAAATATTCTTAACTTTGTGTTCACTGTAAATTGCAGCAGATATGATATAATGGAGGAGCTCTTAAGAGAAAGATTTGATGTTTAACCACCTTATTTAGTCAAAAAGTTCCAAAGGATTATTCATGAGCATTTAAGCAAAGACTCCAATTTTCTCTGTTGAGGGAAGTTAGGATTTTGATGTTAGGTATTTAGTCAGTTCCTTGTATTGGACTTTGTGATTAATTGTCTGTTACTAAATTGTAGAACTTCATTAGCTAGAAACAATCTTCAAGAAGATTAGGTGAATGATCATGAAATCTCACCTGTATTTTGTGCAGGTAGAGTTTTGATGTGAAGGATCTGCTGGATTAAGTGTGATTCTTGGCGAGACCTGAGCTGATAGCAAAAATCCCGAAGCTAGGATAATGAGTGCTACAGCAGTACCTAAAAATACAGATAAAGAACAATGGGATACTTTTCTCCAGAACACATGAAATAATTCTCTATTGAACTAAACCATGCTTGGGAAAGCAAGGCACACAGCATTTGCTAAAGAGTTGTGATCAGAAGGTAAGAAGATAAAATTGACTGCGTCGGGTTTAATGTCCAAATATTCAATTAACAGGTTGAGACTTTTAGAATTATTTTCTCTTTAATATATGGAACTGAATACTGCATGAAAGAACAGGAATCTGGGTACTTTTAATCAAACTGCAATTAAGTCTTTCCTGCTACAAGGGCCTAAAATCTTATTTATACTCATTCTAAATATGCTCTGTCTTTGAAGTTAACCAAATACACTAACACTCACTTCTAGTACTTCTGCAAATGTTTCACTTCTTTGGAAAAGCACTGAATGTGTTACTTGGCAAATTAAGTTTCTTATACATGTTTCTCAACAGCTTTGAAGAAAGCAAGTAGCTAAAATAAACAAAAAAAGGACAAAAGAAAGATAAAGAAACTATGCAAAGATACAAAATGAATGGGAAACTGAGAGGAATCAGGAATCAGAAACTGTAGTAAAGAGAACTAAAAAGGTGTGCGTTTAGTTGTTTTGATAGAAGCTGTTTGCTACTATTTTCCTGATGCTTCTCAATCTATCTGAAAAGGTCAATTTTCCAAGTTGCTAGTATTTTGGAAATTACAAGTATACATTAAATTAAATGCAAAATTGTCCTTCCCAAAGGTTTTCAGAGAGCAGGAAAACCTGCACAAGTTTACAAAATTACATTACATTATGTTGTCTTTTCATCAGAATATTTATGTTAACTATCTGTCTACTGATTATTCTTGTAGGTTTTCATTTAACAAACCTCAGATCAATTAACCTTTACCAAAAATGCCCCACACTCTTACAGCAGCAGGCAATGACAATACTTCTGCCTTCATTTTATGTAGTGAAAGACTGGGGCATACCTGGCTTCTCTAAACACCAGAGAAACAGCCAGTAATAACTCAGGCTGAAAGTCGATGTCCTTGAAACACTAAACCAAAGTAGAGCAGTAAAGTATGTTTATCCCATGAGAAAACATGTCATGGAAAAGAAATCCATCAGCAGGTTCAGTAATTATCATTTTATTAAACAGTTTTCTTGCTAAGGAAAACACATCATATTCGCCACTGCCACAAAGAGTCAAATGTTGCATATAAAAATGCTAAATAGTACAGAGAGAACACATATGATTTCATTACTGTAGTTGAATTTTCCTTAAGGAGGGACTGCATGATGAAGAACACAGCAAACAGTGCAGTATGGGTCAAGTGACACTGCAAATGGACAGTTAGCAACCCACCACAGAAGAAAGATCACTTTTACCAATTACTTTGTGTCCCAACATCATAAACCAATAACCTTACCTGTATGGTGCTCCTTTATGAATTCTGTGTCATATCCCTTTGTTCTATGACTAATATGCTTTGTAACAGACATTTATATCTACATTTCAAATGTATGACCTCAGCATATGTCAACCAGAGTCCAAAAGGATAAAGGATAAAGGAGAACCAGCATTCAAGAAGCAGAAGTACCTGTGCAGTGTTAGAAGAGATCCACTTGGCAGAAAGGCAACAAGACCAGATAAGAACCACAGGAGAGATAATGCATTGACAGAGGTAGAGAACTGGGCCTTTCCACTCTGAAAGACCTTGCCCTGGCAGGAGGCATAGAAGAAACTACAGGGAAGATGTTCTTAAACTGTACTGGAGATATACAACAGTGACAGAAGTAGTGATTTGAGATTTTTTTATTTCTTTTAAGATGTGAGGAGTGTGCTTTTCCAATCTCCTTCATCATGACCACATTTCTGAACATGGACCATAAGAAACACTTCAGATTTCTTAACTCCAAATCAAAATGGTAACACACCAGACAAACATTTATTATAACCTGAAATATCAAATTGCCTCTGCATGTCTTAATTTACAGATTTGGGTTACTGTGTACCAAACCATTGTGCCACAGGGTGTGCGCTGTGCCACAACTGTTTTGCCTATATACACATGCATTCATATACAGCAAGTGTAGATTAACTCCAGATTAACTGCAGATGGCCAGCGACTTGGCAGGTGGTCCCCCACTCTGTTGCATTATATTAAATAGAAGTTTGGATCCTTGACAGTGACAACAGAACAAAATAGAGAGATGTGAAACCTTCCCAGCTAAGCACTTGTGAACATTCTTTCAAGAGGAGCTCTCTTTTCCAAACCTGGCTCTTGAAAATGTCTGAACCTTTCAAACATTCACCCAGAGGAAGGTATCAGTCACTTCAGACAGAAAAAGCACATAATGTGGGAGCAAGCAGGGACTTACTGAGTAAACAGCATGATGCAGCTAAGCATAGGCAAGACTGTTCACTCTGCCTTTTCCTGCTTCCAAGTGATGAGTTATGGTGTTTGATTATTTGGACAAAATGTACAAAACAAGAATTTTGTCTTTTAGTTTCTCATACAGAAGATCAATTAAAATCACAGACGAAGTACTTACTGTGTTGTATTTGAGATAATTATGCAAAGAACTCACTACTTAAAAAGTGCAGCAATGGCAACACTCTTTGTCCAGCACTTCTTATTCTGAATTCCAACTATGAATCAGAAATTACACATCACATATACACACATGAGATCTAAAAATTAACCAGCTGTGAAGCTCCAAGCTGGAGGGAAAAAAAGGCATAACTAAACTAAATAAAAACCATCCTCAAACATGGCCTGAAGGAGAAACTGCACCTGAAACAACAATGTGCTAAATCTCTTTTTAAAAATAAGCTTTTAGCTGCAGTACTTTACTACTAGTCTTGAAAAGCTATATGATTTCAGGAAGCATATGGGATCAAGACTGTTATTTTAAAGAGGACTACTTTGAAAAAAATGGCACTTGAAATTTTAATGTTGGTAATAATTATGAGGAAAATAAAATACATTAACCAACCACTCACCTGTTAAGCTACCGAGTGTCAGCTTTCGGCGACCCATTCTTTCAACAAGCCAGACTCCCACAAGAGTAAAAATGAAGTTGATAAACGCTGTCAGTGCAGCCAGCCAGATTGCAAGCCTGTCATCTTCAACTCCCGACATCTGCAAAATGGTAGCACTGTAGTACCTGTGAACGAAGGCAGAGACAAATACAAACATCGCTGATTTCAATTTGGCTCATGTTACAGTTTCTGATTTTAAATCGAAAAAGGTCGTAACAAATATCATGTGGCCTCCTGCATAATGCAGCTGCATTATCATGGGAAATCAGGAATAACCAAGGCATAAATTTTATCTGACTAAAGTTTTTACTGGAGGCCATCAAGAGATGAAATTGCCATTCTCTTGGCTCTTTATATTTTCAATGGTCAATCACATTCTGTTACAAATGGGGTTTGCATTTTTAATTTCAATGCATCTGGCTTTCAAATATCAGTTGTTGCTTTGTGTCTTTATCTTTTTCTGCCAAAACACATGGAAGTTTAGTATTTTGTGTATTATCTAGAGAAAGCTCAAAAATCAAATACATTTTCTCTCCCATTAAAGGTCACAAAGAACTAATATATGGCATCCAACATGTTGCAAGTGACACTTAAAACCTCCTGGTTTTAGACTTTGCAGTTTCATTTCACTGCCACTGAAGCACCCAAAACACCTTCTATCATAATTTTGTCTTAACCAGAATACAATTGCTTTGAAATGCCTTAAGCTTAACTCCCCATTGCAGGGGTGTGAATCTGCACCCAGCAGGAGCATTTGATAGAATCTTCTACTTCTCTATAAAAGAAATCAACTGTTCCACACAAACATGAACTCATAAATAAATCATCTGAGCAAAATGAAAGGGAAGGAAAAGGAAGCCTTCTAACATTCACAGAGATCAACACAGATGTTGCGCCTATGTTCTCAGTGGAAGCTAAATAAACTTTCAAGAAAACCCAAGTAATTTTGTTCATGCTGTCGAAACACTTTACATCTTATTCTATTCATTTGTGCTGACTGAAATACTGAATATTCAAGCCCTCAAATATCTAGCAGTCTAAAGGCTGCAGCACAGTAAAGTAACCATCAAAAATGTTAAAGCACAATTTTGTCTTTTTTTTTTTCTGGTCAAAATGCAGCTTGCTTTAAATGTCCACTTGTGGTTTTAATACCCAGACGTGTTACCCAGAAATTCCTGTGGTCCATATTCTAAGCATAAACCACTTTTCATTTCAGTGAAGACTTGGCAAAAGTTCCAGTCACCAAAACCATCCAGACCCTGACCTCCCAATACATCTCCCTTTTCTTACGGACATGACAATAAAATCAGCGTCAAGCCTTGGACCACCGACACCTACTGGCAAACTCCTATTTAATTCCACCAGATAAGGCTTCAGGAACCCAGTTTTAACTCCAAACCCAGTTCTACTGGGAAGTCAGAAATTGCCATTTGTCAGCAGCAATCTATGGCATACTGATTCTGCATGATTAAAAAAGAAAAAAATAATCACATAAAAGCAAAAAATAATCACATAAAAGCATGCAGATGTATACTGCCTGATGTATATGAACATGCACCTTCTGCCCACAACATTCCCTCTGGTTGCTTATTGCAGTCACTAGTTATATGTTCTCAACTTCGAGCTTACTGTTTATCCATACATAAGCAACATACTTAATTTTAATGGAAAACAAACCAGGGAAATTTAGATTCTGCAGATCCAAATGCCAAGCTTCCCAAGTCTAGGTGGTAAGCAATGTTCTTGTTTATTATGGCACGGTAATCTAACTTTAAACATTTAAAAGAACACTTTCACAGATCATAAATACTAAATACATTTTCTAATGTTTATGGATTTTATAATGTCCATTTTTATACCAACATATGCAGCCCAAATGGCCTCATAATGTCTAGTTTATAATTTCTTCCTGACAAGGAAAAAGCTTAGGTGGCAGAAAAAGGCCAGGTAGTGATATTACAACTGCAGTGATCACTGCAGCTTCTGGAGGGAATGCCATTTCAGTGACCAAATTGTACAGTCCTGGCATATTTTCTAAAATGTAAAGAAAATTGCAAATGTACATGTGTATCATTAGAATTGTTAAGCAAGTACCGTATGTTAGAAAGCAAATAAACACAGACAATTCCAAAGCCACACAAAGGAAATTAGTTGGATATACTATGCAAGAATTTAATATTGTTAATTTACAGGGATATCAAATTGAGACGTTTTTCTATCAAGGGTTGCTGTATATTAAAAAAAACCAATAACCTGAAAGATTTTCACATTCAAGAATCCTCAGACTGATTCTTTTGACTATATACTGAAAATATACCATGTTGGAGGAAACTAAGCACTCTCCAACATTTTCCTCCCTCTTCTTTAAAACAACAGTATTTTTTTAAAGCAACATCCAATGTTTAAAGGAGAATTCCCCACTTCAAGTAGGCCTTCCAGATGCATCCTGGGTTCCCAGGTCAGCTTATTTGGCAGCAGGGAAGCAGCACACCATGTCAGGCTTCACAGGTTTGAATTTAAAAAACCAAACCGCTAGTAAGCTGTCGTCACAACTTTGATTGCCCTCATCTTTCACAAGAAGCTGTTCCAGGCTCTCTGTTATATCAAGTCTACACCAGTAAAGTTTCTGCCTAAAGATGTCAGCCTTCTTGGACAGAATTTGCAATTCTTGTGAAATCAATGAATAAAACTAAGTAACCTTACAACATCTTGAAAACATTTAAATTTTTGAATTTTTGCTATGAAGAAAACAAAAGAAGAGTACTTTGGAAGTGCTTTGCAAGGGTTTGTTGACATTTTCTAGCACAATACTTTGGAAATCACTGTCCAGCTATTCAAACTACTCAGTCCCAGAAAATCAGTCCCTAGAGATAATGAAACCCTTTATCTTCTTTTTTTCCTCTCAATGCAACTGAAATAATACAAAGTGAAATTGAAAGTAGTGCAATAGCCAAGAAGCAAAGGATTAAACATTGAAGAAAACCACAAATGTTGGCAATTTTGACAGATTTACATGCCCTTCCTTTCATTCTATCAGTTTATTACATGCCAAAGTACTGCAAATGAAAATAAGACAGGAAGAAGTTGATATATCTTGAAGGAGTCAAAGACAGCAGATGTTCCAGGTGTTGAGGCTTTACGACAGGAGGGATGCTATGGCCCAGCTAAGCATCATATGAAGCCTGGGGATACGAAAAATGGCACACTGGTAAGGTGCTGTAGAAGTAGCTAAGTAAAAATATCCCTTGGTTAGACTTATGTGAAATACGGACTGCAGAACAATATAGCAGCATCTGATGATATAACTCCAGTGCTGGATAATGTGGTTTGACTTCCCAGCTTCACTTTCTGCACATCACAGCAATCAGGGAGATGTGACAGTTCCCACTTGCATAGGTTGCATTCAGAGCAACCAGGGATACCAGTCTGGAGATCTGGTTAGTTACTCTGCTGCTTCCCCACCTACATCTAGAATTGTTTTTGCCTAATCTTTTACCTTGCTTTTTAGCCCCTGCTGCTTAGGCAAGTAGATTGGACCAGATGACCTCTGGAGGTCCCTTCCAACCTCAACCAGTCTGTAATTTTGCGAAACTTGATCACCTCCCTTATGAATTCCTATAACATAAAGTAGTAAGATTAATATAAACACTAGCATTATGAAATATGTGAGCACAGATCTACTTTTCAATAGGAATTGCCTTTGCCAGACAAAACTTTGTTGATGCTGAATATCCGTTGGCTACAGCTAATGATAATGTAAAGTCATAACAATGTAAGGACTAACTGCTATATAGATCACAAAAGCTGTAAATACCCACTTTGTCACTATGATTCAGCTTCAGTCTCAGGACTGTCACATTAGTCAGTTTACATATAGTCTTTAGATTCCTTAAAAAATTAAAACTTTAAAATATCAACTGCTAAGTTGAAGAAGGAAATATCAAACAATCAACCACAACCAACCTCAAACACCCTTTGGGCTTTCAAGCCTATATAGTGACAGATGGGGCAAACTTGTCCAGCCAAATTAGCTCTGCCAGGTGTTATGTGAAGCTCTCCCAATCTTTGCTCTCCTCTGATCACACTCCATTGTAAACTTTCAAGTTATCTTTTCACTTACTTAACTTTTGAGAATTATAAACATTACCCAAACCAACAGGATTATCTTATCTCAAGATTCTGCTCTGCATAAGTCTCTCTCACTGCCAGTCTCTCCTGCAGGGTACTCGACTGTTCTTTAAAACAGTAAGTTGTTCTGTTTCAAAAATATTAGTAAACCTGGCTCCATCTTCTCCATTTAAAAATCACAGAGCATGCAAACAACGATATTTACATAAAACAATGCTGTGTAAAATTACATACACACACAAAATTACATACACACACAAACTTTGCAGCTAACCTGATTCTGTTAAACTGAAACCCACCAATTCATACCAGACTCTGCTGCTTTAAAGGATTCCTATTTAAGACCAACAGTTGAATAGTATTTCCCATGCTTCTACTTTTGAAGTCTTGAAGAGCTCTCTAAGGAAAAAGGTTGCTATATCACCTCAAAGAGATACTGGATTTTCCAAAATGAGTGCCTGGGAGGAAACATGGGGGACTGCCACTGTACACTAACCTACTGTAATTATACCATCAAATCCTCCATCTAGCAGTAATGATACATATTGTGTTATAAATGCTTTCAGCACAGAATGAAATGACATAGCGAATGCTGTTTATTGCAATCAGTATATTTTGATACAAAAAAATGCTCAGCATATGGTACTGTCTGACAGATAACTGTACAACTAACAAGTTCTGTGATTCACCACATTATCCACATGCAAGGTACATGAAGAGGTCTTAAGGATTATAATTTAATTATATTTAGAAAATACAGGATTTTATTTAGCTTTCAGAGAGACTAACTTTTATAGCTGTTAACCAAAGTAAGTGTACCAGTATCTGACTAAGGACTAAAAGTACCTTTAAAGGCTTAAGATCACCAGGATACACAAAAGAATTCACTTCCCTAAATTAATGGGATACTCATAGAATCATAGAATCATTCTGGCTGGAAAAGACCTTTAAGATCATCAAGTGCAATCATCATTGTCTGCTACTAAACCATGTCCCTTAGCACCAATTTATGCATCTTGTATACACCACCAGGGATGGTGATTCAGCCACCTTCCTGGGAGTCTATTCCAGTGTTTGACAACCCTTTCAGTGAAGAAGTTTCTTCTAACATCCAATCCAAACAGTCCCTGGCACAGCTTGAGGCCATCTCCTCTTGTCCTGTTACTTGTTACTAGGGAGACCAACACTCACCTCACTACATCCTGTGTTCAGGTATTTGTAGAGAGCAGTAAAGTCTCTCCTAAGCCTCTTTTCTCCAGACTGAACAACCCCAATTCCCTCAGATGCTTCTTGTAAGAGTTGTTCTCCAGACCATTCACCAGCTCTGGACCTCCTCCAGCACTTCAATGACTTTCATGTAGTGAAGGCCCCAAACCTAAACATAGTATTCAAAGTGTGGCCTCACCAGTGCTAAGTATGGGGGGAGAATCAATTCCCTGCTCCGGCTGGGCACACTATTCCTGATACAGGCAAGATGCTGTTGGCTTTCTTGGCCATCTGAGCACACTTGGTTCATGTTCAGCTACTTGAAAACCAACACTCCCAGGTCTTTCTCTGCTGGGTGGTTTTCCAGACAGTCATCCCCAAGCCTGTAGCACCACATGGGATTGTTCTGACCCAAGTGCAGTACCTGGCACTTGGCCTTGTTGACTCCATACAATTGGCCTTGGACTGTGGGTCCAGTCTGCCCAGGTTCCCTTGTAGAGCCTTCCTACCCTCAAGCAGATCAACACTCCAACCCAACATTCTGTCATCTGCAAAACTTACTGAGGGGGCACTCAATCCCCTCATCCACATCATCACTAAAGATTTTAAAGAGAACAGACTCTAGTACTGAGTCCTGGGGAACACTACTTGTGACCAGCTGCCAGCCAGATTTAACCAGATGTTTGGGTTTGGATACCCATCCAGTTTTTCATGCAATGAATCATCCACTCATCCAGCCCACAGGCACCCAGTTTCTCTGGGAGGATGCTGTGGAAAGCAGTGTCAAAGGCTTTGCTAAAGTCCAGGTAAAGAGCATCCACAGTGTTTCCTTCTGTCACCTTGTCATAGAAGGAGATCAGGTTCATAAAGCATGGCCTGTCCTTCATCAGCCCAATAGTGATTTATTTATGTTTTTCTATTTTTTTGCTCAAAATCTGTCACTAAATTTTAAAGGAGTAGCCTAAAACCACCACACTACATGTCTTTAACAAAGTGCCCTGTGAATTCAAGGACAGAACCCACTAGTTAAATCCACTGAATAAGTAGGCTGAATTTAACTAGAGTATTAAACCGAGGAGTAGCAGACAGTGCTGGAACTGGTCTGTAGTTTGGAGAAGAGGAGACTGAGGGTTGACCTCATTAATGATTATAAATGAAGAGCAAGTGTAAGGAGGAGGGAGCCAGGCTCTGTTGTGTTGTCCAGTGACAGGACAAGGGGCAACAGGTGCAAGCTGGAGCAGAGGAGGTTCAGTGTGAACATAAGGAAAAATATTTTCATTGTGAGGGTGACAGAGCACTGGAACAGGCTGTCCAGAGAGGTGGTGGAGTCTCCTTCTCTGCAGACATTCAAAACTTGCCTGGACATGTTCCTGTGTGAACTGTTCTAAGTGATCCTGGATTCATAGATTCACAGAATACCAGGTTGGATGGGACCTTTCCAGCCTTTCAGGTTATGAAAATGAAGATCTTTGGGTGTTGCTTTCAGCACCTAACATTCTGTGATTCTGTAAATTAAATGAAAGCACTGGCAGGAACACAGTCTTGACCATCCTCCTCCTATTCCCAAAACAGAGACGCAGTTTCCAGCACAGAACAAATAGGTGGGAGTTTGTAACGCCTATATGCTTAGCAGGGCAAGAAAAAGAAATGTCAGCTTTTTCACCTTGTCTTCGGTGTCATCACTCAATACAGAAGTGTTTAACTCTTCAACAGAACCTTTATGAAAGAAGACAAATGGAGACCACTGAAACTTTTGGGACCAGGAGGAAGACAGATAACTATTTCAGTTATCCACCACTGCTACCTGCACCAGAATAATGACACTCCAGAGCCTCACTGCAGCTAAGTGGGCTCTGCAAATTAGTAAGGGAAATTAGCTGGGGAAAGAAAAATCCCTAGATGTTTCACATAATAGACCTTGTTCAGTTATTCATTTATGCAGAAAATTTTAGTTTAATTTAAATTGTGTTTAATATTCCAGGGTGTTCTAATGCTGAAAGCTGACTGGGATCCCAAAAAATCAAAATTTATTAAAAATCAGTAGACTTGCTAAATGTACATAGTACTAAAAAAATAAAAACAATAATTGAACTAGCCCCTTTGTTTAGGCCAAGGGCAGAGGCCAAAAGACGATGTATACCATAGTCTTACTAAAAGAGGCAGGAGATAGCAAACTGGGAGCAATGGGATCTCCAAAGGTAATTAAAAAAAAGAAAAAGGAAAGAAATTGGCTTCTGTCTTTTATTTGAATCTAATTCATGGAGGCTTTCTGAAGAAAGAGTAAGTGTCTGTGCTAAATCTTTATCTCTTGGGAAAAGAATACAGTACTTCTAATTTTTGCTCACGAATAATAGAAGCATAACATCACAATTTAAACCCCCTCCTTTTTATCCACTGTTTAGTACCTGAAAGGAATCACGCTAAATGTCCCACACTTGCTTTCTAGGCGGGCAGAAGGAAAATTGAATGTTAATAAATGGACTGTGAAGTGTTTTTTAAAAAGTAATTTCAGTTTTCCCTACAGGATCTGATCTTTCAGTCATTATCCAATTAAGAAAAAAAGGATTTCTTTCATATCCAGCAAGGCAGAGCGTTACTCAGTTTGCACAGCACTGATTATCAGATAGTGCATTTTCAAAATCTTGCACCTCTAGTTATTTCTTTCACTCCAGCAGGGTCAGATTACCCACATATGTTTTCTGGAGCTTTATACAGGACAGCTTTGAGTAAGCCTGACAGTGGAGCTTCCTGTGGCAGCCATTTCACTTTGTTAGACAGCAATAAAAGAATTGCCTAAAGGTACTGTACTGTCAGCTACCACAGGAGTTTCTGAGCTTTGTTTGCATTTTTTCTCATTATAAACATATGAAAAATACATATTCATTTAGAATAATAACATCAATATACACAAATGGAAACTACACAGAAATGGTTGCGTAGAAATAGTCCTTTCCGTGGCCAAGATACATGACTCAATACTGAGAGCATTAGTCCCACTGTTCCCCTTAGCAATGAAGTAATTCATACATGTATCTTGTACAGGGATGTACACAAGTGTTGCACAACTACACAGGAGAATGTTGCTAGATTAGATAGGGCTAATAGCTTACAAATTATTTCTCTAATATTTTTTGCCAGTTCTTCAAAGACCATGGCACTGTAGCATGCACCAGAGACGATACTGCATTTGCACAGACAGGTTCTTATGTACTTCATGTAGAATACGTGTTAAAGAAATTAATCTTACAGCCACAAAAATGCAGAGCTCTAATTTGGGCTTTGATGGTGTAATGAAATATGACACAATCTTCACTACTCTTTACAGATTCACAGATGGCATCAGGTTGAAAGAAACCCGCAAAAGTCACCTTGTCCTTGTCCAACCCCACTGCAGTCAACAGAGAGACTAGCTATGAGACTAGTGACCACATTTCTTACCATTTACACTGGTACTGATTCTTGCTCACTTATCGCCATGCTCAGACCAGTTCCTGACCCTTTTTCTCCCTTCCAGAAGCTCTATCAGATTCCTGTTTTCTTATCATCCTACCATTTCACTCCTTGTACAGAGTAGACTATTTCTGCCATCTCCTAATTTCTGAATGCTGTTCACTTAACTTAAAAAAAAAAAAAAGTTATTAAAAACCCACATGACCCAAAACAACAACAAAACCCAACCAACCATAAAAAAAAGGCAAGGCAACAAAAAAAGCAACAAACCTCAAACTTCTCCTTCACTCCTCCAATTCTTGTATTTTAAAGTAAAGATACTTTATGAAATCTCAGCAGACACACACAGGAACACACTTCCATGAACTTAATTTCCATGAACTCACATTGCCTTAGTTTCCTAAATAAGTTCACTTACAGACAACATACAATTATGAAGCTAAAGCTTTACAGAATTTTAAATGCTCATAGAAAACCCAAACCAACTTCCTATATTTCTTAAACCTGTAAGTATCTCACTAAAACCCCAGTGTTCTATATGAAGAATTTCATTTCCATAATGCAATCACACAAATTACCAAAATAATTTGTCCATGGCATAAAAAATAATTAATATTCCAGTGACACTACGAGTATTAATTCACATGTGAAATGTGAATAATAGTCTATCATTTCCAATTTTAGTTAGAAGATGTTGCATTAATAATGTTTCTCTTACACAGCTTAGCATTTTTAGAGCACCCATGAGATCAACTGCAATGAATTCTTACTAAGAATCCAATTAATTGATCTAAAATAATGAATTGGTCGTTGTGGTGTCTCCTGATCACCAAGAAAAATGTAACTTTGTGGCTATGAAGCTATTTATTTAAGATACTTGTTGATCTTACAATACAGATTTGTTAAGAACTTTTAAATCTGAGTTGTGTCTGTTTTGTAGAAACCAATCATTAATTGCTGTATCAAGCCTCCTTTCCTAGTGTCAATTTGAAAACTGAGGAAGCCTGGAGCATCCTTCCTGTTTATCCCAGTGTCCCAATGACCAGAGACAAGTGGCCAGAGACAACCTTGTTTTTAAGATCACAGCAGCTAGACAGCTCAAAACCAACACAAAGACTACTCTCTAATCTCTTATAGGCTTTGGGTTTCTTTGAATCAGGTTTCAAAGACTTCTACAACATCTTCCCCTGTTCTGGAAGAACAAGTGTCAGGACAGACAATGGGTTGCAATTCTGAAAAGGCAAGAGGATGCACAAAAGGAAAAAGACTATTTTAACCAAGAGTTAGGCTGAGATGACTGTCAAGTGATTCCAGCAATGAAAAAAGCAACCAACCAACCAGAAAAAAAAAACCAAACAACACAATACCAGAATATATTCCAGAATCATAGATTCTATGCTAGGACAGAAGAAATTACAAAGTCAACAGTCAATAACTCAGTGAGGAAAAACTCTTCTCTAAATTAAGTGAGGTTAACAAAGGCCCTGGAAAAAATGGTGGAAGCCTACTTTAAGAATGTAGTAGTAAATATACATTCTCGTCTCATTCTGAATTAGTCTATTACAGCATCACACTAAAATAAAGTAATTATTTTTTTCTGTTGGCACTAATCTCACAGTCATTCAGGGAAAACTCCACAATGAGCAATAAGGAATAACACCATGCATATATGCATGTGGATACATCATAGCTGCAGTCACTATTGGGCACAATGCCCTTACTAGTAACAATTTTAAGCATATGTCCCAGATAATAAAAAAAATATAAAGTACTTCTGGGAAATAACTGGCACAAAAGTCTTCCCTGAGCTCAAACGCACAGATGTACCCATATTCTCAAGAGTCATTTCAGGACTGTTTGAAAAACAAACCAAAAAGAGTAATTCTGGAGTGTTGCCATCTGAGCCTATTATTTGTGGTGGCAGACAAGATCTTTTTTTAGAGTACTGGTTTGGGCAAAAATGTCCCAAACTGACAATCTCAACGGACCACTCTAAATCTGCAGCCAGGAATTTATGTTATTAGATGCTTCTGGCACCAAATACCAAGAAATAGCAACTATTAAGTGTCTTTTAAATTCATGCCATTCGTTTGTGGTACTTTAATTGAGATTTCTAAATCAAGTATCGGTTTTACTATTCATACAACCAAATATTACCCTCGCAATGTATTTCAGATAGTGTATATGCAGCCTATATACACTGCATACAGGCTAGATTTCAACAGACTAAGAAAGCAAAATTAATTGTCCAGCAAGCATAAATGCATGTACTCTGAATATCAATTTAGCAGTGTCTGCTTCTATTACACACAGTCTTTTCCACTGTCTTTCATCTCATCTATTCCAGAAGACAAAGGAAAAAAAATCATGGCAGATCCATTACATTCCTTAAAGTTGTATAACCAATGTACACAGGTTTTCCCCCCCCCCCCACATGTTCAGGATGGGTAAAACCATAGAAACAATGTTACCATAACATATAAATGACAACCAAAAAAACAAAGGGTTTGATTTCTGCTGCTTTTGAAATTTACTTTTCAACAGTACAATTTGTCTGAACAGTCTAATATTTTGCCTCTTGCTACAAAGTGATCTGCAAGCCTCCTAAGCATGGGTTTCCATTTGTCTCCCAATAAACAAAGCAACAGTCTCAAGTTTTGGTGCTTTAACCTGAGATTCTCAAGTTAGACCTCTATCTACTGACATTGTTTCACTCTGTGCTCTGAATACATACTATGGAGATGCTCTGGTTACAGCACAGGTGAGAAAAAATGGATTCTATTTCCCAGTCCAAAAAGTTTAATCCAAAAATGTAGCATCATCAGGAGGGAAGACCTAGAACAAGCTTTTAGCACCAAATCTAAAGAATCACATGCACAAACTGAGCTTCTTTCAACAACTGTGCTTCCCCTGGTGTGCTGGGTACCCAAATTACCAATTCCTAAAGCACCTTAAAGTGACCCTTATGCCATTTTTTGAGAAAAACCTACCATTGAGTTGGACACCTCGCTCTAAAAGCAGATTCATGAAGATGCAAGAGGCCAGGTATCACCCTGCTCTAGAGGGAACTACTTCTCCCCTTGCCACTTCCTATAGCATGGGTTCATGGTCCTCTGGTCAAGTCGTTCACCTTTTTAAAGACACCGCAGTCCACTCATGTCCTTTGTGAAGACCTTATGAACTATACTTGAGGAAACTGAATATACTCAACTCTCCACGGATTTATCTCTTAACTTGTATTTTCTTAATTGTTAGGTGGGTGAAATTATGCTTCAGCACTGCTTTGAAGGTTGTGACTTCTGCACCAGTTGCTACTCACGAACACTAAATAGAATTATCATGACTCTTGGGATGCAATGAGCAACTTAAAGCAGCTATGAAACAGACCTCCAGCAGAGCACTGCAATATGTTTCTAATGTAGTGTGAAAAACAAAACTGTACTTAGAAAAGCAGTGAATGGCTATTTTGGGAATGTATGTTTCAACAAAGCCTGCACAATGAAAACAAACCAATGTGTTGGGAATGCACTACCTATTTAAAAGTACAAACACGTTGTTCTTTTCTTCAATACAAAATGTAGCTATTAATTACAACAGCTATCTAAAGCATTATGAAGAATAATGTAATAAGGGGTTAAAAGAGAATGTAAAAAAGCTAGATTTTCTATAGTACAGAAGAGTAGCCTTTTCATCTATGAAACATGCTAGGCAATGGATTTTTTTTTCAATAATCTCCAGAGTGTTATACACTGTATGCTTCTATTTGAGAGGGAAATTCTGTTCTCAATTTATATAGACAATTTTTAAAATATTCTTATATATGACTCGATCACATAGGAGAGGACTTACTATTTATACCATATATACATTACAATACAGATGTGCATGGCATTGTTTACTGCTATATGTTATGTAAAATACTTACATATACTTCAAATTAAAAATTCAGTGAAGCTGCTAGAAAATATGTATAAAACTAAATTTAAAATAGAATTGCATGAAAATTTCTAACACACTCATTCAATAGCTACATAAATATTCTATGACAGATATTTTTAAGAGTCCCCTTTGAAACTACACTTTAACTTGTCTCTGTTACTTGTGAACATCTAGCAGAGGACAGGATGGTCTTTGTGTTTGGCTGCTTCAAAGAAATACTTCCCATATATGCTGTCTGTTTTCCTGTGTTGCCTCTGGGTAAAGATCCCTTTCATGTTTATCATTTCCTTGTTGCAACTAATTAAGCTGCTAAATTTTAAATCCCTGCCTGGCAGCTTACACAATTCAGACCAATTATTCTACGTAGAAGGACAGCCTGACTACATACAATTTATAGTCTCTGTCCTTCAGAGTTCATCATGTCAACTCAAGGCCAAGATCAAAAATACAAATTTTAATCTCTATTCTATGACTTTGTAGCCTTGGAGATGTCAATTAATTTCTTTGTATTTGTTCCTCCTCTGCAGAAGTTTTCAAAACACCTTTTCCACACTTCCATGAGAAGATTCATGTGTGGATTATAAATGAAAACAATTGGAAAAGAGAAAGGAAAAACAAAGGTAGCTATTGTTCAGTCCTCCAAATGCTCACCAGAAGTACCCAACAGAGGACCAGAGATCTTGGAAAGAGGGATGTGAAGAGCTAGGTTGCTCTTCAGGGCAATGAAGATGAAAGCTGGGTCTTTCCCTTAAATTGTTATGAGGCTAAAATTGTCATGAGGCTAAAATTGTCTTTCATTACCTTTCAGACACCAATAAGAGTAGTCTCAAGATGACCTTTCACCCTTCTACAAGAGAAAAGCTGTATTACTGCACTGTGAACAATGATGAATGAAGATGACTATGCCAACACCATATTCATAGAATGAAATGTGTTTCACACAGAAATTCTGTTTCATACACATTTTTCAACCATTAGTCACACTCAGTAGGTAAAAACAGACCTACACATGGTTTGTTTAGAACCAACTGTTTCACGGCTTGATGTTAATAATGGCCATGAATTGAGTTGAATCTGATGGTGATAATCAGTACCATGCTGCCATCATGCAAGCTTCAAAATTAAAGTGCTGGCTGGAGCACAGTAATATGGGGCTTGAGGTTGCTTGAGTTGCTGCTTTTGGGTTCTGGGGTATTGGGGTGCTGTTTTCTGCTGGGAAAGTTGTGGGTGAGGGGAGTGAGGGGAGGTCATTAGCTTCTGCTGCTGCTTCTGTATTTTATTGTGCTTTTCTGCCAATAGGCTAAGGTAATTGTGCATTGTACCATCTCATGTCTAGTAAAGCTCTTTATCTCAACCCAGAGGGATTTTTTTGTGTTACTTTCCCTCTCATCTATATGTGTGGGAGAAAGGTTTATGAGAGCCCCTTCATATTTAGTGTCCCAATGTGCACCTTGAAAGCACCTGTCTCAACGTAGTCAATTGTGGCAGAAGTCAAAAGGGTTGAGATAATGAGAAGCAAGATAACAAGAGAATTCAATTCAGGCTTGAGGCTTATTAGGAAAGTTTTATATATTTTTTTTGGTTTGTTTTGTCATTACCCACCTTTGAGTGTTGAGTATGAGTGTTTTAGAAGTACAGTCAGATGGATGCTAATGGATGAGTCACACACAGGGCCAGCCAATGACTCGCTGACAAAAAAACCTAAAAGGTTAGCAAAATGTAGGCTATAAAACAGTCCATCACAAATGTAATGATCTATTACTATCTGATATAAAGAAACATTTTTAAAAGATACAACTTCCGTCCTTATTTGTTCTGACTATCTCCCATGCTGACATAAGTTAACAGAACAGCATGCTAAAACTCCACTATTCATCTCAATGTGTTCTTGTACTTCTGCCTGGTTTTCCCTACTGACTGCTGTCCTTTTTTTCCACTCTTTTTGGCTCTTTATTTAGTCTTAATTTCATCCAGGAATCTATTTATAACAAATCAAGAAAAATACCAAGGATAAACCCAAGTAAGCTCTAAGAGAGACAGAGACAGATTTTTGCAAACCCAAGCTTGTCTGGGAATCCTTGTCAAAAGAAGAACAATATGTGTAAATAAAGTGGAGACACTCAATACAATACAATAATACAATACAATACACCAGGTTGGAAGAGACCTTCAAGATCATCGCGTCCAACCCATCAACCAATCCAACCCACCCAACAACTAGACCATACAGCCAAGCACCCCATCAAGTCTTCTCCTGAACACCTCCAGTGAAGGTGACTCCACCACCTCCACGGGTAGCCGATTCCAATGGCCAATCACTCTCTCCGTGTAGAACTTCTTCCTAACATCCAGCCTAAACCTGCCCTGGCGCAGCCTGAGACTGTGTCCTCTTGTTCTGGTGCTGGATGCCTGGGAGAAGAGGCCAACCTCTGCCTGGCTACAACCTCCCTTCAGGTAGTTGTAGAGAGCAATAAGGTCACCCCTCAGTCTCCTCTTCTCCAGGCTAAGCAACCCCAGCTCCCTCAGCCTTTCCTCATAGGGCTTGTGTTCCAAACCCCTCACCAGCTTTGTTGCCCTTCTCTGGACACGTTCCAGCAAGTCAACATCCTTCCTAAACTGAGGGGCCCAGAACTGGACACAGTACTCAAGGTGTGGCCTAACCAGTGCAGTGTACAGGGGCACAATGACCTCCCTGCTCCTGCTGGCCACACTGTTCCTGATGCAAGCCAGGATGCCACTGGCCTTCCTGGCTGCCTGGGCACACTGCAGGCTCATGTTCAGCCTACAATCAACCAGCACCCCCAGGTCCCTCTCTGCCTGGCCACTCTCCAGCCACTCTGACCCCAGCCTGTAGCACTGCCTGGGGTTGTTGTGGCCAATGTGCAGAACCCGGCACTTGGATGTGTTAAATCTCATGCCATTGGACTCTGCCCATCTGTCCAGCCTGTCGAGGTCCCTCTGCAAAGCCTCTCTGCCCTCCAGCAAATCAACTGCTGCCCCCAGCTTGGTGTCATCTGCAAATTTACTGATGATGGACTCAATGCCCTCATCCAGATCACTCCCCTGTACAGAGGCTGTTTCACTGTTCCTCATAGCAGCACTTCCATTAATATCACATCCCTGCAGCAACACATTTTATTTCCATAGTTTAATGTGCACACATGTTAACAAACTTCTTGAAATAAAACTTCTGCAAAACTAAGTTGCCTTTTTTTTTTTCTGGCTTCACAATGCACATAGTAGATGTGCATTCTTTTGCTTCAAATTTTACCTTCTTCTCTCAGTCTGACATCCAGCCTCAGCCCTGGACACTCCACACTTCTCTACATCATGCAAAACCGAGTCTTGTTATTTTCAATTCTCTGTGAGCACTGAGGCTTCAGCAGGCCCATGGCTCACAAACAGGGAAAAGGCCTGGCTCTCTGAGGAAGACTAACTCATTGACCTACACATTGTTTTAACATTGAGAAGATTGAGGGCACTTTTGCAATTAGTGGCATAATTAGTGTTCTCTGGTAAACAACTCAGAGTACCAGGAGGTTCTAACAGGTGCATTGTATTTAACATAGTTAATCAGAGTAGATGACAGACCAAGTCATTGTGATGTCATCATGTCAGAAAGAAGCAAGCACGTCCTCTAACAGTCTCTCAGCAATTTTTATCAGGATTACTTCTGAAAGAAGCAAAAATGACACGTGCTTGAATGCTGCATCCCCTGAAGGTTAAGGTCGACATGATGCTCTTGCTTTAGACTGTTGCTGCCCCTTACCAGACTCAGAGACATTTTCTCCAGACACAAATATTAAGCCTTTTCATTCAAGTCCTCATCTCAGGCTGGCACTCTGAAATGTGAGTGATCCAACAGTCTGCATTTGATGGAAATAACTGTTGAGCTGGGAGTTGTCAATACTTATTATAAGTATAAACAGACTGGCTTGCAACAGAGAATTGGAGAAAGTCAGAACTTGCACAGTTTTATGAAAAGGCAAATATGGTTTCCAAACAAGGAATATGAAGGAATGTTAGCTTTGCTACTTACATAGGGGGCATGAAAAAGTCAGAGACAAAATCTATGAAAAATAGATTGAAATCTTAATAGTTATGTGGCAGACCTTTCTACGGAGGCTGCAATTTCAAAATTTCACAGCATTTAAAAGATATTGAATAGCACTATGCATACACCAAATAATCATGCTCTTTAGAGTCTGCCTCTCTTCAGTGTTCTTGAGAGATATTTGCAGATGTGTCATGGAAGAAAATTTCCTCAAAGCTCATGTCACAAGAACATCAAATGAATTAATGCATAATGCACAGAAAAGTTAGTTTAGTTTGTTGGCCAAGTAACAAAAGATTACTGTTATTTGACACATTGCCCTTTGGTGGATAGTATCTAGCTAGAGCATTAGAAACCAAGCCTTCCTCAATGCTGATTCCACAAGTAAGGTGGTATCTCCTGAAGCAACGGTCATGTTCTGCCAGTGCCATAGGTTGAGTTTCAGGCTGCTGTTATTCATACTATCCTGCCTCATGCCAGCTTCAAAATTGAAAGTGTTAGGTGGAGCAAAATACTATGGTACTTGAAGTTTAGACTGCAACACAAGAGGCTTCTTGTTCTGGTTGCTGCTTTTGGGTTCTGGGTTTTTTGGGGTGTTGGCTTCATTCCACATGAATTGGTGGTGAGATGAGTGGGAGTGAGGTAGCTGCTGGGTTTATTTAATGCTGTTTTTTTTTCTGGATTTTGCTATGTTTCTTCTGCAAATAGGCTAAGCTAAGGTAATTATGCATTGTATTATTAGATTAATTAGATTATTAGCTAAGGTAATTGTGTATTTATGTTATCTCACATATTCAGTAAACTCTTGTGTCTTTATCTCAACCCCGAGATTTTGTGTGTTACTTTTCCCTCACTTCTGTGTTGGGGAAGCAGGCATGTTAGCCCATGCATTAACCCATTACATCCACTCAAGCCAGTTTTCAAGCATGGTGGACAGAAAACATGGGTTTAGAACACCACAGGATGAACATCCTTGAACAGTGATGGACAGATAAATACTTGCTCTTATGCCTTCTCTCCACCTGGTCACACTATTTTTCAATCTTCTCCAAAACCCAGTATATCTATTCACTTTTTATCAGTCATCAGTAGGATCTGATTTCCTCAATGAAGACAGTGGTACACTACTATCCACTAGTTCAATTTGGCTCAGACATACCATAGTCACTAAGATTTCCTGTGAAGAAAGGCTAAGCTCTCAGGCTTGTTCAGCCTGCAGAAAAGAAGGCTCCTGGGACATCTTGTTGCAGCCTTTTAGTACTTAAAGGGGACCTATAAGAAAGATGGGGACAGTGTTTTTAGCAAGACCTGTAGGACAAGAACTAATGGTTTAAAAGAGGGTAGATTATGACTAGTTATAACAAATATTTTTTAAGAAAAGGGTAGGGACCAGTTTGCCCTGAGAGATGGTAGATGCCCCATCCTTGGAAACATTCAAAGTCAGGTTGGATGGGTCTGTGAGCAACCTGGTCTAGTTGAAAATGTCCCTGTTCAACTGCTGAACATTCTGTGATGCTATGATTCTCATGTATCTTTAACCTAAGATTTTCTATACTTTTCTCTAGAATTAGCCAGAGGAGAAAAGCCTATAGACTTTGGACACATGTTATACATAATTGTGGATACATAAGAATTAACACAATTTTAACATTCATCTGTTGTTAGATTTATAATGTATATAAACAATAATTACTTATGCACACAAAATAAGTAGTTATCATTATCCTGAGAAGAATTACAAAGTGCTTCTCAGCACTTTCACTCAAAGCCTGGAAAAGCAGTATATGTACCTAAGCAGAGCTGAGGACAAACTGGTGAGGAGTTTGTTTTTACAAATTAATAATAGAATAAACCAGGTTGGAAGAGACCTTCAAGATCATCGCGTCCAGCCTATTATCCAACCCACCTAATCAACTAAACCATGCAACCAAGCACCGTCTCAAGTCTCCTCCTAAACACCTCCAATGGTGGTGACTCCACCACCTCCCCAGGCAGCCCATTCCAATGACCAATCACTCTCTCTGTATAGAACTTCTTCCTAACATCCAGCCTAAATCTGCCCTGGTGCAGCCTGAGACTGTGTCCTCTTGTTCTGGTGCTGGTTGCCTGGGAGAAGAGACCAACCTCCGCCTGCCTACAATCTCCCTTAAGATAGTTGTAGAGAGCAATAAGGTCACCCCTGAGCCTCCTCTTCTCCAGACTAAGCAACCCCAGCTCCCTCAGTCTTTCCTCATAGGGCTTGTGTTCCAAACCCCTCACCAACTTTGTTGCCCTTCTCTGGACATGTTCCAGCAAGTCAACATCTTTCCTAAACTGAGGGGCCCAGAACTGGACACAGGACTCAAGATGTGGCCTAACCAGTGCAGTGTACAGGGGCAGAATGACCTCCCTGCTCCTGCTGGCCACACTGTTCCTGATGCAGGCCAGGATGCCATTGGCCCTCTTGGCTGCCTGGGCACACTGCAGGCTCATGTTCAGCCTACCATTGACCAGTACCCCCAGGTCCCCCTCTGTTTGGCTACTCTCCAGCCACTCTGACCCCAGCCTGTAGCACTGCATGGGGTTGCTGTGGCCAATGTGCAGAACCCGGCACTTGGATGTGTTAAATCTCATGCTGTTGGACCCTGCCCATCTGTCCAGCCTGTCGAGGTCCCTCTGCAATGAAGCAGATCATGTGCTACATGTTGTTTCACTTTGTTAAGGAAATCAACTGAATTTCAGCATTCTATTTTGCTCCATGCTCCCTCTTCCGCTGCTCTTTCCTCATAACACATCTGATTTCACGTAAGATTTCCCCTTATAGAGTGGTTTCTACCTGGCAGTTTCCTTCCGCAAACACAGTTTTTGCTGGGTTTAGATGCCTCCGTACAGCTCAAGCAAGACTGTAATAGAAAACAATGTATTTTTTCCTGACTTTAAAACAATATTAAAAATCTTCTTGTTTAAAATCTTGCATATAACCAGAGGCTCCTTTAGACAAAATAGCCCATACCTTGAATTTTGAAGACAGCTGACCGAGATGGCCAAATAGTAAAATCATGCCATATTGCTGTACTCAATCATTAATTAGTCCAATGAACACTAAACCCCCCACTAGATAGGATGAAGTTATGACTCAGTGCAGCAGATGTGATTCTGATCTGAAACCTCCGGGGAGTGTTTGTGACAGTGAATGTAGCAGTCAGACTGAAGAGCAGTGTCACAGGGGAAGAAATTCATGCCATGGAGGAAGAAATTAGTCCTTGAATTACAGTTAATTTGTTCCAGAGTTAATTTGCTGTTTGGAAAGGAAAATGCCTTTTATAAAACCAGAATAATTCCCCCAAACAAATAAATTATTTCATCCCTATGGAGAGTATCTAGTTTAGAAATGTCTCAGAAAAAATAGTTGCTTATAACCTCATCATAACTGTATTTAAGTAGTAAAAACCAAACCAAACCACTAATGCACAGATCTTAAGACATGCTTGCATTAACAAAAATGTTTAAATGGTATGTCAAATTACCTTCAGTGCTTCTGTACACGACAACTTACTGTGCAGCAAGCACGGAACCACTGTCAGATTATGTTGTTGGCAAATGAAAAAAAGTGATTTAGTGAAAAGATGAGCCACAGATCAGCCTGGATACCACAAGGGAAGATGAAAGAGACTTCAGAGCTGCCCAGGCTGAAGGCAGTCATATGGCTCTAGCCACCCTGCATGACCCTGCACCCACAACTTTGAAAGCTAAAAGACTCAGGGAGACCAAGAACTTTACAGGAGCTGAACTCCAATTTCTTCTAAGCTAATAGCCCAAATGAGTCTCCTGACTGGGTGAGAGCAGCACAATAGTATGAAATCACATCACTGTGTGATTACTAGTATAATATGCACACTATAAACATGCCACGGGAAGCTAAAGCATGTCACTTAAGGGCAGTAAATTGCTAGCCTGGGTTAGAAAATGTGCTAAAGAAGCATATAGACCAATGTGGTGTATGCAAGTCCTCATATGAAGGATTAGAGACAAAATAACATGATCTTTGCAGGAACCTTCTTATTTCATTTATCTGTTGGATGATTGGACGAGTAACTTTCAAGAGTAACTTTCGCTCAGGGAAAGTCTACATGGTCAGCAGAACAAGCACAGCTTTCAGAGCAACCTGAGAAAGAACAAACATCATATAATGGCATCTTTTCCTTTTTTTATACAACTACCTGCTTCAACATATCCTAGCAAGACACAGCAGAAATGAGGGCTCAAGTGTTTTCACTGATGACCAAGAGCTACTTGGTCAGCTTCAAAAGGCAAAACCTTAAACAGGGCTCTTAGGTTCTGCTGAGAGGAAGCAGAAGTGAGCCAAGCTTCTAAACATGGAATTAATTCCTTTTTCCAACAGAAACCTTCTAGCACATTTTAAAGCACTTTCCATCTTAGATAATGTGTTTTTTAATTCCCTCTTGCTGTACTTCTGTTGTAATACAGCATTGTTGTTGGGGTCAGCATTTGTTGTAGTATAGGTGTTCGATCACCCTGAGCACAGCCTCCAGGACAAGATGTTAGTAGGCAAAGCCATTTATTACGTTACACAGCAAAGTTATATACTCTATCAGAAGGCACATGTGTCACATCTTAATTGGTTAGTTTCTGCTGGCATGCGTGTAATTCAAGCATACAATAGGCTAAAATAACAAAACAGTATTTTAACACATCCAACCAAATTCTGCCCAGTTTCTTCTCCTCAGTCACAAAACGTTTACATTCTTTTCTGAGTCAAAGGCTAAACATAGCCTTCCAAAGCTATCTGAAAACAGCCCTTCTCCTACACACTTCCGTTTTTATTCCTCTCTCCAGTACTGTTTAGTTTCCCTGCCAGAAACATATGCAGTAACATATTACACTACAAAGGGAATTAAGATTTCCAAAACTGGACAGAAGTTCACCATCTCAAATTGCTTAGCTGAATTTATTGCCTGGTTAATAGGCACTTACTTCTGCACTGAAGAGTTTGCATAGATGATGGCAACAAGTGCAGAGTACCTGGGAAGGAATAATAAACTGCACTAGTATAGGCTAGGAAGTGATCTGCTAGAGAACAGCCCCATGGAGAAGGACCTGGGAGTCCTGCTGGACACAAGAAGTTATCCAGGGCACAGCAATGTGCTCTTGTGGCCAAGAAGGGGTGCATAAGAAGAGTATGTCCAGCAGATCGAGGAGGTTCTCCTCCCTCTCTACTCTGCACTAGTGAGGCCTCACCTAGAATATTACATCTAATTCTGGGCTCCCCATTTCAAGAGGGACAAGGATCTACTTGAGAGAGTCCAATGGAGGGCTACAAGGATGATTAAGGGACTGGAGCACTGCCTTATGAGGCAAGGCTGTGACCTGGGGGCTTTTTAGTCTTGAGAGGAGAAGACTGAGAGGGGATCTAATAAATGTATATAAATGTATGAGGGCTGGGTGTCAAGAAGGAAGGGACAGCCCCTTCTCACCTATGTCCTGTGATGTGACAAGGGGCAATGGATGTACGCTACAGCATGGGAAGTTCCACCTCAACATGAGGACAAACTTCTTTACTGTAAGTGTCCCAGAGCACTGGAACAGGCTCCCCAGAGAGGTTGCGGAGTCTCCTTCTCTGGAGACTTTCAAAACCCATCTGGACGTACCTGAGTAGTATCTGAGTTGAATTGCAACAATGCAACAAGAATAAGTAAAACATTGTTTTTGCTGTAAGATATAAGCATTTATAAGATACCCTGAAAAATACAAGGAGCTGAGTCTTGCTAATTTTACTTACTCAAAACTCTAATAAGGCATTTAAGATGGAAAAGACTGCTGTAATGTATAACTTTCAAAGTATAAATGTTTCAAAACAATAATTATTTCTCTACTATTACATGAAACAAAAAATAAAGCAAAATTGATTAGAATGAGTATATAAGAGCTGTCCTATGTCACTAGTAAGTCACCATTCCTACATGCAACACAATAACCAGCTTGCATCACTGTAAACGAATGACTCACAGGCACAGCTCACAACCCAAAACAAAAATTTATACTTGGTTCTCAAATATTAAGATATAGAATATAAAATATCTGAAAATTTCTGGAATGTGTAATTTAAAAGGTGTCACCACTAACAATCATAATTTACACTTCTCATCCTTGAAAGATCCCTTTTCCTCTGCTCCTGTGCGCAAAACGGGACAGAGCTGCTTCTTCAGCATAGTGATAGAATTTCTTTTAGTAGTTTGTATCTGACTGAAGTATTAAATCATAGTTACATGCTGCTTCAGATCCTTGTTCTCACACTCTATTTAGGTTCAGATGTAGGACAGAGGAGGTTTTAAATGGTTGCCTTCAAAACTTTGTTAAAAAAACACACTGGTTGAAGTTTCACTTTGATGTGACCTGGCTCCTTATAGCCCTGGGTGATAATGTGCTTATAAGTACTTTTTCCAGTACTTTTACTTGCTTGCCTCTCTCACCAACAAGCAAGGGCAAAATGTATTAATACATTACATAGAAGGCTTTAGTCTTTGTCAGCTTTTAATTGTTTTGAATGACCAATTTCATTATTTTGGTACAAAATCTGTGTTTTCAGGACGAAAACATGAAGTTGCTAAGTCTAACTGCTCGTTTTCTCATCTCCTTTCCCAGTCTACAAACACATGATAAAAATAACATAACTCAATAAGCAGGAAAAGGGAGTGGTGTAAAAAAGCCCTAACTGTATTAACTAATTATTTTTGTGGTGTTTCTGTTTCCCTCTCCTGATTTCTAAGAGGGTTCTTTCCCTTTTCTTCTAAAAAATGGGCTCTCCATTCATAATTCCAGACAAAATATTCAAGTTTAGGTGAGAAAGGGGCCTTCAGCAAGCAAAGGTTTGAATCAGCAGAACAGTATTTCTCTGCTCTACTTTTCCCTTATGAAATGTAGAGAATGATTAGCCACCTCTACAAAACACATTAAATTGTGCAGATAATAATGTAGTCTCACTCTTTTTTAATTTGTAAAATATGTTTTGTGTGAGTGCAATATGCAAGTGACTATTAGAGGGAAATAAAATATCACAAAAGGATTTTGCTTTCATGATGAAGTCCCAAAATCACTCTCTGAGGTATTATTACCTCCCATAGACTTGTTAGCACTCCAAGGAAAAAAAGCCTCCAACTATTTTAAGAAGTTGCAGGCAAGTCCTCCCCTATCTGCAGAGGCTTTGACTCAATTCACTTTTCTCTAGCTCTGACACCTGATCTTGGAAGGCACTCCCAGAAATAGCCAGTCCTTCCAAAGATGAGAAACCAAATGCTGTTTCATTAACCCGTCTTCATATCCTACTCCTTTTCTAGACTCCCCTTATTGCTACTCTCCTCACTGGCCTTACAGGCAGCATTCTTTCTCACTGTACTAAGGAACTGACTCTTCGTTGATTTCTCCTTTTCTTCCTGTACTCCATACCACAACTTCCAAAGCCGGCTATTTTGACCAGTTTTGCAATAAACAAAGTCCGGATTAGCCTTTAGATGTCAGCGTGTTTTATTTACGATCCATTTCTGGAGTATTTTCACTTATGGTAAATCTGTGCATCACACACAACCTTTCAACTTCTTTTTTGGTGTGTCTCAACCGCTGTGACACAAAGCATTTTGACTAGCCTGCAGCAGCTTAACTCTTACTGACACACTGCAAAGAATTAAATTTACAGAACCAATTCTTACGCCCTTAAAACAAAGGTGAATAAACAGACTTAAAGGGCATCATATCTCTTACTGTACATTTGAATGGGATCAGTAATATATTTCACAAAGTTGCTCATGTTGCTGTATCAGTCAGCATGTAACCAGGTGACCTTTTACACTTTAATTTTGCGTCTTTTCAAGACTGGTTACATTGAGAGCTTTGAATTGTTTCACATTTATATAGTCTTTGTTTTTTACCTCAGGAGACACTTCCTTATTGCCAAGAATACAGTCCAGAATTTGAATAATACATGCCACAATAATACATTTCCACAAGCAAGCAAATGTATGACACAAACAAAATCCTCTTTCCCTACAACTCTACTGCACAAAACAAACCAAACAACTTTAAATTGGTCACTGATTGGTATCTGATTTCATGGTAGGTCTTGAAATTGAAAAACAGCCTTTGCAGAGATAATGAAAATATACACTTTGGTAAAATCATTAAACATTAATAACTTCATAAGGAAGGAGTTTTTATCAATATTATTTAAAATGTAGCAAGACAAGAAAAACTGTTGAGACCAAACTGTGTTCCAGGAACCATCTAAACAAATAATATATTGCAAACAAACCAACCAGCACTGCTATTGAGGGAACTTCCTCCTGTATTCATTCATGAATGATTTCTAAACATCAGTGCTTTGACTTAATTTCATTACTTGGCTTTACATATGAACAACATTAATGAGATGCATTTAACTGACTTAACAGCTACCCCACATATACACTAGATACAAAGCAAATATATTTTACTTCACTAATTGCTCATAACTCAAGTCATAGGTTTCAGCAAAGACTTTGCTCCATGCAGTTTACACATTTCCTCCTGTGTGGCCCTGCAGTGAAGTTAATACTGGATTTGTGACATGAGAGTTATTACCAAGGCAACAGATAGAAATCAAACAGTATTATGATTTCACCACAGCTGGGGGGGAAACCAGAAAAAAAGAGTAGAAGCAAAAAGAAAATATATTGGGGAAAATTTCTACTAAAGACAGAAATCCTTCAATAATATCAAAAGGAACAGTAGAAAAAATAATAATATAATAATAATCTATAAATATAATTCTATATTTATATTATAAATATAATATTTCTTCCTTAAATACTTAAAGCTTTCTCCAAAGTGTCACTCCTCCTTTAAATATGCTTTCACAACTTGAAGGAATATAGCAACAGATTTTATCACTTACCAGTAAAAAGATCACATTAAGGCAAAAAAAGAAAACACAAGAAAAGTACAACCAGCTGGACTGATAATGGTTTTTCAGTGTTTTAATACAGATTTCTCAGCATTTTGGTAACTTTACCACTGACAATAACATTAATCTGTGTGTAAAAATTGTGCATTTGTGCACATAGTCCTTGCTGATCGGATTCCACAAAACCCAAAACATTCCAAAAGAAAACATTCCAAAGGGTTTCCTTTAAAATAACTTGGCATGTTAATTCTATACAGTTCTTTGAACATGTGTCTTTTGAACAAGTTGCAAAAATAAATATCAATCTTTCCAAATTAATATATTACAAGCCTTTCCATTAATAATAGTCAAAGCAAAATTGAAAAGGGATTTACACCCATGACATCATTACACTGAAAAATGCTGATTTATTAAAGACACTTTGGGTTTTGTTGGGCTTTTTAAAATTATTTTTTCTTGTTGTTCAGTGTCAGTTAATACTCAGAATAATCCTTTTTAATACAACTAGCCCAACTGTTAGGCAGGCTCTCTAGTGGATGAGTCCTGACTGTGATTAATAATATGTTATCGTACAATGAGGTTTATTTTTATTCATGCTATTCCTTTCTTCAGCATCTATTCTTCTAGCCTATAACCCAAGACAGAATTCAAAAGAGACAGCAAAAAGAAAGGTATTTTACATGGCAGTTTTTCAGCTCATTGAGTTAAAGGTCCAGATTTGAGGAAGAAAAAAACAAAACCATCAGAAAACATCAAACAGGTATTCAGGAACAGAGACATAAGCAAAAGACTAAGATTTAAAGCCTTATGAAATGGGGGGAAAAAAATAATCCAACTTTTCAAAACAGACAGACAGCCTTATAGTTAAGTGTCCCTTACAGTACCTCACATCAGCACCCTGAACCTGTTTCCTCTGCAATGTGAGAAAGTTTTTTTGCACGCATATAAACATTCACCTCAGTATCATTTCATGTGTTTGACAGTCCAGGATTACTTAAGTTTGTCTAGGCTTTAAGGTGGTTTTTGTCATTGTGTTTTGTTGTATTTTTTAATATTAAATTGATAGATTACAATAATTATCAGAAGAGAAGTGGGATGTAAAAGTTTAAAGGAAATCAGCTTTTCATTTTAAACTTAAAATTGATCTTCCATTGTATGTGTACTGATTCCAACAGCAAAAAAAAAAATCCAATCAAAGAGCAAAAAAAAATCCAAGTATGCTATTTCTAATATGCTATTATTGTAAAAGTTTAAGCAATGAGAAATTATGTTTCCTACTTCTCTAGAGACACTCTAATATCTCTAAGCACTAAACTATGTTCTGATAAGCATTCTAGGTTTTACTTCATTTCATCCCATTACTCGCATTATATAACCACTTGAACTCCTTCCCTGATCTTCACAGTCCTCAAACCTTTGAAACAATTATATGTTATATCTGAGCTACCTACTCTTTAGTCTACAATACTGAAGACAAGAATGTATCAGTAAAAGCCTAGCTTCCAAAAGCTCTGGCTAGTTACATTGACAAAGCAAGCAGTTTTTTAAAATAAGATTAACATTTTACAGCTGTAATCTAGTTAAAAACTCCAACTCGATTCACTGATTTGTTTTGCATATTTTTTTTTTTTTTTTTCATTTAAGTGGCTTACAGCTGTGGTTTTCCTTCTCTATTTCAAAATGAATGAGAATACAAAATGAGCTCAGAACTGCATTAGCAGTAAGAAGCTTCAGCCTGAAAGGGAAGCTTGAAGTTTGGTTTATACCATCGCCCAAATTACCTAAGTAGCAGGGGGTTGTGTGTTTTACAGTGAATTACAAATCTATACTTTTAAACCAACTCAGATTCATTTCCGGCCATCATACAAGATCAACACAATAGGAAAAGAAAGATTCACTTTATTTTTAATGTTACTTTTAAGTGGAAAGTTAACATAATGCAGTTTTGGAGGTAGCAGCACTGACACACAGATGATTTGGGTTTAATACTGGTATATTCTTTGTATCCTAAACACCCTCTCACAACTATTTCAACTGGTAAATTACAAACTTTGGAGCAAAACCACTAAACGTTCAGCTGCTCATGATTTTGTAGGCCATTTTCAACAAGCACACACAAGAATACTTTAAAAATGTTTCTTTAAACAAAACTTCTGAAGCATAGGAGCTGTCTGTAAAACACAGCAAATGACATAAAACTTTAGCAATATCATGGCAGCCTTAAACATGTTTAGATTTACTGAACTGCCTTCCTGTATCTCAAGCACAAGATACATCCGCCTGTATCACCCCAGCTTGAAGTTTGCTGGCTAAATATAAAATCAAAACAAAGACTGATGTCTAACTACTCCTCATATTTTTTTACACAGGTTTAGAGCTATTTAAAATGTCAGCAGTGTGACCTGCTATTTTCTCTCCACTCCCCGCTCTGCAACTCTGAATACCAATACTCACTACCACCCACCGCCTTCTTGTCCAGAAGCGACAAGGTTTGTGCACGTCACATTAATTCATGACTGAGGCAGTCAGCAGCCTGCTTCCTCCCTGTGTTAAATTTTTTTTCCTCAGTCCTGCTGCAGTTTTCCTTAGCCAACTAATGTTTTGGTTCATGCTAGGGATTGAAAGGGATCTCCAGAGGTCTGCAAGTCCAACAGCCTTGCAAAGCAGGACCACTTAGGGCAGATCACACAGGAACACATCCAGGTGGGTTTTGAAGATCTCTAGAGGAGACTGCAACCTCTCTGGGCAGCCTGTTTCAGTACTCCATCACCCTCACAGTAAAAAAATTTTCTCTCCTGTTGAGTTGGAATTTCCTGTGATTGAGTTTACGTCCATTTGTTTGCTTGATTGGTTTTAGTGTAATAAGGAGTGTTCCCATTTTGTAATGATAGAGAAGAATAAACATCAGAGCAGGGTCTGGAGAAATTATGGTCAGACTCCTCCTTGACCTGCTGCATCAAGGGGAAGGTGAAGGCAAACAGAAGGAATGGAAGAGGACTGATTTTGCCAACATGGACATTTCCCAGCTGCTGCAGATCTTGCCTTTGGTGACTGTAGACTGCACATGATGAAAGGGAACATTTCTGCTACCCACTTCACTTGAATCTTAACTGCTGGCTTGCAAACCCTTTCTGCCCAAGTTATGGTCCTGTACTTCAAACCCTTGCATCTCTGAATCACTGTTTATCCTTGCTCACAGTTCAAAAGATATTACCTCTCTCTAAGTTATGTGATGATTATCCAAACCCAAGTGGACTGATTTCCACAAAGAGACTGACTGTTCAGTTCAGATCTGCCAATTTACTGAAAATTAAAATAAATAAATAATAATTTTAAAAAAAACCCACAAGTATGTTCCAGGGCTTGGCAAACTTACAGCACAGGTTGGCTTCTATGCAAGAACCTAGTGTCCAATAAGGGCAAGCTGGTGACTATCAGCTGTTTGGAGCTCTTTTTTATATATATTTTATTTTTCATAACTCTATTTCAAAAGAAACCAGCTCAGCTGTGTTAATAGTACACTGTTTATTGAAAAATGTTTGTTGAATATGAAGGCCTTTCAAAATAGCAGTTAGGGTTTCCTTCAAGTACTATGAAACTGATCCAGGTGGCTTCTATAAACTGTCAGTCAGAATGTTTTACACTCAGTAATATGAAATTGCTTTATATATTAATTATAATTTGTTTCTCTCAAGAGTCACCTTTTCTCATGTGCTTGCCTAGACTAGATTTCTGTTTAGTTGTTTTGCCAAAAATATTTGCAGTCTACTTAAAAAGCATCTGTATCCTACGCAAGTCCAAAGATGCATCTCTTTTCTCCACTGAAGTTTTTTTACATTATGAGTTTGCATGCAGACTATATGAAACATATTGCAATATGAAGGAAGGATAATATTGTAAAATGAAGGGTCACTTCTCCAGAAAGAGGAATTTGAAGTATTTATTAAAACATAATAAAATATTTAATATATTATTATCTGAAAAGCATGTAGAAGTGCATTAACTTAAGGTTACTTAAGGTTTCTTTTTGTTTTATTAAAGGTCTTCTAAAACCTAAGGGGGAAATGCAAAATTAACAGAAAGATATAAACTGGACAATTCAGTCACACACAAAAAAGTATTAATTATAAATCTCTCTATGGCTACTGGTACTGAAAAAGTAGAGAGGATTGCTACTACTTGTGCTGCAATTCACAGAACAAAGTATTTATTCAATGGCCTTCAACAGAAAACAAGGAAAGGGTTAGCTGCAGTCACAGTCCTATGCTACCTGCCCAGTATTTCATTTAAAAAATGGAATTTAAAGGCAAGTTTCTCAGTCTTGACATTCACCACCCCTCTGGTGGTTAAGGCGCATATCCCTGTCCAGCAGAAGTGGGCCTACAAGCACTGCTTGGTCCTAAGTCCACAGAGAGGTGCGTGCTGCCTCATGCTCACTTCAGAGAACAGAAGTGAAGGTTCTGGCTCTGCAACTGCTGCACAATAGACCCAGCAATTAAACCAATTAAACCTATCGAGAAATGTGCTTTGCTTCCATTAAAATCCTCTCTAGCCTCTACTGAACTCTAGAAGTATCCTGGCTTTTTTCCAGGCCCACCCCTGTTTTCTTTCATTCTCTCATCTACATTCAGTACAGTATTTGTTCACTTTTCATGCTAATTGTTTTAACATCTTATCTTCAAACGTTCAATTTCCACTTGTTACATAACCACTTCTTGTCCTCTTTTATCTGTCATTTTTTCCTCTCTCATTACCCTGAGTTTCTTAATTCTCCATATCTTCTTTCAGTTTTTTTTTTTTCCATTGCACTTCTCCATTGTTTTCTCCCACTCCCTGTTTTTTACCAGATGGAAATATCTCAAAAAAGCAATATTGTCAGAGCTCAGAAGCATCTGTGGACCAAATCCAAACACCAACATCTTTTACATGTGGATTCACTTACTTTTCAGGAGATTCAAGGATATCTTAAAAACAACAAAAAAAAAAAAACCCCAACATTATATTAACTGAGAATAACAGATCACACACATCAGCAGAAATATAAGCTTAAAAATTCTGACGGTCATAAGCTGTCCCTGTTGACACGACACCACTTTTCTGTTGCAGAAAGCTTTTCTAGCACAATGTGAAAAGAAATGTAAATGACAAAATTTGCATTGCATCAAGCTTAGTGTTTCAACTGCGGAACAAAATACTTTGTTTAACTTTCATCAAGTCTGCTTGAAGTTTCGTGAGAATAAGAATAATCAAGATGATACAGCTGTCTCTTCAATCTTATCTTGGATTCATAGGCTTCAGAGTACAGGCAGCCTGTGTGAAGGTCCATGAGCTCACTCAAAACTAAAGAGCCCTCAAAAGAGCAGCAGAAATTCCAGCATGGAACACAGTACCTACATGTACTTCTCACAAGACAATACTGAACTGCCTCTAATTATGGCTAAATTACTGCTTAGTATTCAAGACAACTCGGCATTTTTTCCAAAAGCTTCACCATGTGAGGCTGCACCGTACCAGAAATGTTCCCAGATGTCCTACTCCTACAGGAATGTAAGCATATAGATAAAACACTCATATTCTTTATTAAAGTTTCATACCAATCTGAAATAGTGAAATCCTTCAAACCCTTCCTCCCACCTCCCCAAAAGATTAATTTTTATTTTTTTTAGAAGGAAGAAATTAAAAATTCTTTTTTAAAAGAAGAAACTGCTGGGCAAAATTAACTTCAAGTTTTACCTTAAATGGTCTTCCTCCCCCGGGTTTTACCCATGGGCCACTGAGGGGACACCATTCAATTTAACAAAATTCTGAGATATGTTGCTAGTAAAAAGACAGTTTATAGTAACTGCCCTCCTGTAATACAACTTCCTTCACAGGGCCTTTTTCAGTTTTCTATCAGCCAGATTTTTGACTCTAGGCTTGAGGCAGTGAGCTTCAATTTTCAAGATGAGAAAATACCAGAATGGTAAGAAAGTGAAGTTAAACCATTTCAGTGTGAGAGATGCTTGTCTAAAATTGCATGACTTTATCTTTTACAGGTCAGTTAAACTGGAAAAATCCGTAACAAACAGGAAACATTTTTGCTATTTCATGTACTCTATCAACATGGGTACCTTTGTTCTGAGAGGGACAAAAAAGGAATCAAAGCAATAGGTCACTGAGTTTTAAGTCTTTGAGCGACTAAATTTATCATGCTAAGATTTGTTCCTGTGACAGTCACAGTCTCTTTAGGCTATTTTTACATTTTATTTCTCCCTTAGATCTACCTCCTCAATGCAGAGGTTGCTCCACATGTCATTCTAAACAGTCAGTAATACCCTGTTCGTGATGAAAGATTCTGGTTTCCCACAGCTAGACATTACACATTAACATGGATGATTGTAATGGGTTGAGGCAGACCCCTTCCCTGCCACGGGCAGAATATGAAACTATTTCTGCAGATCAGTTTATTACATGACAAGATGGACAGAGCAGAGTCCTCTACAATCCTTACAGAAGTTCTTCTAGTTTTTCTCTCCCCACCCTCAAGAGATACTGCCACATTTTTGCTCTCACTGGTTTCACAACCAATATCCAATTTTTAACCAGAAAATATATAACAGATACCTGAACTCTTAAACATGGAAGCTCGAGATTTTTGTTGTTGTCTCCATGTGCTGATTGCCCACATTTTTCTGGTTGTTGGGTTTTGTTTTTTTTTTTTTTTTTTTTTTTTTTTTTTTTTTTTTTTTAAATGATCTTTTCTACTACTGGGTATACTCAGTGAATATTTTTAGAACCCTGCAGAATTCATGTATGCAATTTCCTAGCTCCAAACAGTCATACTTTTTGATTTGAACTTTTCTTAAATATAAAAGTTACTCCATAAAGCATATACAAATTGGAGAAGTACTGTATCATTCTACAACTATTTTCTTCCTTGTATTTTGCCCTCCTGATTTGTTATTTGATTTGCTGGGTTTTTGAAATGAGCTTTTCAGAGACACACACACACACATACTCACTTCTATGGCCTCACTTTTGTAGAGAAAAATGCAAGATTTAATATTTTTTTTTAACATCAGAAATAGTGGAAAGCCTTCAGAGAGACAACTGGAACAAACCAGGGCCCATAAAGGATGCTGCTATGTTAACTGGCCACACTGCACAAAAATTCCATGGAAATACCTACGGAGAAAATATGCAACCAGAAGCTAAATTCTCTGCCAGGGAAAGGAAGGAAACAGTAATTCAGAGTCATCAGCCCCTTCTCCTATGGCCAAAAAAAGGGTATACTAAGAAAAGAGGATTCACAGTAGCACCAAATTTACAGTGAACACCAAGCATCAAAACATTTTTTGTTAGTTATTTTGGTAAACAATTTGTAAAAACCACTGAAAGAAAAGTTCACACAATCCTACCATTCCCAACAACAACCAGTGCCTGTTTCCCTTCTGCAACAACATAACACTCCCAGAATGACATAATTAAACATTATGGAGAGGAAAATCATGCTTAGAGAGTTAATACAACCTGATAGTTCCATAGGCTATTTAATTATTGCATTAAAAAGTATTAACTGATTTCTAAGTAAGCAAACCACCGGCAGACAGCTGCTTACTTGTATCTGAAAAATGTTGCATCATAGGACGACATTTGTCTTGCATACCTGGTAACAAAAATTTTAGTGACACTGGCGTATAGATAAAAAAGAGTGGATATTGCAATAGGTTCACAAGCCAGTCCTTTAACAACAGGGCCTTCACATGTTTATTATAGGCATTTTTTTACTTTTAAAGCTAAGATTTAACTGTGGTTTATAGTTGTAATTCTGTTCTCTTACACATCCACCACCAAATCAGGTCCATTCCAAACTATTAGTAAAACCTCCATGGAAAAGAGTTCAAGATCTCAGAATAAGAAAAGTCAACTTACCAGTGTCATAAACTTACAAACTGTTAATTTTTCATTCTAGCCTACTAAGGCACCTTAAAAAAGAACCAAAATGTGAGAATAACTGTCCTTGGCCACATTGTATTATATAGCACTTGAATAATATTTATTATATAAGCTTCTGTAATTAGCTTCTAAACTTCTGCTTTTGGCATCTGTAACATCCTGTGGCAATGAGTGCCATCCACTGTGTAATTATGTGTTGAATGAAAAAATGTTTATTTTAAACCTACTGTTGCACAAGAGCTAGGAGTCATCAAAACTGTGTTGTAAGAATTTATGAATAATCATGCTCTCCCCATCTTATCTGTAACACTGGTAGCTCTATATGCCTCTTGCACTCCTTCTGAGCTCCAAGAAGCAGAATCCTAACCTTCCTGTTCAAATACAGGTCTCTCTTTCCCTATACATAACCTGGTTTATCCTTTCTACAAGAAATTACGTCTTCAATGTTAGTACAGAACTATAATGCAACTTCAATAATTCACTTTTCAGTAGTAACAATTTGGATTGATGTGCATGTCAGACAGTGCTTTCCTGCACGCATTATTGTGTAATATTGCGTAATTAATTCACTTGCCATTTTATTAGTTTATTTTCTTCTTGTCATCTCATAACTGCTCTTGTTCACAGATTTGGGGGTGCTAATGTAATTTATAATGTTATTTTACTGTTTAGACCCTTTCACAGATTTATTGAAGTAGTAAAGATCTTCGCATAGATCCCTGTAGGAGTCTGCTCTTGGCTTGTGATAACCCACTCCAGAATAAAAGATCAGTTGTTTTTTTTTCCCCATCTTCAAAAGTTATTCACCTGAGAGGGCTTCTCTCTTACTTTTGTGACCATCTGGTTTCTTCAAGAAACTCTGGTAACAGCTGTCATAAACTAGGATGGTCAATTCATATGGAATATATAGTTCTAGTAAGACCACGAAATCACATCAAACCAATTTGCAAGCTATAATATACCTACATCACATTGTCTGTTCTTTGTTATTTTATATTGTCTATATACATGTCAATTTTTCATATCTATAAACAAACATCATTTTTACAAGGACTGTAATAAAACTTTCTGGGCTGGAGCTTCATGCAGATTATGCCACATTTCCAAACTAATTACTTCAGAGTAATCTGTGAGGCGTACCTTGATTAGTCCAGGCAAATTATTATTCATTTTAATCAGCTTGTTCTCAAAGTTCTTCCCCTAACACCTGGATCTGAAACAGACCACCTACAACATCTTAAGCAAGATCCAGTGCAAGAAGCTTCATATATCCTCTGCAATTAACACAAATGAAAAAAAGAATCTGCAAGATTTGCTGCTAAGGATTCATCTTCTGCTAGTGTTCTCACAACACCTTGGTCCTTACTGGGCCTGGAGGTTATTAGGATTTCTGAAAGCTCTTTCTGTGCCAGTTTTTAGTTTTCACACAAAACTTATCAGTCTTGCATCCAAGTGTTTTATACATTTGGTTACTATTACTACTATTACTATTACAGATTTCCTTCCAATTTCCTTCCAGCCTGGAGAAAGGAAGGCTCTGGGAAGACCTTATAGCAGCCTTCCAGTACTTGAAGGGGGCTCAAAAGAAAGCCAGGGAAGGACTTTTATAAGGACATGTAGTGAAAGAATGAGATGGAATGGTTTTAAGCTAGTGGAGGGCAGATTTTGACGAGATACTAGGAAAAAGAAATTTATAGTAAGGGTGGTGAGATGCTGGAACAGATTGCCCAGGGAGGTCACGGATACGCAATCCCTGGTGGTGTTCAAGCCCAGGTGGGATGAGGCCTTGAGCAACCTCTCTAATGGAAGGTGGGAGTTGGAACTAGATGATCTTCAAGGTCCCTTCCAACCTGAACCATTCTATAGACCTTTGAATACTGAGTTTCATGGGTTTTCCCCCTTGTGATAGACAGCAGATATTTACTCTAACATTTAATATGGTAGCTCTAGATACCACTAAAAGCTTTATCCTTTTAGCTGTTCCTTTTAAGAATTCCCTAACAAGCTTGCTCCCTTAGGCATAGTTCTCTCTGTAAGATCTTACTGCAATATACTTAACACTTGCTCTTAATATCAGACAGAATTTGTATTTATTATGGTTACTCTTGTAGGATAGCTCAACAGTAATTTCATCTTAAACTAAACCGCCTATTTGTCAAGAACTATTCCTCTTGTAAGCTGACAGTTCATCAGAAAACTCAACATATTGTTCTTTACTTCTACATTTACCGAGTCTTCATAGATGTAACAGATCCATGTAATAACAGGAGATGCTTCTTCCCTCAGCATCTCACTTCCTGTAGCACTTCACACTAATTTCTCACCTTATTTACAAGGTCAGCAGTCTAAGCCTCACAATATTTTGATCTCTTTGCACACAAATTCAAACTAGAAGTGTACTTTCTTGTCTAGAAATACATAGCTTTGCCTGTAAACTCTAACATATAATAATACATCTCCCAGAGTACAATTTGCATTCTGAGCTCTGTACAAATGATTGCCCTTTTCCTAACACCCTCTTGTCCTAATTTTCAGAGACAGCAAACATGTCAGTATCTGGAACTCAACCCAGCATTCCAGCTCTCTCACTCAATTTTTCACATTTCAGATTTTGCTCAGAAGCCCATCTACCGCTGCAACTGGTCTAATTGTCTTTTATAAAGAGAAGCAAGTAGTAAATACATACATGACGGTGTTAATCCCTGACAGTTGTTGAAACATCTGCAGACCACAACCCACAATTAAGGCTCTTCGAGTTGGAGGGTATGTTAGCATTCTGCAGATCACAGGTCCAGCTTAAAAAAAAACAAACAAACAAAACAACAAAACAATACATAATAGTTCTTAAGTGACTGCTATCAAGACAATGTTCCCAGGCATAACAGACTTTGCACCTTTGTTTCAAACAAACGTGGATTATTGCAGTTATTTTTAACAACTTGATAGTTTCAGTTGCACTTTTCTGCACTGCACTAGAAAGATAATTTTCAGGAAGTCCAGGCAAAAAAACCCCAAATGGTGGTAAATATACAGCTCTCATATCATACTAACAGACTGCACATCTACTTCCTACAAAGCCTTTAATGCAGTTACACATTCATCTTTATCTTCCAAAGACCTGACAGCCGACATAAATCTTGAAGTGCACCATCAAAGACTACGCTCATCAATTAAGCTGGAACTCTGTAGCAGAGGCTGTTAGGAAAGGAAGCAGAAATGTCCTAAGGAACTGATAGAAGGTTTTTAACAATCCCTAATCCATTTGGCTATTTGATGAAAGTTGTATAAAACTCTATTCACAATACGGCATTGTAAAAAATAATTGGAAAGAAGGCATTAAAATGAATAGCTGGTAACTAAAGCCAAGGGCTTGCAACTCTGAAGAGTCACGAACTCTCAACAAAACTTGATCACGCCTGAAGTGGGGCTCTAAAGAAATTTTAAGAACATGTATTGAAGTTTATACCATTACTGTGAAACTTCACAGTTTAGAACTTCAGAGCAACTGGTCAGCTAAATCCAGTAAGTACGTGGAATTCTTCAAACTTCTAATTAATTGCACCAGAAAAACGATGCTAAAAATCATTGTACTGACTTGAGTCAGAGACTTAAAAAATTCTTTCCGTATCTGTACCATGGCAACTGCATATATCAATAAACATACAGAGAATTAAAGGATTTTCTTTCATAAAATTCACAGCCTTCAGGTTTACAAGCCAATAAACAGAATGAAAGACACAAAAGAAATCTTTAATATAGAAATAATAAAAGAGCTTTACAAATTCCACTAAAATATCCAAAGGACTTTGACTGTAATGTGGATAGTTTTAAAACAGAAAATGAGTGCAAATCTTTTATTAAAATTATCCACCCCTAAAACTAACTGCAATATTTTTGCACTTTCCTATTGCAGTCTTGTTACCCATCTTCTGCTGCATTCATGTATTACAGCCTTCTTAAAAATAAAGCAACTCTAGGTAAAACACAGTTGTTAACAACAGAGAATGGGTCTAAACTAAAACAGGACAGCAGCACTATGCGCTGAGTTAGGAACTAGCTGGAGGGCCGAGCCCAGAGAGTGGTGGTGAATGGTGCCACATCCGGCTGGAGGCCAGTCACTAGTGGTGCTCCCCAGGGATCAATGTTGGGCCCAATCCTATTCAATATCTTTATTGATGATCCGGATGAGGGCATTGAGTAAGCTTGCATTAGGAAGCTTGCAGACAACACCAAGTTGGGAGCAGGTGTTGATCTGTTAGAGGGTTAGAGGGATCTCCAGAGGGACCTTGACAGGCTGGACAGATAGGCAGGGTCCAACAGGATAGCATTTAACAAGTCCAAGTGCCAGGTTCTGCACTTTGGACCCCGTGCAGCACTACAGGCTGGGGCCAGAGTGGTTGGAGAGCAGCCAGGCAGAAAGGGACCTGGGGATAGTGGTTGACAGCCTGCCGAACATGAGCCAAAAAGGCCAACGGTATCCTGGCCTGCACCAGAAATAGTGTGGTCAGCAGGAGCAGGGAATGCATTGTGCCCCTATACTCAACACTGGTTAGGCCACACCTTGAGTACTGTGTCCAGTTCTGGGCTCCTCAATTTAAGAAGGACATCCATGTCCAGAGAAGGGCAACGAGGCTGAGAGGTCTCAAACACAAGCCCCTATGAGGAAAGGCTGAAGGAGCTGGGATTATTTAACCTGGAGAAGAGGAGGCTCAGGGAGACCTTATTGCTCTCTAACACTACCTGAAAGGACGTTTGGTCTCTTCTCCCAGGCAACCAGTACCAGAACAAGAGGACACAGTCTCAAGCTGTGCCAGGGGAAGCCGTGCCAGCTCGGATGTTATCCACTGCCAACTAAAAGATATGGATACTTTTAAAAAACAACAGAAGAAACAAACTCACTCTAGTTCTAAAAGGAGTCTGAATAATGAAAGCTAAAAAAGCAGAGTATCTCAGCATCTCCTTCCTAAAATGTACTGCATACACTCCTAGGGAAATAAAAAGGTAGTAGACAGACATAAAAGCCAACATAAAAATCCTCCATAAATGCCAGCAGACATCTGGTGCCCACAAATCTCATGATCTCCACCCTCAAATTACTAGTACAACACCTGGCAAAATTTCACAGCCAAGGCATTACAGTTAGACACTGGGCACTGCCAAAATCATTTGCAGGTTCAAATATTTTTTGCCAGCTAATCTAGGTAACAGCTTGTGGCAACAGCTTAAAGCTATGTAGGGCTCCTGCCAGCATTTTGTGCTTTTGCTGTAGAGGAGCATTTCCAAACAGGCAGGCTTAGCCAACCAACAAGACAGTCACACATCATTTCAGCATCCATTAAACTCAACATTTGGATTAGCTTCTTGGACCCTTTCTTGCCCTAATACCAGTCAATACCTTCTTTTCCAACACGATAAAACTTCAAAGAACCACTCAACAGTTAGAAATGGGGAATTAAAAGAAGGGCTGTTGATCTGGATGACAGATGATCAGCATGGGAACAATCTTTCTGTTTTGCCTTTCCATTCAGTATGACACCTTCCAGCCCAGCTTTCTCTGCATCCTCTAAAGCACTTAGAGGTAGCTATTATGTTCTGTATATGAACAACATAGCAAAGCAAATGCCATCTTTCTCTCCTAGCCTATTACACCATTATTTTCTGAAAATATCAAATTCATTAAATTTTTCCTATCTGTAATATTTATGAAATCACAAGAAAACAGAGGGAGCTTTAAGATCCAAATCGCATTATTTATTTATTCCAAGAATGCATTTCAAGACTGCAAAACAACTTTACCAAAGTACCAAGCTCTTCCTCACTGTCTTATAATTTTTTCAGTAATGTTGGATGAATCATTCCCAACACAAGAGGAAACCTCCTACCTCATATAGCTCTCTAATCCTCTGAGAAAGCTCAAAAGATTGCTTTTGTCTTTTTTTTTTTTTTAATGCCCCCATCAGCCAAGAATGAGAGAAGATTGTCAGCTTGCCTAGTAACTGAGTCTTAGTATTTTTCAGTTTTCCACAGAAACTACATCCAATGGTATAAGAAAATAGCCTGTTCTAAAAGCAAATGAAAGCTAGTAAGACATAATCACTGTGGTTCCAAATAATTAAGTAGTTCAGGGACTTTTTCCATGCCTTGATGAACCCAGTTTTTCTGATTGTGAAACCTAGACTTCAAATACATGTCCCTCCAAATGATCTTTTTAATCCACACATTGAGAATAGAAACACTAAGAAAGAAGATTTGTTTTGTTTTGACAGCAAGCTGAGTTGGGCTTTTGGGTACCCTGAAAACAAAGCAATTGTCTTTTATCTACAAAAAGAAAAAAAAATAAAATCTTTCCCCGGATACCACGTTCTTTGATATAAAGATTTGGTGACTGAATATCTATATAGCTAAGTATTTGTACAAAGGTGGCAATGGAACAGGACAAGAAGGAGCAGCAAGCAGAGAAGCAAAAGAGTGCATTTTGACTCTGTATGGCATGTTCTTTACAGAAAATAGAAGCTGCTGCAATGAAATCTTTTAAATCTGGAGAAGCCACAAGAAAACAGGTAACAGAGAAGAATGGCCATTTACACGGCTAGCAGGAGCTGAGAGAAGAGGCTACAATAATCAACAGGAACCTGCATAGGTAGAAGAGGGACCTCAGTGTGCTACCATCAGATATGTACCTTTCCTGGGCAACACACTTCAAGTATTACATTTTATGCGATTTTTTTCTGCCAAAAATCCCACTTCAGTGATATTGTTTTTCCCTCTATCCCTTGTTTCCAAATGAAATATCTCTCTTCCTGCCTTAAGCCAATATTTTAATGGTGAAAACAGATTCCCACTCTTTGCCCTTCCAAAACAATGAGACACAGGGACACATTCCCAGGCAGGATGAGAAAAAAAGGGACAATTTTTTTATTAAACTGTAAGTCTGAGAAAGGAGTGTGGAGGTGAGAGTCTCCATGAGAACTTACGGATATAACCTGTTGCATGTTCACACTTTTTAACTTTTTAAGAGCACCTGTACTTTAGATCATCTCCTTAAAACAAACAAACCAAAACCAATTTACCTAGGGGGCCTGAAAAACTTTCTAAGAATTCAGATACCATTAGCATAAAAGCTTCACTAAAAATAAAAGGAAGCAAAAAAATTACAGATGAGGTAATAATTATACTATTTTCACAATTCTTGTAAGCAACGGCAAATGAAGAGCATCCTTACAGGCAGCTCCTGTAAGTTAGCCATCGCCATATCACCACCAATGGATCCACTCCTTTTTGCAATTTCAATCCTAGATCCGTTAATCCTAGGCTCCATTAATTTTATAACCTTTGCAGAGAATACAAATCAATACTGAAATCAGCAGGCCTAAAATACTCAGTTGACAACTCCCATAATTGATATGAAATATGACATATCAGTAAGGGAGACCTTATTTCAGCCTTTCAATACACATGAAGGAGACATGTATGATAGATGAGGAGAGACTTTTTAACTGGGTCTGTAGTGATAAGACAAGAAGTAATGGTTTTAACCTAAAAGAGAGTAGATTACATTCAAGAAGAAATTCTCTACTATGAGTATGGTGACACACTGGAAGAGGTTGCTCAGAGAAGTCATGGCTGCCCCATTGCTGGAAGCATTGAAGATCAGGTTTGATGGGGCTTTGAGCTACCCGCTCTTGTGCAATGTGTCTTTGCCCATAGTACTCTGTAGTTTCAGGCGTAAAGTACTTCACAATGACATATGATTCTTCACAATTTTGCAGAGGATATAATTATTAGCACCAATGCAAAGCCATCATGGAAGCAGTTTGCTTCTACTTGCACAAAGAAAAAGCCTGTAGAGAATGAGATTAGTAATCTCTTCACTTATTTTATAATACTGCCAGAGTTAGCAACAAAATTCCTCCAGCAAGGTGCATAGACTGTTTTCAATGTATCATGAAGTAAAGTCTTAATGGCTTACAGGAACTATAAAGAGACTGTCTTTGCATACATTTCAAAGGCTTCCTTAAGAGTAATTATTGCTAGTGTCAGTGAGACTGACAGAAAGTAGCTGGATCTACGTACAATTGTTTGTACAGCTGAAATGGGGGGTTCTACTTGTTGATTAATAGGAGAACATACTACAAACCTTGATTCCACTAAGGCATTAAAAATAAAAATATTTCCAAACCTGACCCACAGATATCCTGAATCATCAGCTGTAACTAACTTGGTGAACAAAACCTCCTATATAAAATGAGATTTAAAGCAACAACAAACCAAAATGAAACTCTCTCGTTCCCCAATTAAGTATGCACTACAAGATAGAAGCATGAACGACAAGGATCTTTTCATTGCTACTGTTCAACTTCATCAACCTAGCAGAGAGAAAGGAAGATCATAAAGACTATTGTTTAGAGGTCTAAGTCACAGGACTTTTGAGAGGTTTCCTCATCAATTTCAGTAAGTAGATTTTTATGCTGATTTTATAACCTCATCAAACTAACTCACCATCTAAAAGAAAGGACAACATCCACATGATACACATTATTCAGAAAACACTAACCTGGGTGGATAGCTATTTACAAATGGCATTTTTGATGCATTTTAATCTCCTCCTGTGTTCCCCTACTGATCTCCACCTGTTTTAAAACTGCAACAAGAAATTTTCCAGTTTTGGACAGGCATCATTTTTTTAACCTATGTTTCTTACACAACAGCTTTCAGATGGTCTTAGTTAGAGAAAGTGGCCTCAATAACAGAAGGAAAATTGAACCATTAAGAGTGGAGCCAAGCCCGATCACAGCTGCCACTTTGAAGGGGCACATTTTCATTCCATCGCCAATTTGATCATACTCCTATCGAAACATGGAAATGATCAGCCGTTTCTCAGACACTTGCAGAGACCTGAGTCACTTCAACGTCAACAGACAATTGTTAACACTACAAGCAAAAAATTTCAACATGGTAGTGAGAAGCAGCAAGGCAAGCTTTGGCCTGCAAGCCAATAAGAACAAATGTGAGGCTCAGAGGAAAACTGGATTATTTTTAAAATATTTACATGCATTTTGATGTAACTATCACGGAGTGACACTGCTATACACTCCCTAGGAGAGGTACAAAGATTGTCATTCAAGTACCTAGCATTCATCTAAAGGGAATACTGGATGCTCAAGATGAAATATAGTAAAACTTGCAGAGTAATGCGGAGATGCAATCTGACACACTAAACCACCAATTAATCAATTGCACTACCAAAAAGTGTTCAAATGCAAACTCAGTGCAGTATAGTAAGTTTGAGCTATGAGGAAAGTTCAACCATTGTTGGGTAACTTTGAGATAAATTCCACCACAAAGAAAAATGGTTTCCTTAAGGACAGAAAACACTATTAGCCCTCCCATTCTTGGAGAAGTGCTAACTTCAACTGCAGTAAGGGGAAGAAGATACACATAAGCCCCTCCCCACAATTGCCTTTAGCTTTAACAATATGCTGCATACAAAGTTATATGATGTATTTTAACACAGAAGTTCACTCATTTGGGGGGGGGGGGGGGGGGGAATAATTTGGGCAATACACAGCTTAGGAAGCAGTATGACCATGTCTCAGGGACACTGTGGAAGCTTCCTCCCTGGAGGAGTTCAAGGACAGGTTGGATGAAGCCTTGAGAAACCTGCTCTAGTGGAAAGTATCCCTGCCCCTGGCAGGGATCTTGGAACTAGATGATCTTCAAAGTGCTTTCCAATCCAAACCATTCTATGAATCTACGTGCATCTCAGCAAGTAAAGCAATGCAGTTGGCAGAGATCACCAGGTTAGAGTTATTTGAAGCTGAGGTCCCTAGATGTACAAGACGTGATTTGTAGGTTCTAGTTTGGCTACCATGCAGGGACTGTTAGAAGCTGCCCTGAGACTCTATCATTGAATTTGAACCTTCAGAGATCCAATAAAATCCAAGCACATTAAATACACTTCTGGAGTGGGGCTCTGATTTATCTTTCCCTGAAGGAAGTTACTCCAAGGGCACTAACACCACTTTGTGATCTGAACAAACCGTACATACAGGTGACAACAGGAGATGAGAAGAGACTCACTGCAGAGCTACACTGCTGTTAAGAAGCAAAATGTTAATGCAGATGCAGTCTGGCATCTTTTAGTAGCTGACAGCAACCGGAATGGTTTGGCACAAAACATCACTAGGGAAAAAGCAATATAAGCAGTTCCCACTAACTACTAGGCTTTATTTTAAATTAATTTAGACGAAACATAGGACAAAATTAATCCAGTATTTTGTAACACTAGCACAATGCATTCACTCATACAGCAGCTCCCCATAGGTCTGAGTTTTATTCTTTTCCTGTCCTTTTTGGGTATTCCCTCCTCGTTATTACTTTTCTAAGTTCAGGCTAAAATCTGAAAATCACTTCAGGCCCTTTACTGCTATTGTTGATAGCTTCTGACAAGAAAAAGAAGATAATGCTTTCCTGCAAAATAATTTTTTTTCTCAACAAAAGTGTAAGGTCCTACTCCCTCCTAGGAAATAATGATAAAAAAATATGGTAGCTGAGGGGGAAGCATGAGAAAAATAAAGGCAAGTTCTGAAAGCTGGTTATGTTCTATGTCTTCTCGCATCCTTGATTTTCAGGGACAACCAACATACAACAAGGGAAAAGTAATTTATAATTTTAGAATAGATTTACCAGAAGAGGTATGGAAAGATAAAATAAGTGGGCTTTGATTTGCTAAAATAATTTTGAAATAGTGTTTACCATGTTGCTACTGAGTTGCTGGAAACTAAAAGTATGCTTTCAATTCAAATAAAAACTAAATCTTGTCCTTCAGGAACAAATTCAGGTAGACACTGTTACTAAGCCAATAAGAATATCAGGAGATTAATTTATCAATGCTACTGCAATGTGTCTTGGTACTTTCAGCTTCATTTTAAATTCAATAGTTTCAGATACAAGCCTTCACATCAAATACAAATGACTTTACTTTCTGCTGTGCAATGACAACACTAGCCTTTCTTCAGACTGACCTGCACACACCTTCTGACCATTTAAATGCAAGTCTCAAAGCAACATCCCTGCTCACTTCCTTGCCCTGCAGATGCTGCTGGCTATTTTGCAGCAGCCAGTGAGGTTTCAGCTCCTGCACATCTCATGCTTCCCTCACCAGTCGGTGCTGGTTGCTTAGAAACACCACAGGAAAGGGGGATTTTTTTATTGGTTTTAGATAATGATGATCTCCACTGACAGCAGCTGACTGAAGATGACATTCTTTTAAGTTTTTCCAGATTTCAAACCATCCTTTGCATGACACATTTAAAGCAAGCCGAGCAAGTCCCAGGACTGAATAGGGACAAAGGAAAGCAGAACATGAGTCTGCAATTCACTAAGAGAAGGGGGGAAAAACAGAGAGAAAAAGTAAAAAAGAAAAAAAAAAAAGAAGAAAAAACCAAACAAACAACAAAAAAAAACCCACCACCCAAGCATCTCAAGAGGTAGGACTGAAGAAAACAATTTGCTGAAGTCAGATGAGAGGGTTTAAAAGAACATGTTTACTTGTGTCAGAAAAATACAATTGATCTCTCCCACACTGATTGAAAGTACATCAGCTGGCACTTCCAGATGTCTTGCAGACCTCTGAAGAGGAATTCTGGCTCTTTCACTTCCAGTCCAGATGTGGGAACATCAAGTAGCAGCTGTTCCTGCTCGGTTCACTCTGTGTATCATGGGTAGCAGCTGGCAGACAAGGTGATCCAAGTGACAGCAAAACATGGGTGACTGAATAGAGCCTGTTGCAGGAATGCTGAGGCTAGGCTATAACACACTGCCCACATTGGATAATCGGAGAAATGGTGAAGATGTGACTTAGCAAATTATCATCAGCAAGAAACACATAAACATTGCAAAAGGACTTGGAGAGGCAGTAGCTGGTTGGGGCAGGACTGATCCAGAGGATTGAACCCCCTGCAAAGGAGATGAGACCATTGTACTCCTTTACTTGAAAAGGACACAGGAGGGTAGATACGGCTCAAGCACCTAGCAGCTTTGCAGCTGAGTTAGGAAAATTAGTTTTTCTGTGCTCTCTACAGATGGCTTGCAGCAAAGGTACCATCCTATGACACTGTGGAGTGTTCCTCTAAAAAACACCCAGCACCTTCTACTATGCAGATCACTCATGTGCTCAAACACTCCACCAATATAAACCACAGCTAGTGTCCTCGGTTCAGCTAGAATAGGGTTGATTTTTCTTCCTAAGCAGCTTGGAGGAGCCACACATAGGACAGCCAGATGAACCAGCTAATGGGGTATTCCATACCATACAGTGTGAAATGTCACTGTTGAGTCATGCTTACTGCCTAAAGGGAGGACTGGCATGGGCAATGGAGGCAGTTTTCTGGTGCTGTGATTTGTTTTCGAGGGCAGCCTGCATCAGCAGCATCAGGTAAGCTGTTGATGTTCTGTATCACTCTTCATGCTTTATTTCATTAGTATTGTTACTATTCCTGTTCTTTCATTCTTGGTATGGCTAAATTAAATTCTTATTATCTCACACTGTGGGGTTTTGCATTTTGCTTCCAGTTTCCCTTTCCCATTCTACTGGGCAGAAGGGAGGGGGCAATTGTATGAGCGGTCATACGGAGATCATCTGTTGGCTGCACTTAAAACCGCAAGAGTCCTTTATCATGCCCAAGTTGGGGCCCAAAGGGTTGAAAAAAATGAAACCTCTGACCAAAGCCTGTTAAAACAACCTTGTTATACACACTTTTTACATTTGTTAAATAGTGCCTGTTCACAACATTGGTCCATCATTTGCATGGTGGTATTATATAAATACTTAAATATTCCCTGTGGTGATATTTATCATCTAAGGGAAATGGATCAGGTCTATTGCATTGCTGTATTGGATACTGTCAACTTGTGGTATGATTATAGCACTGGTCATGCAGCTAAACTGGTATTTGGAAGTGGCACTCTCATTTATTAGTAATCTCAGCCCATTTAGAGGTGAGACAGAGGAGACGACTTTCTCAGCTTTTGAGAATGTTGAATATCCTTGAGATGTTCAAGCCAGCATTTCGGTGTCCTGAATGTGACCCAGGTCTTGTTTAGAGTTATACAACTTTTTCCAAGAATGCCACACAGAGAACTGCCCTGAGGCTGGATAATTATGAGTGGCAGGCTGTGTAGGAGAGTAGGGGCAAGGGCTTAGGACAACGGTCACCTCTGATGTTTTGGAATGTCACACCCGAAGAAGTGCAGAATCCTGTTGAACTTGTAAAATATTTGGGAAAAGCTTGTTGTTGACCTGGCAGCTCCCGAGACACACAAATCTCTCCAATGACTGGGGCCTTGCCCATGCCTGCCAACTCCTTTTCAACATTATTCAGTGCCCTCAATTGAAATAGAAGGTCTCTGGACCTACAGACAGACCAGCAGGCACTGTGGCTACTAAAACCCCCAACAGCAGGTGTTGCAGCTGCACCAGAGAACCAGCCTGTATCAGTATCAGCCACCCCAGCATAGAAAAGAAATACACAAGAAAATCACTTCACCTCATGAGGGATGACAATGAACCAGGGCATCAGCAGATCAAGAGGAAGAGCCAGAGAATACTCTCATCACTCAATCCCCATCTCTAAATGAGCTGTGAGATACGCAGAATTATTTCACTGCCACCCAGGCAAGCACATGAACACCTAGCTGCTCCCATGTCAGGTAACAGGGTCAATTGTTTGGAAATAGAGGACAGGGAAACTAAGCAGTTGGGATCCCTGTCTAGGGAATGGGGGCATTGTCAAGGCAATTGGAAAACAAACACAGGCCTTCAGCCTCAGAAATTCGCTTCTGTCAGGCATGAAGGAAACATACCCTTCAAGAAAGCTGTTACAAATGTCACCTAAGCAAGTAGATTACCATGGAGTGAAGTATCCAGTACTTGCAGGAAATAACTGTGCTGGAGGTGATTTATAATGATCAGGAGTCACCTACAGATCCAGATGAAGTCCAACGCACACCACCCATTTGGCAGAAGTTTCACTATTATATGCCAGCTCATTGGGAGTACTGTCCTGGAAAGATGCCCATGAACAAATGGTTGACGAATTGACTGGCTAACTCCAGCAACAGGAGGGAAGTCCTTCTTCCATACAGGCCCGAGTTTCAGCTGTGGAGGAACTGTCCTGGGAGTTCCAGCAATTCAAAGAGGACATGTCCTACTACCCACCCATACAGTCCCATATCTCAGCCACTAGGCACAGTTGTTCCCCTGCCCAAGAGACAAAAACTGGGAGGTACACGGAACAAGGCACCCTGTGGTTTTACCTATATGACCATGGGGAGGACATGAGAAAGTGAGATGGAAAACTCACTTCAGTTCTAGCTGCACAAGTACAAGAGCTGTGAGGGAAATCAATTGTGAAAGGGAATTCCTCCAGAAAGAATGTTACTCCATTTTCCAGTGGGAAATTCCCCAAACAGATTAGACGGGCCAATCTTCTGATCCCCCTGAAGGAACCGCCAAATCATTTTCCAAATCATTTTCACAAGAAGTGAGTGATTCTGATGAGGATTAGACGGCACTTACATCTCATGGAGACACAGCATCCCTGAAAGATCTGAGTCAGACAACAGGTCTCATTTTTGAAGCAGACTCATACACATTTTGGCCAAGCAGCATGGCATTGAGTCGGTCCACCACATCCCCTATCATGCATTAGCTGCCAGGGGCGCCATGTAGATATTAGCTGCTGGCTGGGCCTAAAACCACAACATACTTTTATGGAGAAAGTGCAAATCTCTAAAGATGTACAACGTGATGCTGTTTATATGAGAAGAGAAGCTGAACATTTTTATTAACATTGATTCTTTCAGATAATTCAGTCTGTCATATGCCTGAAAGAAATTAATGTCATCCCACTGTGCTACAGATTTTAAACTGACCTTCCTCAGTGAAGGACAGCAACTCTGTGATTAATAGCAGTACTTCATCTTTCAAGTCCTAGTAGGTGGTAGTACTTCATCTTTCAAGTCCAAGTAGGTGGTATTGCACTGACATTGATTTTAAAAGGGGGCTTCCCTATTCTGTGTGGACAGAGACAATAATCACAAGTGTCACCTACATGACACACCATGTAGGAGAAGGGTTGTTTTCAGATAGCCTTGGAACAACTATGTTTGATCTCTGACTTAGAAAGAATATATAATCTTGTAACTGAAGGGAGAAACTTGGCAGAATTTGGTTGTATGTGTTAGAATATTGTTTTATTATTTTAACTTATTGTGTGCCTTGATTACACACATGCCAGTGGAAAATAACCAATTAAGATGTGACATATGCCTTCTGATAGAGTATATAACCTTGCTGTGTAATGTAATAAATGTCTTTGTCCTGGAAGCTGTGTCTGTAATGCCTTCAGGGTGATCAAACACCTACACCCATACTACAACACCACCAGACCTCAGGCAGGGAGAAGTTCTCAAAAGCAGCTGACATCACATAACAGTGAAATCATATAGTTCTATCTAGAAAAGAGACATCAACATCTCAGTAATTATTTCAGACTACCAGCATACAAAACAAGTGCCAGTACACCCTTTTCTTCTGTGCAAAGTGACACTGAACGGTTCTGACTTTCCAGGCCATGAAGCTCTAACAATATGTACTGCCATATGAGAACAAGCTCCTAACTCAGCATTTGCTATCCAATTGCATTGTGTAAATCAGGTGTCTTAACACCCTTACTTATGTTTCATTCCTCTTAAAGGCCAGGTATTTGCTTTATAATCTCAAAGTTCATCAATGACAAAAACTCCCCATGAGGTTACACCACAAGGACCAACCAGAGAGACTGCATAGATTATAAATCTTCCACAAATGCATTGTCTAACTTTTTATTCCAACATCAAGCACTTTGATACACATCTAACATCTGCATCTCCAACATCTTCCTGTATTTTACAAGAACGGAAAGAAATATAAGGAAATAAGCACATTTATCTGTCACTGAAACTGACCTTGTTCACATTTGGTATATGCTGGGAGGCAAGTCTCAGAAACATGCAGATATTAAAGGGCAGAATATGAATTATAGCACGACAACAGAAAGTAAATAATGCAAGACTTTTCAGGAGGAACTATACTATGCTCCTTAAAGTTCACTTCATATTTTATATAAAAAATAGAAGGGGGGAACTAAACAAAACCAAACCAACCAAGACCGTATTTTAGAAGAATTTTTCTTACATCCGGTGGACATAATCCATTTCAAGAACTGAAGTAAATTTAACCTGCTAATGTATACAGACATGAGATACCCCAAAAAACTTAGAACAGAAAGATTCATTAGCAACTCACCCTTGGCTGGGGAGGTGGGTGGGAGGAAGGGTAGGGGGCAAAGGGGAACATGTGTGGATAAAAAAAAGTGTCATCAAAACTCTACACTTTTAACAAGTGAGAAAGCACTTCCCTTCTCCCTTCTATTTTCAGTCTCTGGTTGTTCACGATGATATTCGAGATTCTCAGAATAACTGGGGAAACTTCAGCTGTAGCTTTTACAAGTCCAAGTTTGTTTTTCGTTCTAGTATGGCAACACTGTCATAGCATCCACAAAGCACTCAGACTGATCTTTTGAAAAACACATGAACTTGGGGTAGGGTATTGCTGAGATGCACCACTGTGTCACTTATTCACAAATGATACACTACGCTAAATTAAAATGGTTTTACCATAACAAGCTGTTTACCTTGGAACTAGTCAAGATGTAATACATGTGGATTGTCTACCTGCATCTGATTTTAGGGATGTAATTTTTCGCAATCACTACTTAAACTTTTTCTTTGTTTAGTGTTAAGCAAGTCTGTAAGAGCATTACTGTGTCTGTGGACGACAGCTCAGCTTGCCTAAGGAGAGCACTCTTTCATAGATTGGTTTGGTTTAGAAGGGATCTGGAAGATCATCTCGTTCCAAACCCCCCACCACGGGCAGGGACACCTTATACTAGACCAGGTTGCTCAAGTAGTCCTCCTTGCTGGATGTTAGGAAGAAGTTCTACACAGAGAGAGTGATTGTCCATTGGAATAGGCTGCCCGGGGAGGTGGTGGAGTCACCGTCATTGGAGGTACTCAGGAGGAGACTTGATAGGGTGCTTGGTTGCATGGTCTAGTTGATTAGGTGGGTTGGATTAGCTGATAGGTTGGACGCGATGATCTTGAAGGTCTCTTCCAGCCAGGTTTATTCTATTCTACTCTATTCCAACACAGCCTTGAACACCTCCAGGGAGAGGGCATCCACAACACCCCTGGGTACCCTGTTCCACTGTCTCATCATCCTCAATGTAAAAAAATTTCTTTCTAATATCCAGTCTAAATATACCCCCCTCAAGCTTCAACCCATTCTCTCTTACCCTATCACTACAAGCCCTTGTAAAAAATCCCTTCCCAGCTTTCATGTAGGCCCCTTTCAGGTACTGGAAGGTCTCCCCAGAGCCTTCTTTTCTCCAGGATGAACAGCCCCAACCTTTGTGGCCTGTCCTCATAGGAGAGGTGTTCCAGGTCTCGGATCATCTTCCTGGCTCTCTTCTGGACCTGCTCTAACAGTTCGATGTCCTTAGTATGCTGGGGGCACCAGAACTGGACACAGTACTCTAGGTGGGGGTCTCACAAGAGCAGAGCAGAATCATCTCCCTCATCCTGCTGGTCACACATCTTTTGATGCAGCCCAGGACACGGTTGGCCTTCTGGACTGCAAGCACATGTTGAGTTTTTCATCAATGGACAGCCTCAAGTCCTCCTCCCGACTGCATTCAAGCCATTCTTGATCCAGCCTGGACTTATGGTTTGGATTGCCCCAAAGCAGGTGCAGGATCATAGAATCAGTAAGGTTGGAAAAGACCTCAGAGATCAAGTCCAATCTATCACTCAACACCTCATGACTAACTAAACCATGGCTACAAGTGCCATGTCCAATCCCTTTTCGAACACCTCTAGAGACAGTGACTCCACCACCTCCCTGGGCAGCACATTCCATTGGCTAACAGCTCTTTCTGTGAAGAACTCACAAATTCTGTCTAACGTAACACTAATGTCTGTAGCGTTGTTACAAAGTACAAGCCAAAACTAGGTCTAACACTGATCTTCAAATAAAATGATACTCAAATGTGCAAATATATTAGGAGTGTAGATTGGAAATTTTATCACAAATAAAATTTACACATTTGAGAAGAACCACAGAAGAAAACAGGATTGTTTGAAATTATCCAAGTTATGATAAATAAGAAAACAGCTTTGAAACTGCTGAGCTAAAATTCAAGACAGGTATTCAGATTCATGTTGCAAAACATAAGGTGGAAAAAAGCACATAAGAGGCTTCGCAGGTTAATTTCTCTCTACTGAAGTTAGAGAAGAAAGGAACAGAAGTTTATCAGCAGGGTAAAACTTATTAAAACTACACTTAAAACTACACTTCAGAATAACTGTCAGGTGATTCTGAAAACCCATTGTAGCTGATAAGAAGAAAAAACCCAACTTATAAAGTCCTTATTTTGAAGTATTTTTATGATGTGTTATCTCCCAACATAGCCATTACAAATTCTCCACTCTAGTCAAATGCAGATGCATCCATGAAAGATGCATGAATGTTTTCCAGAATTCACATTTTTCATGGATCTGCCTGCACCTGAATAGTCACATTTTGGGGAGGTGTCCAAGACAGTGCTACACAGACAAGCTGATATTTTGTATTTGGAGCCAGGCTCACACAGCACAACAGATGACTGGCTGCAGATGGTAGGGAATGTTTCTTGGATGAGAACAGAATGTTAAACTGAGTGATGACTTCCCAATTTTGTAAAATACAAATAATTTGCCTCAAAATAACTAAATAACAACAGAAAAAAGAGTAAATTTTACTTCCTTTATAACGCTGCTGGGTTAAGCTACAGTTATTTTAAATATAGAATAAATTAAGTTACCTTTTAAAATGTCTTTCTGTTTATTTCAAGGATTTACACCTAATACAGCATGTCAAAAACACATATAAAACCAAAACCTTTATCATTACGCAGCCCTGGAGTACTGTGACAGTTTAGGCTGTGCGTTTAAGAAAGGACAGCTGCAGAATTCTCTAGCTGAATGTTTGGGTGTAAAAAGGAAAACAAAAGGAAGATAATTCTAAATGAATTTCATTGGTAGATGAGTGGGATGTAGTTTTATGATCTTACATTCTGTCTCAGTCTGTCTTCTGTTTCTTGGCCAGAACGCATGCATGCTGATCCTGGACAGAAACTGATAAGACAAGCAGCTAAGTTCTTAACAAAGCTTTGAACTAACTGAAATTCCACTAACATCCTTTTTTCTACTCTTCTCTTTTCTTCTAATTAACTGGAAGGAAAGGGGAGGGGGTGAGAGAGGTTGGGGGGGACCCAAGGTGGAATCCTCCTCCCAAGGAGGATTTTCTGTGTTGTTTCCTTTTGTAAATTCTTGTATAATGTTGTAAGTACTGTATATTTTGTATATATTCATTGCATTTCATTATTGCTTGTAAAATACAGGTTTCATTCCCTTCTCCATCCAAGTTCAGCTGAGCTTTTTGTTGGTGTGGTTGGGCTACACCATCACACTACAACAAGTACATATATGACTTCCAGGCTTACAACATTATTCATTAACCATAATTTGGTACATTTAAACATAGGTTTATATTATATACAAGTAGATGGCTTTTCCCTAATAAATCACTCAACACCAAGAGCTTCACCAGCTCCTGGCAGTTCACATATCCAAAGCCCTTTAGGTCTTGCCTCTTCCCATCAGATGCAAACTACAGCACTCAAATCCACCATCCCTGTGACACAAGCACCAGCCAGCTGGCACAGATCCATACACCTTTTCATGGTATTTCATCCACTGTCTTTGACACTGGGTAGTTCACACAGATTATCTGAATTAGCCCAGGCAACCAAGTAAGGATCCATTTCAATGAGGGAAATAAGTGTGCATCTTACATACAATACCAGATTCTCTGCAAATTTAGGTTGCTATTTTCACATTAAATATTCTCAGATTATAATTTTAAGAAAATCTTGATTGTTGTGGTTAAGATCAACTGAAAAAAAAATCCAGTTTCCACCTCGGATTGGTACCACAATCTGCCAAATGAATATGAACATTCTGGGTACCTGTTAAGCTCTGTCTTTGCAAGGGTATGACACAACACATCTAGTGTGTGATTGACCAGAAAGATGCCATTTGGGTTTTACCTATGCACACATCATGCTTAAATAACAGAACATTTGGGCTGCAAAACATAATCTTCTATATGAAATAAGATGACCATACTCCCTTCTTCAAAAACAAAACCAAAGCCCCCAGATATCAAATCCTCAGGCCCCTATAATCTATCCTACAGATTTTGAGAACATCTGGAGACAAAAAAGTAAACACCCTGAAGTATACTGAAGTACAACAGATGGAGGCAGGATGATTGATTTGAGACCATTCACTCACAAATAGGTGGTATTTGGGTGTTCTACAATGGCTTCTTCTTCTGGGAATGTGCTTCCAACTGATGTGAAACTCTAAACCTAATCTAGAGATTAAACAGTGTCTCAGATCTCTTCCATTCCTATACTGTGCTGTAATTAGAGTAGGATAAACAATTCTCACTATATTCAATCCTATTTATTTGCAGTCTGTTATTCCCTCTCCACCCCATCAATCTGGTGCTCTTTGGTAAATACTTCTTTAATGCATCTTCCTTTTTAAGATTCTCATGCCCGATGCCTCTAAGTACTAATAAAAATAATCATTACTTAAGGAAACATTAAAAACTTAGTCTCAACAAAATACACAAAATTCACAGTATCACAGTATTACCAAGGTTGGAAGAGACCTCGAAGATCATCGAGTCCATCCTGTAACCACAAACCTCACAACTAGACCATGGCACCAAGTGCCACATCCAGTCCCCTCTTGAACGCCTCCAGGGACGGCGACTCAACCACCTCCCCGGGCAGCCCATTCCAATGACGAATCACTCTCTCGGTGAAGAACTTTCTCCTCACCTCGAACAAGGTAATTCAAAGGTAATACAAATAACCATAAAAGTTTAAATCTACTTGCTAAGATCTGTATATGTTTATACACAGGCTGCTATTTTTGCTACACAGTGAAAAGCAAGGAGGAGAAATCAAAGGAGAAAAAAATGCTTAGAATTGAAAATATTAAGTATGGAGCAATATAGATGCAATTTGTAAAACAAAAATTGTGTTCTCCTTTGGCTATGAAATGAACTGTTCAGCAACTGCCACCTCTATTTTAGACTCACAAAAGTCAGAACCACCTACATTTTAAATCTGCTTCTATTGCCATGGAAACATATGTTTGCTTTAATGAAAAAGAGTCTCTTGGCTCATAGCCATCTGGCTACTTTCTATATCATATCCTACAGAAGCTATTACAATTTCTTTATTTATATAACCATACTTGCACTCTCCTAAGTAAGCTACATCCACCTCAACTACAATGAAAATCACACACATTTTGCATTATGTAAGATAATTATACAACACCCATTTGAATGAAAAGAAGCTAGTGCAAACCACATCATCACAACACAGAGTTACTTTAAAATTATTCAGAGTCTCTAATCAATCCATATTAAATATTTGTATTTAAACTTTCCATGTGCAGCAAATGTTGGCAAACAGGTCAAAACATGCCAAAGAAAATGATATTTTTGTTCTCTTTATAGTCACTGACACCAAAGAGAATGCATATAACATTGAAAGATGTTCAGAGATCATTAAAACCCAAATATATGCATGCAGTTTAGTACCAAAAGAAAGACTGACTCTCTCTCCACCCTAAAGTACTGCTCTACAAGGCAAAGTAGTGCCTGGAAGTCCTCAGCCCCAGCTTGCATGGGGTCAAGCATGCAGTTCTGGGCCCCTCACTACAAGAGGGACATTGAGGTTTTGGAGCATGTTCAGAGAAGGGCAATGAAGCTGGTGAAGGGCCTGGAGCATATGACCTACAAGGAACATCTGAGGTAGTTGGAGTTATTCAGTCTGGAGAAGAGGAGACCTCATCACCATCTACAAATACCTGAAGGGAGGATGGAGCAAGAAGGGGGCAGCCTCTTCTTGACGACAAGCAACAGGACTAGAGGAAATGGTTTCAAGATGCACCATGGTAGGTTCAGGCTGGATGCTAGGAAATACTTCTTCACAGAGAGGGTTACCAAACATTGGAGTCACCATCCCTGGAGGTGTTTCAGCAGCATGTGGGCCTGGCACTTAGGGACATGATTTAGTGTCGAACCCTCGGTGCTGGGTGAAAGGCTGGACTGGATGATACATGAGGTCTCTTCCAATTTAATGTTTTCTGCAATTCTGTGATATCCCATGAACACCATCAGGTTCCCACTGGTTCCCACTGAAGACCAGCTGGCAGAACAAGGCTATTGTGTGTTACAGCAAAGGTGCTTCTTTCACAACCTACAATAACAACTGTCATTTCACTATAAAATGACAGAATAAACATACAGCATGTTCAATTAAATATATTGAAGCAGTTAGAAGCAATATAGCAACTGGAAGTCTTGGCAGTTTCTAAGCAATTCTACAAGCTGCAACAACCGAAGAGGGGGAAAAAATAACAACGTGCTATGTTTGCTGACACTAAATATTGGCCTGAATTCAACTCAATATGGGGGGAATTGCATGCTAAGTATGGCAGAGAAAAGGAGATGTTTTTCAAGCACTCACAACCTCTAGTTACAGAGTAATTCCAAACATAACTCACATGGGGAAAACTATTATTGCACCACAGCTGCATACTGAGATAACTTAGACTAGATAACAATTGCCATATGACTTTTAGTAAATATTTGAATATCTGAAGGAACTGAACTATACTTGTTTTCAAATTAATATTTATTATCCAACAGGAACAGAAATGCTCTAGTTAGGTGCAGAAGCAGGAAAAAAAGTTCAAAACCACCATTATCCATAAACACAGTATTCATCTCTGAATGGTCACAAAAATAAAAGCCATACACAAACTCATTACTACTAGAAAAGTGAAGTGATCCTTTCCTCATAGGAAAAAGACATTTAACTGAATAGCACTTTCCAGGGCGGGAGGGAAGACAAGTGGCTTTTGGTGAAGAAATTGTTGATGGTGGGTTGTTTGTGAGGTTTTTTTGTTGTTGTTAAAGGGAAACCTGTAATCAAGGGTAGAGAGAGACAGGTGTTACTGGTTCTTTTTAAATGTTCTTTTGTTAATTGAGCAATTCAGAGCTTTATTTGTCAGGTACTTTTAGAACATGTTTGAAATACTGTTTAATATTTGTGAAAGCCACAATTTCCCAAGAGTTTATACTAAAAATATCAAGTTTGCAGTGCATTGGCTACAGCTTAACATAGAAAATTTCAAAGCACTTTAACACTTTGAAAACAATTATGTCTAAGAAAACTGCAGTTTTCCCACATACAATTGACAAGTATAAAGTCTAAACAATTAAATTATTCATTGTAAATTATTCATGCAGCGTTAGTTATTTCACACACACATGCATCCTTCAACCACATAAGCCCCCTCTAACCTACACAGACATTTTCTAGGAGAATGGCAACATTTTAGAATATAGAATAGCAAAATAAACTTCCCAGAAAGTATGTCACTTACAGAAACACCACTGAAAAAGCTTAAGCCCACAGACATTCATTCAGATGATAAAAGGTGGTGCTCACCCTTTCTACTCTGGAGTGAAGTGACAAGGTGGAAGCTCTTACTAAGGACTTGATTCAATATAAATGGTAGCACATTACTACACAGTTACTGGGCATCACTATGATTTAGGGGATGCCATTAACAAACCAAACCAAAACCAAACCACAACAAACCACAATTCTGAACTACACTATTTTTTTACCCACTTTCAAAAGGTAGACATCCTAACAACTTGCCTTTTTAGCATAGGGATAGCTCAAGTTTGGGAGTCACAGCAGCAACATGCACAACAGTAAACTACCTTAAATCAATCTTCCTTCTCCCCACCCCACCCCGCCCCCGCATCCATCTTCAGTGAAACAAAATACAACCTACACATGACAGCATGCCAATTGTCATACACGTCAAACTGTCAATAAAATGTACTGAAATGATTAGTGCATGAATACTGTGGATTAACTATCAGAAAGCATGCCAGGATAACTACTTATTCCGAATCAAATCCTTCAGGTTTGCAGAAACATGGAATGCACTGGGTTGGAAGGGACCTGTAAAGGCCATCTAGTACAAATCCCTGCAGCAGGCTAGCAGAATAAAGTGTCTTAAAAACAGAAGAGATGAAAAAAAATCCCAATGCTGTTATTTTTAAAGGCAAGAGAAAAAGGTGAGTATTGGACAAAAATCAGGCAGACAATAGCTTGGTGAAGTCTTCAGGGGAAAAATTTTTTAAAAATCAAGTCTGCCTAGATTGTAGGAACTGAATATGGCTTTATGTGACAGAAATAATGGCAAACACTGTTTAAGACTCTTCTTCCTCCCTAATGGTTTCTTCCTATTAACAAAAGGACTTAAATTTAAACAGGCTGTATAAAACACTGTATTCACAGAGCCAAAGACAAACAACCACTGATGCTGAAGAACCATTAACATCTGATGGGTGGATCAAGTTCTGCCCTTGTGCAAACCTGTCCCCTGGAAGGGCAGCACAGAAAGTCAGCCACCAATGTGGTTCTTACAAGACTGCAAAGCAATATTAATTTTAAAAGGCAAAACAAAAAGGGTTTTGATTTTAATGATTATGCTGAAAAGGCTAAAATCAGTCCAATAGGTAAAGTTTGCTCAGCTTCTTGTCTGTGGCATTTTCATATAAATGTTGTTATTAAAAACTTTGCAATTCATTTTGTTGCTTCCACTCATCTTCATAAGGTGAGAAAGTAAAGAAGCTGCTGGAACATCTCCAACTTTTGCTACAGAACTTGTTCTAAGCACTAAACAATACTAAGATTAGTGAAGTGTTACAATTACTCTTCAGGACTCTAAAACAAACTTTACCCCGATGCCCATTAACATTTCCACACATCACTGTGTATTTTGTAAACAGGCTGCTCAAGTGGGAGCACTTGGCTTGAACTTGCATATTCAGTGCAGATGCTGGATGCACATGGAAGCTACAAAGAACTAGGCCTTCTCTTCCCCCCCGCCCCTGCCTTTTTTTTTTTTTTTTTTTTTTTTTTTTTTTTTTTTTTTTTTTTTTTTTTAAATTTACTGGGCCTTGAATATCACTAGCAGCTCTATAAGTACCACAATTTTATTACTTCTTAACAATGTGACACATAAAAAGTAGATCTGTAATATCAGATGAGAAACAAGTACAACAGTGTAACCACGTGAGAAAAAGACTCAAAGGTCCAATGAGCAAATTCTGCTGTGGAATAATAATACAATAATACAATACACCAGGTTGGAAGAGACCTTCAAGATCATCGCGTCCAACCCATCAAACAATCCAACCCACCCAACAACTAGACCATACAGCCAAGCACCCCATCAAGTCTTCTCCTGAACACCTCCAGTGAAGGTGACTCCACCACCTCCACGGGTAGCCGATTCCAATGGCCAATCACTCTCTCCGTGTAGAACTTCTTCCTAACATCCAGCCTAAACCTGCCCTGGCGCAGCCTGAGACTGTGTCCTCTTGTCACCCCTCAGTCTCCTCTTCTCCAGGCTAAGCAACCCCAGCTCCCTCAGCCTTTCCTCATAGGGCTTGTGTTCCAAACCCCTCACCAGCTTTGTTGCCCTTCTCTGGACACGTTCCAGCAAGTCAAGCAACGTTGTGTGCTCTCTCACACAAGAGTACACAGGAAATCAAAAACTATTTCCCATTTCTAACACAACCAAGATACCACGCTCCAGACATCCCACCTGAAACCAAATCTACTCTCTACTGACTTGGAGTCTTGGTTGGGTACAATCACACCAAAGGGGCAGGAGCCCGGCAAGCACACTGCAGTCTAGAAGATTATTACACCACCATTGCTGGGAAGGTTGGTCCACTGATAGATGCCTCAAGCCACCAGCTAAACATTGCATCTTTTATTTAAGCAGATGTATTCTTCCCAGCATTAAAATCCTACCACTACTTTCTACCAACACATGTTTTTCTCACACCTACTTCACTTCCTCAGGCTCCCTACCCATTGTAACAAACCATGTGCTTTACAGACAGCATATATGTGTCTCCCACCACTTAGTTTCTCTCCCATTTCTGTACTGAGAAAGGAGGAAGTTTTATTTTTTTCTCCACTTCCTTGTGTTTCTTGTCTTTTCTGCTTGCTTCACTCATTTACTATTATTCAAGCTATGCACATCCATTTTCTTTTTGTTGACCAAGAATACAGCCCTCAAATCCTTCAAATTCAATTCTGCCTTGAGTATTTAGTCCAGCACCTACCATGCTATTTTTGCAGTTTTACCCTGGACCAACTGAGAAGGAACTATTGTAAATTTATATAGTTACAAATGCTGTTTTAAGTTTATGCTATTCTATAGCAGACATTCAACAACAGGCCAAGTTACAAAGCTAAGCAGTACTCCAAGAAAATCTTAGAAATGTGTCTAGTGTGCTGCCTTCTGGAATGAACTGAGATCCTAGAAGGCATGGAAATTGAAGCCAGAAGTCAGTTATTTTCCAAACTTGAACACTCTGTAGAATTCAGAAACTGTGAGTTAATATAAGGCTAATAATGCTGTCACTGCAAAGCTAATTGTACTACCAGAAACTTCATGGTAAATCTGAGTAAGGAAAAGAAAACAAAACAAACCCTCATGCCTCACAGTGCTTCCCTATACTTTCATTAGGCTTTTCAGAGGTTTGCTTTTTCTCCCCTTTTAGAACTACCACACACAGAATCTGTCTGGGCTTCAAGCAAAGAAGAGCTTGCTCCAAAACACACATCTGAAGCAGTCTACTGAAAGACTCTTCAGACAGGCAATTAACCACCATTTCCAGATAAATGTTCCATTTATGTCAGCACATTGAAAACCTAGGTGAAAGATTAAGAGACTGGTTCTCGTCATAAGCCACTGAAGCAAGGTTGATTACAAACAGGTAACACTGTGGCAACACCACGATAACACCAGGATTCCTAAAATATGCAACCAATTCCCAAACTCATCGTTAGGCACACAAACTGAAAGTATAAGCAGAGCTCTAAGACACCAGAAACAAACTACTATTTTTTAAATATAGCAGTCTTATTTCTATACAAGGCAGAAAACCAAAAATGTTCTTTATATATTCTGTTTCTCAAAGGTCTTATTTGCAAGAATAAGTCAGCCTTCTAAAAAATTAAGGATAAAATAAGAACAAAAAAATCTTTTGACTCTCTCTTTATTAATCATTCAGTACAGTAATTCACTTTGAATACTCCTTGCCAAATTTTGTAGAAGGCTTTTTCTTGTAATCCGATCTTACACTGAAATGAGTTAGTATACTTCCTCAAGATCAAATGCCTCAATGTTTTATTTGCCTGAACTGCATGTATTTGTTTTTATGGGTTCATCTCAAAACAAATTCCAGAAGAGGAAGAATTCTTGTTCTTAAGGGAACCAACAAAGAAATAATTCTGCAAATCAAATGGATAAAATACAAAAATGAAACAAAGACTTTTCTTTCAAGTAGCTCTTGCATTGACCATGCAATGAGACCAAATCCAAAAGCAAAAACAAGCAAGACTTTCAGGCTGACACAACTGTTCATGATACTGCATCGGAGGTTTCTTCAAAGAATCCTTATCCCAAATAGTTTGTTTCTTTTTGCCCCAAACATTTTCATCTAATTTCATGGCTACAGGTAACAACAGCCACTTAATATCATAAAAGAATAATTAACTTCAAATTAGGATTTGAGTGCCTGGAAGCAGAATGATTCAGAGTCGTGCACAGCCCTACCACAATATCACAGTAAGATTCCTTATGACATCCACTAAGCATATCTACATCTTTTTCAAAAACAGGCATGTAGGGCAATGGCCTAGGATAAAAAAGATTCCCAGAAGTAAGGGGGAAATTATGATTAGCAATTAAAATACTGTAAGGTTCTAATATCTTCCTAGAAAGATGCACATCAATTAGTTCCAGCCAAAGCCACAGCTGGGAATACTAACATCTCAAAATATTACATAAGGAGAAACAGAAGTATAGTGGAAGCAGGAAGGATGAGGTTCCAGATCTTCTGCTTGACAAAATCTTATTTCAACTGACAGTTATCAGGTAAATTTATGAGCAGAAACCTAATGGTAATGAGGTGATTTTACCTTTATATCATAACACATTTATCTCCAACAGGGATACAAGCTAAAAGAGAAGACTGACTCACTGATCCAACAGAAAATTCAGTAGAGAGAGTCAAGCCTACAGGACTGAAAGTGTGGCACAGATATATTTCTCTTAGTCTCTGTGACGGGCTGAAAATCTTCCCCCAACATAAAATTGCCAGACCAGCTCAGTTGGAAGCAAATAAAGCTGTATTTACAAGCAAAACTACAATGTAAAATGAAATGCAATGAATATGTACAAAGTATACACTATTACTGTCAGACACCATTCTCCATTCACCTTTCACTACATAAACACACCAAAAAAAAGTGCTAGGCTATTAAAAAAGTAGATTTAAAATAATTAAAACACAAGAAAATGTCAGATCCAGAAGCAGTGCCCATGACAACATTCTGATGTACACATAGCATGGTGGGTTAAACAATATTACAGTGCAATTACTAATTTTCTAAATCACTCAGTGAATTTCACAGAAGCAGCATGATTCCATGCACCATTGAGCCCCAGAAGTTTTATGTGGCTGTAATTACTAAGCACAGCATGCAAAAAAGACATTGTCATGATAGAAAGTTGACATATATACATGAGTAAAAGCATAATAAAATGCAAACATCCACAAGCATATCAGGTAAGGTCAAGACTCTCAGCTCTAACTCACCAGTTACAGAAGCACGGAATACATAGAGCTGGGGGAAATTACACTGTGCCCCTAGAGTAATTATGATCCATGGGTGCATATGTTTTATCTACATTAAAATATCTAGTCTTAATGCAAATTATGCTCATTTTGTCAAGATGCTAAGTTAGTACTATACCCATCACTACTGATTTCATGTGAAACACTACGCATCCTGGTGCACGGCTTGGTGATGTGCCACAGCTCACGGCAAAAAGAGCAGTGCGAGGCAAAAAGCATGCACTTTCCAGATGCTTTCCCCCTAAAGACAGTACAAATTAATACTTTTTAATATTTGCTTTGAACACTATTTGCTTTGAACAATATTTGCTTTGTCTTTGGTAGTGCTGTCAAACACACAGGAAATTAACGATCTATTTAAAATGTCTGCATTGGATGCTATAATTATTTCTTTCAAATCTGAAATGGCCACTACACTGGCAGCCTCTAAAACTCTCACAAAAAGTGTACTAGAGGGCTTTATTGTTATGCACAAAACCACCACATTAAATTCCCTTTAAAGGGCTTGCTTTAGAATTAGCATTACAAATCCCACACCAGCTTGCTTAGGAGCACAAGCTACTTCATTTCTACTTGTGTTTTAGGTGCTGTGCCAGTGCTTACCTGCACTGCTATGATTTGACTGCCTGGTTTTAAGTAACCTGCAGTACAGAACCTCTGTCTTGACTGTACTAAGTGCTGTAATTCAGCAACAATGTGAATCAGATATGTTTTGCTAGGAAGAGTCACCCCAGAACACTCTCCTAACAATGTCTATGAGTGGTAAATACCTTCTGATCATTCTCTCCTATTAACTCACCCCCAGAACTTCACAGCCTAAGCCAAGCACAGGGGTATCTATGAGATATCTATGAGATCTACTGCATGTTTGAAGGGGAAGGCCACTCTTGCACCTGTAAACTGCTGTTTCCACAACTCTTGGGAAGATGTCTTCTTTCTAACATCTTCCTCATTAGCCCTTCATGCTTAATTTCCCTATCGACCTCCCTTTTGCACTACAGTCTCACTGTCTGTGAGAGGGATGACCTTAATAGACGATGATTAGCAGGACTAGATCAAGATCCAACTTTGTCTGGTAACATTACTGAAGAATGTAATGCCCTCTTCTCTTGCTTCTCAAAATGCAAGGTCACACACCAAAAGTTGCACTGGGATTACAGAATAGAGCATGCAATAGCAATATTCATGACTGCCAGCGAAAGTACCATTTACATAACCAGTCATGGGGAAAGTATTTGTCAAGAAGAGACATTCTTTTCCTGATACCAATCTGAAAATGCTAAAATATAGGCTGCTAAGCAGTATCAGCAGCAGTGATTTGGCTGAACTTACTGGAAAGGATTTAAAGAAATACAAGTAATTTGCTTAGCAGGCATCCTACAGTGGTACCAAAAAATCTTCTGAAACAAAAAAAAAAAAAAAAAAAAAAAAAAAAAAAAAGGCATTCTTATTATTTTCAAGACAGAAACGGTTTGATGACCGTGAGGAAAATGCAATGAACTTCTCCGGTTGTATGACAGACATTAAAACCAAATTTTTAAGAAAGCAGCTTAAATAACACAGATGAAGTTCCCCTGTGACTTGTTATTTCCGTGACCAGAACAATTGCTGCAACAGTTACAAAAGGCATCACAGGTTTTAGTGTGGGACTAGAGGATATGTTACAGTTACATTCTGTTACTCCCTGCACAGGAGTCAAAACATAGGCTTTGCTTTGCCCCAAGCAACTGACAAAAATGCTCATATATCAATTTGTGAAAAAGAAAATCTGTTCTTTTTCAGAAAAGGAAAATACAGGAAAGAAAAAGACATTTTTACCTAAAAAAATGTAGATGACTTTTAATCTACAAACTTATCTTTCCTTGAATGTTACATACACACACTGTCGTCAGAGGGTCGTTAAAGATTTTTGTAAAACTGAGATGATGTCCATAACATCTGACAGGAATCATCATCACCATTTGTCACTGCTATTAACTAGTGTTTTAAAATAGTCTGCCACAAATAGGAGAAATTAATACAAAAATACTACAGCAATATTTATTATGTTTTTTAAAGTAATGAAAAATCAAAGACCCAACCAACATACATGTAGCAAAAGCAAATGCAGTCTTGGCAGAAGCACACATTTAAGTTGTCAATATCTGAACACCTGACAATAAAAGCATGGACAGTAAAGTTGTCCTTGCACTATGCGTGCCAAATTCAGGATCCAGACAGCTCAGGAAATTGATCACAACTTAACACCAGGCATAAATACTACCTGTAAGTCGGAGAAAGGTAACAAAAATTATGTATGTCTGACAACAGACTTTTTTTGTCATGACAAAGACTTTGAGCTAAATGGGATGAAGTGCAATTATAACCAAGGTATAATGAAAAACGTGTGTGAGTGACCAAAACGATCTGATTGCCATTTGCTAAGCATTTATAGCAAGTGGGCCAGCATCCAGTTGTAACTACCTTAATTTTCTTTTAATGTCCTTTGGTGACAACTCTGAAGCCGAAAGCAAAACACTGATTTTCTACATCCAAGCTTTCTCCTAGGAATGTGTTTGATTTAACCAAACTCCAGGAACACATCAAGTCTTGGGGGGAGTGTGGGAGGTAAATGAAGAAAGCTGCAAGTCCCAGACAGCCAACAACCTCATAATTAGTGTGCAATAGTCCAAGTTATAAATGCATAGAGGATTGGTTTAACAACTGAGCTGGAGTTAGTCCTACTGTAGGACTTACAACATCACATTTAGTTCATTAATAGTGAAACAAAAGCACAAGGAAAGATTTAAGAGCTTAGTGACTGAAAATGAGGACACCTGCTCTTCTTATTTCTACAAAACGTAGAAACTGTAATACTAGACATTAAATGGCTTTCCACAGAACAGTCCAATCCCTAAACAGGATCAAGAACCTCAGCACAAGACTCTCAGACTCAAGCTGTTCTATGAATAGCCACTTCAGCTTTTTATCAAATCAGCTTCAAGGAACCTCATTTCCCACCCCATAACCTCACAAAGAACTGGGAGAAAAAAGCATCCAAAGCCTCAACAGAAAAAGCAATGGGAGCTCTACTTCACACCGGTGAGATTTTTGTATGTGTTAAATAACTTTTTCCAGATACTGAATTACTGATTATAAGGTTCAAAAATCAAACTCAATGAGGCAATAAGATTAGGTGTTGCATTCTTCTTTCCACTAGCATTGAAAAGTTATTTTCCTATCAGCGTTTAAGGAAGCAAGAATTAAGATGAGTCTGACTTGAGAGCCTTACCTGAGCTTCACAGGTTAACACTTTCAGCACACAGCAAGGGAAAAAGATGTAGTAGACAGAAAATCACTGGAATGGTAATCATGCTTTCTAAGTGCACATGTGTGTGCACATATGCATATGCACACAAAAAGTTTTGAGCAATTATGGCATGAGAATACAAAAGAGTAAAAGAGAGTTTGCTTTAGATGCCTTACTCTTTGGAAGTAGACCAAACGGACTTTAAGGAGTTGGCTTTACTGAAAACAATCTCTAGTTTATGTATCTAGTTTTGCAATTTTTTATGAAGGATGCTTCTGTAGAATATGGTGGACCAGGATACAGCCTCTGGATAATTCTGGCATGTAAAATGCTTTCTGAACTCCCTAGTGTCTGTTTGGCTGTTTCCACTGATGAAAGAAAACAAACTTCATTTCATTTATTTCCAGGTGTAAACTTTACTTTCCCCTTGCTTAAGATATCACAACCTAATTTAAAACTGTATGTTCACAGAAACACCTGTCCATTTTTGAAGTTACCAGTATATGAAATATTTAAATAATAGTAAAACAGACAAGGGGGGGGGGAACCAAAAAACATCGAAGTTCCCACAGGCTACAAATTCAACAGTTGTTCTGATTTTTATCTGCTCACTAACACACAGAGAAGCCAAGAAGCATTCAGCATACCTGCTCCAACTTCTTTTTCTTCTTCCTCAATGTTGTTTTTGATACTGTCATACTCCTCATCAATTGCCTGGTTGCCACGCATTTGAGACAGAATTCGTCGTGCTCTCTGAGTCTGGCCTTTCTGAATGAGCCAGCGGGGACTTTCAGGAAGAAACAGGAATCCGAGAAACTGTATAACTGCTGGAACAGCAGACAGGCCCAGCATGTATCTGGAAACAAGTAAATACATAAATACTTAATATTTGCTTACAAAAATATGCCATGAGAAAACTCAGCTATGGCTACTCAAGCTGTAATTTACAAACCAAACCAAACCCTCCTTCCCTTGTATTCTTTATCACCATAGTTAAGCAGGAAAGAATCATACTCTACAAGGACTTCAGAATCCTTGCTTTCAATTCCAGGAAATCTCAAGGACATGTTGACTACTCTGCCATTACAGACCTACAACCACTGTTCCCAAGGACACTAAGTCAAACTAAATAAAAACCCTGAAACATACCAGTAGTTTGGAAACTGCTAACCTCTTCAGTTAAAAGAACAAACAGAAAGATAAAGCAAAGGCAGAGGGAATGAACCAGTATTGCTGATGGCCAAAGTGAGACTGAAATGCTATTAATTGTTTTACAGACATATGAGGGAGGAAAAAAAAGTCAAAGAAATGCTTGATTTGATCAGAAATATTTATACAGACACATGTGACCAAGGAATATGGCTCTTACGTAAGGAGATGCCTATTTCACTCTTGAAAACTTCTGACTATATTCAGAATCACTGAAAAAAAATCATTTCACAAGCACAGCAATTTACAACAGATCTCTCAGAGTCTGCACTTCAGTCTTCAGCCAGCTGCAATGTTATGTTTTAAATCAAAACTGCACTTTAGATGGCTGGGAGAGTTGCTGTATAAAGCATTAAGGCTATTTCTCCACTCAACAGAGAATTACCACTGGCCAGAGTTATGCTTCCAGGTATGAGCACCAACACCTGTGACAACACCCACTGATACCATGATTCACTCGAGCTAAAGCAAGGGGAAAAGACTGTGGAAAATAAGTGCTCCACCAGCTTTCATGGGTGGTTCTGGTCTATACACTTCAATAAAACACTAAGTAGAACAAGGAATTGCAGAACAATGTGTAATTTAGTTATACTTTTTAAATCTGACCTTTTCCCATTTGTACTTCACTGAGATTTTTCTCACTTCTGTTAAAGACTTCAAACAGTGATGGTGTCATCTGTATGTTATTGCAGTCTTCATAGTTTCCACAACAGTGGTAACAATGGCTAAAACACCTCCAGAAAATAGCCCTCAGACTGAATATTGGGGTGGTCTGTACTCATGAACAGGTTAACACCCTGACATCAGTCAGCAAAACAAGGAGATTCGCTCATCTCTTCTACAGTTCTTCTCTTCATACCCCAGGGTGCATGCTTTTACACAGACAATTCAGCAGTCTCTCATCTGGATGTTTTTGTAAAGCATGTTATGAAATGAGATTTTTAATAGAGCAGGGAAAAGAATACAACAATTAACAAAAACCTTGGTTTAGGAGAATGAACCAAATGTAGTTGTCAAGTCCAAAAGCATTTTGGTTTAAAATGGAGAAAGACTTCTTTAGAGGCATTTTTTGATTTAACAAAGAAAGGCACGAGTAATCCGATAGGGCAGAAGACTAGAGAAAGCGGAGAACACCCCCCAAAAAGGACACAAAGAGGATGGCCATCCCAGGCCAATATGCATGCAGACCAGTCTTCCCATCTCCAAGTTAAGCCCTCAAGTTCTTTCCAAAATCAGCCCAAATTTCTAAAGGTCATACAAGTAGGTCTTGCTCTAGAAAGAAATCTGTGAGCAAGTCTCTTCTAACACTTTAACAGTGATACAGTTAAAAGAAAAGAAAAAAGTGGAAGAAAATAAATTCAAAGCACAAAGCTTGTGGAAGGGTTATTAGCTGAGTGATCTTCAGCCAACATATCTAACAAGTGTCATTAATTCACTAATGTTGTCATTTATTAATGTTATCATTTCTTCCTATGCCCTTCCCACTCCACAGACATTTTGGTAACTTTATACAGAATCACCTTTACACACACACACCCCATCGAAGCTCACAAAACTGTATACTCACTACCTGCATTAGACTGGTATTTAGAAAGACTTTTCTATTTCAAATTAAGATAAAAATAAAAACAGAGAGATTTAAAAACACAATCACTGTATTCTGTCAAAGTGTAAGTAAAAGGATCCTAAGTAAAAGGCATCTAAACAATGAGATTTAGTCCTTTGCACTCATATTACCTAATTTCTGCTCCTCCAAAGCCCTTCAGTCCCTTAAATGCAGCAAAGCCTCCAGAACTAAGCAGTTGGATACCTGCAATCATTTTAGGAGGCAAAAATCAATTGAGGCTCCTGAAAGCTCAATCCTGCCTGCTAAAGATACCAGTTGGACTCTATTAGATTGTTTATTACAGGCAAGATGAAAAAGAAATGTACAGAAAGCACTCACTCACTGAAGTTAGTTTCCAATTGACATGCTTCCAGTCACAAGTTGAGTGCAAGAACAGGCCATGTTCAGTTAAGAGCACACATCCATTGCAAGTTCAAGAGCTGTTGCAATTTTCAGATCAAGTAATTTTGATATAATCTGTTTAGACTAAAAGCAGGCAATTTTAGATATTTCATGCAGTGAGCCAGCTTTCAGAAATCTAATATAATTCTTTCCTATACAGAGTACAAGACTTTGTATTTGAAATCAGATGTCAAGCAGACCTGAAAAAACACAGCATGAATTTAATAAGTCTGCTGCAATATTTCTCCTTCTCAGACATACTACTGCAACACTATTATGATGGCATTAACAGGGTTTATAAAGCTAACCTGGCATTAAAGGCAGATTAAATATTTTTCTTTGTGGTTTTTATTTTTTCACTATGGAGCATTTCCAAGAACAAATAGAGTAATATCCCTTATTGCTTTTGTAGCATTCCAGTACTTAGCCATTAGACTTACAATAATGGTTGTAATTTTCCTTCTAAAGGGTAAACATCTATGATTTGTTCCCATGCATTTGCTGACCACTCTTTGGGGTTACAGACCATCTGTACTCTTCCCTGCTCAGCCTCAGGCTGCAATAAATTAGCTGAGGACAGATTAGATATCTCCCTAATTAAGATCTCCAGCATCACAGTCAATAATCCCTAGATACCTCATCACTAGGCAAAGCCTCCACTTCTGCCCAGTGCATTGCTGACAGTTTCATACTGCTCAATCCACCAGAATCATACTTGGCATGTAGAGAAAACATACCATTGCTGTCTTAACAGAAGTTACACAGCATGAACCAGCAGGTTGTAAGAAACTACTCACTACTCAATGCATTCTGATGAATCTGGAAGACTGGGATCACCAACATGACATAAAGCTACAAACCAGGTACAGCAATAGATACCTAGGCTGGTCTCACAACTGGAGTGTGTATGACATAAAAGAGGCTGAGAGAACTGGCTTTGTGCTGCCAGAAAGGAGATGACCAAGAGGAGCTCTATCTGAATCTTTCACAACTGAAAAGGAACTCATAAAAATGGAGACTCTTCCCAGATGTACACTGTGAAAGGACAAGAGTCAATGGTTACAAGCTGCAACAATAAAAATTCAGATCACAGATGAGGGAAAATAATTCTTCACAGTAAGAGTGAGTAAACACTTGAACCAGTTGTCTCAAGAAATTGACACATTCATTGCTAAAGATTTTTCAAAAATGAGCATCCCACACAGCTCTGATCTAACACCCAACCTTCCTATCCTTACTCAATCCACAGATTCTAGATTGTACTTTAGCAGTGTTTTTTCCTTTTCAGATATGTTAAAAGGTCTGAATTATACCCAAGTAGTTTATTTTTTGTTCCAAACAGAAGAATAAGCTACACCAATGTAGAAGTTCTCAGAACAGTTGTGTAGCATTCAGCCCATGGGGGCCTCACTCCCATTTAGTGTAGCAGTGTGTTTAGTTTATCAAGTGTTTGTGGCAAAAGATAACATTTACATTTAACAATGGCTAGTGCCTTCCACCTAATATTCCACTTTGGCTAAGATAATTATAACGTAACATATCAGAAGATGTTAACTTCTGCATGTAGCAAACAAATAATCATTTACACACAAATGTGCTTGTGTCAATCCTGTGTTACTGCTTGATTTGGAAACCAATGAATCCTATTCCACAATGCCAGCTCTTTGAATGATCTTCTTCAGAGAAGCTTCTGAGGTGCAAAACTTTAGGCTAGGGAATATCTTAGCTTACCTGAACAATAAAGCAAAACTCACCACTCCAGTAAAATCAGTATTTGTCAGATACCTCCTTTAACTTGTAATTTTCTTCCAGTAGTTTAGTACTTATTGAAACACACAGATTACAAACACACCTTTCCCTCCTGTGTGTCAGCACACTATTGGGGAAAAAACTAACATACATATTTATATCCACAAGAGCTTCCCCAGGCAAATACCTAACTACTTAGGTAAAAAGAATTAAAAAACACCACAACTGTAAAAACACAAAGTGCACAACATCTTTAGAGGTCTACTTCTAAATAAATATCTTTACATGCCCATTCCTACCACCCAGTCCCATGCATAAGGAGCCATTACAGTAGGAAATTATTTAGGCTAAAATTTAATTTAAAATAATAAAGCAACTATCAAATAACTGGCATTGAGGATCAAATTTTTGAGCTTGCATTTTCCTCAGAAATGTATTACTGCATGCCATCACTTTTTCTCCAAATCAGGTATAGTTCTTTTAACTGCAGAAATGGATTAGCAATCCTATAAAGCTACATGGGTATTTTTCAGCAGGGCTGTTCCTCAGTTCTCCTTAAATGCACATAAGAGTCTGCCAGAGAATTCAGCTGCACAATAATGAAAAGGTCATCAAAAGCTTCATGTACAAACGCAAAATGCTATTTTCATTTGAGCTAAAGTAACCAATGCATATTCAGAAAGCACAAAGCAGAGCTAAAAATTAAAATTAAATTAAAATCAGCATGAAGTGACTTTTTTTTCTTAAGGTAAAAATATGACATCTTTTTACAAAAAAAGAGGCAAAATCACATGGACAAAGGAAGAAAAGCCCTCGAAATTCTTGAATGGTTACACATACACAAATCAAATCACAGATTCATTAAGATATCATTAACTTTTTGTTTTAATGCATATTTCTTTGCATACTATAAAAAGATCAGCTTCCAAGTTGTTCTAGGCACCAAGTCCCAAATTAATTGTTCCTAATTTAAGCTTCAAATATCAATGCACATAGTAATCCCTATTCAGCGCCATTAGAAGCCAGAGAATGTTATACTGTAAGTTTTGAGGGGTGGAGAGAGGATCATTCAAACTAGGATTTTCAAAGAGCAGAACAACTCCAGGCTGTAGCATCAGAAACTGAAGGCCCTACAACAACATACACTCTTTCCCAGGAGTGTTTCAAGGGAAAAATGCACATAATTAAGCAAAAGTTTCTAGAAATTGGAATACATAGTGTAAGTTATTCCTCCTACACATTTCTCTTAGTTCATTTGTCAAGTTTGCACTCCAAGTAAAATACTGAGCTACTAAACTTTTTCATCTCTCCCAAATGACACTGTAGGTATAAGGCTGCAGTCCAGAGAAACGTACTGATGTCTAAAGGAAGAACTTAATATCCATAATGTTGAGTAAAAGAAATTAATATTATTCTATAACCTAAACTTTTAACTATAAAATTATGCTACAACATCCTTCATTTCAATGCTGATTGGATTACTACTGTTCAGACTAAAACTATTCAAAATACACTTCTGTTTTGCATGTACAGCACAACACTGGAAATCTGTCTTCTGAAAAATTTGCATGTAATTATTCTAAATGCAAAAGGCAGGCCACTTTTGTAACATCATGACAATCATTCAGGCTTGCTGATACATATTTATTGCTCATCCATTTGAAAGTTTAGTAAAGTCAAAACCCCTAAGCATACTGTGAATATTAACTCTAAGCAAAAAGCTGTATAGATTACATTTTGAAAGAATTCATTATTAAAGTTCCATTTCAGTACATTTTTGCCACTTCATATGTGAACTCTATTTTACCAACATGAACTGAAATAGCTGTCAACCAAACCACAACCAGGCCAATTTTGCTTTTAGCAAGAAAGACTCACAAACCTCCATCCATCCTTTGAGAGGTAGCTGAAGATTCCATCAACAACGCTTGCAAAAAACTGCCCTCCAGTGATGAACAGAGTGTTAATCGTGACTAATCTGCCTCTTAGGTGAGGTGGAGCAACTTCTGCGATGTACACTGGCACAGTCATAGATGCGACACCTACAAGAATAAATTTAATTACAGTTATAAAATCTAAAGAGATACTACATCCCTTTTACATCATAAAATATTATACCATTTAAATGAAACAAGCTGGAAGAATTTGATTTTCAGGTTCCAAAAGACAAACATACACCTAATGCACTCCAGAAGCATACCCAGAGCAAATGGGCACACACAGTGGTTGCTAGCAGCGCTATTGCAAGTTCAGAGTTCGATGCAATGGTACAAGGAATAAGTCAGTTCAACTCCAATTGCATGTATACCGAATTAAGTAACAAGCATAAATATATGTATAGCTTTGAAACAAAGAGGCGCTATGATACAAGTAAGCATGCCTAAGTCAAAAAGACTCACTGGAGATGCAGTGTTCACAACTCTGAATTTTAATCAGAAATTTAGCAGTTTCCATCACCAATTAAAAAGCAAGGCCAAGTATTACTCTTATTGTGTAATTTCATTATTGTTATACAGAACAGATTGTTTCTTCACAGTCTCAACTATTTCTTAACTTGGCTTAAAAGTATTCCATGTGCAGTGCTAAGAACCCTACTGCCTTTCATTTTCTTAACACTGGTAGTATATTAGGTAGTAATTATACAATTACAGAATGTTAGGGATTGGAAGGGACCTCTAAAGATCATCTTGTCCAAGCCCCCTATCAAAGTAGGATCACCTAGGGCAGACTACAGAGGAATGCATCCAGGCAGGTTTTAAAAATCTGTAGAGGACACTCCACAACCTCTCTGGGCAGCCTGTTCCAGTGCTCTGCCATTGGTGCAAAAGACAGAAATGTTCATGTGGAACACACATAGTTCAACAGTGTAAAAAGAGCAGAGCTGGATGTGGTACCTGCTTTGGTGGTGCGAATCCACAAAGCCCTAATCTAATTTAAAGGCAATTTACATCCCTGTTTCCTTAAGAGAATGACAGTGACAACCAACAGTAGAATTGCTGGAAGTATGTTGGCAACACATACACAAAACAGCTAGGATACATCCTGAACACAGTAAGCATGGCTGGGCAGTAGAGACATCACATCCAGCATCTTGGGGCAGCTCCACTGGGTCCCACAGAGATGGCTGCATACCAGCAGGGCAAATGACACACCCCCAGCACGAAACAGGTGTCACCTAAGGGCATGCATAGGGCTTCTGAAGTGCTGCTACAGTTTGCAGCTCATGTCATGAGAGGAAAGCTGCATCATAAAACGGCAGCCGGTGCCCTACTGACTGCCTGACTCACCAAACTAAGAGCACAAAATCATCTTTAGCAATAAGGTTAGCCTGACAGAACCACCGGGAGCTTCCAAAAAGCTTGAATGAGGAATACAAACTGTTAACAACAGAACGGCATCAGAAGATCTTTGTTACAATAGGTAAATGCTCGCAGCAGCCTCTCAGCATGATAACACATTTCTGGCAGAGCCCTCCAAGACACACCAACGTCTCCCCCTCTTATTGACTGAGAAAACCACATGAAATAAAAAAAGAGGGGAAAAAACTAAAAAACACCATGTAAAAGTAACAGGGGAAATAAACAAAGGCCTTACAAAAATTTATTCAACCATTTTTTCAAAGGCAACTAGTATTCAAACAGCCCTTTGTGTGCTTGAGAGAGAAGTAAATTTTCAAACGTAGCCCTCCAGCAGGCATACTTCTCTTGCATCTTTCACTTCAGCAGCAGAGCTAATTAGAACTATAGCACTGGAGACAGAACACACATAAAGGAAAAGCTTTTACAGGAAAGCATAAGAGTACATCCGCTTTCTGCAAACAAAGCCACTGAGGCCCTGGGAGAGGCAGTGGCTCACACTGGGGCAGAATGGGGGAGGGCCCTCGAGTTGCAGTAGCCCTTGCGTTGGACACACTGCCTCACACACTCATGAGTGTTCCCCATGCACAGCACGGATATTTTCCCACTACCAGGACTGGCCTAGCAGAACATTCAGCTCCACAGGACCAGGCTCAAAGCCCAGTGCCACACCCTCTGCAGGCAACAAGTAGCAAAAGCTTAGGAATGGCTCAGCAACAAAACAAGCATCAAGCATCTCCCCTGCTACACCCTAAACAAGCTTCCATAACTGCCACATTTGGGAATTTCTGACTTGATGGACTAGATAACTGATATCTCTGGGGGCACTTTTGAGGCCATTCATCTCTTGCTCTCCACTAACCACTAAAAAGGCATGGAAACTCAAAGATGGAGAAGAAAAAGAAGTCTGCATGCCACTGGCTATTTTATCGTTTGGCCCATAAACACCTTCCCTGCTATTTGCAAGAATAACACGGAAATGAGAAAAGTTGATTTCATGCATAGCAGCAGAAAGTAAATGAGAGATCAAGGCCTTCAACATGGAGTTTTCCTAAGAAATGGAGTATGAGTTGAAAATCTCACAGAATTGTTTAGATTGCCAGGAACATCACCCAGTCTAGTCCAACCCCTGTTCAAAACAATGGCCAGCTAGAGCAAGTTGACCAAGAACATGCTAAGTGAGGTTTTGACCATCTCCACAGGCAGAACTCTAACTAAAATGATTCTGCCATTCTACAACTCCCACATCAGCTTTCTCACCCTAAGACTTTTCACAGTGTTTTCAAGAACAGCCTTTTTGGTTTTGTATTCAGACCTTACTACTTCTACTGAGCTTCCCAAAATGTGTAGGTTCAAAATATCCAAACAAAAAACTCAGTTCAGAAGATATACTTATGTTAGGTATTTTAAAACATATGCTTTGTTACTCTGAGTCTGAAACAGTGTGGCAGGAGTTTTCAGGAAATGGGAGGAGGCACTCAGGAAAACCTCCCCAGTTTGGCTGCCATCCAAAAAGCCTTCAAAAACAAACAAACAAACAAACAAAATCACCAGGAGTTAAAGTATATACTGAAATAGATCTAATTAAGGGGGAAAAAAATCATGCCACTTAATGGAAATAATGTTTTAGATTTTGTAACCTTATTTATGTTACAGATTTGCTTTCAATTGCCTTAGAATGAATCAAAGTCCTCCAGACTTTCCTCCTCTAATTTCAATTTAAGACAAGATAGAACACAGGAAAGTTCTTGTGAAAAGGCATCATTTGAAGCAATGTGTTAGATGTTAATCAGCTAAAACTCTAAAATACATAACCAGTATTCTTCACGCAGTTATTTTAATAGCCAGATATTACAGAAATTTAATACTGAAGAACAGCTTTCCTAGCAAAATAGGAATGTCTGCAATGGAATCTTTCCTTAATCTTTCATATGAGAATGCTTTCATTTACATGTAGGTGACATTTTCTAATACGCTTTCACTGTTAAACTGCTCACACTAAACAAAACATTCTTGCTGCAGGCAAGTACATTACTGCCTCACCAATAAAGATGGTAAGTGACAAGACGTGAGGAAAAGAAAATTAAAACAATTAACTGGAAATCTGTCAGAGAAAGTTTAAGCTCTACATTGTGTACAACAGCTATGAAATCTGACATGAGAGCAGGCAAACCTAGTCTTTATCCACTTGAGTAATGAAAACATTAACCTTCTGCCCTCATTAAAAAATATAGTTATGAAAAAAAGGTAATAGAAGGTTCCATAAAATTTAGACCACAAAGTGCATCTCATTATTACACAAAAAACACCAGACAACATGATAGACTAAAATCATCATATTGAATGGTTTTTTTGTTTTATGATCGCTTGGGAGACTAATTATTAGACCTGCTACTATAATCTCCATTGAAAAACAGAGACAGGAGAGTGAACAGCTCCATTTTAGGGCAATCAATAGAAAGCATGTGTGAAAAGCTATGTTAGAATAACAGTAAGGTATTTTCAGTATGGATAGGCAAGTGTTATAAAGAATTCATTTAGAAGTTCAGGAATTAAATCAACAAACCTAACTGATAGAACAGAGAAAAAACTAATGAAGAGCTACTATTATAATTAGGAGAATTAAAAAGAATATTTTAAAATTATATTAGGGTAGTAAAACAAAAAGGACTAAAGAAGGAATTTAAGTTCTTATTTATAAAAAGCATTTGGGAATAAATACTCTTTTACAAGCTCAAATGGATATAAACGTATTCTGCAAAGACCTGGACTTCCAGTACAGCTCCAGTCATGTCCAGCAGACATGAAAGAAGGTGCATCATGCAAACAATATATGAGCAACATGAGCTGGAGACAGGATATTGAATGATAGGTACTTGTAGTCCTAGCATAATAAAAAAAGCCCAAAGATGGATGTAAGTATCAGTCATTTAACTGGTGTCAATCAATAACCAGAGTCAGGAGGAGCAAAAATATTGGGAAGGATTCCTGACAATTTGTGTGTTGTTGCTGTTTAGATTACTGCCCAAAAGGTTCATAAACACAAGAGACAGCTGACAAGAATTGGCTAACTTAAAAAAAAAAAAAAAAAAAAAAAAAAAAAACCTCACACAACTCAATCAGCTTTTCATGCTTAGGAATTAAGAGGACCGATGTTTAACAAGTACTAAGGAGCTGGTGTCTCTTTGCACCCTTCTGTCCAGCCTGCACTGACCCTTTGCATCAATGACAGGCAAATCCAGGAACACAGTCAGCTAAAAGGAGATCCACCTGCCCATTAAGGGGTTTGTACTATCTACCTCCCACAAATAGTTCATTATGCAGATGCCTTTATTGGCCCATATGAAGGACTATGTATGATAATGGAGACTGCCCTGAACTGCCACAACACTCCAGACTGTCAAGTCAGAAACTAAGACCAGGATGTGAAATAATCACAAAAAACAAAAATCAAAGATCCTGTTTCAGAGTACAGCAACTAAGCCATTAATCTCTATTCTATTAACAACAAATAATCTTCAGGGCCTATTACACATATTTGTACTATTAGGACCTCCAATGAACAGGGAGAAACTTCCTTTCAGGAGAATATTCATGGGAATGAAGCATTCTTCACAAGCATATAAAGCCAGACTGAGATACTTAATGCAGGTAATAGCATTATTTTTTCACATATTTTGAGTGAACTTGTAAGATGAAATTTTAATTAAGATGTTAAACTCTAATGCAACCAACTTTACAGTTCACTTCATTAAAAAGCTGCCCATAGTGGTTTTTCCTACTTGTAATGATTCCAAGCAGCTTTTGCAAGGATTTGTGGAGGCAACCTCATGAAGAAAGAAGTTTATGGCAAAGGAAATTAGGAATTAAATATTAATAGAGGTTGCTACACTACAACAAAGTTTTAATATGAGCTCATTGTGTGGTTGTTGTTTGGGGTTTCTTTTGTTTCTTTTTTTTTTAGTTAAATAGTAAATTCCGAAAGAGATAGAGGGAAAATTGACAAGCTACGGCTGAACACCAGGCTAATGTTTTCTTCTAGCAGCTTTGTAGGAAATCTGATGAACTTCTTATGTCTTGGATATTGGATGTGCCACCTAAACTTAGTGCCCCAAAACACTAGTGACTTCAGAAGTACATCAGACTACACAGACAAAGTGACTGTCTTTCAGCTGTGTTCTCACAAATTATACTCTAAAGCTTCTACTACTGACAAAAATGGCATTCTTGCCAACCAATAATTTTAGAACACTGCTCACTTTTGAGTAGTTACATTCAAGAGGATAAAGGCTGGTTAACTTTTTGAAAGAAATTACAAATTCCACAGTAATTGTACATTCTTTATTGTCCATCTAAAGAAGAATCCATCTAAGTAGTTTGTAGAGAGAAGAATGTTATCTTTGATAAAAGATGATATAGTCTAACTGCAAAGAATATTTCTTTTAAAAGATATTAGCTTCCACAAACACACACAGAATTCAAATAATCAGCCGCCTCTATTCTACAGACAACTCCACAACATATATCAGACAGATAAATCTAAACAAAAATTATGCTGTTTTCATAGTCATGCAGAGTGCTTGTCTGCTATTACAGTTAACACTTCAGCTTTCAGTAATGACAGTCAACCTAAGGGGATTTTAGAGTGTCTTGCTGAACATGTAAATAGGAAATACTTGAAAGACTAGTGCATTTGAACGCTGTTCAAGTAGATAAATCCAAAACCTTTATTGAAACAGCTTGTATTTGAGCAAAGGGGCATATGAGCAGTTTATAACTGGTTAGTAAAAGTTATTCCAAGGATGATTGGTCACACGTTCATTCATTTGAATCTCTCCCCCATACCAAGTTAGTATTAAGTCCATTTCTTAGCAGTGGCACAACTATACGCAGGTACAGCACAGCTCTGACATATGTAAGTGCTGTGGGACAAATCACTAGCACTAAAACCACATTGCTTTGTGGGAACATAAGTCACACTAATGGGCAGATGTAGACACATCTCCTCTAGAATGGTCCAACGTCTACAGCCTTCATTAACCACTTGTATTTTATTTAAACACTGATTTATTAAATGAGAGAGAGCTGGTTCATCATAGTTAAAGAACTTGTACACTAAGTAACTGCAGATTTTTATGTTCCTATCTAGTCATTAGCCCAAAGAAGAGTGCCCAATATAACCAGTGACAAAAACTTATGGTAATATGTGGCATCCGACTGTGAAGGAGTCCACGTTCCAGAAAAATCTGAAGAAAAATAAATGAAGCTACTCACTAGCTGGTACCTTAATGGATGAATAATTCTTGTTGTTGACCATGAGAAGGTTTTTCCACTGTTTTGTGTATTGGTAAGGATCAAGAACGCACTTTAAAAACCCCTTGAATGATGTCCACTCAAACAACCACAACTGTCATACTGTAAATGCAAACTCTCATTAGCTTTTGTAAATCATATTCCATAGAAGAGTAATAAAAATTTCAAACTCTCCCTTGATAAAAACACACAGAGGCCAACCCAGCTCATAAGAAAAATTAAAATGCCAACACAGAGTATATTTCCCATATAATGCAAGAGCTAAGATCTTCTGACATCTCCACAGAAGTATCATGCAAGAAGAACATAAGAAAACCACAAATCATAGAGGGACATGAATATTCAAAAAATTGAATATTCAAAAAGGTACTATTCATCACAGTATTTCCTATGTTGAAATTCTGCAAGCCAAGGAATCTTTATCACCTGGAAACTAGGTGGCTATGAAATGGGGGGAAAAATGAGCCATGATATTTGAGGCAAGCTGGACAAGAACTTATCAGGTACAAGCTGGAGTGCAAAAGTTTATTAAAATTTAGTTTACTCAATTTATTAGAAGAAAACTTAGTTTAGCAAAAACATGAAAACATATAAAATTTGCAGGAATCTTCAATAACACACATACAGTAAATAAGAAATACTACCCACAACCAGAAAATTGCAGGTGCTCAGTCTCACCAATGTAAAGGAAGATACAAAACATGCCACAATCTGTGGACACTAGAAAAATAAGTAGGAGAGCTAGAGGTGGGGGGAAATACTTCTTCTCTGGGAAAAGTGCCAAACATTAGAAACGGAAACAGAATTTTACATGAAAGCAAACAGAGCTGAGAAAGTTTTTAAGGTCAAATGAAAGTAACTGTTTATATAAGTGTTAGAATCACTGCAGGATCCTATTCAACCACAGCCTGAAGATTAGTATTATATATACAAAACAGTTCATTTGGGGAAAAGAATTTTTAAAGTAAGTATTTTTATTTCTACCCAAAGTTATTTTAAGATTATTCAAGTTTACAGTAATCCAAAAACATGTTAACAGGAAATCTGAGTGGCAAAGTCAGGAGAGAGTGAGACTGAATATTATTCAGAGACAAAATAATCAAGCTGAACATCCAGAAAATTTGAAGCAAAAATCTTCACGGCTGTCCAAAGCATAAAAGCATGCCTCTCACAACAAATGTCAGATCACTGTTTTAGTTACCCATACTTAGGCTTTTGTTATGGCCATCACATACTCTTTTTAATCCAGGCTGTGAAACACCCAGTCAGACATCTCTCAACTCAGCTGCTCTAATTTCTGGGTATCCTGCTGAGGGACCTCCATCTCACTGTGTACCACACCCCACACCAGGAAGTTGTGCTTGTAGTTCATGGCTGTAGATCTCATTCCAGGAAGCTGGAATGTTTAAAACAAGTTACTCCCTTCATGCTGCCTAAACCTATTCACAGATCTAGCTGCAATATTTACCCTGGTTTGGGTTACTTCTGGCATTAGTCACAATGGTTCCTCTAAAAGCAATCCAGCTACAAGGCAACATAATAAAAATGTAACATTTGAACAGTAACTCAGTTGCAGTTTCTTCAAAATAATGCAAGCAATGTAACTGAGTGCTAACCTACATCTACATTTTCGGTATGCAAGAGGTAAAAAGTCTATTGTTGGGTCACTTACACAGCTATCAGTTCACAACTTCCCACACTGAAATAGATCTTCACCTTTTTCTAAGGTGATCTGGGCAGAAGCAGATGAATTATTTCTAAAACAACATTTTTAGGAAAGTATTTAATAGAAAAAGCTTTCTGCATGCACAGGTATGCTGAAAAGGAGTATCATTATTTTTCAGTATTGATTTTGATATGGCTCCCTCTACTTGAAAGGTACCAGAAATTGTGAAGTGCATTTCTGAACTCTCATAACAATACAAGATTAACAATCAGCCCTAAAAGCAACTAAAACCTACCAAAAGCAACTAGTAAAAAGCCCTAATTTGTGAACTTACAACCCACAAAAGATCTTTCACTGGGAAAGAGTGAAGCAGCACAGATTGACACACACAATATTGCAAAAGCTTCTCACTTCAGAAAATAAGAGCATTTTATTTTTCTTTCACTTGAAAAATTATAAATAGAACATAGTAGTTTTCATCATGACTGCCTGTGTAAACACATATGACAAGCACTACTTTAAAAGTGAAGCTTTTCATTTAAACAGTGATTGATATAAGCAGTGCTTTGCTGTAGACATTCTTTAGTACACACAGACTATGCACTGTGGATGTTGCTTGCTTATAGCTAAGAAAAATCAGGCAGATTATTTTGTTCCAGTCCTAAGGTAGTCACCGCCAGAGATAAGGAGTTGCTTCCCCAGTCAATGGCTCCTCCCCTTCCAACAAAGCAGATAAGGATGCACATCTGCACCTCAGCAACTGTTTCCCATTCAAGGCTTTTAATCTGATGGCTGACATGGACTTGTTCTAAGGCATAAGATCACAACAAGCAGTTGAGGAGTGGCTACTCAGCTCCTTCTGCTGACTCAGACAAGCAAACAGCGTTTTCTAGCAGGGAAGTATGGTTTTATAATGACCCAGGAAAATGTGACAGGACTTAAATGCATAACCATTCCTATATGCTAGAAAGCCAGCATTATGAACACCACACAATCTTCACACAGTAAAAAAAAAAAGGCAAAACCAAACAACCAATCCCACACCAAACCCCCCCCCCCGAAAAAGATGGATGCTTCAAAGACCAGCACAGACTAGCTGTGTAAAGAAATTCTATTTTCAGAGGACAAGGGTAATGATTTGAAAGCTACATGTAAAATGAATACTCCCTTCCAACACTGCACTTTTGTTTATAAATAATTTTCTTTCCCAGTTCTACTACAGTGATGCTTTACCCACTTTAAAATAATTCTAAGGGATATCTAAACAATCGTGAAGAAGCTTTACAAGATGAAATAGAGCTCAGCTAAAAGCATGCCTTAGACTTTTACCTGAAAGCCTTCTTCAATTAAAAGGTAACTTGGTTTTAACAGCATCTTTCTACAAGTGCAATTTTAAAAACACTTAAACCTGGTAATTTTTCTGTAAACTTCTTTAACTTTCATTGAGCTAACCAATAGCCCAGCAACAGTCTCCAAATATGCAGCTTAAGATGAAAACAAGCAGAAGAATGAATTTTGTCACTTACTATTTATCATTAATGGAAAAAAACCAAAACCCACAAACAAAAAACCACACACACACTCACAAAGATCAATCCAAACAAACAACAACTAATCCAGAAAGACTAATTTCACTGCAAACTTAGTGTTTTAGACAGAAACTATGGAGCAATATTGAACATGTTCATTAGCTATTCAGGAAAGCCATTCATACTGTCTGTCTAGTTTACATTCCCAGTAATTTTGCCCTTGCAATGGGTAAATACATTGCAACCATCAATACAGAAAACTGTATTTTGATCTGAATTACTACATTTATTTTCCCACTTGTACAAGAATCACCATGATTTTTAGGGAGACAGCCAGTTTCGTAACTACTGCTGTAAAAAAATAAACAAAAGCCTTGTAAGCCTCTTATAACCTAAGGCCTGATTTAAAAAATAAAAGTTTCAATTACATCATTATACTGCAAGTAGCACTCATGACAGTAATTTAAGTATAACTATCCTTAAAGTGAAAATATGAGTCACAGTGTTTGCTCAGTTTACTTCTATGCCAGAGGTTTCATAGACAAACAAGACGGTGTGTGCAAACACCAGTGATCCATGTAGAGATAATAAACCACATTTTTTATCACAGTATCACTAAGGTTGGAAGAGACCTCAAAGATCATTGAGTCCAACCATATAGGACCATATATATAGGAATATATATAGGAAACAGTATCTGTATCTGCAGTACCAGAAATTGTAGGTAGTGGTGAAAAACAGTATATTATTTCTTCCTCAAGATACTTCCCATGACATGCATGTTTCGCCTAGTAGGAGGAGTAAGGGTGTGCAGAGCACACATGGGTTATCAGTATCTTGAGTCTAAAGTCCAGGAGCTGCTCACTTCTTCACTATACGAGAAGCAGCTCATCTTAAATGTGTAGCTTCCATGCAAAGTCTATCCATGACCTGGATTTTCATAATTACCATTTCAATAACAGCTGCTTAGTGCTAGGGAAAAGCAACAGGAGAGCATCCTATGGAAGAATCCCAGGTATGGATGTCTCAAATCGGTTTAAGTCTCAGAAAGCATTTCCATTATTAGGACATGGATCTTTCAGTAGACTGTCCTTCGCAGAGGGACAAACCAGTGCTGAACTTGTCAGCCCACATAGGTTTATGCATAAAAATTATTCAAGATAGTTTAGATGGGTAGTCACAACCGCAGGACAACTGTGCAACTGTGGTGTAAAACTCATTCTGTCAAGCGATACAAAGATACTCCAACTGATTTTGGTATGCATTTTCTTCCATTAGTTCCTTACACTGACAAAAAGGAGATGTTATAAGTGAAGAATGAGGCTGCTGAATTTGTAAGGGAAAAAAACAACAGAGTAGCTGTCAAGCTGTAAAGGGACAAAAGAAATGGATCAACTATTCCATTATCAACATCTAGGGGACAAAAGAGTTGGGAAAAGTCTCAGCTAACTAGGAGTCGGTGGATGCTGCAGGTAGGAAAAGACTACTGCTAAATTTTATGAGGAAAACAGACTGCCAAAAAGCTTCCTAGAAACAAGGCTGCAAGTCTCAAAGCCTCAGGGAAGAGGCTGGTAGGGGACAGAAGATCCTAGGAAAACCTCGAAGATGCTGCTTTCTTGGCTTTCACCTTTCAAGAACTTGCAGTCCTCTAGATGCACTGTAATGGACACCCATCTTCTAAGCAATAGGTACAATTCTGCTAATATGGTTGCTTTACTCCAACTTTTGCTTTGCAGATCTCTTTATTAATAATAGCACTCAGAGAAAAGAGATGTTAGACCACAGATCATGGGAGCACTGCTTATGAGTTCCTCCCACTAAGCAGCTCACTCTTGCCCTGCTTTCATTCTCCAGGCATGTTAGCACTGGAGGACTGAGGAAGAGCTGCAGGTCAGCCTGCAGGGAAAGATAAGCAACATTGTGATGTCCTCTGTAAATCTTGTTAATTAATACAAGACTCTGGTAACTGGACAACCTAAAGATTAAAACGAAATAAATGCCCTTCTGTAACAGAGAGCACTGCACTGATTCTCTTACTAGGCAGTTTGCTCCAATGCTCTATCTGATAAGAGAAAAGTGCAAACAAGAATCTAAACAAGAATTCATGTTTGCCATTCAAAATGGCATATCTGACAGTCTAATTCTAATTAACATAGATGCAGCAAATACCCTGGTTAAGATAAAAAACTGCTTTTCCTGTGATTTGCACTGCACAAGTTGCAGTAAGTCACTGGAAGTTGTAAGATGACTAATCAGGTATGGTGGTTTTGAGGCTGAGGTGACTTTAAGATGACTACAAAGCTGAAGTCCTCCAAAAAGACAGAAAGAGACAGGGGGATGTAGAGGTCATCCCAGGATACTGTAACATGTCATTCTATTCCATTTCCTGATGTTCCCTCTGTTTAAGGGAACAACTGATATCTCTCTCTCCTCCTCAAGAAGAGCGCATGCCTCTCCATCTCACGGTGTGTGGGGGGAGACGGCTCTGGCTGGCAGGGGAATTTCAAGCTGCATCATAAGGCCTATGCCTGAGAAGGGCGAGGGATGCAGTTACAGCCTACTCTTAGGCCTGCTGAAAGTAAGGGGGTGGATGTTTCTGGAAAGCTCTGAAAGGTTTTGACCTGCTAGACCCAGGTGAATGTATTCATTCTACTTGAATACCTTATGTATATATTTGTAAATAGAATTTCCATTTAAACTTCCAATCTAGTTGTGCAGCCTTGTTTTTGTTTGTTTTTTTATTCCCCAAAAAGGAGTAAAATACCTTTTCTGTCCTTTGGTCTGGAGTAGCTTGTGGCTCAAAACCAGGACAACAGGCAATGAAAAATTCTGTTGTTGCAGTTTGCTGCCCCTAGCCTCTTAAGTGCCCCAGCTACTACTCTAAGGCACAACCTCCTGTTAATTCTGTTTCACTCACTTCATATTTGCTCCAAGTAAGAAGCAGATTTCATCCTCAAAACTGAAAGGTTTAGAGTTAAAAACAAAGCCATGTTCCCTTTGAAAGTGACACTACATTCTCATGTTAGTTTTAAGTTGAAAGATTCATGCACTAGCTACCACAGAGAAAAACAACTAAATCCAGGATATCTCTGAAATAAAAAGTGTGCAAGTCCTGTACTTAGAGCATGACTCCACTTTCACAGAGAAAATTATGAAGACATTTCCGTATTTGAGGATAACTGAAAATCTTAACAGCAGAGTGGGAAGCGAGCTCCGGATCCTCACAGCACTCTGTCCAAAGACACCCTGCAAAGTAACTATTGCCTCCCATATTGGTTTTCCCTATAATCTAGTCACATTTCCCTTATTCTTTTAATTATGTTTTCATAAAGCAAGATCTAATTGAAACATCAATTACAGTAAGATCTAGCTACATATAGTTGAATTGTCACACAAAAATACAAACAATTACTTTTATTTACATTTTAAAAACATCTCTGGTCCACATCCTCTTGTTTCCCAAAACAAAAGATAGGGTCTGCTGTCAACACTACAGGAGAGAAGCATCAGGAGGCAGACTTAATTACCCACTGGAGAAGAATCATTAAACAGAGCACTAATAAAGTAGCTGTGAGCAGAAAAGAAAGCAATAGTGATAGCTTCTAATAAAGCAATGGGAACTGGCAATAAAGCACAAAGCAGCTCATAGGTGGCTGGATCTCTGAATTACTCACTATGCCAGTTAGTACCATTTATACTTCTATGCAGTAAGAAAATAATAAAATAATAAACTTTTACAACCCATTGCAAAGCACACATGTTGATGATGGATTTATACATAGATGAGGCTGGGAAGAAGCCTGTATTTTAACAGAACCCTATGCTTTTGTGACCGGTTTAGGCTGTGCCTTTAAGAAAGAGACACTTTCTGAACACTCTGGGCGAATATTTTGATATTAGAATGAAAAACAAGAGATATGCTAATTCAATTTCATTGGTGGAACCCGGCTGTAAATTTCTGTTTAGTCTTTCAGTCGGGGGAGTCAGTCAGCAGTCGTTTTCTTCTTCCCCCTGTGCTGTGAGCTGGCTCGTTTCTCTCTACGATTCCTTCTAACCAGATAAGAAAACTAACTTTTTGCATTCGCTTTGAGCTTTAACGAAGTTTTCCCCTTTTAATTACCTTCCTTTCTCTCTCTCTCTCTAACCCTTTTGGGAAAAAGGGGAGGTAGGGAGGGAGGAGGGGGGAAAAGGCCGAACCCCCTGGCCGCAAGGGGGGGGTTGGGGAAAGGTTTCCTGTATTACATACATTGCTGTATATTTCTGTATATATTGTAAATATTGTATATTTTTGTACATATTCATTGCATTCCATATCTGCTTGTAAAATACAGCTTTCATCTGCTTCTCCGGCTGAGTTAGCTGTGGAATTCTTTTGTGTGTGGGGGGAACCTTCCTACTCCACCACAGCTTTCTACCACCAGAGGCCACTTCTTTAACAGCAGAATCCTCTCTCCTAATACTTGTGACCTACCACAATAACATAAATGCTAGGAAAACGCCCCAAAGACTGCTTCCAACGTGGTGCATGCTTTCAGCATTTCCAATGTCCATTCTTCATTATCATCAGGTGCAGCATGATCCACCTTTCAAGTATTGTCAGGTTTGCATCCAGATTCATCTGCTCACTCTGAGTTTACATTGCTCTCCTTTCTTAAAGGATTTTTTAATTGCTAAAATGTACAGACCCTTTGAGTGGCATTTCAACATACCATATCAGGTATAAACTTAGACATATAGGTGCATATATGCTTAGGTATAAAACTACCAAAAGCATTTTGTAGCAAAGTCCTTTCATGACTCTTCTGCCAACTGCTTGCAAGGAACAGAAAAGGCTCATACAAGTAATTGAAGAAGAATAAGCATAGTTAGTGATACAGCATGTCAGATTACATTCTGGAAGTTAAATCTACATTATTCCACTGAGATACATCTTCAAAATGCTTTACAGGGTTGGACTGATTTTAGGCCATCTTACTTTTCTGTGCAATGATAAGTTATATGACAATTTGTATGCATGGATGCAGCTATTAACGCACCATTTATGTTTCCAGTTAAGTAGAATTACCTGTAGTTACAAAGCCAAGTGGGGATTATCTAACAGCCATTATTTTTAATTTGTAACAAATAATTTACCAGCATTTCAGTAAGACTGAAACATAAGGTTTCCCTGAGCCCAGGCTTCTCTAACTAGTACCACAAACAGTACTGCCTGTCTAAAGGTCAAACACACTGCAAGGAGGGAAAGAGATCTGACCATAGAGGAAATTATCCAAGAAACCGAAAACTAATAGCTACAGATCCAACAGGGCAAATTTGCAGAGTACGGAACACAGAAAGCAATTGTGAAAGTGAAATGCAGCAGACCAGACACTTCTCAGACTATTATTGCTTCAGGGATATACATATTTTAGTGACTGACAATGCATGACAAACAGAAATCCAAACCAAAGAACATGCAGAGTAACTGTGAAAAGGAGACACAGTAGACCAAACACTTTGCAATCTATTATTGCTCTAGGGCTACATGTATTTTAGTGCTGATAGTATACATCAAAGAAGTATCCAAACACAGCCAGCCTTATATCGCACTTGAATGATTCTGCTACATTGGGAACGTATTTGTACAAGACAGAAGTATGTACACAGGCATTTTTATGTTTTACTACAACTAACTGATTCATTGCTGTAAACAAAATATCATAGAAGATGAACATAAGCATTTGTGAAGGAATATGAAGTGCACTGCCTTCAAATATCAGCTTAAGTGTCTTATAAACTTCCCCAACAAATCTGCCCAAAGTTGTAAATTTAAGTTGTAGCTCAGCATGACATCCATATCTACCTTACAGATTCATTTTTCCATGAACCTACAATTACCTGATGAACAGATTCATATCTCCTTTAAAGTGTTGCACTAATTAGTAGTTATGAAGACCACAAGGCAAAAAAACTAATGTTGCTGTGGAGTCACACTGACTTAGAACTGGGAGAGTGACAAGTCAGGCCTCTTGAAGTTCCCACTTGCTCATTGCCACAGCACAGATTAAAAACTAGTTACCCTGTGTGGGTGTTAGCCCATACAAGCCCACATTATCTAAGACAAGAAATATACATCCTTACTCAATAAAAAATTAACAACAAAGAAATAACTGAGCCAAGATCTTATATACATCCACTTGATAACAAATTAAGCAGCAGAAAGAACATCTCTGTATTTCAAAGCAGTTCTTCATGCTTTCTCTTTCCACAGCTGCTCCCAGCACACTAACCCCGAAAATTCTGCACAACTGATTTACAGTACCTTCTTGCATAGCCATTTTCAATCACATTTCTCTTGCCATAACAATACAAACTGCCTAATTAAAATATCTACTAATAGAACTGTATATCATTACCTGGTTTATCCTGTGCAAGCACAGATGATTAGATTTTTCACTTCCCAACATGACTAGCTAGGAGGCCTGGATCAGACCTACCTTTTCACCAGTGTGGACCAGGAAAGGCAAGTGTATCAGACAAGTTACTTTGATTCAAGTAGTACTACTTCAGCACTCACACTTCCAGTTCCCCCTTCTTTGCACCAGTGCATGGTTCCCCTATATCCCATTCTAAATAAAGCTTCCTCAAAGGGAAACCTGAGGATAAGAAGCCATTACAGCTAGACAAACTGAAAAATTGAATAGTGTGACTATAACAAACTAGTCCATAAGAAGTCCCCATCACATCTAGCATGTAATGTCACTTCATGCATCCTGGAAAGAGCCTCTAGGAAGAAAACCATTATTAATACAAAAGCTTGAGACGGGAGACTAACAGGCAGGCCAGGCTTGCCCTCATGCAACTGGCACAATTGGCACAGTTGCCTCAGCAACCCATCTAGAACCATCACATACACAAATCCATACTTATGGATAAAAGACATAAGGGTGGATATGACTATGACTAGAGGCTCTATTAAGCCAGCCAGAAACAGGTTCAGATTCTAGGTAAGGAAAATCAGAAAAAATAGTAAACAGTCCCTTAGAACTTACAGAGTGAATTATAGAAGTTATAGAGTGAATTACTGAGAATTAACTTCTGAATAGACCAAACAAATACTCTAAACAAAAGGCTGAGATCTTGCTAAAGATACAATCAGTATTATGGAGGAGACAGGCCTGCTGGTCTTGAGCTATGAAGACAAACCTTCTGCACTCCTGCATTTACAGACTCTGAGCAGTTTCCTTCTATGCAAGGGAGCAATCCACATGCAAGAGGATAATGGTTAATCACCCAGAGACTACTTGGGTGTCAGGCAAAGCAATTAACTTTGAATCAGGGACAGGCCTTGCAGACTGATACAACATCTTGTGACTCCACAGAAGAAAAAATCATAAATAGGTGGGGATACAATCAAAGCTAAAACACAAGCCACATCGTTTTCTACTTTAATGTCACAATCAGCAGACACAACAGAAAGCAAAATAACAACATCAGAGCTTGACCTAAAAATTATGCCTTGAAACTACAGCTTTCTCAGAAGCATACACACTGCTGAACATGGTAATATTTCGTTTACCCTAGATAGCAACATTACAGACTGGGGTCAAGAGAGGAAGGAAGTCCTACATCTGTAGGACAGTAAGATGCATAGTGGTAATCATATGGATCATACAGGTGTAGACAACTATTGTGCCCTGCCCCAAAGTTCCCAAAGTTAGGATCTTAAGATAAACAGAATCTTCTTATCCAAGTTTTCAAATAATTTAGTACATTTCCACTCACTAAAAGAAAAGCTGCCTACTCTACTCAACTCAATGTGTGCCCAAATTTCTGCTATACGCACCAATGTCTTTTTCCAGGAACATGCCAGTCAATCATTACAAGAGAAAGAATCTACATTCTGCCTCTTATCTCTCCTGCTCAAGAACTACATACAGCATAATACCCAACCACAGTTACCCAGCTCAAAACATTACCAGTGTGATTTAATTTCCAGACATCATGAATGTCTATGTACAACATTTAGTCTTTTCCACCCCTTTCTTCAAGATCCTGAAGTTGTCCATGTGGCTCTGGCTTTCCACTCATACCAAGCTGTCACAATGTGAATTGGACTGGTGAGGTCAGCAGTGCCTATTGTTAATGCAGGAACAGGGAGTCTATGAGGCAAAAGACTTAGCTGCAGAACTCCATAGTGAATAAAACCAGACTTACCTTTTCCCCTCAGGCAGATTCCCCATTCCTGTGCTGACATAACTACTACTGACCTCAACAGTCCAATAACCAAGCACCTATGAACAAACAAAAAAGGTCACTTATATGCAAACATTTGCTGAAGCATGTGCTTGAAGTACAAACAGCTTTGGTCTTAAACAAGTACTTCCTCCATGCTCACTACACTCTCAGCAATTTATTACCACACCATCTTTCTCAAATGTTAGACTCTCCCCAGGATCCATCAGCTTCAGCCAAATCACTAGAGCAAATAACTCAGTGGCAAGTCCCTTCAATTTTCTCTCCTTCATCTCACAGATTAAACAAAACATCCCAAGTGGGCAGCTACAAGCAGAAAATTACTTTCAGAATAAGAATTAGGCAGAGTAAGCCCTAGTACAGCTAGAAATAACAAATACAGCACATTGACACAAACCTTAATCACACAAAAGATACCATAAGAAGCAGTGTTTCTCTGGTACTACCTCATGTTAGGTAGATTCCAAAGGAGTACTAGGTCCAACTCAAGGCATCTGACTTCAGGATCTTTCATCAACTATACCAGAAAGTAGGCTCTCAACTCTCTCTGTTCCCATCTGGAGGCTGAACTGTAACACAGGGCATGGGAACAGGATGGCACTAGTGCTCCTTCATCTTTCCTGCTCCTCTGGGCACAGCAGCTCAGCCCTGGTACTGCACTACAGGATAGCAGGAATACCTGTAGTTCTTTTCCTCTCTCACCCTTGGAAATGGTGCAGATGACACAGCAGGACCTGGCTGGACTGCAGAAAGCACTTCAGAGCAGGGTATGATTACTGTCATTTTCAAATACTACCAATACCTAACTTTATTTTTTCCTCTGTGATTACAATAAATGACTGATGAATGTCAGCATTGCTTGTTAGTAACATATCAGATGCAACAACACAAAGTCATTTAATGACACCTGCTTAAGGTCACCTTCATGTTTTATGACTGGGTCAGCATGAAGAAAAGAACACAGTCATACAAGAACAACCAAGAGCCTCCATCTCTTGAGTTATTCAAAACCTGCCTGGACACCAACCCATGCAATCCACCCTAGGTAAACATGCTGTGGCAGGTGGGTTGCACTACCTAGTCCACAAGTCCCTCTTCACTCCTATCAGTCTGTGACAGGTTGGAGGAAAAAAGTAAATCCTACATCCACCTATTGATTAAGGGTGTAAACAATTCAAGATGGATGTAAATTTCAAATTGTTGGGTGATGGAGCACTGGAACAGGCTGCCCAGGGAGGGTGTGGAGTCTCATTCTTTGGAGACTTTCAAAACCTGCCTGGATGCATTCCTGTGCAGACTACAAGGTGATCTTGCTTTTGGCAGGGGGGTTGGACTTGATCTCTGGAGGTCCTTTCCAACTTCTAACATTCTGTGATTCAAGCAGGCCTAAGTTCAAAGTTCTCATCTGGTGAACCAGAGTAGGAATGCTAACGCTGAAAAACAAACAAACAAACAAACAAACAAACCAACCAACCCCTGGAAAACTATCAGAAGTTACTAAGCAAGGTGGATTTTTCAAGGCTTTGTAGGGTTTCTGTGTTATCCTGACACTGAACAAGGAACAGTAGAGAATTTCTTTCAAGAAATCAGATATTGAAGCCCTTCTCATACCAGCAAATGCCAGCAACCAGTTCCGTACATGTTTGTCTCAGAGCATCACTCAATGGAACACGTTCCAAATTTACAAGACCACACAGTACACAACATGGGCGATACATGTGTAACACCAGGCAGGCTCTTCTGCTCTTTACAACTTGGAACACATTCCCCCAGGTTTACAACAGGAAAGCAGAGGAGCTGTGGCTAAACACAGACACATCCCTAATACTTCCTTCCAGCTGCTGGAAAAGAATCTTCTTTTCCCCAAGTGATATAGCCACATTAAAACCACAATTATTGGTTTGATTTCTGCGAAAGCTTGCAAGGACAGCAACAGTGGAACAAAACATGCACATGATGCTCTTGACCAAAAGAATAGGGAAACAGAAGGGCTGTTACTCCTTGTTTATGTCCGAAACAGAAAAGGTTAGCCTGCAGAAACTCCTCCTGCCTTTTCCCAGAAGTGGAACTCTTGCCTTAGGGCTCCCACTTCAGATATAGGTTTCTAACGCTATTTAATTTTGTCTAAACTATGAAAATATGGTCAATTGCCATGCTTGTGTGTGTTTGTTTTTACACAGCAGGTCCTCCACCATTTCTGGCATCTTCTGGTTTGTGTCTATCATCAGGAGATCAACAATCAGTTTATTACTGCCTCAAGGGACAATTGAGCATGCAGTTGCACATGCCTGGCTGGCTGTTGATTATACCAGAATGCTCCTCATCACTAACCAGCTGGCATGAGACCTGTGAAAACTCAGCCCTTCCCAGATACACAGTGTTGAAAAGAGACCAGAAAGTTCTAGATTTCAGGCCTGAGAATCAACTGCCTCACAGGAAAATCCCACTCCTCCCTTACTATTGTTCAGCCTTGCAGAGCGCTTGTTAGCCCATGTGCTAAACAAAACAGGTTTCAACAGTGTTTTCCACAATGACATCCTGGTCTGCATCAAGAATAGTGTGACCAGCAGGAGCAGGGAAGTCATTCTGCCCCTGTACTCAGCACTGGTTAGGCTACACCTTGAGTCCTGTGTCCAGTTCTGGGCCCCTCAATTTAAGAAGGACATTGAGACACTTGAACGTGTCCAGAGAAGGGCAACAAGGCTGGGGAGAGGCCTCGAGCACAAGCCCTATGAGGAGAGGCTGAGGGAGCTGGGGCTGTTTAGCCTGGAGAAGAGGAGGCTCAGGGGCGACCTCATTGCTCTCTACAACTACCAAAAGGGTGGTTGTAGCCAAAAGGGGTTGGTCTCTTCTTCCAGGCAACCAGCACCAGAACAAGAGGACACAGTCTCAAGCTGCACCAGGGGAAGTTTAGGCTCGAGGTGAGAAGAAAGTTCTTCACTGAGAGAGTTGTTAGCCATTGGAATGTGCTGCCCAGGGAAGTGGTGGAGTCACCATCCCTGGAGGTGTTCAAGAGGGGACTGGATGTGGCACTTGGTGCCATGGTTTAGTAGTCATGAGGTCTCGGGTGACAGGTTGGACTTGATGATCCTTGAGGTTTCTTCCAACCTTATTGATTCTATGATTATTATTTTTTTTTCTCCTCAAAACTGCCTCAGCACTCAGGAGCAGTAGAATATGCTCATTGATGTAAAATATCCACTCACAAAGGACAAGAACCAAGCTCAGTGCCAGGTGCTTCTGGAAAATATCATCTCTATCAAGAGACAAGAAGCTTTCCATATTACCTACAGAAGACAAACCCTCTCTAGACAGCTGCTCCCTTGCTGAATTATACTGGAAAAATCAGAGAGGGGGAAAGAAAAGTTCAGGCAGAGAAGCTGGGGTGAGAGCTCCTGAATGCATACAAGTGGAAGACCCATCTCTCCAGGGAAATGAGGGAAAGAGCCCTGAGAGACTAAAGGACAAGCCCAAGTTGCATAGTAGCATGTGTCAACACACTTTTTTTTTTTTTTCTTTCTTATTTTCTATTTAAATACACACAATGGCTTCAGTGGCTGAGCCCACTAACACTACAGCCACATGAAGAGACAGATGACCAGGAGTAATTCTGGTTTTAGGTTTTCAGCAGCTCCAATGTCTGTCCCACTGGACACAGCCTCTTCACAAGCTTCACACCAAAAAGACCAATCATATAGATTAGGTAACAAAAACTCCATACCCATAAAAATATCTTCTAACAAACCTATCCATCAGGAACATTATAATTCCACAGTACCAGCATGCAACACAGCCACAGTCATCGAGTTTGAGTTCAGTCATTTCAAGCATAAATCATTAGTCTTCATGACCTCTGTAGAATTTGCAACTCACAAGCTTACCACACAGTCATGGAGGCATCTCCAAGATTCCTAAAACACTAGTTTTTTAAATTATTAATATTCATGCAATTAGAAATACAATATATTATATAAAAGCCTCACTTCACATCATACAACTAATTATCTTGAAGTCTATTGATAATGAGATAAGGAAACAATGCAATTGAAAAACACCCTTCTACATCTTTCTGTCACATCATCAGGCAAAACAATAATGGAGTCAGTAATAGTGAACTGAGTAGCACTGTGTACCCTGTCCAATGCATACATAGTCAGAGAACTTCAGAAGACATGTTTTTTTAGCTTCATGTACTCCTGGTACACTGCAAGATCAAAGCTCCAGTCAGAAGTTAATCTATCTTCTTGGAAGCTTTTGCACAAGAACAGATGAAGCTCTTAAAATGCAGAGATCCAACCTCAAGCTCACTCAGTAGCCACATAACCTGGAAACTTGCATGAACATCTCTGATCAGGTGCAGTACAAGAGCTGATTTCAGCAACATAGCTATCTCCCTCTCTATTCCTTTCCATCCCTACTGCAAGCCTACACTAACAAACCATTGCCTGTAGGAAGAGGCTTGTTTTCCAATAGCTTTGTAAGACTATAGGGAGGATTTGCCTTTGCTTGAGTTAGAGAAAGCTGTTTTGTCTTTGACTCTGAGAGTAACGTAAATACCTTGTAACTGAAGGAGAGAATCATAGAATCAGTCAGGGTTGGAAGGGACCACAAGGATCATCTAGTTCCAACCCCCTGCCATGGGCAGGGACACCCCACGCTAGATCAGGCTGGCCAGAGCCTCGTCCAGCCTGGTCTTAAACACCTCCAGGGACGGGGCCTCAAGAAGAAGCTTGGCAGAATCTGATTTGATGTGTTAAAATATTGTTTTGTTATTTTGACCTATTGTATGCCTTAACTACAAGCCAGTAGAAAATGACCAATTGAGATGTGACACCTGTGCCTTCTGATAGACTATATAACTTTGCTGTACAACGTAATAAACTTCTTCACCTGCTTACATCTGGTCCTGAAAGCATTGGTCGAGGCAAATCCAACATCTATAAAATATCTATAATTGCCTCTGGAGGGAGAAACAGCCTGTGAATCTCTGGCTTGAAAATTAAAAGCATCTGTCAGAAGCAGCACAGCATATCTGGGGGCTGATGGTCACTTCCCTCCAAAAATGTACTACAGTTCATATGAAGTCCTTTAAAACAAATTGTGTGGGCACTCAGAAACTGAACTCTGAAACTTCAGAACTTCAAGATTGGGAGGAGGAAGGGAGGAGCTTAATCTCTATTTTTATTCCAAGATAAAAATACATAGCACCTGAAAAAGCTAAGTAGTACACTAAAGAGAGAAGGGGAGGGGGAAAAAAAGGCAAACACACAACAAAACTCACAAAACCAGTCATACAGATCTTTAATAGGCAACAGATCATACGAGTTATTTTCCAATGTTTTCACAGCATACATGGTACGCCAGCTGATACGGTGTGCCTTACCAGGTACATTTACTACCACTGTAAAGGTAATGCACAGTTGGTACTACATGATTTGGTTAAATTTGGTTATTTTTGTTATTTGCTGTGACCTTACTGGCAGTAGAAGCAAGTTCAGTCCCACCAGGGGAGCCCTGAACCATGTGTCAGGGCTTTTCTCTCCCACCTAATTCTGTCTACAGTCTTGTTTCCTCTCCTCAGTAAATGACCTACATACGCAGTTTAAAAGATCCTACCAGGAAAACCACACATTACATTCAAACACAAACATTACAATCAAACACAAACATTATATTCTACTACATTACATTCAAACATCTTTTAAAAAGTACTACAGACACGTTGAGTACAAAGCAAGCACTGAGCTCACACTGGGAGAATCCATCACACACCAGCAAAGACAGGGGCACAAAGGATGAACCAGTCTAGTCTCCATTGCACTGCAGACCTAGTAACAGAATGCATGCACACAGAGTAGTCCTAAGAAATAATTCTGCATTCACAAGGGTTTGGGTGCATTAACATGATAGGGGAATCTAATCATCCAGATAATGATTGTACATTAAGATGCAAATAACTTTGCTTGAGCAAGCTGAATTCTGTCACTTCCTAAACTCTCCATAGCTCATAACAGCTTTCCTTCCACAGCTGGTACATAAACGTTCTTGAAAAAGTGATCTGAACATCAGAGTACCTGAAATACCACACCAACACCCACTTACATCAGCTGCAGGCTTAAAACCTTCAGCATCCTCAGAAAATAGAATGATAAACTGCTCCTGCAGTGGACTGGTGAGCTGCTGGCCAATGGGTTCAGACAACAAAGTGATTGTAAAATTAGGACACTAGGCTGATTACAGTCTAAGAAAGCAAGCAACTTTGCAAACATGGCTATTATTATCCTTTGTTGTTTCTATCATGTTTAGTCCCAGTGTTTACTCAGTCTCCACTTCCTTTCTTAAGGCAACAAGCTTTCAGTAGAACTAGCTCTCATCTATAGCCATGCCTAGCTCTAAGTTTTGGTGTTTCAGTTTCAGCATGTCCTCAAACTTTGACAGGACCAAAGACGAGCCAAAGTGAAGAGCCTGGCTTTCCTGACAAGTATGAAAAGTACAGAAGCCAACAAAAGGCAAAACCTTTGATGCTATACTAAGTACAGTTGGTCACCCTTCAACAACAGACCAAGGCCTTTAGCAATATTATATGCAAAAGGTCCAAATACGCTTTGTACCAATGACATTCTTCCTAGCTAAGCTTACACAAAGTGCTACCAGGCACAAGTAATCCAATTTCCTAAACGCCTGCATTCTGCCCACATTTGCAGTAATGAATATCCATCCAGATGTTGCTTTCCTAACACAGGCTCACCCAAATTCCTGAAGCATCAGGGACACCACAGCTGCTTAGGCAGGCACAGCGGAAAGAATGATGGCCATAAGTTTGTTTTTAAGCCATTTTGTCTGAAGTTGTCATAAACTATGTATCTAGAAATTCAGACCTGAAAAGATCTAAGCATCTTCCAAGCTCATACAAAATGTAGTTTTGGTTTGGTTTGTTTGGGTTTGTTCACTCTCTATATTTTGTATTTACACTGAGCAGAGGGAAGGAAGGAGAGAATGGGCAGGGCAGGAGAAAGTAACTGTTTTCAAACATAAAAATCTGTTCAAGATTTGTACTACAAGATGATTTTCACTTGCCCTTGAGAGGTCTTTATTTTCCAGAAATATCTCCTTCCATAATTGTTTGGAAGAAAAGAGGTTTTCTATCTCAAAACAACTCTACAGAAAATGGTAAGAAACTGACAAGTGAGAACTGTTCCTCATTTCAGCATATATCGAGTGTGTCTCATCCTTTAAACTTGAACTGTAGCCCTTTACAAATCAATCAGGAGGAAAATGGCTGTTTTCGCACACAGACCCAATTAACAGATCTGTCCTGTACCAGTGCCGGTGGAAGAAATTCCCATAGGCAACCACCACTACATCTGCTTTTACAGCACCACAGTACTGCCCATAACACATTCTTTTATTAAATGTAAGCAAACATATTTCTGGAATACATCTCTTGATATGCAGTTGGCAGAAATCTACAGGAAAGACCACAAAAATTACATAGTTAAGAAGTTTTTACTGGTCTGCTGGTAGGAAAGCAATTTGTAACTCCACACCATCGCACCCTTAAAATTGAGCAGTTCACACTGTCACTGAAGTGTCACATTACAAAGTGATCTCTTTGCACCAATGTTAGGCTATAAAATGATAGTCAGAGGTCTCCAAGAGAAGAAAGGGAAGAAACTGGTTAAATGTTTCACCAATTTCTAATGCCTTCATGAAATTATCCAGGCTCCCTCTGGTGGGGGATTTCATGCAGGGATTGTTGCAATTTGCTATACAAGAACAGGTTTGCACAACATTTTTTTCTTTTGTAAAATAAATCTTATTAGAATTGAACTCTGCAATTCTTGTGAGATTTCAGCCACAACAATTTAAGGTAATGCTTTGTTTTCGGCCATAAACTCCACCATATAAATAACAGTGACTTTTGATTAAAAGGAGAAACTTATTTCTAAAATACAAATGAGTGTCTTTGTGCTACAAAATCCTCAGAACATTTCTCTGTCCTTCAGCCCTCCAGAGCCACAGCAGAACCACCATCTCTTTCCCCACACAACAGCTATAGGAACTATACACAACGGCTATAGGAACCAAGAACTCCTAGCTTGAATTTCCATTTCTGTATTTTATGTATTAATTATATTAAGCCTCAAGTCTCACATCCCTCCAACAATACCAGTGTCATTTATTTGTACCCCTGTAAGATAATTCCAACATGCCTCTGTATCTCTCTACAAGACACACACACAAGTCAAGCAAACCCTCCTCTCTTCCCCTTCAAGCTGTCAATGTAACCAATTACAGTCAAAGAACATGAGAAGCTTTACAACCCTAAAAGTCTATCAACTTTGATATTTTTAGTATCTACCACTAAACCCGCGTACTGTGTATTGCCACCAAAATACGTCTTCTGCCACCACATAGTCAAACAGTTTTCTTGTCTCCTGAACATTCTGCAGTCTTAAGGTTTTATTTTTTTAAAAAGCAGAGGCAGCATTTAAAAAATAAAACCCAACCACCTGACTCAGGGAAAACTGCAACATGAAGAAGATGCCCTTTACTGTACAGGAAAATCAGCATAAGACCTTTCAAGAATGGAGTTAATTTTATTTCTGATAACCCTTATTATGACTTATGACAGAGCACTGGAACTGGCTGCCCCAGGGGGTCGTGGAGTCTCCTTCTCTGGAGACTTTCAAGACCCATCTGGATGCGTTCCTGCACTAGACTGTATGGTCCTGCTCTGGCAGAGCGGTTGGACTTGAAGATCTCCTGGGGTCCCTTCCAATCCCTAACATCCTGTGACTATTTTCTTTATTAAGACCATGAATTGTATCACAGCAAGTGTGTCTATAACAAGCCAGAAAATTCAAAAGTTATTCAACGGCAGAGAAACAGAATATTGCCATGTAGAGGAAAACAGGTCTAATTCTCACTTTGTCCTCATGCCTTTAGACAGGGAGGGTTGCAAGACAACAGTAAGAAAGACCTATTTCTCTCTTTTTTTTGTGTTTTTTAGCATGCTGTAATCCAAGGACTCTGAGTAACCTCAACCAGCCCATCATGGATGTTGAGTATCATTCAAATTAGTGCCTGACAGGATAGCAGCTGAAGAGCAACCAAAATTCTGAGGATATTTAGGAAACAGCTGGCATAGAAGCCAGTCTCGAAGATCAGAGGAAGCACCCCTCATCAAGTTCTCTGGGACAACTATAAAGTTTTACCAGAACCTACTGCGTGCAAATTATGCAATGCATGCAGGAAAACAGTTGCAGGACACTATTAATAAAACCAAAAACCTTCCAAAGCAAGTGTCATCTCATTTGACCTGCAAGATCGCCACCTCATTTTGTCCCAAAAAGCACTCCTGTAATGCCCAATGAAAATCAACGCTGTACAGTGATCCAGAAAAGAGGTGTTTACAGCTCAGAAAGCCAGGCATTTTCTCCTGCTCCCTTCTGACTTCCCAAAACCTGCTCAAATGCAAAGCTTACAGCGTGAGATGCTGACGCTGATAGACCGACCACCCTAAAGATGAACTGGCAGAAAGGATGCGAGACCATCCTCCTCACACAGAAACCAAGCAACTGTCCCCCAAAAGGGCTAGGACTACACTACCTGCAAGTAAAAACGAAGAAGGCAAGCATACACACTCCCTCCACACCTTCGCGCTATCGCCAGTAGACCCTTCTCCTGACCTCAGCTCAGTTAAGCGTTTCTCTCGCCAGCAACCGAGCACTCAATCCCCAGAGGCCAACCTTCGCCTTTTGTTTGCGGGCTCTCTTACACGAATGGGTTGCAAAAACGAGGTTTTGAGGCTCAGTGAAACCTGTCTCGCGGGGCAGCTTTTCCCCGGGTGGGGCACAAGCCCGGGAAGGGGAAGGCGAGGGTACTGCAGCAATCGCGGGGAAGCCCGACGGGCCAGCGCGGCACTCACCGATGCCCAGCCCCACCACCACGCGTCCCCCCAGCAGGGTCTCCTTGTCGCGGGCGGCGGCCAGCACGCCGGCCCCAGCCGTGAAGAGGCCGCTGGCCAGCAGAATGCACGGCCGCCGACCACACAGCCCGTTGAGGACGCCGCCGGCCAAGGCGGAGAGGGCGGCGGCGCCCACCGTGCTGGAGACGAGCAGCTCCTGCCAGAGGGCGTCCAAGTTGAGCTCTCTCTTGAGAAGGAGCAGGGCCCCCGATACCACGCCGGTGTCGTAGCCGAAGAGGAAGCCCCCAAGGGCGGAGAAGACCGACACCACATAGACGAAACCGGGGGTCTCATCCTGCTGGAACTGCCTCCGCGCTGCCCGCTCCAGATCGCCACCCGACGCTGTGCTGTTGAGGCTGGAGCACGACTCGGCGGTGATGAGGCTCCGCTCGCCCGCCGCCGCGCCCGAGGCAGCGGAGCCGTCCGCCTGGCGCCGCCGCTTCTCGCCCATCAGGTTGCTCAGGCTCCGCAGCGTGTACTCCACATTGTCGCTAGCCTTGCGGGACATGGGACGGCCGCGGCAGCTCCTGCCCCGACGGGGGAGGGCACGGGGCTGAAGCGGGCGACTGCCAGGCGACTCTAGCTACGACGGTGGGGCGGCTGCTGCTGCTGCTACTGCTGCTGCTGCTCCTCACCCCTCCCGCCCCTCTCGGGCTGCGCTCAGCCGGGTCGCATAGTGTCCCCGTGCCGCCGAACAGACTTGAGGGGAACTTGCCCGCCTCGGCCGCCGCTTCCAGCTTCCAGGCGGAGCTGGAGGCGGGCGGCGACAGCCCCGAGCGCGGCCCGGCGGGCGCCAGGAGGCGGGTCCGCTCCCTCCCCGCTCCGCCGTGGCGCGCACAGCTCCGCATGCGCAGCGCTCGCGCACTGACCGCCGCGACGCCAGCCGCGCCACCCCGCCCCGGTCCGGGAGTTGCTGGTAGTAGCGAGGCTGGAGCGCCGTCTTCGGAGGCGCTGGGAAAAGGCAGGATGGGAGCCCCTGGGCGGGTAGGCGTCGTGCAGTCCCGAGGGATAGCTCCACCGATGCGCCGCGGTGGTGGCGCTAGAGTAGGGAGTGTTTTTGCTGGATGGCCCCCGCCTGTGCGAAGGGGAACGGGCTGCCGGCTTCACCCACCTCCCTACGCGGCTTGCCGCTCTGCCGGGGTCTCCTTGGCCAAGTGGCTCTCGTACCTGAAAACCGCAGTTAAATTATCTGGGTCATTTAAACAGAGACAACGTTTAAAGTACGTGTTTGTCATTTTTGAAGTGCTGAGTAACCCAAAAGGTAACATTTCGACCAGTTCAGAGGGAGACCGGTTTGCTACCGTATAGAAGAAAAGTTGCTCGTCTGTACTTAGAGCATCGTGTGTTGGTAATTCCCTCTCTGAGATTTTTTTGTTCGGAGTTTTCAGTAGAAGACCGGGCCTGCGCAGGGCTGTGGCGGCTAGCGGCAACGCGCCAAGAGGTGCCCCTTTCCTCGGGCAGTCGGGCAGCCCCTGTGCGCTGGTGCACACGGCAGTGTCCTCCAGAGGCAATGTAATCGTAGGGAAAAGAAGTCACACTAGAATGTTGTCATTTGTGCCTCGGAGGGATCTGGGCAGACTGTATTGATGGGCCGAAGCTAATTGTATGAGCTTTAACAAGGCCAAGTGCTGGCTCCAGCACTTGGGTCAAAAGAACCCTATGCAGACCTGAGGAAGGGTGCCTTGAAAGCTGCCCATCAGAAAAGGACCTGGAAGTGTTGGTCGACAGGCAGCTGAGTATGAGCCAGCAGAGTGCTCGTTGGCCACGAAGGTCAACGGCATCCTGGTTTGTGAAAGCCATCAGGAATAATATGACCCGCAGGACTAGGGAAGTGACTGTCTGCTTGTACTTGGCACTGATGAGATCACAGCTCAAATACTGTGCTCAGTTTTGAGCCTCTCGCTACATGAAAGACACTGAGGTGCTGGGTTGTGCCCAGAGAAGGGCCACAAAACTGGTGAAGGGATGAAGAGCAGCTGAGGAAACGGGGATTGTTCAATCTGGAGAAGGGGAGGCTGAAGGGAGACCTAACCACTCCACAACTGTCTGAAAGGAGGCTATGGCAAGGTGGGTGTCAGTCTTTTCTCCTTAGTAACAAGTGATAGGGCAAGAAGAAATGGCATCAAGTTGAACCAGGGCAATTTTAGATGAAACATTAGGAATACACTTTTCATTGAAAGGATTGTCAGACATTCAAAGAGGCTGCCCAGGGAAGTGGTTCAGTCACCATCCCTGGAGATAGTAGGTGTGTAGATGTGGTGCCTTGTGACATGGTTTAGTGGTGGACTTGGCAGTGTTAATTTAATGGTTAGACTCAATGATCTTAAAGGTCTTTTGAAACCTAAAGGATTCTGTGATTGACTATGTAATGACACAATGTAAAGTAAACAAAATTTTCTGTCTGGCTTGACTATCATCTGTAAAGATCCTCACAATGAGGCCTGCCAGTAGATGGAGAATTTTGGTAATTCTTTGGATCCATTATTCCCAGCCCACAGCAGTACTAGTCATAGCCACATGAATTTAAAAATTAGAAAAGCGAGCAAAGTCCAATGTGGCCAGCTGTACATAGCCTCTTTGGTGGTTTGCCTTTGCCATAAAGCAAGCTGTGAAATGCTAATACTGTCGTCTGGATAATACCAAGTTATTAAAATAGGGAGCTGCAGCTACTAAAATGAATGATAGTAACAGTCATCTATGAAGTTAATGCAGTTAGTGAGAGATGTGGCAGTGGATTCATAAATACAATAGATCAACTTCCATGTTCAGGCATGTGAGAACCCTGTGCTAGGTAAAAATTAAACACACATCAGGAATGAAGTTACATTGTCTGTCCCCTCAGGTCCAACAGCTGTCCACAAGCAGACTGGCTTACATTTCTGCAGTGCTATCAGAAGAAAAATCTGTCATTTTCCAGAAATCCACAGACTTGACTGACAAGCACAGCACTCAATACATTTTATAGGTAAACCCCAAATAAAAAATGTGGGACATAATACATTAAATGGAAAATACTCACACCAAATGCCTAGCCAGCTAGAAAAAATGCTCTCACAGAATATTGTCAGAAGAGCTGGCTGTCAAAAAGACAGTCTTTTTAACAGCCATTTCAGAAGCTCGCGCATTCTGTACATTACAATTAACAGAGACTCAAGGGAGCTAATAAAAAGCTTTTTTTTTCCCATTGCTGGCCCAACACAGTCACAAGCATGCATCATTTCTCATGAGATCATGCTGTCAAACTTATCTCTTAAAAGATTTCCTGAAGAAACACAAGTTCACCTGTGGGCTACACTGAAGACTGACTGTGAGAAAGAGGGAGGATTTGTTTGGTTTCTGTGTAGATTTTTGTTGTTGTGATCATCTCTCCAGAGTACTGGATTTCATTATAAGAGCTGACTAATAAATGGTTTCACAGTGATGGCAAGTGTGGTGGGTATGCCTCGTAATCTAAGACTGGGTCAAATCCAAGGAAAGATTTGGGTGGATTTTAGACATGGCATTATGGTTTTCAGATTAAATGTTTAATTGAAACACTGCTTAGATTCTCAGCACTGCCTCATTCTTTCCTTTAAGCTGTGTTTGCAGAATCACTTGCCAGGTGGTTGTAATGGTTTGAATCAGAACAAAATGGGTCAAACCAAACCAGCAGGTTAACCTGTCTATTTTCCCAAGATGGAAGTGAGGGAAAAGTATCACACAAAAACTCAGGACTGAGACCAAAAAAAGTGAGATAAAAATAGATTCACTGAGCAAAATCAGATAAACATAGTACAAAATGGATAATTACCTTAGCCTATTTGCAGAAAAAGCACAGGGCAAAGCAGCAGCAAGCAGAAGCAAGCAAGCCAAAAGCCCAAGCCAGAAAGCTACTCCCCCATCCCTCCTTGTCCTGCCGCCATCCTAGTGGAAAATACCAACACCCAAGAACCCATAACCCAGAAACAGCAACCAGAGCAGGAAGCCTCCCATATTGCAATCTGAACTTCAAACCCCATAATACTGTGCTCCAGTTAGCACTTCAATTTTTTTTGGAGCTGGTGTGACTGCAGCATGGTAGGCAGCAGCAGGTTCAACTCAATCCATGACAATGGTCTTGTGAACTAGATCAAAGAACTGATCTAGCTTTAAGAAACACCTTTTTGTGTGTGTGTTTTATCAGGGAGCAGGAATAATTACAAGATTTTACTGCTTTTATATACATGTTTTGCATTAGAAAATGTCTTAAAGAAAACTACTGAGAGCTTTGTGCATGTGCCCAGAACTCCCCCAGACCTGAATAGCTGGGAATTAGCTCTCGTCTCTCTGTTGGCACTAAGAAGCAGGTGGATGAGTGCCAAAATCTCCTGAGGACGTCAGCCCAGCCAAGATGCACAGTGAGATGATACAGGTCTTTTGTGTGATCACCTAATGGTTTACAGCCTCACCCAGGAAGTGGGAGACCCAAATAACAGATTTGCTTCAAATCTCTCACCTTTCAAGAATATTGTTAAATGAGCAAAGGTGGATTATTAAAGGAAATTGGATTGCTGTGCAGACAAGAATGAGGCAGAAAAGAATGTGACAGGCAGAGCTGGTGGCAGTACAGCTCAGGTTGCCTAAGACTTCACACTGCAAGATACTTTAATCCCAGGTAACTTTATGAAAGTAATCATTCAAACTCATATTTTGTATAATTGTTCTCTTTCATGCTAAATATATGAATTCCAGCAAACACACTTCAGACTCATTGAAAATGTAAGAAATGTGGGACTTGAAGTTAATTTTTTTGTCTCTATTTTTGAGATCTCCAGCTTTTTTGGCTCTAGAGTAGGGACCTGGTTTTTGGCAAGAGAACAGTTTCTTTCTGCCTTTGGCTGTCAAAAGTAAGATCTATCAAGATTTGAGTGAAACAGCAACATGTGTGAGAGCATGCTGCTAAATCCAAGTGGTCTGCAGCCATTGCACTGACAGCTGCCTGTCAACCTCTGTGTAGACACCCAGAGGTGGGATTCAGGCAGCCCACTTAGATGTACTGCATTAAAATTCAGGGCTCAGCACATGCTGAAGCCAGTGGTGGTGCACAGTGGAGTCAAGGGAAAGGCTTTTATTGTTGTACAATTTTGAATTTTTACATTCATGTACTCAAAAAGATGGTTTGCCAGGTTACAATCCTTATTAAGTCATTATTGCCCTATAAAAGTTATAATTACGTAGTTACAGCACCTGGCAGCATAAAAACCAAGGAATTGGCACAACACTACCCACGAGATACCTGCTTTCAATACACCATACTTTCGAACAAACACATGCCAACACAGAGCTGTTTGTCTGTCTGCCAGGCAGAAACCTCCTTAAGTGCTACAGATATGCCTAGAAGAACACCAGGTTATCTCTCAGTCAGCTCCGATTCTTGGGAACCCTCTCTTCCAACACCTAGCATCTGGTGTATGCAAAACATATTTCCAAGAAGAAGAGAAAGAAGCACAAAATCATTTTTAGTCAAATCCCCCTTAATTTGAATGATATAAATTGATTGTTGTACATTTATGAGAGTCTATTTCTCTAAGAGCTGGACTTCTAAACCAAATCCTTCTAGAGATTATAGAAGACCAGAACATCAGTTGACTATAATTTAATGAAGTGAAAACCAAAAAATAGAAAAGCTTTTAGGCTTATGTATAACTACATGCTGTTCTGCATCCCTGGAAAAGTAACAGCTGACACAGTAGGAGCTGACTACTTCATAAGCTGTCACCTCAACAAAGCAAAATAACCATCAAATTAAAGGCTCAGGAAGTGTAAACCATATATTTTAAGTAGCAGGTTAAAAACTGGCTGTGCTGTTAGTCCTGACATTGCATTGCTTCTAAACAGAACACTAAACCATGGAACTAAGTAACCCATCCAGTCTCTTAAACACTTCCAGGGATGGTGACTCCACCACCTCCCTGGGCAGCCCATTCCAATGGCCAGTAACTCATCAGACTGTGAACACATTAAGAAAGTGTGAAAGGTTTAGCAACACTGAAATATGTTCTTATTCTCAAAACTGCGACTACTAAACTTACATTTTACTTGTTGCAATTCTGCAGCTGTATTCTAATCTTTACAATAGTTTTCACTTCAGTGGCAAACACCTAATAAAGAAGTGGGAATTTAGCTGGTCTGTATTTTTCTGACAGTGAACAGGTGGAACACCTCTAAGTGAATAAGAGCTATTCAAGAACACAATTTGATCAGTGTATTTACCACTGTTGCCAAAAATACAATTCTGTGACTGATGGGGGGTTATGACTCAAGGACAGTGGCAAATAAGGAAGTGTCATCATCATTGTTTTGTTAAACTCAGCTCTTCAAAACTGGCAATTAGAGAAGTTAGCATTTATAGTATCAAAAGAAGAAAAGAAAGAGAAACAGAAAATGATAAAAATGTCAGAGAATAAAAAATAAATTTAGGGGGAAAAAAAGTACAGTAGGGAAAAGTCAGAGTCAAACTAATAAATAAGTTCTGGGCTTTTGGAAACTTTCAAGTAGTGAAGATGAAGAAAAAGAGAAAGATAGCTAAAAAAAAAAAGAAAAGGCATAGTGAGTACACCTATAGGAATCTAAGGTTTAGACACTGGTTCCAGGTGGGTTGGGCTAAATCAGGAGAATTAATCAACAAGCAGCAGCTTTTTAGGCAAAACCATCTGAACATTAGTGGTATTTGGGGGAAAAAAAATAGTAAATAGCCAATCCTGTGTGGCACAATCCCTCCCTATGCTTCCTCTTGCTGTTGCAATTGATGTTGCTTTGAAGTCCAAATCACATTTCTTTGTGATACGATGGTGAAGCTGTGTATGAAAGAGCTTCAAGGCTGGCATTTCTTAAGAACAACTCCTGAAGCACAGAACAGACCTTTACCAGGTTTCTATGCATGAAGATATAGTCCAGATGAGTGTTTTTCAGGTCTCCCTCCAAGTGTCATCCCCACTCCCAGACCTGTCCATCAGGATCCATCCCAAGCCCTCTGAGTTGAGCCCTTTGCAAGGAGCAACAAAGCTGCACACTCTTCAGAGTTGTACCCTGATCTATAAGGCAGGGACAAGAGGAATGGATAGGGCTCCCTTCTACTTGAAACCTTCTTTTTGTAATCACCCACCTTCACTAATTCAGCTAATAGCCTGCCTCAGGAAAAGCATTTATTAGTGCCCTGCCAGCTTGAGGTTTCAACCTGTGCCTGAAGGCTTCAGTTGCTAGAGGATACAGGCTGGCCCAGCACCCATATATCTTCTCTCTCGGAGTCAAGGGAGTGGATGAACTATGCCAATAGCCCTCTGTGGGTAAAAAATGCTCTCACACCACCCCTTGATGTAGGTGTGAGGTGCAGAGCCCATTGCCTACCCACTCTGTGAACACACCGCAGACTCCTCTGTCTTGGGCATGCTACCTGCCATTTTCAGCTCCCTTGCTGCTGGAAGTGGGCAAGGGGCCAGCAAATCAGGAAAGGCTTGGGTTTCTGCAACCATTGTCATTCACCATGGACACACAGATGAAGCCTGGATGTGTCTCCTGAAGATGACTGTGGACTTGGCTGACTCTTCCACAGGGTTCAGCCTCCTCAAGACAATGCCTTCACTCAACTGCAGCTCACTTTCTCCAAGCCAAATGCCCTTTGGTCCCTGCAGACCAGGCTGTCTGCCGCTCTCCACACAGACAGTATCTCCAACAACGCCATTTCTCCTGTTCTTCCAAGTAGCATATTTGCAATAACTGGTGTGCTGACCAAGTTCTGTTTGAACAGGAAAAATTACTTCAGCATCACAGTGATCTTTCCATTTTCCCCAATAATCTTGCTGTGTGTATTGCACTGTGCTTTGGGGCCAGTAGAATCTCAAAACAATGTAAGGGGTTTGAGCAAACAGCAATATTAAAAAACAGATCCTGCCCTGAAAGTTTAGTCACAAAACCAGAGAGAGGGAAAATGGAGTTGGCATAGAAAGTGAACAGATTTTGCAGTTACATTATCTGTACTGTCCTTATCCCTGCCATGGGGGGAAAAAGGATGGGGGTGGGGTGTGAAGTAGATGGACTGTGAGATGGGTTATTCCTTAGATGCATAGTGATTCCTCAGATTCGTTCATAAAAAATGAAGAGGGAAGAGAGGCAGGGCAGTATGGCACTGCAAATTACACCAGAATTTTCGGTAGTAGTAATGCATCAGTGCCTGTCGTTTGAAGTTTCTGCATCAGTTATTTTGGAGTTAACTGTGTCTTATTTCCAATGGGAAGCACTGAACAGCCTTAACTGTGGCTGTTATTTAAAGAAGTGAGAGTACGTCTGCACCGCATGCTGCAACTTCAAGCATGTATATCTGAACTAGAGGAGGGTACACCTAGCCATCTGAGCACAGAGCTTTACTCAGGCTAATTTGTCATTCAGAAAGAGGTTTTCTTAATGTAGTGCTGAATATCACACTAATGAAGCCATGCTGAACAGGCAGCCCAGGTCCCACTGAATCACTGAATATGTAGTAGTATGTCTGCACTGTTACTTGAGTTGCAGCCTTGCATTTTATTGCATTTAGTTTAGACTGCTCAATGCAGTGACACTTCATACAGACAATAAGTTTTCTGTTAGTAAGGCATGTCTAAAGAGGGTAACAGTTGGTCCTCAAATTTTTCTTTGTTCCTTTTTATTCGGTCATGAAGAATATGTGTCCCCAAATTGTCCATATTTGATGAAAGAGAGTAAAATGGTTGCACTGTAGAATGGACTACATCTGTTTTGAGCAGTGGTCTTACAACAGCAAATTTTCACACCAGATGTGTTCTGCAACATTCCTTTGTCTTGGGGTCTCATATTTTAAAAAACAATCAACCAAGAATTAAGGGATTCTACTTATATGTGTAAACATTTAAAGGTTCAGATTTGCTCATACCTGCTATCCACCAAGAAAAAAAAACCTCTGGACTTTTTGTTCAAGCTTGTAAAAGTTTAGAAATACACTTTGATACAATAATGGGTCAAAGAAGATACTGCAGTAAAGCATAAGTTATTTCATAAGATAGACATTCACCAAATAAAACTAAAAATGAAGGCATTACTCTTAGGCTGGGAGAAAATTTACAGCACCAGATCCCTGGGGAAGAGTAGATTGGACCAGAGCAGGACAGCAAGGCAGGCACTGGCAGTAAATATCATCAAGCTGAGCAAGATGAGCAGAGCTGGTCCAGTGGCAGTAACCAGGGTCACGCAAAGGTCCGTAGTGACCAGATAGCCACCAGGCAAGTCCATAGTAATAAGGCAGGTTCATGGTTAAGCAAGAAAATCAAGCCAACAAATCAGGGTCAGGATCAGGTCCAGTGAGGATAGCCGAGGTAGCCAAGAGTGAGTGATAGCCCAACAATTTCATAGTAATGATGCTGATGGAAGGCCATGCCAATAGGTCAGGGGCAGATTCACAGGGTGCATGGACATGGGAGTAACAGCTCAGGCACAAACAAGGGCTGGTGTCTGACCTGAAATGGAGCTCAAGTGAAGGAGCTGTTTCTCACAGCTCTTTCTTGCATAACTAACCTGAACACAATTCACGTGAACTGAGGTTACACAGCAGCATCATGTCATTACTAACCTTGAGCACAGGCAGACAACCCTGAGGAGTGGGAAGTGTGCCTGACAACAGAACGAACAAGATGAAAGAAGTGTAACTGGCATGTTTTATACCCTAGTTGTGACATAGTACCAAATGTAGTTGGAAAAAGCACTAATCTTCTTTCAAATGGGACTTGAACTGCCAAGATGAGAAGAAGCAGCAGCAGTAACTGTAGACAGGTTTTTGTAATTCAGGTGTGCATTCCTGTAGTTGCAGCATGTGGTAGGAACCTTTTGGCTTTCCCTAACTCAAGTCATCTGATGAAGGTACCAATTAGAATCATAGAATGGTTTGGGTTGGAAGGGACCTCCAAAGGTCATCTAGTCAAACCTCTCTACAGTTAGCAGGGACATCCTCCACTGAACCCATCAAACCCATCTCTCTCCAACTTGGTGAGTATGATGTTGTGGGGCCCCAGAGAGCTCTACCTACAGCACACAAACAAAAGTACCTTCACAGTATGTAAACCCTCTTCCTAACTCCTGAAGGCACCTTGACAGTGTGTTCAGAAAGCAGAGGGATCTGGCTTTTGCAGACAAGTGGAGATACTTGTTTCAAATCATAGGACTCTCGTAGGATGACCTGCTGTTGTTCCATTTCTTTTACAGTAGGTAGTTTCTAAATCACTTTCAAGGGTGCTTTATCAAACATCTCAAAATAGGTGATTTCACAAAGAAACACCCATCTGGTTTTCATTCTTTCCAGCTGTTCAGAGCTAGCACTTTGATGTACTTACATTTTGCCTGGGCATCTGCTAGTGACAATTAGTCTTTGTCAGCCTCAGGCATAGGCCAAATAATGTATCATGCATTCAGATGCTTCCTTGCGCCTTTGTAGACATTTCCACTTTTCTCACGGGGCTGACAGACACAAACACTGCTCACATCACATAGCTACAAAAATGCCTCAGGAAGAAAAATAGGCTCTCAGGTAGCAAGTCCACGCTTTGTGAATAGTGACCCACTCAAACAGAAGTATCAAGTGAAAAAGAAAAATCATGCTTCTTCTCACATTTTCAATCTAATATTTTTCTTCAAAGGAGAAAATACCAATTAGAAAATTTTGCAAAGATTGCTTGCTTGTAAGTATGCCACACAAGGTATGGCTTGGCAGCCTTCTAATTGTCCATCTCATCATCTGAGTAATGGGAGCCCAGAGAAATAGAGGTAATAAGGTGCACCAGAGAAATAGAAGCAATAAGGTGCATAAGCCTTATGTCCCAGCCTCTTGGAAACTCAGGAAAACTGCAAGTGAGAGGGGTGGATCCCATGAAGGTCTTGCAGGAGCAAACATTTCATCCCCTACAGGCAAATATCTCATGGAGGCATTTGTGGTAACACAAGCCATACACAAGCCAGGCATCTTCATCCCAGGGCCTCAGGGCCTAGGTCTCTCTCTGGATGCTCCTGCATGTTTCTCCTTTGCAGTACATCTTCCAAGACCTAGTAACTGCCTGGTCTTTTGCCATTTGCTATATTAATATGAGCATTTCTGTGGAAGGGACACTATGAAAGTCAAGGCTGGGTAAATCTTCTGATGAATGCTAATGTAAGTACTCTCCTCCCAGTACAGCCTAGTATACATGCTCTTACAAGGGAACTCCTGTCACCCCATCCAGGTGTGTGCAGACATCTCAGTACGAGTAACAGACTTCTTCCTCAAGGGACACATTTCTCTATAATTATGTGGAGGGTCACAGAGAAAGCTCCCCACCTCTCAACACATGCAGTACTCAGGCTTTCCTGTCCCTGTGAACACAGCTGTATCATTCTGCACTGATGGAGGGATAGCCAAGCTGGAGGTCAAAAACGGAACTGCTTCCAGTTTTTCTGAGTATGGGGAAAGGGCAATGGCCCTCTGAGTCTGGTAGTTAATTTAGACAAGCAACAAGAGGAATCATTACATCTGTTGGTAACAAGGGGCCATACTCTGACCAGCCACAGGCAAAGTCATGCTCCTCTGCAAGATATGCAAATGGACCTGAAGTCTGTGAAGCCACTGGGAGAAATTACTCTGCAGTTTCCTTGAAGAGGTGTAGTCTAAACTGATCATTACACATAGGGATGAAAGGGGAATACCCATTCTGCCAGGATGCAGATGCTGGAGGCCATGGCCACCTTACCTGGTCCTACCTACTTGTCTTCTGCTTTTGCAATTTTACTGACATACTGTCAGTTGCTACAGGCTTACTCCATGCTCATTTGTGAAGACCTGGGTGGTTGATAGCCCTCTATCAGTAACCAGCACCTGCATGAGCTCCACTACAGAAACAGAGTTCCACAGCCTGACCTTTGGCTTGTCTGTGCAGTAGAAACTCAGAGAGAGACTTCTGCTTTTTATTTCCCCAAGGAGGTAAAGACCAAAATGAGTCACAAGTTACAGCTGACTTGGAGCCAAATTTCAAAAATCCCATAGAGCCAGCAGCTTCTTTGGCACCAGCACAGCAAATGACTCTTGGGAAGAAACAAAATGGGCCAAAAGGCAGTACTTGGTAGCAGCTCGTATTTTATTACATTCCTTTTAGAAATGGCAAAGACAGGCCCAGGAAAAAAATTTTCGGAGCTTGAGATTTATTTTCTTCTGAGAAGAGGCAGTATCAAGGACAGGTATCTTTTTGAAGCACTCTGCTGTAGCATTTTAAATGCAGGCTGGGATCATGAGCTACAAGCTGACTAGTAGCTAGCAACTGAAAAGAGCACACTTTTGACATTGCAGGCAGAGGTCTGCCCAAATTAGCAGAGCCATAGCATCACTTCAGAGACTCAAAACTGAAATTATACGAAAAATAGTAATAATGTTTTTGAGTCACAGAAGTACCACAATAGAATAGAATAGAATAGAATAGAATAGAATAGAATAGAATAGAATAGAATAGAATAGAATAGAATAGAATAGAATAACCAAGGTTGGAAGAGACCTCGAAGATCATCGAGTCCAACCTGTAACCACAACCTCACAACTAGACCATGGCACCAAGTGCCACATCCAGTCCCCTCCTGAACGCCAATGGATCCCAGTACAGACATTGTTCCTGAGTATCCATCCTCAAAAGAAATTGGAGCCAAAGCAATACTTTTTAAGATGAATTCTATCTTTTTCTCCTGTCACATTTACTTAGGTTGATATTTCATAATTGACTTTCACCACTGCATTTCATTGCAGCCATGGCTGCAATGAAATGAAGAATAACTTTTCAAATAACCACTTATTAAAAAGAGCACAGGCCTCCCCATGAGTGAAACCTCAGGCTGTTTCCCAAGTTGGAAGGGACCATTCCCACCATTTGTCTCCATACCTTCAACATAAACAGAATTGGACCATGGCAAGGAGTGGGAGACAACATAGAGGACCTTTTGAACTACAGAATCGCAGGGTCTCTATCAGCCCCACTTAGAAGTATATTTTAGCATTGAAGTAATATGTCTCTGGAAATAAGATGCTTTTAAAAATAAAATATTCATAACTATTTGTGGATAAATGTTAATGAAAGTCTTGCAGAAATGACAAAGTATCTAAGTTTCTGGTCACGTAAACTATTTCAGTCACTAGTCACTTCTCAAAATCTGACAGTTTCAAAATAAGTTGGTATTAAAGTGAATTAATAATGTGGTAAACAGCCTGTGATGCAGAGGAATTAAATATTTCATGAAAGAAAATGTGGAAATCAAAGTAAGTGGTGGGAGTCAATGTACAGTCGTTGCCTACGCAGCAGCGTGAGCAGACACCAGGCAAGAGCAACCATGAACAGGGTTCTGGGGAGTCTCTCCCTGCATGCTATGACTCTGCTGACTTAATGCATGGGGGAATCATCCTGGTCACAGACCATCCCATGGTAAAAGGCAGTCAGCATGTGGTTGGCAAGAGTAGGAAACCCTACTTGCAGCTATCAAAAAGGAGCAAGAATTCACATGCCAGGGTCAGAATCATCCAAAGGGCATTTCAAGGACTTGTGCTTATTGCACATCTTGGTTGCACCATCAAGACACAGCCTCAAGATGGGGAAGATGCAAAAGAAAAATGGCTGGGACAGGTATTTGCATCTCACAGCACCTTACAGCTGATGATGCAGTGTGTCTTCTGTATGCAGAAGAGCAGTAAAACAAGACACAGAGCACTGTTCTCTGTACAAAACTTTGATGAGCCCTCATATCAAACACCATTTGCAGCCCCACTCTCCACATCTCTGGATGGATATAGCAGAGACCACCAAGGAACAGAGAAGGGCAACTAGAATGATGAAACAGAGATCATCTGCCTTGCAAGCAAAGCTTACAGAATCACAGAGTCACAGAATTGTCAGGGTTGGAAGGGACCCCAAGGATCATCTAGTTCCAACCCCCCTGCCATGGGCATGGACACCCTCCCCTAGATCATGTTGCCCAGAGCCATATTCAGCCTGGCTTTAAAAACATCCAGGGATGAGGCTTCCACCACCTCCCTGGGCAACCTGTTCCAGTGTCTCACCACCCTTATGATGAAGAAATTCTCCAGCTGTCTAATCTACCCTCCTCTAGCATGGATCCATTCACCCTAGTCCTATCACAACCCAACAGAGAGAGGAGCTCCAGCCCACTGATCATCCTCACGGCCTTTCTCTGGCTTCTCTTCAAGACTAATCAGTGATGAAGGATATGTTAATCCCACTGTGAAATATATTGTAGCAACATCACCCCAAATATACTGTCTTTCATTGCCCCCTCACCACCTCAGTCTGCTGTATGAGTTTCTCTTTTACCTCTTTTGTTTGAGTATACATGAATGGTTGATGTGATCTTTCAATCAAGTACTCCTTCCAGGCTTTCAGCAAAGACACAAAGTGAACCTTATGTTCTTAGTTCTATGCCGTGCAGTTGTTCTTCAACAAATCCTTTCATCATCCAGCAAGGGGGATTTTCTTTTATTTTATGTTATTTCAAAATTATTTCTCTTAGTCCTACTTTTAATAGTTGTTTCTCCTTTTTCAGCCTTGGTAGCCTTGGCTCCTGGGCCTGTCAACCCCAAATAACAAGACTGTACCACTGCAGAAACCACTTCACCTTTTCCATTCCATCTGATCTTCTCATAAAGCTCTTTCATAGCCCTCCCCCAGCAACATTTCTCCCTGGCTGAACCACAAGCAATGGCCAGAAGCTACTTTTAGTATTCCAAGTCCGGTGTTCATTTGCCTCAGCAGTGATTAGCTTAGCCAAGTGCAGCCATATTTACAAGTTCATAAGGACAGCTCATGTTCTGATGTATCTCCTTTCTGCCCAGAGACTTGCCCAGGTTTTTAAGTTAATTTAGAGTCACAGAAATATAAACATTATAAGATGTTATTAATATATTTTATATTCAAATTAATTTGTATTTCACTCTTTGGTAAACAATAACTTTTATAAATATCATAAAATACAGGACATAAAAGGTAATAAATGTAGAAACAAAGGAAAGTGAAGGTAATAAATGAAGAAACAAAGGAAAGTCAATCTCTCAAAAGGCAAAGAAACAGAACCCAGATCCTTAATCCAATCTTGTTATTTATTTCAAATTGCCTAGGAAGTCCACCCAAATTACCTGTATTATTAGTTATTACTGAAGAAGTTGTCTTCTCTTGTTGCTATGGTGGCCACATCTGCAAACCCAACTTTGGAGGGAATGATAATAATCAGTCTTGAAAGAATATATGCTTAGTCAGTATCAGAGCTACTTGGAACTGCAGTGATTAGTCATGGGGTCTATATAAAAAAGTATGGAAGTTTTATCTCCTTTCAATTCAGTGTCAGAAGGAAAGGCTAATTCTACAGCTGAGTTGTCTGAATAAAATATTAGGAAAAATTTCATAATATGTGAACTAAGAAGTTAATATAAGTCCTGACAGAGCAACGCTTGGTGTGACAAACACTCTGGTTCTCAATAGTATGGATCCCCATGTTCTTTCAAATACGTTTTGTTTGCTAGCGTGAGATCAACTCAGTAAGTGCTTCATCTTCCACCAGGTTTCTTGGTAATTGTATATCTATATAGGACTGTGGTTTTTGTCATATGTTGGGAATTGGCTTTGAGAAAGTGTCAGGGTGTTAACCACATGGCAATAGCAAACATTAACTAAGAATTTATAGCTGCAGAAATTACTGTACAGGAAAGCAAACCATTTAAAAAAAGCTAGAGCTTGCTAAGTGAGAAAGTGTTCAGGTTTTTCAGAAATTTAAGTTAAAATGACAAACTAAAGAAAAATGGGAAATATTGCCTGTATTTTTAATGCACAGACATAGTCCCAGCTAGTTTTAACACACATGAAATGTATTCAGCATAAGTCTATTCTGTTTCACTCCATAACGGATTAGTACATGGTAAAAAATAATTTTCTAATCAAGACTGCATGATTGTTTTAACCCACATGGCGCACTGCTGGTATACTGACTGATGGAGGAAACATTTAGCACAAGATAGCTCTTACAATTTTCACCTGCTGTTGTACAAATAGATTTTCTTCTGTCCATGACAGGTGTTTTCAATTACTTAAATTTTAAGCCTCCAAAGAATGCTATTAAGAAATGAGTTTGGCAGGGGGAATAGCAAAGCAAAGGTAGGACAAAATGATGCTGCACATCAATGGAGATGGGTCTAAAGCTAGGTCTGTGCTGCTTATTAAGGCCTTATGTCTGTGCCACACATTAATGGAGTAGGTCTAAGGTCACACCTTATTTTTGTGCATTCACGCCTCTCAAAACAATAGTTTAGGGGCACTGAAAGTAGCAAAGCAACTCAACAGCTGAAAGAAAAGAATAAGGAATATGAAATCCAGGTCATGGTAAGATAACTATTTTTTTCAGGTTTTTTGTTTGTCTGTGGGGTTTATTTTTGTTATACCAGGGGGTTGGTGGTTTTCTTACCTTCATAACTATTTCAGCCATTTTTCTTCCAGTTCTCCTTCTACTAAAGAACAGGTGCAATTCACCAAGAAAATAAGTGTATGCTGCCTGTTAAGACAGATGAAAAGACCATGAGAGAAATCCTTGCATGGCTGTAAATTGCAGGGCTTTGAAATTAATTGTACAATTTCAGTCATCTAAACTGAGTATCTTCTATGCAAATGGTACAGCTGGTGATGATGAAGATGCTTTCATCAGCTCATTGCTAAGACAGCATACCTTTTGTGCTCTGCATCACATTAAAAGTCAATCTTTTAAGCCTAACAGGACAAGTAAGGCTTGACTGGAAGGTAATTTCACTATTAGTGAATGACAAATTCATGAAGGAAACAGATTAAAAATTGTCACCTGGACTACTTCTAGTTTTGTGTTGGCACAAATTGTGTAGGTTTGTACAAGGACTCAACTTGTTTAATTCTGACTACATGATATTAAAGAGCTTCTGCTATGAACTGAGAGGTTCCTTCCATTAATGGGACAGTAGGAAGGAAGCTGGCTATATACCCTGCAATGCCCAGTACAGACAGGCTGTAGATTTAGTGCTGTTCTAACCCTCCCAACACCTAAATACCTCACATACAACTTTGAAGCGTGTCTGGTTGGAAGTCCCCAGCTTCAGTGGGGTTCAACCTATTCTGTAGTATAATTCATATGTCAGTTCTTACAAGTGACTTTGCAACAGCTCAGATGGACTTCAGCTTTCAGATTTTTTTCTTTTTTAGACAATTGATAGAAAATACAGAACTACTTTCCAAAGCATAAAAACTCCTATTCTTCCTCAGAAAAATTACAGTTGATCTAAAAAACCACTGTACATCATTAAGAAGAATATTTTCTTATTTTCCCCACTGTCCTGTTCAATTCAGCATAAGAAACAGAACTGCTTGCCTATCAGAGAATCAGCTTTTCTATCCATGATAAATCTCTTGTTTCATTACAGATCATGTTGGCAAGCAAAGGAGTCAATCCTACTTTGAAATACACGGCCCTGAAGACTATCATGAGACAGGGACTTACATCTCAGAGACAAACACTTTTAACATGCCACCTCTGCAGTAACTTCCTCTTCTTACCAAGTCTGTTTCTAGAATTGTGTAATCCTTGTCAACTTTGGATACCTTTGAAAGGCTAAGAGGGTCTCAACACTCAAAAGGAGAAGAAGAGATATCATGCAAAGATTAAGGCTTAAATTCCCATTCTTTATCTCTTTAAGTAAATTATATTTTTATCATAGCAACATAAATGCTTCTAGGTAGGTTCAACGCTTCCTCTGCAGTGAGAAAGATATCAGTGTCTGAAAACAACTTGTCTGTTTTAGTGCTGTAAATATGGTCCTTGCAGTGTACAAACTAAGTGGTCTGTGAGACCAATTTTATAATAAACTGAGATATGATAAAAGTCAGTCTTCATCCCATGCACACCTCCAGCAGCAGGTAGTGCATCACTTTACAGTTGGTACCCCACTCAATGGTGTGATCTACCATTGTCCTAATGAGCTCACTGGCTCAGGAGAGCCCTGGATCTTCTGTTATCTGAAGGATTAAATGATTGTATGCTGCTTTTTAAAACTGCTGTCACAAGAATACAGGGAAGTAGGAAAGTGCAGCTCAAGATGATGAATTCACAGTGAAAATGGATAAGCCATCCATTTCATTACCTAGACATTCTCACTTTGTACAGTGGAGATAAAACCATAGTCAACAATTCCAAGAAACTAAATCTTTTCCAAGTTCTTTTTCCCCAGCTGATTTCACCTGTCAGTTCTAGCACACTGTCAGCTGAAGTACCCAATGCAGTGCCGGATTTTTATAGCAAACTCAAGAATAGTTCAGTTGGCAATCATCAAGATTTTCACCAGCTTTAAGCTCACAATGTTACTTCACCAAAATGATTTGCATCAGACCAAAAGCAATTTCTGCTGCCTTTTGTCAGAAGTGTGATTTTAACACGAGCAAAGCCAATAACAACTTGTCCCCTAGTTTCACAAGGAATAAGCAGAACTTCCCAAACTGAATGTGCTGTTATGCTTCAACTATGTCAGGTATAACTTTAATACTTGTATTTATAAAGATTATGCTAAATATTAATGTTATGCTATTACAAAAGTGCTACTTAGCATTTGTAAGTCTTTATTGTAGTAAAAATTTGCTTTACAATCAATTCAGAGTCTAGGAAGAATAATTAATACAAAATAAAGGTATAAAATTCAATGGCATAAAAAGCTTGGGCTATAACTACAAATTATTGGCCAGCATCTTTTATGGTAGACACTGTGTTGAAAACATAAAATAAATAGAAAATAATTACAGGTGCTGATGGGTAATATCAGTCAGTCTCTTCATGAAAATGTACAAGGATTTGCATCTCTCCTAGTTATCTTTGTCTGACTAATAAAGCAAAGATGTAACTTTGCTCCAGCAGAGGGTCACAAACAAGTACTGTAAAATCTGTTTACATAAGAGAGAGAAGAAAAAAGGAATAGTTCATAAGGGAAAGATTTCTAATATTTTTCCAATGAAAACTCTAGCCATTGAACAGTTCTGAACTTAGATAATGGGAACACTAAGGCAAGCTGTTAATTACTTTTTATGTCTGTGAAAATTGCAAGATATTTTGAGCATAATTGGCACAGTACAGTAGCATAGTAGTAGTGCCTCCAGAAGCACTAGTAGGAGCTTTAATTGTTCTCCAGAGAGGCTAATTACCACCTAATAACCATTAAAGTTGGCCCAGTTTACTGGTTTTTTCAACATAGATTTTACACAAGACATATGGATGTAATGGAAATAAGTTTATTACTGGAGATAAAAAAATACTTCCTACAGAACAAATTCTATCAATATTTTTTTGTCATAGAAGTCCTCTGTTCTTTGTTCAGCTTTTCAAGAGCATTATTCCTAGAGCATTATTCCTTTTTCTTACCTGGGAAATATCTTTGAAACTCTTATGTAAACTTGGAATGTGGATGTCTCCTCATCTCAGCCTGTGACAACCTTCCAGCAAAGGTACCAAACATTTCAAGTGGTGTGTAATGCAGAGAGACTGTTTTTCTTTAAACAGCAGTGTTTGCTACCTTTGCAGCTTGGAAGAAAACCATGCATCTAGCTCATGTCTCACAATCTTTAGAGAGCACTGTCAATAGAACAACTGTCAGAAAGATGAGGAAGGCCAGCATGAACTGAAAAAGAATCTTGTCTCCAGCGGCTGTAGCACCCATTCTTGGTATTTGCAGCACAGATAAATCACCTCTATCTCAAAAGACAGGCTCCAATACATCCCATTCTATATTGAGTGTAAGAGAAGCTTACAAGTGCAATGAAATACCAACATCAGTACCCACTATGTCTGCATCATTCAAAGCCCAAGATATAAACATTTTCCTTAAAACTACAACAATGCCATTTTCCTGCATTCTACCTTCATCTTGGAATCAGGTATCTCACCTTTGCATCTCTCTCATGCATGAATGACTTGGATGTCTCACTCAATTCTCTGTTATGTCTGGTTTTCTAATCTGCTACTTCTTTGACTCGCTAAGTCTGCAGAGACAATGTGGCCTCTGCTACCACTTGTGTTAATCATCTTGATCAAGCTCAACATATGCCCAAAAGGAGAAAAACAAAACTGTTAACTTTGTCTCACACTAAGGCAACATCCTCCTCCTTTTCTGCTAGGGGTCCTTGAAATAGTTAATCTGATAAATATCTGTACATTCAAGCTTAACTTAAATAGTAAACACTATCCAAAGCTACCACTGTTCCACTAAGCCTGAAAATACCTGCCCAGGAGGAGTTCTCTCTCTAAGGCAAGTAAGCTCTTCTCTACATACCTTGGAGTCAGTTGATATACTCCAAAATTCTTACAGCCTACTGATTTCCCACTTGTAGATCTTGTTTTCCAGCATCTGGAAGAACATGTCCATGCTCAGAAGTCAGGAGCTTACACGTGTCAACAGGTGACACAAGTTTTTATTTTGTCAGCTGAACTGTTATCTGTGGCAGCACACAGGAGAGCTGGTGAAGCAGAGAAACAGTACTTACCTATAGAAAGATTTCAGATGTGTTGCATGTTTGTGACATGAGCAAGAAATGGAGCAAGAGAGTTAGAATCACTTTGTGGTTTCAGAGCTGAATTTTAGGCATGGGAATTTAAGAATAGGAAAGATAAAGTGAGCTGTTTGTAGTTAGGTCAAAGTATAACACTCAGAATATCAACAGTAGGAAACTGTAGAAAATTACATCCTTTGCCTCCATCTGTCCAAACAGATTTCTGTGTTGAGGTAGTCAACACAGTCTTGTTGGTGTTCCGTCTTGGCTTCTCATCAACATCATGTTTTACTAAGTTCAATTTATGCAGTGTTATGCCATTTTATTGATTGCTGTTACATCTGAAAAAAAAAAAAAAAAAAAAAAAAGAAAAAAATCCTTGGGGAGCATTTAATAGGCATTAAGTAACTGCTGGATTTTGGCATTGACTGGATCACATCCATGAGTCTGCTTTACACACAGCAGATGCAATTCCCACATCCTTCATATCATACTTGTTGAAAAGTTATGGAATTATATTCTGTCCAGGTATTGCTAGGGTTTTGGGTATCTTCATACCATCTTTTCCTTTCATACAATAGACAAAAACATTAAATAACTTGACCATTTCTTTAGTACAAACCCATTATTTTTCTCTTTTTCCAAAATGTGGTGCCCTCTGTCACATCACCAGGTTGTTAGTTATTTCCATTTTGCCTTAGCGTCTCCATCATGTTTATCCCATGATGACACTAATGCATATATTTTCTAGATTGGAAAGGAAGAATTTAGTGAGTTTACAAAATACAGATAGAGACTGGGATATGTAGTTAAATGAAGTATGCACAAGGAAAGCAGGACAGAAAAAGGGAACATTTCTAAAATTCTATCTCTATTAAGAGGCAGTGGCCACCCATCACTGCCCAGGTCTTTAGCCCTTCTGTCTCTGCGTGTAAAGAGAAGGGAGGCAGGCTCTTTTCAGCTGCCCAGTGACAGAACCAGAAGCAATGGGCACAAACTAAACCCCAAATATAATTTAAACCTCAGGAAACACATTTTCACTGTAAGGGTGACTGAAGACTGGCTAGGATTACCCAGAGAGATGGTATAATCTTCCTCCTTAGAGATATGCAAAAGTCTGTCCATAATCCTGTGCAACCAGCTCTAGGTGGCCCTACTTAAGTAGAGGAGGGTGGACCAGATGACATCAAAGAGGTCCCTTCAATCTCAGGCATTTTGCGATACCATATTGGTTCCCACATTGCTGAATAGCGCGGTAAGATGATTTATATTTTGCATTTGTTTTGAACCTACTATGGACTAGGAGGCTTTGACACTCACTAATTCTTGCACAGAATGCAAACTGAAGAAAGTCCCTCTGCAGTTTTTGCCATTCACAACTTTATACATGCATAGCCCAGATCTGTTCTCACTGAGCCTGAATGAGGATTCAGCAAACTGTTCCTTATATAGGAATCTTTGCATTCCATGGTCAGATAAACAGCCATCTATTAGAACATTTTTGTTCTTCTTCAGAGAAAAGCACCAATTATAAAATGTTTGAAATGTCAATATACCATAGATTTACACAGTAAGACAGCCATTTAATGATGAACAATTCAAGGAAGAAAACGGCACAAGCAAAGGATGTTGCAGAGAGAGGTTGGTGTTAATTGCATCTAAGCTTCACAATGGAGCGTAATAGCTTTAGAGCTGTGAATAAGCCTAGGAAATGCAACACTGCTACACAAGGCAGTGAAAAGGACTCTTGTAACAGAAACAGCAGCTGCAAAGGGGAGGAACACGTGGCATCCACAGAATTAATTTTAACCATTGGTGAGATCAGTCACAGCCACAATGTTGATGTGCAAGACCATGAGATCAAAAGTTACAGCTGCAATAGTCAATGACTTTTCCACTATGAACAACAAAACGTGAACACACAAAGATCGAGTAAATTTTTAGTCCTCCATGCAGAAAACTTCCACTGTGTTAGAGTCCTTTTCTATCAGCAGATTTATCAAGAGACCAAGAAATTTTGTTTCTCAGTTTCTTAATTTTCATAAACAAGAAGGCAAAAATCATCCAGATTTTTAGGAATACATTCATAAAACCTCACTGACTGTACCACAGCACACATCCATGTGCCATTCATAAAAAAGCTGGCTACTGTGGTCTGTAGTAGTATAAGGTTTGCCCAAAATTTGTCAGCTACTCAGAATTTGATAATCCCAACTCCACAAGAAAGGCTTTTCTTCTAGAACTTCCACATTTCTTATATTTTCAGACTGCTGCCTTCAGCAGTTCTATTCTTTCACTGTGTGCCAAAGCACAGAGGTGTGTTAGTATGGAATAACAGCAGTCACTACATTTTCATGGTAACTATCTCCCAAGTAAGTTCATGTTATTCAAAGATGGGTTCATTAGCAGGAAATGCAGACCTGACAGCAAATATATGGTGCATGGAGCTCTTCCAAATAAGGATTTTAATTTGCTAAAGATAGTTTAACGTGTTATGGCAATATCAGGAAGCAATACTCACACCGACTATTTTCAGCAGCATCTATAAGCAACGTGCACACTGAACATTTTTACCCTAATGAACACTTTCAGATCTAATAGAAGAAGTGGAATAGAAAATTAAGTTCTCAAAACCTAACCATACTTAAACCAAAACCTCAGGTTCACCTCTGATGTTTACAGAGGAAGTGAAATACTAAATAAGAAATACAAGGCTAAATACAGTCATATTGCTGCGCGTGTTGCAAGGCTGATAAATGAGGAAGAACTGTATCGACATTTTTGTTGCCCTCTCTGCACTAACAGGATGATGCAGATGTGCTAATATGGCACATTTAAGTCTTATCTGTGAATTTTCAATTAGCAAATAAAAAGAATGAACAATAATGATTTTCTCGTCAAGAGCAGACTTTATATTTTTAAGCTCCCTTAAGAGCTGACAAAAACAATGATAATGGCAAATTACTGCCAGCATAAATATTCTTTTAAACTCTTCCTGCAACCATAGCCTTGTAAAACCTTGTACTTGAATTCTGAGTTTACTATTTTTTGTCTGACTGAATTTAGTAAGTGTATGATATATACATAGATTGGGACAATCTAGAATGTTAGCCCATTATCCACCAGTTGTGCACATTGCTGTGGACAGTGTTGCTCTGCTAAGATTTGCTTACAGCAACAAAGAGATCTGTTATTGACGTAACCTCAACAAGTTAGGGCATATTTGTGTTCTGGCTTCACTAAGGCCAAATTATGCCTGAATAACCTGGTGGTCTCCTATAATGGAGTGACTGAATCAGGGGATAGGTGAAAAGCAACTACCTTGATTTCTGCAAGGCCTTTGACACAGTTCCACACACCTATGTTTCTAAATTACAGATGGGAACTCTTCTATGGACAAGGAATTGACTGGATGGCTATGTCCAAAGAGCTGCAGTCAACAGCCTTGTGTCCAAATGGACATCAATAACATGTGATGTCCTTCAGGGGTGTGATGCCTCCCTGGGCAACCTGTTCCAGTGTCTCACCACCCCTATGGGGAAGAACTTCTTCCTGACATGTAACCAAAATCTACCCTCCTCTAGCTTGGATCCATTCCCCCTAGTCCTATCACTACCTGACACCCTACAAAGTCTCTTACCAGCTTTCTTGTAGGCCCCCTTCAGATATAGGAAGACCACAATAAGGTCTCCTCAGAGCCTTCTCTTCTCCACACTGAACAATCCCTTCTCTCTCAGCCTGTCCTCATAGCTCCAGCCTTCTGATCATTCTCATGGCCCTTCTCTGGACACATTCCAGCATGTCCATATCTTTCTTGTAATAGGGGCTCCAGAACTGGATCCAGTATTCCAGGTGGAGTCTCACAAGAGACTCCACCTGGAGTAGAGGGGCAGAATCACCTCCCACGACCTGCTGGACACACTTCCCTTGATGCAGCCCAGGATGTGATTGGCTTTCTGGGCTGCAAGTGCACACTGCTGGCTCATGTTGAGCTTCTCATCCACAGGCACCCCTGAGTCCTTTTCTTCAGGGCTGTTGTCAAGCCAGTCTCTACCCAGCCTATATTGGTGCTTGGGATTGACCCAACCCAGATGCAGAATCCTGCACTTGGTCTTGTTCAACTTCATGAGGTTGGCTTGGACCCACCTCTCCAGCCTGTCAAGGTCCCTCTGGATGCCATCCCTTCCCACACAGCTTGGTGTCATTGGGGAACTTGCTGAGGGTGCACTCAATGCCACTGTCCATGTCACCAACAAAGATGTTAAAGAAGACCAGTCCCAGTACCGATCCCCAAAGGGACTCCACTTGTCACTGGTCTCCACTTGGACATGGACCCATTGACATACACTCTGTTGGTGCAGCTGTCAAGTCAGTTCTTTATCCACCAAGTGGTCCATTCATCAAACCCATATTTTACCATCTTGGAGGTCAGGACAGGTCAGGTGGGACAGTGCCAAAGGCTTTACTCAGGTCTAGATATATTATGTTGGCTGCTCTCCCCTTGTCTTTTGATGGTGTGACCTTGTCATCTCAGGATGTGCAGATTCACACATGTGCATACAAAGTTGCTGTAAATCTCTATACAATTACAAGTGAAAGTTGTGACCTGCAATTCAATTACCTCACCATTTTTGTCATCCTTTAGCCAGTGTCAGAGTAAATTACTGCCTGTAGTTAGTTTTGGATTATGACATACCTGAAACAAAGTACATTTTGTCCATCAGTGTAAGTAATTCATCTCTGGTGAGTCATGTAAAATCCAGCTGAATTCTGAGAAGTTACTGAAGTATTTGACAGCAAATGAGAAAGATTCACATGTGCCATGATCCAGATTTGGATCTGTCTGTAGTCTATATTCTACTACAAATATACTGTCCTAGATAATTAAAAAAAAACCCAGCAACCAAACAAACATGTATGCCAGGATGATGAAATAGATACCAAATTATAGTTTTTTTAATTAAACTAGCATGGCAACAGACATTTTTGGAGTAGTGGGCTACATTACAGAATGCATCAGAGTCTTGTTTTATGACTTTGCCTGAAGCCAAAATCTAATCAATTGCACAGTAAAAACCTTGGACTGTCTCCAGACAAACAGAAAATAGGATAAGCCAAAACTAGTTGAATCCAAAATCTTCTAGTGCACACATTTCAAAATAGCTCAAAGCACAATTTTTAACCAATAAAAAGACAAAACCAAAGCTTTCAGTATAATGTAAATGGAAAGTAAGACCTAACAAAACTTGTCAGCCACTAATGCATATTTAGTTGAACTAAAATGGTCATTTTTTATGTTCAGTGATTTTCGTAAATATTTTAATAGCTTATAAAACATCAACTGTTTTTGCTTCACTGATACTTTTAAAAGAGTTATAATAATAATTTGTACTAATTATCTAGATTGAAAATCTTTGCTTGTGTTCATTTTGTCCCAGTTTTTGTCATGAAACAAAAGAGTCCAAAAGCATGTGGGCTGGACGTGAGCCCTCTGGTGCATGAATACTTATAGATCTGAAATGAAAATTAAATAATTAGTGAAAATCCAAGATTTTTTGGTTATGGAGTGAAATCCAACTGTGAAGTTGACACTGACTTCCTTTAATAGAATGGATAATTTAGACTTGGCCTTTGCAAATGAGCCATAACTGAGTAGAAGAAATTTTTGCTGTGAGAGGAAAGGAATATAGTGATGTAGCTGCCATTAACGAGATCCTTATGGAAAGTACAACTGCCGACCAATATATTGACAACACAAGAACTTGTGGAATACTCTTGCAGTCCTCAGATACTCACTATACCCCAACTCATGCATCTAAATATGGATTCATTTTAGCTTGATAATAGACATGTGGGAACAGTATTCATCAAAAGGGTAAGACCATACGTCAACAAGAATTAGCACCACTTTACTGATTATAAAAAGCTAAAAAAGTAATCAAGCATCTTATTGTAGAGTTTATTTGCAGGAACCAGATGTCACTTTTTCCCCATGGAGAATGTCATCTCCTGAAAAAGTTAAATGCAAAGTATCAAATACCTGACTACAAGTTCAAGTAAATCGCCACAATTTGAATAGTAACAGAAGTCTATGAGCTTTTCATACTTGCACAGCAGACCAAAACAGCTCTGATAACACTGTTGAGCAATACTGATGTCTGAGAAATTAAGGGTGGGATTATTGGCTCACTATCCAGGAGAAAGCAATGCTGCATTCTTCTATACCAACACACAGAGTCTGCAAACAGTGGTGCTTAAAGACACCAAAGGTGCATTAAAAGTGACATCTGATTATTCAAGCAAGTTCAAAGAAACTTGCCAGGCAGACTGCAGATTGGTTTCACAACCTAGTTTTGTGCATTAGGAAAAAAAACAAACAAACAAAAAAAAAGCAGGCTTGCTATTTTGAGTCGGGGAAGGGGAAAGGGGTGGCCGGGGATGAATGTCACTGCTTTACTCCTGCTCTTTGGGGCAGGGCTGTTGAGGGTATAAATAACTGCAAAGTACTTTGTCACTCATAGCCCCATTCACAGTGAGTCAGACACACAAAATTCTCACATGAACAGCTGCAAACTTTCTGAACTATCAGCAGTAAGTGTAGCTTTGCAAGAGATTGCAAGACTCAGAATCTACCGCCACAACTGATTAAACCATTCTCACACAGGAAAAGAGGCTGTGGCAAGGTGGGTATTGGTCTCATCTTGCTAGTAACAAGTGATAGGATGAGAGGAAATGGCTTCAAGTTGCACCGGAGGAGGTTTAGGTTGAATATTAGAAGAAACTTCTTCACTGAAAGGGTTATCAGACACTGGAACAGACTTCCCAAGGGGTGGTTGAATCACCATCCCTGGAGCTGTTTAAAAGACAGGTATGGTGGTAAGGGACATAGTTTAGCACCACACTTGGTAGAGTTAGATAGTGGTTGGACTTGATGATCATAAATATCTTTTCCAACTGAAACAATTCTATTATTCTATAAAAGTTGATGGCAGATAGGCATTACAGCACAACTGAAGAGACCCATAAACATTAAACTGGCATGTATAGACAAAGCCCTAGACAAAGGCAAACCACATACCTGGCACAGTAAACCCACTGGTGTTGTAAAGTATTAGTTGCGGTCATTAAGAAATTACTTTAAAATTAAATAAGTAGGAAATTAAATAATCCCAAGATGAGCAGTGCTAGCCTCTATCCAGTCAGAAAAGCCAGTTCTCTGTGCTCTGTAGCATAGCAGGGATGGTCTTACAGAAAAGTAGCATACGGAGAGGTAGTACCTTCAAAGAGACCAAACATTATTAAGTAGATCATATGGCACAGGTTTTCTATTATATCCAGGGCCCATATATTTCAGCCACTCTGAAAGTGTTGATTCTTCATGGCTATTGTTTTCGTGCATTCATTGCTGTTAGATCCTCAGCTGCGGCAATCTCCTTTTTAAACCTACATCCCCTTGCAAGTCCAAAGCCAAGTGCTATTTCTCCACAGATCAGTTGCTCCCTCCTTGATCCCTCTGCCCCTAGCCTACTTCAAGACAATCATGAGGACTGTGAACAGGAATTTAGGCTCTATTTGCATCTTCTTAGAAATCAGCCACAAGGTACACTTAATTGTTCAGTTAGTTCTTTTCTTAAACTTCAGATCAAATCAAAGCTTTCCCTCTCTAACAGAAGCTCTTTAGTCAGCTGGATACTGGCGGAGAACATCCTGAACATCTTCCTCAGTTTCTAATTTAGACACACCAAGTGCATCATCAGCTATTTAGCAGAAAAGAGCATGAAAAATTTGACTGGGTTCACAGACCGTGTATTACTCTATTCGATGTATAGCTACCACTAGGTGTCAGCCCAGTTTAAGAAACGATATATGCAAATTTCTTTTAAACTCACCTTCATTATACCTTAATTTTCTAACTATATCATGGAAATATTCACACATATATATGATGTTTTTAAACTGACTTGAAGGAACACACCTAATGATATTTGCAGAAGAGCATACTGTCAAATACCTGTTTTCACAAAGGTAACTTTCATAGCATCATTTAGGCTGGGAAAGACCTCTAGGATCAAGTCCAATAGTTAAAATACCACTGCCTAGTCCACCACTAAACTATATCACCAAGGTCCACATCTACATGTCTTCTAAATAACTCCAGAAATGGTGACTCAACCATCCTTTTATCCTATCACTTGTTATTTGGGAGAAAAGACCAACAGTCACATCACTACAACCTCCCTTCAGGTAGTTGTAGAGAGCATTAAGGTCTCCCTTCAGTTTCATTTTCTCCAGACTAAGCAAGCTGTTCCACTCAGTCACTCCTCACAGGACTTGTGCTCTGGACCCTTCACCAACTTTGCTGCTCTTTGGAAACACTTCAGCACCTTAATGTCCTTGTCACAAGTGGCCCAAAACCTGAACCCAGTATTCAAGGCGCATCCTCACCAGTACTGAGTACTGTGGGATAATCACTTTTCTAGTCCTGCTGGCCACATTGTTCCTCGATCGCTTAGGCACACTACTGGCTCATATTCAGCCACTTGTCAACCAACATTCCCAGGTTCTTTTCCACCAGGCAGCTTTCCAGTCGCTTTCCCCCAGGCCTGTAGTATTGCATGGGGTTGTTGTTATGCAAGTGCAGGATGCAGCACTTGTCCTTGTTGAATCTCACACAATTGGTCTCTGCCTATCCAGCCTATTCTAGTCCCTCTGTAAAGCATTCCTACCCGCAAGCAAATGAACACTCCCACCCAATTTAGAGTCACCTATAAACTTAATGAGGGTGCACAATCCCCTCATCCAGATCATTGCTAAAGATATTAAGCAGGACTGCCTTAATAATGAGCCCTGTCAAGCACCATTTGTGACTAGTTGCCAACTGGATTTAACTCCATTCACCACAACTATCTGTGTCCAGACAACTAACCAGTGTTTTACCCAGCAAAGAGTACACTCATCCAAGCCTGTCCTTTTGGAGTTGATACACCTTTATGTACAGTGAGCAGAGAACAAGCTCAGGTGCATGGGCAGCATTTAATCTTTTAAAATTCAAAGTCCTCAGATCTACAACATGATTTGAAAAGATCTGCACAGGTTTCTGGTCCTGACACTGTTTACTGAAGGAATTAATCCATTAACACCACAGAGGCTCTGCTGGCAACTAGAAAACAGCAGATGGACAATTTATCTCAGCTTCAGCCTTTAGACTCCAGTCCTGAGTTAGACCAAGCAGGTCTCAGGGTAGAGGTCTTTTGGCAGCCTAAACCTTCTCTTGTTGCCCTTTCACATTCATAGTCTAAATGGAGCCATAGACTTTGCCCCTGTCCTAATTCTGTGGTGTGAGTAGCCATGGAAATGCCCTGGTTAGAAAGAAAGAGAAAATAAACTACTGCACAAAAGAGAATATCTGCTGAAAAATACTGACAAAGAAATGCCAGCCAGCCCGGGAACTAGGCCTGGAAACCAGAAACATCCTTGGAAAGTGCAGCTGGCCTTTGTGGTGTGTACCTAGAAAACAGCGACATCCCTAAGACACCATTGCCAAGCACAAAACCCAAGAAACTGTACCAGTAACTTATCTGAAAAAGTGGGCACAGTCTGGTGAAATAGAAGTTGGTCTAAAAGAACAAAAACATCAACTATTGGCTGTTACAGGTGAAAAAAACTATGCCACTGAAATTTCTCCAGGCTGAACAACCCCAACGCTGTCAGCCTGTCCCCATAGGAGAGGTGCTCCAACCCTCTGATCATTGTCATGGTCCTCCTCTAGACTTGCTCTATCATGTGTTTGGGACCCCAGACCTGCACACAGTATTCCAGCTGAGGTCTCACCTCCTGAGCTGCAAGTGCGCATTGTTTGCTCATGTCTAGCTTCTTGTCCACTAATACCACCGAGTCCTTTTTCGCACACTGCTCTCCATCACATCTTCCCTCAGCCTGTGTTGACAGTGAGGATTGTCCTGACCCAGGACCTTGTTCAATCTTAAGATGTTCAGCTGGGCCCACTTCTCCAGCTTGCCACGGAAAGGTGCCAGCGTGCTGACGGGCTTTTACGCGGGAGACGTTGGCGCCCTCCAGTGGTGTCCGCCCGCCCGCCGAGGCTGAGCTGTCGAGGCGGTAGCGTCCCTGGAGCGGTACGTCAGGAGGGGCGTGTGGCAGCGGGAAGGGTGGCTCGAAGCAGCTGCGTGACGCCGGTCAGGCGGGCGGCTGTGGCTGCGCAGCGCGGCGGCTGCGGCGGGACTAGCCCGCGTCACCCAGCCCTCGTTCGTGCAGGCCGCGGTAGCGGCGGATGGGGTGAAGGGGCCGCCACGGAGGGCGGCGGGTCAGCCATGGCCAGTGCCGGCCCTGAGGAGGAGGAGGCGGCCGTGAGAGAGGAAGAAGCCCTGAAGAAGCTGGTCGTCCGGCTACAAAACGTCCAGGAGAGGAAGCGGGTGGAGACGCTGGTGCAGACCCTGAGCGACCTACTGGAGCTGGCGGCCGGGCAGAACGGTAAGGCGCTGGCGATCGGGCCGTTCTGCCGAGCTGCTCCCGCCGCCGGTCTAATGCGGCCTGTCTCTGTGCCCCCTCCAGCTCCCCGGCTCTTCAGTGGCAAAAATGTCCACGTGCCCTTGCTGCTAGTGGTGGACCTGTACCCGGGAGCGGCTTGCGTGCAGCAGGTAGGGGCGGCGCGGCGCTGGGGGGTCCCAGGAGGGCAGGGGCCGGGGCCGCCTTCGTGCCGCTCCGGCGTCGCTCCTTAGGCTGAGGCGAACACCGCAGTCCTTTCCCGGGACAAAAGTTATTGCTCGGCTTGTTTGTTTCTGTTTAACTTCTTGTCTCCTCGATCACTTTATGAACTGCTGTCAATCTATAAAAGGGTTTTGTATCCGCTTGCATTCAAAGGAAGAGGTGTTGGAACTTTTGCAGGTACCACTCGTTGCATCTCTACTTTAAGATAACTAGCAGAAGAAGACGAGGTAGAGAATACAAATTATGCAACGTGAATACTGTATGACATCGGCTTCTAAATTACCAGTAATGTTATCTAGTATGTTTTTAATGTGTCGGTACTGAATGTTGCCATGATCAAAGTTCTGAAAACCAGAATTTTGTAATATGGATTCGTGCATATGTAGCCCAGTCCTTGAGAGAGACTTGTACTAGCCCTTTTTTTTTTTTTTCAAGAGGAAAGCCCTATCTTTTAGCTGAGAGTAGGTTCTGTGATTTCAGCTTCTGCTTGGGTACTCCTATCACTCCTAACGCTGGCCCATTTAGGTTAGGTTTGGCATTTGCACAATTCAGTGCTGTCATATGAAACAGCTCCTTCCTGGCAGGCATGTATTACATTTCAGACTATGTTCACTTTAAGGATGTTTATAAACTTAAGATGTCTCTGCAAATCACTGTTGCTTTGATTTTTTTCCCCCCTTTATTTATTAAGATTATTTGTTTGGTTACAATACTTTGGCCATTTTTTAATGCCGTTTTCAATTCAGCTAGAAGGCAAAACATAAATTACTAGCATTTAAGAGGCATTTATAATGTATATTTTAAGGGCAGGAGGGTTTTTTTTTGTGTGTGTGTTTTGTTTGTTTTCCTAGTAGAACTTAGCTAGAGGTTAAAAGCATAAAATTCACATTAAAATATGAAAATATACTTGTGTAGAGTTTAATTAGGAGTAACAGTGACTTCAGGTTTGATTAAATATTTGTGTAGAGTCTGAAGTTTTAACTTCTTTTACTATTCAGTTGTGAGGTCATTAAGAAATACAGAAGGTTGAACAAGCAGTTATTTTCAGGATAGAGCATATTATGTAGATAACAGTGTATAAGCTTGTGGTGGGTTGAAGTTTCCCATTCACATTAACAAAGCACAACTCAGCTGGAAGCAAATGGAAGCTTTAGATAAGGAAGTAAAAAAATATTAAATACAACCACAATTAATAGTTGGTCTGAAATGGCAGCACAAGACATAGACGTGCATAAGGAAGATAGTGATTGATTACTTTTTTGACAATGTTAAAAATGCCTCACTCTGATTTAATATAGAATTCAATTTGATATTTAATCTTATCTATGCCTACACTTGCATCTGACAATGTTTCTGTTTAGAAGTTTTGGAGCTCCTTTGCATTACTACATTATAATAAAGTATGAAATTCATAGCCTCTGCAGTTGTGATACTTGCAAACATTAACCATATGTTAGTAGAGCTGTCTTCTTGCTTCATTCACTTGTTTACAGTCTTTGTAAACAAGTCTTGTGACTTGTTTACAGTCTTTGTTAGTATACAATCCTCACTTTATGGCACTGGTGAAGTAATGTAGTCCTGGTTTCAGTGTGGTCTCATTACTAATGACTTTTCATTGAATAAATGGATTAATCAACCTCTTTTGCTTTTGGCGGTATAACAAAATTGACTCATGTAGGAGAATAAACGCAGTAAGGGGCATATCTGAAATGAAAGTTTTAATTCCCTCCCCTCCTTAACTGGTTACAGAGCATGTTGTGCTGCTGCTCCACTGGCTTGTACAGAGTGAATTTGCATAATGGATAAATATTGCAAGTGCTGGTGCAAGTTGAACTACAGGCATGAACTCTGCAAGCTTCTTTAGAAGTAGGAAGGTACTGGTCTGGAAAGTCAATAGTGTCTTAAAGTAAAACTGGTGACTTTCAGTAGTTACTCTGGCAATAATTGGAGCACATTAGAAACTCTAGAGCAATATATGTTTATGCTCAAGTAAAGTGCAGTCACCTGAGTTTTATTGTCTCACATAGAAGATATAACCTAATGTAATACAAATTCATTGCATGCTATGAATTAAAAGGGTCTGATTTAAACATAACAAGAGTTTCAGTGCTGCTACCAGCTGTTTCCATGCGTAGGGACCTGGTGAAATGTTTAAAAGAGCATTGTTGTTGTGTGTTATCTCTGTTACCTCAGGTTGTGATTTTAATATTGTAGGATATGTCAGCATCCACATTTCTTATTAATGTTTGTCACAGCCATCCAAATAAAAATGTTTAATGGAAATATAAATTTTATCAGAAACAGTTTTAATACCAAAAGGCATTTTCTAAAGTCATTAAGGTAACTTTCATCTGGTTCTAGATTTTACAAGAACAGTTATGATGACATGCAGTGAGACTTCTAAAATGAAGTATTTTCTAATCAGTATGTGGTGTTTGAATAAATGGTCACCTCTACAATGTCTTTGCCATGCAGATTTGAAATTTACACCTGACTGTCACTGATAAACTCTGTTTTGCTTGGAATGTGGAAAATTACATAATTACATGTCGTTATCTTGGGGAAGACTGATAGGTACTAAGACTATTCTTTGCATCTATGTTTAGTCAGGACTCGGTTACACAGACCAGCTTTATCTTCACAAACACCCATAGTAATTGATTTGCACTCTCATGTTGAGCCAGCCAAGCCAGCTTGCTATCCAAGCAAGAGGAGATCATGGAAATTGGTTCATGATCAAGTCTGCAGACATTAATTGTAATTCTCTTAAAACATTTGGCTATGCAAATCCATACCAAGAGAGAAACAAAACTACTGCAGATAGTGTGAACATTGCCCCTGTAACGAAGTACGTGAAAGGTAAGAGCAGAATTCCTTTCAATCCCTATCATGCTGTAATCCTGTGAATTCCATTTCCAAGGGAGCTACATCACCCTTTCCATACTTGCCAAAGCTGTCATGAAAGCTATCTAGATTCAAGCTTATGCTATTCCTATGGGTGGCCCTACTCTACCACACTTGCAATTCCATGTCTCTACAGTCTTGCAGGCTGGAGGGTTAGAAATTTCCTTTTATGTTCTTTGGAAGTAGTCATTTATATTTGTGTTGGATTCAGAATCATCAGCGTATCTGTTTTACCTCCATCTTTTAATATTTATGTCATTTGTTTTGCCTTGTGTTACTTTTTCCTTGTTAATTTAACTAGATAACTTTTCAAAACATCTTTCTTCCAAAAGCCAAGAATATTAGAAGACACCATGAAAGTTCCAAACAGAATGTGTATTTCTGAAATAGCTGTGTTTTTGTTTTACAGATGGGTTGGTTACTTCTTTGTAAATTAATAGAAATTTGTCCAAGTACTCTACAGAACTTAGCTCCCAAGGATGTTGGGAAAGACTGGGAAGTACTGGGTGTTCACCAGTAAGTATTTTGTGTACAGTGAGTCTTCTGGAATGCTGGTTGTCATGGCAGTGTGTGTATGCAATGAAATACATTTACATAAAAGTTATTACATCAGCTTCTAAATGGTTGAATGATTTTGTGGGTTTCTTTGGCCTTTAGAATGGGATACTCATACAAGCAGGGATCTTAACTGTGTCTAAATACCCGATGGTGAAAGTAAAGGAGGCTTTTCTCAGTGGTGCCCAGTGACAGGATAAGAATCAATGGCCACAAACAAGTAGGAAATTCCACTTAAACATTTTTTAAAACCAAGCAAAAAAACCAAACCAAACAAAACAAAAAAAAAAGCATTTGTTGTGATGTTGAACAAACAGTAGAACAAGTTGACCAGAGAGGTTTTGAAGTCTCAAGCCTTAGAGATATTCAGAACCTGACTGGACAATGTCCGTGAGTAGTCAGCTGTAGCTGACCCTGCTTTGAGCAGAGTAGAAATAGGAAATATCCAGCAGTCCCTGCAAATCTAAGTGATGCTGGGATTCTGTGATTATCAATGTCTTCTACTTTAACAGACACATTATTACCTGAATGGCCATGTGTGTGTGTTCTTTACAGATATGGTGAATTGTATCCACAAGCATAAAGTAGGGCAAATGAAGAGTAAGGATATTTGTCACACCTAATCTTAGTGGTTTGTTGTAATTAAACTGATCACCTCAACTACTGTGAGGTCAACAGACACAGTTACCTTCAAACAGGATGGTTCATTCCATTACCCTGGAACAAACTGGTTTGGACTTGCTTATCTCCATTCAGTAACTGTTGAGGGAGCCTAACCAAGTAGTTTTCGGATGGCTGTGGTTAGATAGGGTGAAAAGCCAAATAGATTAGGTATAATACAAATAGGGGGAAAGGGCCTGGTTTGGTGTTTTCTTGCTTGGATAGATTGCCTTGTTTAGGGCTGATAATGACAACTAGAAGCAACAGCCTTGTAACTTGGCTGGTGAATCTGCATCTGCTTTTATAGTTCTCACTGTACCCTTCCTTAGGTTACTATTGCGAGATCATCTGCATGAAGATGCAGTGTTGGTTTGGGAGGGCTTGTTTGTTTCACAGTGAGAATTCTCTTCAGCAAGAGAATACACTTCCTTGAAACGAGCATTGGCAGTTTTTGTTAGGAATTGAAAGTGATTTTGATTGCTGAGCTGAAGCTGTAAAGCTAGTAACAATTTCTTGGGCAACTTGGGGACTTGTTAACTGACTGAGACTTACTCTGAAAGCTGTTCATTCTTGGGACCCACAGAAATTACTCTTTTGGGTTGGTCTTTCCCTTCGGCTTTTCAGAGCCTATGCAGTGTGAGCAGTTGAGCAAAGCATCCTTTTCAAATTTAAACTTCATTAAAGATCTGTTGATAACATTGCAGTACACAATTCCTTCTCACTGCCAGTTTTTTAGCCAACTCTATCCTGAGCTGGCATGTTGACAGGATAGTGTCCAGTTTGATATGTGCACTGGATTTTCCAGACTATGTAGTGTTATTTATCTCTCTCTGTTTAAATATCCAACTTCAGTTGCCTCTGATGCAGCATTTCAGAGGTTAATATCCCTGGTTCTCAAGTTGGGCCATCCAAAAAGTAAGGAATATACAACTGACAGTCTACTAAATGTTTCTTTTTAGTGATTTGTCTAGCATCATGTAAGTGCTGTATGGTGGAAGCTTAAGAATTCTTCAAGATGCTGGTGAAGTTCTGACTGGGAAACTGCTGCTTTTCTTCCAGCAGTCCCTTGATTGTTCACCGTAACTTAACTCTGGCAACAAAGACAAAGGAACATACTGTCCACAGTCTGCTGCACTATACAACCCCCTTTCTTTAGAGTAACTGCCATCCTAAGTGTGACTTGGCCCTTGTAGAGTTACTATTATATTAATTAATGAAAAAATAAAATTGAAAGCTTACACAAAGTTTAACAAAGTATGAAAATTATTAGAAGGCCAGCATTACTTCATTACTAACTTAAACCAAAACCATAAACTGAATTTTCTTTTAAAAAATCAGGAAATTTAAGTGTTTTGTTTTTTTTTTTTTTCTAATTGATGTTTGGGTGTTTTTTTTTTAAGGTTAATGTTTGATTATCAGTTTGGTGTGTGTTAATATTTCTTTAGCCTTAACTTTTTCCCCCCTTTTTTCTTGTTTGTTTTAATTTTTAGGCAAATTCTTAAAATGCTTACAGTCCACAAAGGAAATATAACACTCTCAGTAATAGGACTAAAAGCATTAAATCTACTCCTCATGTCAGGTATTGTATGTTTTATGTTCCTACTTTGTCCAAGCTTTGAAAACACAGAGCTGTACTGTAAAGCATCGGGCCTCATTTTTCTCTGTGTTTTACTATATAAAGTCTCTTGTTATTTGTACTTGTATATATTTGTATACAAAGTAATAAGAGCTCTTGATCCGAATGTTTTTTACTCAGGTAGGAAGGAGTCTCCAAACTGCAAAGCTGTTGAAGAGCATGAGCCATTAATCTTGTAAACTTGTTATTAGCATAGACACGCACACTTGCTGTAGAATAATTAAGTAAAATAAGTAAGAGTTGGTTTTTTTTCCACAACAGTATAAATCTGGTGACATTCTGATTACTTCCTTCAGAACTGGTTAGTTATTACTTCTGAAAACAGCAAATCATCTCTGGCTTTTCTGTTACTCTGCTCTGCAAAGACCTAATCTTACCAGGTGCCGAGATTGTTCAGTTTCAGGCTGAACAAATGCCTGAGAAAGTGAAAATACAGTATCCTGATAGAGATGGTCTGAATCATGGTTCACTGTAGCTAACACGTACACTTCAAATCCCCTCTTGCTTCTGTCAGGTAGTGTAGTCCTGTCCCCTTGCTTCTACCAAACTTACTTCTTTGTTAAACTTTTTAGCTTGCTGTGACTGTGAAAAGGAGTATTGGGTGGGTTAATTTTCTGACAGTTTAGTAAGTTGAACTGGCATTGAGGGATCAATTAGGCAAAGCAGTGTTTGGTGGAAACAAGAATGGAGAGGGGAAGCTCTTTTGGCAGTAATGTTTCTGGACATCTTTGTTTTAGTTAAAAAATAATTACCTGAAGAGATAATGTTCTCTTGTGCTATACAGAAACCTGAATTTGGGCCATCACAGTAAATTTTAAGGGCAATACCTATTAATTTTGGGTTTTAATGGTTAAAGATAGCGCTCCAATAAAAATGTTGAGGACTATTCAGTGCAACATCTCTTCTGCTATTCAGATATAATTGCTTTCCTACTCTTGGAAGAAGAAGTAGATGTGTTTTCCTTGGTATTTAATGCCATGCACACCTTCCCTACAAATGAAGAGATCCAGCAACATGGATGTAAAGCATTACACAAACTTTTTGAGAAAGGTATCTATAAATTTTTCTAACCTAATAAACTACAAAATATAGATTGGGAGGGGCCCAGATAAGGGAACTGATCCAGGTTGAGAAAGAACAACGTATTTTAAATTTTGTAAGCAGAATAATTTTCCAAATCTAGTTCATTGCACAGCTATGCATTCCTTTCAGCACAGGAATAGAAGGATGGGAAAGTGTTAAACTGTTATTACAGTGAAGGTAACACATTATCCAAGTATGGAAGGAACTCCATTATCAAAAAAGAAGTTGAGAAGTGGAATAAAACCATGCAGTATGCAAAATGCATTCAATAAAATTATTTTTACTGTATGCTTAGCCTTTCCTTCACTTTTCTGCTCTCTTGGTGAGAAATACTTGAAGTTCATTATGTGAAAAAGACTAAAAGACCTTTTTTTTTTTTTTTTTTTTTTTTTTAATGTAGGATCACAGGGAAGCATTTAAAAGTTAGATCTCAGTTACATCAAGTCTAGGTTAGAAAATTATCTTCATAAAATAGGTCCATTTATAGTAAAAGGAGTCGTAACTCTGGAAGTCAATGTATATGGAGAGTGCCTTCTATGAACTGTAAAGAAGCTTGATAAAAACAATTGTGTTTTCTTATGTCGTACCAGGATATGAATTCTTTCCTCAAAACATACTGTATCTCTTTTCAATGTAGTTCCAGAAGAGCAGCTGACCGAGTTTGTTGAAAGCAAAGATCATATGATCATACTGAAAGTATTTAAAGAGTTTCCAGAGAAAGAAGAGGTGATTCTTCCTGCTCTTTATTCATTACATTCCTTGGCTAGTCCACGTAAGTTCATTATATATGTTGGAAGTTATTTTCAGTTCCTCATCTCTCATAGCATCCATCATGATGATCATTTCAGTTTGTGGTTATCTTTCAGTAGCTGGAAAAAAATCTGAACTGGTTGGGAGTTGCCAGACAACTAATTTTCCTGTTTTCTTTGGGAAATACTGTTTTGTCATTTTCATAATCAGCCGTTCTTACAAAGCTGAAAACTCTTACAAAGAACAGAAAGAGACTTTTGTCTGCTTGAAGTGATATCAGAGATGCTCATCAGGGTTGTGGAGGCTGAAGTCTGTTTTTTAATGGTTGAAAGTATGGCAGCCATTTCATCTTGTTATCACAGTTGTGACTACTTCCCATTGGTAGTCATAATTTTGGCAAACACAGAGCTGAGTCCTGCTTTTCATGTCTGCCATGAGGACATAATATTGTACTCTGGCAAGCATCCCTCACAAAGCCTGGCTCATACAACCTGTCTGACTATAGGAACTGTGCTAGCCCTCTGTATGCCACAAAGCAAGAACTAGTCTGGAGTGTCCCATGTCTTAAGACTCCATTTAGTTTCTGTTTCTCAGATTTCTTGCTATTCAGTGTTGTGTTAAGAGTTAGATATTCCTTGAACCAGAAATAATTTAGCCCTGATGTCATGCCATTTTCTAAGGAAGAGGATGCCAAATGCTAAGTGCTTTTTGAAATAGTAAGTACTTGTACAAAACATACCAAGAGAAGGGCATGATGAAGACCTTCTCTGAAGTAGGTATTTAACACTCTGATTTCTGAGGGTGCCACAGTACCTGCCAGAAAGTGTATTCTCTTAAGGCCATCGTAGAAAAAATTATTCATTGTAAGTTCTCAGTCTAACTTATCCAGTAGTAAAATGTTTGTCATGTCATCCCCTGAAGTTCAAGTCTCTATTCTAAAGTTACATCAAGGATTTGTACCTTACTATGCCTTCTTTCACTAATACATAGGTGGATTTTGTTCCAGTTCATACGTTACAAGAAATTGAAGGATAAGAGTTTATTCCAGTGTGGTACAAGAACTCTCAGATTTCAGTAGTTTTGATGGAATGAGAAAATGCTTTGCTGGCAACTGTCCTCCAAAGTCCATAGTGTAAAATGTGGCAGTCATAGGCAGCCATCCAGGCTTTTCTTCTGTTTCATGGGGAGAAATGGGTACCTTGAGAGGAAATTTACCTAACCCTAAGAGGTGAATCACCACAGGGATAGCTTCAGCAGTTGTTTTGAGAAGGTTTGGTAGCTCAGACTAAATGAGACCCATTCCACCTCCTTTTCTCTAGCTTTTCTGGCAAAATGGTGGGTCCCTGCAAATGTACCATTGCTTGGTTCTTGCAAGATTTAAGCATGCAGTTAATTGTGCTCTCTCTGTGTTAATGATTTTGAAATCTTCAGAGTATTTTAATATACTTGGCACCTGTTTATAATTGGCACCTGTGAAATGATGACCTGCTGTGAAGTTGAGCAATATTTTGTGGAACATACCTTTAAAAAGGTGTTTTCAGTTGAGAATGACATGAGTAAACTTTACAGAGTATCATTATTTAATATCCAGAGATATATTATTTTTAAGATTTCCTGCTGCTTTTAAACCACTAATTATCTGTAATGATACAGTTGTGATTATTCCTTTTACATTGCTTACAGGAAAGCCACGCTGTTGAAAGAATTATTAAGAAAGTTTATAGACCTCAGCAGAGCAATGCTAACTCCTTTGGAGTCAGTAACAGGACTCCCTTTCATTCATTGGGACCAGGATTTTGTCTAATATTTTCTGGGTTCATATTCTGTCTCATACCATGGATAGACATACAAGGAAATTTTCACACACTGTGTTTTAAATAACATGAAACTGTTCTGCCTTAAGTTACTTGATGTGGGATCTCTCAGTCCTGAGTAGGAATGGATGAATTCTGTCTTTTTGCTGGCTCCTGTGAATGTTGTATTGGTTTTTGTATCTGGCCTGTGTAATAAGCATGGGGAGAGTGACCAAGCACTAGCACAGGTTGCTCAGATGGACCATGGAATCTCCATCCTTGTAGATGCTCAGAAGCCAACTGGTTGTGGTCCTATACAGCTTGCTCTTGGTGGGCCTGCTGCTTAAGCAGTGGAGTTGGACAAGATGACTTCCAGAGATCCCTTCCAACCTCAGCCCCTTGTGATTCTGTGAAATACAGAATATGCAATGACTTTCAAAATATTGCAGGAACATTAGACGAACATTTCTCTACCCTCTGCACACAATAGGTGTACAGTAGAACTAATTTAAGAATAACTTGGTAATTTGTGCCCTAGAAAAGAAGGAAAACTTAGAAGATATTAATGACTGCTAACAATTTCTATGGCAATACCAAACAAACAAACAAACAAAAAAAGAAGTTGCAAGGCAAACCCAGAAACACAGACCCAGTTTTATAAATAAATACACTTAAATAGTCTGAATTAGAAACCAGGAACATTGTTGGTTTTGTTTTTTTTTTCTTAAGGAGTAATTTTTGTTTCTTTCTTTAGCCAGCAATGTGGAAGTGCTTATGTCTGGAAATGTTCGCTGCTACAATGTTATAGTGGAGATGATGAAAAGTTTCCCTAACAGTGAAACAGTTCAGGAAGTCAGTTGCTGTTTGTTGCATAAGCTTACATTGGGTAAGTTCACAAAGTTATTTATGGTCAGCTTACTCTGACTGTTTAAGAGTTGGAATTAACTCATTGCAAGTGTTACAGGAAAGAGGTGAACTACTGTTTCAGTTAATCCTCAGGGTGGTGTCTAGCTCCAGGCCTCTAATGATATAAACATACTGAGGCAACCCTGGCCACTGTCAATATAGTATCCTTTTGTGTTAAACTTCAGTAACAATGACAGAAGCTGCCATCAAGACTAAAGTAGGGAGAAGAAAAGTGAAACAAAGAGTGGGAGAAGCACCAGATGAGAATGAGAGATCAGTATATAGAGTTACTATATAAAGGAAGAAAATTCCTACTATTTCTTTTTTTAATTGATGCTACAGAATTACCTGGGAGATGTTCTCCAAAACTGTCTTTCCTCCCTGCAATTCACAGAGACCTTTGTTTCATTCCTGCCATCAGCTATGGTGTCTGTTTTGGGACCCTCTATCCTGCAAGAGTGAAAGAACCACTGGTACCTGGTCTTCCCTTGACTTTGGGCAGAAGTGCTTTTATTGTCTGGACTTGTATCAACTAGTGTCACATCAAGATAAATGGCAATGTCAAAAAGGGGGCAACTCCATACCCTCTCTTGTCGCCATGATAAGCTCATCTGAAAAATTGCCACATACCGCATAATAGAAATTCAAATTAAAATAACTATGTTTTCCCTCCTGTTGCATACAAAAAGGCTGTGAGTAGCTGCCTGAGCAGCCACCATTCCATGGCAGATTCTTTTCATCAATGACTCAGCTAAAGTCTCTCTTGACTTGGACTCCCTGATTCTTGCAGCTAGTGGCCTGAAGATGCTAGTACCAGTGCATGACTCTCCTTAATCAAGTCAGTCCCATCCTTTCACTATCGATTTCTGCTTCTTCATGCAAGTATTGTAAACTGCAACCCAGAGCAATTTTCAGTTCCCCTTCAGAAAGCTGAGGTGTATTTGCAGGTTTTTGGCAAGAGATGATGTTACCTTTGGTTTTCCCTGCAAGGCTAACTGAAAATAGGCAGGGAAACCAAGCACTTGTGGGGACCCAGCAACTCTGATATGTCTTGATCTTTTCCTAATCACAACCAGCTATCTTGCAGTCACGTGTTTGAGGTGTGTATGCTGAGCAAGAAGTAATAGTGGCAGTAAAGCAGCCACAAGATCTGTTTCTCCTTTCGGCAAAATAGATGCCCTTCATCTTAATAAGGAGCCACTTCAGGGGAGCTGTGGGAAGAGAAATCCCCAGGACTCACCCAGTTAGTGCTCTTGGAAATGGTCTGGAAGGTTGCCATATAGTCAACGTGGCTTCCCAAATTGTTCTGATGGACACTTGTCCTAAAGCCATGTTAACTAGCAGTGGAATGTAAAGTCAGTATCTACTAACTTCCAAAACCACTGTCATGTGTTTTTGCTAATCTGGTAATAACAATAGTAGATTTGATTGTCATCTGAGTTTTAATTGACTGATACCTATTTGGCCAGCCACAAGTCCAACAAAATTACCCATCATAGCCTAACATTATTAATTTTGTAAGGTAAGTAGTGTATTTGCACAAACATATAATTTCCATCAAAGTACAGCAAGAAGCAACAATGCTGATACAATGTGACCAGACTACTACATGATAAGAAGAAAAATATTGTTTCCAGTTGGACTTGTAATAGGTGATAAGACCAGGGGTTTTAGAATGATGACTCTGGAAAGGACTTGCCTTGAAGTGCGTTCCTAAGCATTCTGTTTACTTGGTCTAGTTGAAATGAATCATAAAATACTGGGAGAGGTACATACTTGGTGACTGTATGTAGTCAGCACCTATAGGACTCAGAACCAGCTTTTCTTCTGCTCATAATTATATTTTTGATGCTTCTTAAACCCTTACCTCATCTGAAAGGTTTGAGAAATACTGATACAGGTCTTTTCACTGTGACTCACTGTATTATTTTATGCATGATACTTGCTTTTACAACAAGCAGGAAAGTTCTCTTCATTTGCTTTCTTTTCGCAGAATTCTCTATATTCAACCTATAATATAAAATAAAATACAGCTTATAACTTTATGTTTTAAAGATATTGCTCACCAAAAGTAATTCTACTATTTTAGAATGTACATACTCAGTATATGTAACGATGACCTTGATTTCTTTAATGGGGGGGTCAAAAACCAGAGAGCAAACCAGGGTTAAACCACTTGGATTGACAGGATAAATCAAATCATTGCAGGAATTCAAAACCAGGACTGTGTTTGCTTCCTGGCAGGAAGTCTGCAAGTCAGACCCTGACAGTATATTTTTTACTCTGAAGACAGTGTGCAAAAAAAGAAATGACAAAGAACCCAGATCCCAAGTGCTTTCTATCTTTGACCCCTCCTTTCCACAAATAAAGCATTGTTGTGTCAAGTCCTGTAATAAGAAATCCAACTTTTACTACAAAGTGTGTGCATTGTGTGCTGAGAAATTTATGTTAAATGCATGTAAAACTCTAGATACATGTTTGTATTCACTTAATATCTTATGTATTTTCAGGAAATTTTTCAATATCCTTGTATTACATAAGGTTCCAGAAGTTATTGTGAAGGCTGTTAAAACCTATTCTGAAAATGCAAAGTTACAAGCTGCAGGTCTCAGTTGTTTAGCTCTTCTAAGTGAGTACCTCTCTTCCTAAATAGATAAATAAGTTGCTTCATTTATCTGTCCACTTGTTAATTTCCTGTAATCATTTTCAACCTCATTTCTTTAACATGAAAGCTTTGGTAAGGACAGATTTGACAGAGCAAGACTTCCTACATGCTTACAGTTTGTTGTTTTACTATGACATGGCTGTGTTTATATCACAGTGTTCAGAGCTGGTAAGTTATGTTGACAGCATTGACTGACCTGTAACTGTGTACCTAATTTACTGCACTATAATTGTTTGAAACCTTAAAGGCATTTTTCAAACCTGTCATAGAGTTTATGTCAAAAAACTTCTTCATTCCCAGAAAAGTATAATCCTCCCACTGATTTTTGCACATAGGCAGTGCACACCTCCTCCATGACTACAGGGAGGTTAAGACATTAATGTTTTGTTTTCAAAACAAGAATTTATTGTGAATATTTTCTATTTCAAGCTGAAACAATATTCTTAAACCGAGACTTAGAGGAAAGAAAAGAGGAGGAGGAGGAGGAGGAAGAAAAGTTATGCTGGTTGGAACCATGTTACAGAGCATTAGAACTGCACCGAAAAAACACAGATGTGCTGGTGAGAATTTCTGTATGATGTGGTTATGGAAAGACTGCATTTTTCATTAAGTAAAATATTGAGCAACATCATTTTGTCCTGTATATCATCGAGCAAATAAGGCCTTTAGGACTGGATTAGATTTAGAAAAAGTCCTACCTTTTTTTGCCTTTTCTATTTTTGGTCACTTCAGCTGATTTCTGTTACTCCTTTGGATCAAATGTAGGTAGTTAAGATGAGACTTGTTACTTAGAGCCTTTAGCTGGCTATAATTTCATGTAGCTCCACTGTATACTTCTTGTTTCTTCAGAAAGTGCCTTGTACCTTTATCATGAACTGGAAAATAGTCAAAATATTGAACTTTTTTTCATGTGTTTTTAATATTCAACAGGCATACTTTCTTAATCCTTTTGTCTCCTCTTTTTTGTATTTAGGAGGCTGCGTGCTGGTCTTTGAAAAATCTGTTTCTATATCAGCACAACCTTCACGAGAAGATTGGAGATGGAGATCATCAGTCAGTATTAATATCTTTTATTTTTTGAAAATACAAAAAGAAACCCTACTGTTATGCTATTTGGGGTCTCATGGTTCAATTATTTCTAGTTTTCTTTCTTGTGTTTTAATATATAATGAAATGCATGCTGGCCAACAACAGTTGAGAAAGCACACTTTCCAACAAAGAAGCTAACCTTGACTTAGGCAAAGTCACTGGTGTTTACTAATAAAGGGTCAGATGCAGTCTAATAGAGCAGATTTTTACAGTTCACAAGGATTAAGAGAGGATTAAAGAATGTAAGACTAGCAAAACCAGAGGAAATTAAGATATCTAGTATGTAACGAGTATGGAAACATGTTCATTTTTCCACAGATGAGATGTAAGGGCATAATGAAGGGGGTGCTGCCTCATCAGGGAGAATCATGTGTGGATGAGACCCAGGCTCCCATTCCACTCCTCAGAGTGGGCTTTAAATTTTAATCATTCAAATTTTAGTAAGCCTGTTTTGTACACCTGGACCTCAAATCACTTGGCAAGCATGATTTCAAGTGAATTCAATGAGATTCCAGAGTAGGCTAATGTGCATAGTTTGTAAAGGAATTTTTATCAGCTGCTGCTCTGGAGTCATATTACAAGAGCCAGGCATAGTCATCTGAAAATGTAATTGTGTCACTTACTGCCTTTCTACAAAACTGCATTACAGTTATAAAGCAACTTTGGTAATATGGTCCATGTGCAGTGATTTGTTTCTCTCTCTGTAAGGTTCCCAATAGACAGAGCAGTGATGCTTTCCATGCTGATGCACTCCTCTTCAAAAGAAGTGTTTCAGGCAGCTGCTAGTACCTTGGCAATTTTGACACAACAAAATGGTAAGGGAATTTCATTATTTTTACTTGCTAACTCAACAGAAAGCTATTGCTGTAATGCTAAAGTATATTTAGTGTGCTGCTGTATAAATACAATATTACTTAGAATATTATGCAAATGTATTTAGTAGAAAATTTATTCCCTGTTAAGAAGAAGTTACTGTTGGCTAATATCAAACAGTATGTGGAAGCAAAGAGCTCTTGGCCAGTTTGTGTTGCAACTGTGGGTTGGGGTTTTTTTTAATCAGGAGACATGAAAAGAGTGTGTTCTTTTTTGTATGCTTGTTTAAATATTTATCATATGTTTGAATTTCATCAAGAACAGCATTTGTTGAAGAAATCATGTGAGTAAGGATTACAGCCAAACAAATGCCACTTTCTTGCTTAACACAGGATTTGAGCAGTACAGTTGCCTTCAGTGAATCAAATCATGTGTAGAAAGTTAAACATGTGCATAAGTTTTCCGGATTGCTGCATTGTGTCCCATTGCGCATTGCTGATTCTGATTGTGTCCCTAACATTTTTCAGTTTCCACACCCCTCGAAATTTTTCAATGGAGATATGGATCCCTAGTTTGAGTATTTAAACCTACTGACTGACTGTTGGCCTGCTTTTATTAAATACCTTTCCCAGAACCCTTTGAAATGGTTATGGACCTCAAGTGGTTTGTAGACTGCACGTTGAAACCCACTGGCTAGGTAGCAGGAAAAAGACTCGCAGTTAATTACCGTTCTGTAGGTGAAAAAACATTGCTTTATCACTAGGTTATTGAGCCATCCAAGTAAGTAAAGCTGAATAATGGAAAGGTCTTAGAGTTATTTTTATATAGCTATATCAATAAACAGAGCTCATAAATGTATTCATACTGTTATCATGTATTATACTACGTACTTTCATAAAATGTTGCTGACAAGGGGGCTTCTGATTTCCTTTGGAAATTTAAAACAAATTGGTTTATTCTTTTTTTCTTTTCCTCTAAGTGAATGTGCTTACACCAGAAATGATAGCCATGAGGAAGTGTAGGAAAACCTTCTGACACAAGGCAATATTGCTTGAATTAACCATTTGAAGTGGATGCACTCTGCTGGTGGTGACAAGTGTTCATGGTAGTTACCACGATAACATAGAATATTTTTCACAGTGTTCTGAGCTATATTGGTTATTTTTATAGCTACATGTTTTTGGCTATTCAATTTTGAACAAATTAATTAACAAAGAAAATAGTGAATAAATACAACTTTATTTTTTCAAGCCTTATTTTGCAGGTTAAAAGGCTTTTTGAAAGTTTTAAATTCTAGCTTTCCTACATGGTCACAGAGTGCAGATAAGAGGGAAAAAATATACATTTTTCCAAAATATACATTTTTTAAAATAAAAGTCAATATTTTACATTTTTTAAACTTTTTTTCCCTTAGGTTAATGTTATGTACATAAAAAAATAGCAGATGTATTTAAATTTGTTAGGCATTTGGGTATTATAATGCTTTTGATTAAGTTATGCAAACAGAAGTTGGCTTCTGCTCATATTGTTTTGCAATCTAATTTTTACTTCTGTACTGTAATATAAACTGTTCTATATTTGGTGAGGAAAAATGTCTTTAAAAATGGTGGAGGGGGGAAGATAGCAGTTCTGTTGGGTTTGAGAAATAGACATAAACAAAGAGATTAACTTACAGGATGCTTGCTGTTTTGTGTTTGTAGTAAATATTGGGAAGACACTTTTGGCTAAAGGCATACACATGAATGTTTTGGATATAATGAGGAAACATCCACATTCTCCTGAAGTGGCTGAAGGTGCCTGCAGAATTTTGAATCATGTTTTCAAGGGAAGGTAATATACTTAGAAAATATGTGGCCACTTCCAAAGTGAAGGTTTGTGAGATTCAGTACTGTAAGTGAATTACATTTAAATTACTGACTTTTTCACTGTTATTAAAACTGCCCACAGGCTGACAGTCCTGTTCAAGACCCTGAATTTTGTAAGCCCTGTAGTCAAACGCCCAGGTGGAGCTCCATGTGTAGAGAGCTCCATGTTCTTCTCTTTGTGATTCTTGAGCAGCAAGTTTGAAGAAACTATCTCTAGGTAGTGTCTCCTCCTGTTAGTCACACTGATTTCCATTGAGACCTTAGAAATTCCCCACAGTATTAACTTTGTTAAAATAACATCATGTCAATATTACTTTTGTGTTGGCTTTTGCAAATATTCTGGAAGGACATGAGTGGACAATGGGATTTGTGATGCATAAACACTGATGAGAACGTGATTCCAAGTGTCTTGCCAAGTTTTTCCAGCGTTCCCTGAAACCTTTATGTATATATGCTAAGCTCTCTATGTAAAAATAACAGACTAAAGATACAGTAATGGAACTTCTTATCACAGTACATTAGAGGTGGAAGGGACCTCAAGAGATCATGAGGTCCAAGCCCCCTGCCGAAGCAGGATCACTTTGGGTAGTCTGCACAGGAATGCATCCAGGTGGGTTTTGAAAGTCTCCAAAGAAGGAGACTCCACAACCTCTCTGGGCAGCCTGTTCCAGTACTCTGTCACCCTCACTGTAAAGAAGTTTTGCTTCATGCTGCAGTCAAATCTTCTATGTTCAAGTTTGAACCAACTGTTTCTTGTCTTATTACTGTCCATCACCGAGAAGAGCTTGGTCCCCTCCACTTGACACCTACCCCTCAGATATTTACAGGCACTGATCAGATCCCCTCTCAGTCTGTTAATAATTTCATTTTATAGTGAAGAACATCTCAAACCTTCCATATACATATTGGCAGGAATACAAAGTACTATAAAATGATAGAATAAAATAACCTCTAATGTTAATTAGTGGCCTTTGGCCATGGGATAGCATGAAAATAATATATTTACTGTAATGAAGAAAAATGCCATAGTTTCATTTCTATTTCATAGCTCAAACCATATTTAGAGCGTCCTAAAGGGTTATCACACACTGTTAGTTAAGGCAGGAAAAATGAAAATTTGGAAATGCATTTTTTTATTTTCTAAACAATGTTTTCAGTTTCCCTCATCTGGATGTAATGACAGTAGCTGTATCAGAAGTTGTAAAAGCCATGAAGAAACATGAAAAATCACTCTCTGTACAACTGGAAGCACTTCGAGTCCTTTTACACTTTATGATGCCTGGTGAGTCATCCAATAATATAATCAGTGCAGCATTATACACTAAAACAGAGAACAGGATTAGATAGCTGGGATTTAGTATTTCTTAGCTAATGAGACAGCCTTTAATGGAAATTCAAAAAATTTGAGTTCTGAACATAGCAGAGAATAACTTAAAGTCTTTAAGAACAGACACAGTGGAGGAAAACTTTTGAGACATTGAAGGTAACAAAACAATATTCTCACTGCTGATTTCCCCTTGATTTAATCAGCTTAAAAGCGCCTTCAAAAAAATAAACAAAGCCTCTTTAAAGGCAATCTATGGTGGGAAAAATATGTTCTTTGTTACTTCTATCAGCAATGGAATTTGGGTAAAGTTTTAACATTTCTTACCAGTTTATTGCTGTATATCCTGTTTATTTTCTCTAATGTTAAGTGTGAGAGGATAGACAGGGGTTACTTTTTTTTTTTTTCTTCAGAACATCTTTTTGCAAGTATCTCTCAGCAGTTTTAGTTGAACATTTATAAAACCAGTAAGTCTGAAACTAGTAACTTAGCTAATGTACAGACTGATTTCAGGTTTTCAGTTTCCTTCTATTCTTTGACTTATAATCCTAATGCTTTCCTTTTTTTCAATAAACAGGAGTATTGAGGCTTGATACATGTAATCCAGCATGTAGACAAGGCACTTTTTCCCCCCCCCTAGTAACCTAGAAATGAGGCCCTTCAAAAGTGTAATCAGAGTGCCAGCTGGATCTTGGAACTTGCAGGTTAATTAGGGAATAAAAAGTAATTCATGGGGAAGTTAGTAATTGGAACAAATATGAATGCTGAAGTGACCTTTAAAGGATTTCTGGGAACTTGTTTTAGTGCCACTTGAATGCAAGTGCCTGTAAAGACAGGAAAGGTAAAGCTGACAGACCTTTCTCTGTTCTTTTATTTGTGCTTATCTTCCACTTAAGGAGATCTGTGGGTACAGTTCAGCTTACGATATGCTGCCAAGTGAGAAGGGGCGACTAATTTGTAGCTTCTTTATAGTGTCTCCTTTCCAGAAGGAAGAGGCTTTCTGAAGCAGGTATCAGGAACACCAAGAAACCCCATAGCTCACAAAAGTAATACATTGCAATATACCTTAAGCAAAATTCTTTGGCATGATTTTGTGTTTTCACATTAAGCAGTGAGCAAACATGTGGTGAAATCATAATTTTAAACACAATGTACTTGGACTACAATGTACATCTGGAGGGAATCCAGTTTCTATCTACAGCATTCCGAAAATGTCACAAGATCTGAAATATGAGTCACTTGTGTGTTCAATTTGATTGTTATGTTGGGTTAATAATACTGGGTTAATACTAGTGAGAATACTAAATCTGTTATTCTGAGAAAGGCTGTTTTCCATTGCTGCAGATCCAAAGAGCAAGCACCAGAACGGTTCTTCCAGCGACGTGGGAGATGCTGCTTTTGCACTTACACTAAAAGTCATTAAAAGCCAGTGTCTATTGGAGGGAACCCATTCTTTGGTGCTCACTGCTTTGAACAGGGTATAGTTAAAGCCTTATTCTAAAGAATTTTGTTACTATTTTACACTTGCAATGGTGAATCACTTGTGCATTTTAGTTTCACATTGATTTTTGTATTAGTTTGATAGAATTAATCTTCATTTCATTTATCATTTGCCTTAAAGGAGAAGCTAAAAAGTGAAAATCTGAAGCAGACCCGAAAAAAAGACAAAGAAAACACTGGGTACTTTGTGCAGCAAATTAAACTTTTCCTCTCACTGGGATTTAAGGTTAACTTCATGGCCTTCATAAGAATCACACCTCTACAAGGTTTACAAGATTAGCATGACCACAATCAAAATGTAGCAATTCACAAATTTTTAGAAGTCTCTCAAGAAGTTTAGGCTTGACAAATAGAAAATGTCTTACATTTATTAAAAAGATACAAGATATAGGAAGTGAAATAATTTTTACTTCAGAATGTATTATAGTCTCTAGTGTTTTGTGACCATCCTGATTGCTTTTTGTGACCCAGCTAGTTTGCATTGTGGGGTACTACACTATCAGCCAAAAGGGCTAAAAGGTAACATTTGAATGAGAAACTAGAGAAGGAATAAGGAGGAAGATGGGTGTTACTCCACTGAAATAAATTTGCATATTTGCAAGTCACTGTGACAGTTATGCATACTTTCAGATCTAGGCCTCTTCTAGATTTCCTCCATCTAGAAGTGAGGGAATATTAGGAAAAATAACTAAACCCAAGGCTTTTAAACCTTGATGAGGTGTGGCAATGGGTATGTTGCTTCATATCTTTATCTTTTCAGATTTTCAGTTGCCACTATGTTTATCACTTATGCCCATTCTCAGATAACCCTTTTTATCTTCTCTTTTAACCACAAAGGAAGTACATTTTCTCACTCTCCTTGTCCTAGCAAAATGGTGGTAACTCATGAATGGTTGTACTGAAACTCTGAGGGGAAAAAAACACCTCAACACTCTGCATTAGAAAACTGGCTAGAGAATATTTTCAGAATCAAAAGTGGAAGTCTGGGGAGTTTGAGCAGCTGAAAGGGGACATCTTTTAAATGATGGTTATTGTTATTTCTTGTTATATCAACTAGTCTCACATGCTTGAAGAGAAACAATCACTTGTTCTTAAAGAACAAGTTTAAGAACAAGCAGCTCTTCTGTTGCCATTATAAGCAGAACAAACTTGATCTGATACTATATTCATTTCTCCATTAGTTTATTGGAAATCCTAGCATTCAGAAATGTGGATTAAAACTACTTGCTTCTGTAGCTGAGTGTACTGGAGCACTAGAAATTTTAACCCAACAAGGTGCTACTGACACTGTGCTTCACAGTCTACAGATGTTTCCAGATGAACAAGGTAGGTAAGGTATTTTGTTAGGAAAGGGTAAATGGCATGGCAGGAGGGGTTTATTAACCACAGAAACTGTAACCTGACTATTACACTCTTTACTACTGGATGTGCTGCAAGTTACAAGGCAAGAAAAGGCTGCAGTACTGCGTAGCCCTCTGGTTAATCCACTTTGTAGTTGTGCCTGGCCCTGTAATAGCTTATGCAAATAACTTTCTGGAATATTAGTAATAAAATGCTGCTTAGGTCACGGGTTTACTCCACTCAGAATGTCTGAATAATCAACAGTATTAATCTTACTTTTTTCTTCCAGACATACAGTGTTTGGGTTTGAGTCTTCTACGCTCCTTGATTACAAGAAAAAGTTTGTGTATTGCAACTATGCATGTCCTGTCAGCGGTTCTGGTTTCTACGTTGCGGAGATTTAAAGAAGTCACTGAAATCCAGATGCATGTATGAGTTATTTCTGCATACAAAGATATAAGCAAAAGGCAAAACCTTAAAAACCTATTTGAATCATAAAACCTATTTTTTTGTAATTACTAGGTTGTATAAGCCTTTATAATTAAACCAACATATTTGCCTTAGAAATGGTTTTCTTGGAGAGGGATATTCAGCCCAGAATATATAAGCATAGGTGCAGGTGTTTATCTGAGATTTCTGAGATCTGCAAACTGGAGCAAGTATCTCAGTCATGGTCCATCAATCAGTCATTCTATGACCATCTAATGAACTGTCATTATAGTATGGGCTGCACTTCTTTGAAAAGTAATAGAAAATAACTTTGTTCCCGCACCTGTGAACAGCAATGTTTAGTGTAGGAATGCTGTATTTAAGAAGGATGTTATGGTTTACGGTGTCAGACTTTGGATCTACTTCTGGGTATGGAAGGAGAGTTCTTATTCTGCAAATGTGCCTTCAGTCCTCCTGTGAAAGTTATGTTTTCTGTACTTGAGAAGCTTTCCCTGTTCATTGCCAGTGAGATCAGCTTCCTGAGAAAATTCTGTGCTTCTCTACTTTGTTATAAAAATATTACAAGTACAGCTTCCTTTCTTTATTGCTGTTTTTCACCCAACCCTTCCCAGTTCAGCTTAGCAACCAACATGACATCAAAATGGGGTGGAAGTTACTTACAGTGATGTAGTTTCAGTTAGCTTTGGACAAAGAGTCTGTAATTTACCCTATTCAGCCTTCTAAGTGAACTTGCAGAATGGGGTGATTTTATATATTTGTTTAGTTTTTCAATATCCCTATAAAGCTTTTTGTTTAGCCTATATATATTTTTCATCCCATATCCTTAGGAGGAGATTGTTTCCTCTGTACGTTTTCAGGAAATCACGAGTATGTTTGCTACTGCAAACAGGATGTTGTCTGATATTATGGTTTGTAATTTGGCCTTTCAGAGTTCAGTTAATATCTGTTTAAGCAGGTCAGCTAAGCAAGCATGAAACTCCAACTATATGAACGCTGGGTCACCTGGTATTTCTGCCTTCTTTCCTCATCTCCAACTTACGCATTACTGTATGTTTAGAAGCCAGGAAAAAAATTGTGTACATCTTTTCCTTGAAATGGGATTTTGTTGCACAGCCTGTTTTTAAATGACATCTCACTGTACTTATTTCGGTCTTCTCATTTTTTTTTTTTCTTAGGGATTTCATGCAATCTTGTCAATTCTTTGCTTGTCACCTTGTTTTGCAAAGCTGCTGCTACATGAATCATTTGACACAGTAGTTTTCTACCAGTTGTCTAGGTGTTTCACTGACCAACGAAATCGACAGGTATTTTCTCTCTTTTGATAGCCACAGCTGAAATTTTTTGTGGTAGTGTTTTGGGTTTTTTTAATCCTAACTGATTCTTGTGTCTTCCTATTCAGTTCCAAAGCCTGTGTTGTAAATGTTTTGCTAAAATAGCTGAAAATGACGATTTAAAAAATATGATGCTGGAAAAGGCATGTATTGAGTGTAATAGTATTATGGCTGAGTGCTTGCTTCTGCTGGGAGCTGATATCAATAAGAAGACAAAGACAAACTCTTTGATTTATCAGGTAATGTATGGAAACGTACAAGAGTTTTATTGCTTTAAAATTTGTTCCTTTTTCTTTTCATGTAAAGATCCATTTAGCAGAACACAGCAGCAATACCCAGTGTAGTCAGTGAACTGGGTGGTGTTAAGCATTGCTACTCATGGTGACATCAGGCTTGGTCTCACGTTCATTAAAACACCCTTCACTTTATTGAAGCTCACAGTGTCTCTGTCACCTACTTTGTGCCCACACTACCAGGTCAGTTCTGACACATGTTCACTTTAAAAGTCCATGTTTCTGATTGGTTACCCTGTTCACATGCAAACTGGAATTCAGCCGAGTACTGATTTAGCCTTAGCTTTGGAGTATTTTTGAGGAAGAAGTCCTAAGCTTAAACTTTGCAAACTCCCAGTCATATTTTTTTTCTGCACTAATCAGGCAGAGTTGGCATTGAGCCCATTAGAGCCCAGTCCATTAACTGGTAGTCCAAATTCAGATCTTTTCCAAGCTTTGTAAAGCCAAAGTATTGAGGGACCAGCAGGCAGCACTGCACATAGATTTCAGTGTGCTTAGTCCCACTTTGTTCTAGACCTGCAGAGAAGACTGCTCAGAATGCCTGCCCTGCAACCGTGTATTTTTTTACATTGTGTTACACTTAAAGATGAATATAGTCATCAGCTTCTATGCTGATTTGACTGTTCTGGTGGAGTTCTGACTTTTTAGCAGTACAGCTGAAGCAATATATCTTGTAATGCCTTCAATCACAGTAGTTGCGAAGAGCTTTATCCTAATAGTGGCCACATCCAGAGCATCAACTATTTGAAATACATTTATGTCTTAAATAAGGCCAGGCACAGACATCCTATCTGCATTCAGCATTGCCATCAAAGAGGCTGCTCCCACCTGCCTGTGGGTGGTCCCTGCTACATGTGAATGCCTTTAAAGTTTTTGAGAAACAGTCTGTATGAGCACTTCTTAAGTTTACTTCAGTGCCAAAGTTTTAACCGCACTCTGAGAGAATCTCACCAGTACTGCCCGAAGTAAATAGGAAGTACTTAATTTTGACAGAGCTGGCTGAGTGAATAAAGCACAGCTGTGTTTGAATTTACCATCCATTCATGGATTCTGAAGTAGGCAAATCAGTGTTAGCAAACCACAGTGGAAATATTCGAGTAACTGGAAGTATTTCTGAAAAATAGTTAGAACATTCACATTAAATGCTCTGTGTAGCAGTGCAGGCTACAGGCTTCCAGTGAGAGACTGGAAGAGGTAAAGCTGATAGCAGCCAGGAGACCTGAGTTCCCTAGCCCTAGTCAAGGCTTCATGAGTCTCACTGCTGTTGCTTGTTTGTCTGATATCCAGATGATATGCCAAAATAACCCCCAAGTGTCTTTTCTACATTGAACAGATAAATAAATGGAGTTGAAGTAGATCACGTGCAATAACCAAACTACATAAATTACCATTCATTTTTGACTGGAAATTGTGTGCACCTATGGCAGAAATTACAGTTACAGAACTCAGGCCTGTGATGTATTTTGGGCAAAGTTTTCAGGAAGATGGGAGCTGGTACTTGAATGTCCTACGCAGACGTGTTCTCTGAGGGATAGGGAACTATGTAATTGAAAAAGAGATATAATCGTACAAGTACGATGAAAGTGAATTTGAGACAAGTCACTTAATGCAGCCCGAGCTGTTGTTGGAATGCCTTGCATACATTATTTTAATTGCTTTTCTTTGTTAGGTTTGTGAGAAAGGAAATAATCCTGAATTGGTAGAATTGCTATTAGCCAATGGTGCTCGAGAGCAGGATGTTCGGAGTGCGTTAACCGTCAGCATAAAGAGAGGGGATAGCCAAATCATCAGCTTGCTTTTGAAGAAGCTTAGCCTTGATGTTGCCAACAGCAGTATATGTCTTGGAGGATTTGGTATTGGGAGACTAGAACCTTCCTGGCTCATTCCATTGTTCCCAGATAAAAGTAGTACCCCATTAAGAAAACAAAGTGAGTATATATGGAATTTACTATACAAAATGTGTTAATGTCTCTCAATGATACCCTGTAATGGTTTTTATCAAGATCTTCTGTTGAAGATCTCTTCATGCATTCATCTGATTATAGAAAGACTGCCAAACCATGAAAACAAATCAAGATACCGGTGGGGTATTTTTTTAAGCTATTTGGATTTCTTGGAGACTGTGCTCTCATTTTGGCTTCTTACACATACAGATGCAGGCTCTGCACTGGCAAGAATGGTGCTTAAATTCCAGATGAAGAGTATTTCAGAGGATAGATCAAGAGCCTCCTCTGATCTAAACTCTGAAGATGGAGTGGATAAAAACTATGATTGGAATTTAATTTCTGACCCATTAGTGGACACTGTTTTTCCTTTGAGTGATGATATTGATAGTGAAGGTAAATGCTTTGCTTTTCTTTTTATAATTCAAATCTGATGAGACAGGGATAGAGTATAGCCATAAATCAGTTGTTTATTTGAGATAAAACACTTCTCATTAGAAATATACTGTTTTCTCAAAATATCAGTAATGTAAAGATATGAGCAAGGGACCTCCATTTACAACATACCTTTTGTTTGTTCAGATATTGCTGTGGTTTAGAACTGTTGGATGCTTAAAGTCATCACATATGATTAATTTCAGATTGATCAGAGAATCCTAATGATTTTTTGGCACTGCTTTGTTCTTTTATTTTGCATCATTCAGCACCATTTTTCATTTCTTTAGGACAGTAACACAGACTTGTAATACTAATAGATGCTATTCGTTGTCCATGTAGAAAAGATGTTTAGTCAAGTATAAACTAGCAGTAAACCAATTTTAGCTTCACTAACAGGAGTGATTTTTTAGGAGTCTTAAAAGTAGCCTTGAGAAAAGGGTCCAGATAATCCTAAATCACCAAAGCATTTGATATTTTATTCTCAATAAATGTAGGAATGAAAATTTAGCTATTAAAATACAGACTTTTTCTATTTTAAAAAGTTATTTGCACTGCAGTAGCACAAGGCTGTGTTACAAAGCATGTCATAATCTCAACCTGTTGGTAATTTTAAATCATGCAGTGTCAATATAAAATGCTGCAGGTCATACCTGGAACACGTCAGGTTTGTATGGCCCATGTACTCTTAAAACAAGTTGACAACATTCTTGGCATATCACACACACAGTTATCCAGTGTGCTTTTGAAATGTCTCTCTCCTTTGTCTAATAGTTGAGTTATGAGCCTCATCTTTAAATACATTTTCTTACTTATTTGTCCTTCTGTGATACTGTTTTGTGCTAGGAAGTGAAGGTTCACTTTTTACAAAAAAGAAGTCCAATTCCATTGCAGTTGCTGATTTACATTGTAGAGAAACAGTGTTTCAAAGAGGTTCTCCTACTTTGCCACGACATTCCTACTCTGTGGTAAGTCAGATCTTTATTTTTCTTGTCTTGTTATAGGTCATCTGCGTTTCTTACTGCAAAAGTGTTAGTAGCCAAGTGTGGTGGGTTGAAATTACCCCCAACATAAAATTGCCAGACCAGCTCAGCTGAAAGCAAATGAAGCTGTATTACAAGCAGAACTACAATCTAGAGATATGGAATGCAAGGACTATGTACAAAATATACAATATTTACATGTATTTGCAATGTATAGACAACACAAGTACCCCCTGGACAAAACCAGGGGGGTTACCAACAGCTTCCTCCTCTTCCCCCATCTGTACACAGGACAAGAGAGGAAGGGAGAAAAGCAGAGAGTCATTTGTTAGCACTTAGCCACAATAAACAATGCAGCCAAGCAAAAGCCAGCTAGTATCTGCCAGAGTGAAGGAAGCTGAAAAGAGGGAGAGTTACTTTACAAATCTAACTCTATGTCAGATTTCAGACCAATAGAATTCTTTAGACCTTACCATTATTTTTCTTTTTGCATCCAGTGGTAATTTATTTACATTCTATCACTTTATGATTTACTGAACTGAGATAATTTTGAATAGCTGCACATATCCATAACTAGTTTTTGTTCTCTTCTGGGGTTTTCCAGGGACCTGGCTCAGACTATGAACCATTAATGAAACACAGAAGAAAATTTTTGCCTTCAGATGAATCCCTTAGTAAGTAAATTATACAATTTAACATACAGAACAGATTTTTCTTCCTTAATACTTTCACAAAACATAGCATGAAAGGATTTTAGTCTGATTAGATATGTTTACAAAGAGGATACATTGGGAAATACTATAGTGGAGTATTTAGGGTTTTGATTTTCTTCTTGGTTTCACAAATAATTTATGTACCACTAAACAGTCAATGAAATGTCATGAGTGGCCTCACCAGCTTTCAAAAGTTACTTCTATTCTGCAATACCTGTGTCCATCTCTTCCCTGCTGTCTTACAAATTTCTGTCTCTTAATAGAAATCTTCATGAATTTGTGTCTTTTCCAATATCCAAAGATTCAGAGTCTTCTGCATCTGTAGATACCAGGTTGATTGATCTTAATTTGAATTATGTGATAAATTAAATCATGCTATTTTCCCCATGTTTTTGTTTTAATAGAAGGCATCTCAAAACTTTCACCACATATAAGACCATCAGACAGTCTTTCTTCACTGATCTCAGAGAAAGAATGTATTAAATCACTAGATCTTTCATCAAATGAGCTGGAGAACATTGATGCCATCAGCCAGAGTAGCTGCTTAACTAGTCATCTGGAACATCTTGAGAAACTGGAGCTCCACCAAAATGCTCTTACAAACATTCCAGAACAACTGTGTGAAGTAATTCTGCATAATTTTATGAAATAGAAATTGAAATCGGTTACAATAAATTGTCTCTAGCAGTGTACCTGTAACAATACTACTCATGAATATAGGTCTGTATGTTAGCATGCTTCATACATTCACTCAATTTTCATTCAGTGGATTTCTGTTCAGCTAGAAATGCAAGTGTTTTCTTGGAACTATTTTAAGTAATTTACTGTAGGGAGCTGCTTTGGAACATGTTATGTAGAGTAACATCATGATGTAAAAGGAACTGATAACAGCAGGCAATTCATATCTCTTAAATTTTATAAAATTGAGCTAATTAATTTTGAAGAATGCTTTATAATTTATTCTGTAATAGAAATATTTCAGGTTACATTGGTATGATTGCTACTTTCTGCTATTTTTCCTAGTGGCAGAAATAGGTAATTAAATTAACTAGTTGTATAAAATAGAGCTTACTTTGAGACCTATAAATTAATATTTTCATTTAACCTTTTAACAACTAATTATCTTTTTCTTTCAGAACTTGAAATGCTTGAGTTACTTGGATTTGCACAGTAACCGATTTACTTCATTTCCAATTCATTTACTGAAAATGAATTGTATTGCAAATCTTGATATCTCCCGAAATGACATTGGACCTTCTTTTGCTTTGGATCCATGCCTCAGATGTCCAACTCTAAAGCATCTTAATCTTTCGTACAATCAGCTGGTTTGCACTCCTGAATTTCTTACAAATGTTGCTGAGAATCTGGAGCAGCTGTTAGTAGAAGGGTGAGGAGCATTTGTAAATGCCTGTGGTATAACAAAAAAAAATAAGATGTTTGTCATCCCGAATGACGACTGTTGTAGCATGGAAAGGATCGTTTAGTCAGCCGTGAAATACCAACATTAGCTTCCAAGTGTGTAAACTGCTGTAATTTTCAGTGTCGTTTTACAGAAGTACAGAAGAATATCTGTGGGACGTGATAGAATCTAACAACATTGCAGTTTTAGGAATACACTAAAAATGAAATTCAGTGTTTTTCCCACTGCCGTACCATTCATCCAGTGGAGTGTGTTGTGTAACATATTCAACTAGGTTTTCTGAATGCAAAATACATTTTCCACTGTATTTTGTACTCACCAAAGGTTTTTTTGAGATAGATTTGTGGAATTGCATTTACTGCTATGGATATATTTTAAATAACAGAGCAGAGAAAATACTTTTTTTTTAACCAGCACTTTCAATTCTAGTTGTTGGTGAGTAAGATAATTCATAACCTACATGGAATTCTTAAGAATGCTGTTATTCATAGCTCTATTAACTGCAGATGACTCATTCATCTCCCATAATTTATTTTAAATAAAGTGATTTTTTTTTAACACAAGTTCACACAGAATAACGACAGCGACATATGTAACTAAAGCAAGCAGTATTTAATATGTGAATTAGATTTGTAAAACCAATATTTTAAATTCAAAATCCTGTTGCATTTCGTTGTTAACTGTATTTTAAGCTTCATTAACAATATTACCATTGCAAAACAGTGCTGCATAGTTCTTTTGTTTCTGTCTCTTTAACTCTGGTGGTCTCGTTCCCAGATAAATCGTTTGTGACGTTATATACTCATCCTGAAGCATTTCCCCTATGTGGAATGGTGTTCGTTCTTTTTGTCTTTTTAGAGTTCTATAATCATGCTGTGATTGTAATCCTGCAAACATGTGTCCTTAGTAAACTGCGACTGCAACAGTCGCTTGCGTGGGATTGAGCTGCAGTGTGTAATCAGGAAATGACACCTTGTGGTGCATTCTGACACTTGCTTTCCAAATTAATCAAAACAATATCAGTCACATTATTCCATGTTGACAGATCTACCAGTATTTTTGCTGACTGACCATTCTTTATAACAGATTCAAGTCTTATTTTTGGTTTACCATTGTAAGTATAGCATTGTCAGCTCAATAGCCTTTACTTTCACTTTTTAGCTAATACATTCAGAATAAAACATGGATTCTATTTTTTTTTCTCTTTGTTACATAGAAACAAAATTTCGTGCTTAGCATCACCCATATGCTTGAAAGAACTGAAAATTTTAAACATTAGTAAGAACAGTATTTCATCACTTGCTGAGAATGTCTTCATGGGTTGTACAAAGCTGGAGCAGTTGAATGCCAGGATGAATGCTCTGGGTAAGTATATGTGAAAACAGATGGTTTCTTCTAGAAACCATTCCAAGTCACAGAATTCTTCAGCCAGTAGTATTTGGAGTCCTGGGAGAACAGAAAAGGAGAATACCACAAATGGTTATTTTCTATAAAGTTCCCTAAGCATCAGCTTTTGATCAATGTTGCAGTGTACTTCCCTTGATGGATGCTTGTTCTGAATCAGTATAACTTGTATCATCTACTGAAATATAAAACCAAGATAAGAATGGTTCAGTGAACTAGAGATCCTACATGTTGTTGGGGAAGGTTCAATGCAGAGGAAATTGTTCAAAGTTAGCTTGCAAATCCATTACTAACACAGGTTTAATACTGTACTAAAATGCACATCATGTAAACATCTGGAGTTCTCTATGAGAAGTAGTGTGGCTGGCAGGACTAGGGAAGTAATTATCCTCCTGTACTTGGCACTTAAGTTTGCATCTCAAATACTGTGTTCAGTTTAGAGCTTCAAGAAAGTCATTGAGATACTGGAGTATGTCTAAAGAGGAGCAACAAAGCTGATGAGGGGGTTAGAGCACAAGTCTTACAAGGAGGTAGTTTAGTGTGGAGCAAAGGAGACTGAGGTGAGACCTTACCACTCTGCAGCCACGTGAAAGGATGTTGTAGTGAGATGGATGTTGTTGTCTTGTTTAGACACAAGGAAATGGCCTCAAATTGTACTAGGAGAGGTTTAGGTTGAGTATTAGGAAAACTTTCTTCACCAACATTGTTGTCAAGTGCTGGAACAGGCTGCCCAGGGAAGTGGTGAGCCACCATCCCTAGAGGTATTTAAAAGGTGTATAGATGTGATGCTGTGGGACATGGTTTAGTGGTGGCTTGTTAGTGCTATGTTATCAGTTGGACTCAATGATTATTTAAAGGTCATTTCCAACCTAAATGCTTCTAAGATTGCATGATTCTAGTGATTACCACACTATATGCAGTGTTGTATTCTGAATAGGATAGAATGTTTGCTTTACTTACCTGAATGCAGGTGTCATTTGAGATGCCCTGAAGCAGCCCACTTGGCTTACAGCTTCTGGTCTAGAAAAAGCAGGTCTTCCATAGCTCCTGTGTCATATCTCCGAGATACACAGATAGGTCAGGTACCATAGGGCAGATCACGTTTCCCTGGATAGTGTTAAAGCAATTGAATTGAGTCCTGAGTGTGTTTCAGTGGCTTACCATATTTTAAGCAAAGGTGTTGAAATGAATTTACCAGCAAAAATACAAATGAGATTTTAATGATACTGCAGGAGTTCTTAAGTTGCTGGCAGAATTTACTTCCATCTTCAAAACATAAAATCTTCCATTTAAAAGTCATTATTGTAGTATTTCAGGAAGTAGCTCTCATATTAGTATTAGACACAGCTGAACCATTAGAGTCATTTTTATATGCATAAGACCCATCACTCACTGGGTGAATTATGGGAACATTATGTATGCTGGCACTAGAGTAAAGCATAAGTATGATTATTTCAGTGTTTAATGTCTGTATGAGATGAAATCTAATAATATGTAGTGTGATGAAAGCCGGTACATTACCTTGGTTCTAAACTTACTTCATTTTGGGAGTTAGTTTTAAATATGCTTTTTTAAAAAAAAATACTCAGATTCTGCCTCTGGTAGCTTGTGCAAAGACCTACCTATAAAAGATAGCAGACTGACCTTTTTAGTCTGGCTTTGAGTCTAGAAAAATCTAGTCTTAGAAATAATTTAAACAATTCTGAAAAGTAATAGGATTAACCTCTTTTTTCCTGCTCTAGAAATAATACCTGACTTGTCATCCAGCATAACAAGCTTGAAGTTATCCCAGAATCGCTTTATTAATGTTCCAGAAGCAATTCTTCTTTTACCACAGTAAGTTGTTATTTTAATTATTGATGCTAATGTCAAGTTCTTGGTGAAGAAAATGTGATGGTAAGACCTTTGTTAATCATGTTTTAATGATTTTCAGGAAATCCACTCTAATAGGTTAAATGCAAAAAACAGTCACATTTTCTTCATTGTGAGAAATTCTGCTCCTCAGATTCAGATCATTGCTATTGAAAATTTATTGCTTGACTGCTGAAGCTGACAATTCTTGCTGAGAAGACCAGAATGAATTTATTATTTTATTGAAACCAACAGTAAAAAGCTAGTTTCAATTTTGCCTTTTCAACAAGTTCTGCAGACTTTTATACAAGGCTACTGAGATTACATTTTCACTTCCCAAATATCACAAGATATTTATGCTCAAAGAATGACACTTCCTCTAAATGGGATTGTGATAATGATGCATGTGACATTTATCTTGCTATACCTTCAAAGCATTATTCATGTGAAAATCAGACTTCTGCTTTTTTTTTGTAGAAGTTACTGCCCTTAACAGGTCACTAGAATCAGATTGTGGACAAAACGCTTGCAAGGGGTGATCAGATCAGTCATCTGATAGGTGTGTGTAGATGTGAGTGCTGATGGCACCGTGAGCACATCAATATTAACATGACATTACACTTTCAGCATGCTAATGTTTATATTCAGAGCAGCCAGCTTAATGGCTGTATTAAAAATAGGTGACTTTCCCAGCTCAGACAAATCGGTAAGAAGCCATGATAATTTTTATTGCATGCTTCATGTTGCACAGAAATATAAACAGCATATTTGTCCAACAGATGATTTACAGAAGTTAGATGTTCTTTTTTTATGTAGTTCTTAAATGTGGTGTAGTTGAGCTACAGAATTTATGTACATGCATGGATTTGCATTCTGATAAGAGTGACGTGTCCATAACATCTTAAGTTAGTATCCCAAGTTAGGAACAATAGAGAGAGTAGTTCACATCACCTGGTTTGGCTTCATAGTTTCTAAGTGGAATCTTGGGTTCTAGCAAGTTGATAATACCAGGATGTACTCCAGTACCTCCTTTTTTTTTTTTTTTTATTTCAAATTTGTACAAAAGCACATGAAATACGTATTAGTATTATTTTATCCCTGTCTTCTTCTAATCTGAACAAAGCCATGTATTTCTGCAAATCATAGGAGGAAGTGGAGTATTACTATTATATGTGATTATTTAATTTACTATCTGAAATACATACATACAGTACAGTGTGTATGGTTATTTTCATGGCCAGGCAATTTTATTCACAGGCAAATGTATTGAAATAATACTGTATTTTCCAAGGTAATGAAAACCTGCCTATATCATCCTAATTACTTTTCTTGTAGATAGAAGAAGGAGAATTATTACTACGTTTTCTGTTCTCTAAACCATTTGCTTATTTATTAAAAATGAATATAGTTTATTTTTTATTTTGCTAACTTCTCTCTTTATTATTTTCATGTTTTCAGTTTGCGATCAGTAGATTTAAGCCAAAACAAGATCATAAACCTGCCTGGGCCAATGCACTGGAAATCATTAAACTTAAGGGAGATGTTATTTAACCATAATGAAATAGGTGTCTTGGACTTGAGTGAAAAAGCATTTGCATGGTCTAGGCTGGAAAAGCTACACCTGTCCCACAACAAGTTAAAGGAGGTAAAGTATAAGATTAGTTAGAAAACTAACTTTTCAATGCAGCTTTCAATATTAATTTGATTTTCATGTCACTCCTGACATCATTGTAAATTCTACTAGTAAGTGCAAATAGTATTTCCTGTGAATGAAAATCACCATCTTAAGCTCCTCCGTCAGGAATTTGTCACATAATCAATTTGTATAATGAATTCATTATGAGGTCTTCTGTCTATTATTGTGGGATATTAGGCATGTTTATTAAAACTAAGTTAAATTACAGCAGCGAAAAATAATATCTAATTTTGTTAAATGTTTTGTTTATTCATGTTCATGCATTTTTCTAAACATGTAATTACCCATTAAATGCTCTTTTATTTAGATTCCTCCTCAGATTGGCTTCCTAGAGAACTTGACTTCTCTGGATGTGAGTCATAATCCCGATTTGAGGTTCTTTCCAGATGAAATGGGAAAACTGTCCAAAATCTGGGATCTTCCTTTGGAAGGACTCCATCTTAATTTAGACTTCAAACACGTGGGATGCAAAGCCAGAGACATTATCAGGTTGGTTGCTTTACTGTTCTTGACTTTTCTCATTTTCTTTGAATATGCAGTAATCATTAAGAAAACAAACATCATTCTGAAAAGATGTGCCTGTGTGTCATATGAAATTCAGCATGCTACTCTGTGGAAGGCATCATTTCACATTATATCATATATAACATATCATTTCATATTAGCATACACACTTACAGTATTACTTCTTGAATTTGATGCTTCTATAAAGCATGCAGTAAATGGTGCTCATCAACTATTTCTAATATGCTCATCATGTTCCCAAATGCATTGCACAGAGCACATTTCTGGGAAATTACAAAACAAACCAAAAAAGAGGACATATTCCAAATTTATTTTAACTTTAAAACTGGAAGTTAGAATGTTAAAATCCCAGTAAGGCCAAACAGATAATTGAAAAAGGGAAGAAAATTGCAGGGCTTTTGATTTTTCTTGGGTCTTGAGTTCTGTTGATATTTTTCTTACACACTTCTGTGATTTCTATAAACTTTTTTATGCCAGATTTCTTCAGCAACGACTGAAGAAAGCTGTACCTTATAACAGAATGAAGCTCATGATTGTTGGAAACACTGGCAGTGGCAAAACTACCTTGCTACAACAACTAATGAGATGCAAACGAACAGAATTGGGCTCTCCAAAAGCTACCGTAGGCATTGATGTAAAGGATTGGATCATTCAAGGGAAAGGCAAAATGAAGAAAGAGCTTATATTAAATGTGTGGGATTTTGGAGGTATATTAAGAGCTCGTTGTCTTTTGCTTACTGTCTTTTATAACACATTAATGCATTACTTAGAGTCAGCCTGTGAAATCTGGATAATTGTGGGCAGTAGAACCACGCAAACATCCAGCAGAAGTCCAGTGAATTCCATAAATCAGCAGTTAATCTCTCAACTTTAATACAAAATCTCATTAATTTCTCATTACCCAATGTGTTCTGACCATTTGTTTCAACCATAGCATTCTAGACCTATCATTTCAAAATAGTAAGAAACTGCTTGTAATCACTAGAACACTCATCTTCCATTCAACTCTCTGTTTTAGTCTGGGTGGGTGGGGCTGTCTGTCTAGGTTCTGCAGTATCACTGTTTCATATGGTCACAGAAAACAAAGTGCTTGGGAGGAGTCTTTGAACTTCAGATTTTCAGAAAACTTTTGAAGGTTAGGGAACTCCAGAAGCATTTCTCAAATTCAAGGGATACATTATGCTGTAGAAAAGTTACTCTTTAAACATAGGTCTGTGATAATTTAAATACAGTCTGCGTCACAATGGATAAGCACAAAACAGCCTTCAAGCTGAATGTTCAGTTTCTGTTGTGATTTTAAGTGCTTAATCATGTGAAGTTAGGAGTCTTATTTTGAAGGTGCTGAAAGGACAGGAGAAAGGGAAGAAAGGAGGAAATGCAGGGTGAGGGAGAAACTGAGTATTGGAGTTTTGAAAGAATTGTGACCTTTCAGATTGTCTTTGCAGCAACCATGTTTATCCAGTTGCTAAGTCTTACACTTCTTGATTTAAAAGTAGCTTATATATTTCAACATCACGTCACAGCCAATGAGCTGTCACAAGGTACCTATTAAAAACTCATAGTTATTACAGATTTCCTCTCAATTTAGATATAAGCATTAATTTCCTTTGTGGATTGAGAATAAATGTTCTGCTGTCTTTTTGTGATCTGAAGATGTTCAATAAGGGAAGTACTAAACAGTGAAAATTTCTTACCATTAGGGCAGGAAGAGTTCTATAGTACCCATCCTCATTTTATGACCCAAAGAGCTTTATATCTTGCTGTTTATGATCTCAGCAAAGGACATGCAGAAGTGGATGCTATGAAGCCATGGCTTTTTAACATCAAGGTAAGACATAGATACGTATGGAATAGAACTCCACTTTCCAGGGACTCGTCGATGAATAGCAAATTAACCAGAAATACTTTTAGATGGGGGAAGAGGGAAGAAGTCTTCAGCTTAATATATAATAGGTTGGCACAAGAGCTAAAATGTGTATTGGGTATGAAAATATTCGTAGATATACAAAGACACGATCAGTACCTTTTTGTACGTCAAGCAGTACAGAGTGATGTACAAAAGAATTGTCTGCTTTGGTGATAGTTTGATAAAAATAAGAAATGAGCTGCATTAAAAGGATTGACCTGCTTTTTCTTTTACACTATTATAAATTCTGAAATCAGAATTTTACTAATTTAAAACTGAGTAGATGCACATCTGAAATCACACTGTTAAGTGTGTGCTTAGCATCCTATTGTTAATAGGAATGATTCCAAGACTAAGCTAGGAAAATGAATCTGAGAATCTTGTAATTTGCTCAAACTGCTCACCCCATGGTGAACGAGCATTACTTGTCTTTTCCTTTTGTGTGATGGTTAGCCATGGCTTATCCTGTTTGTTAAACTTCGGTTTTTCACACATCTCACCTTGAGCAGTGATACAGGATAGAGGGCTATAGTCAGTTCATTGTTGGAGAATACTGTTTCTGATGTGTACTCCTTTGCTGTGCATACTTGCTGGTGCTCATTGCTGCACTGTTTTAATGACAACCTAGCAGAGTACCCCTTGCTTTTCCATTTTGTTGGGTGCTTGTAATGAAAAATACATCTGTCTCTCTATTTAGATCTACAGTGCTTCCTTTTATAAAAAGCTGATTTTAAAAATATTTCTATTTGAAATATACTGCTCTTTGTAGGTTAAAAAATATAGTTCCTATTTATAGCCTGATTCATTTTTACTGCCTTATCCAGTCAAAGATGTTACATGAGATTGCAGTTTAAACTTACTGTGAATAAGAATTTAGAGTAGTACTTTACATTTCGAACTTATTTTTGAAAAGGTATAAAGGGGCAGTTGATTTTTTCCATGGTATTGATTGTTTTGACTAAATTTCTCAGATTTCACATCAGCAGCCACTATTGAGCTAACTGACTGTATGGATTCTACTAACAGGCTCGAGCTTCAACATCCCCTGTCATTCTGGTTGGCACTCACTTAGATGTTTCTGATGAAATGCAACGTAAGGCCTGCATGAGTAAAATTGCTACAGAGCTGTTGAATAAGCGAGGCTTCCCAGCAATCCAAGATTATCACTTTGTGAATGCTACAGAAGAATCAGATTCCATTATCAGACTTCGGAAAATCATAATAAAGGAGAGCCTTCACTTCAAGGTAAGCTACATACTGCTTGTAGTGTTGAAAGCATCCGAATTATTTTACTCAACACAATTAGGTACATCTTTTTAGTGTGATAGCAACCTCATTTTGCCTTCTGTAAAATGGTACATGAAGCAGAATAATGAAGGAAAATCACCAGGTTTGTTTTTTTAAAATTTTCTACCAAAAAAGATCAACTGAGTGAAAATCTCATACAAGCTATGTTTTTAAGCACCAGGGCCATAAACAGAATATTTCATTTTAAATTGGCCATCTTTTTCTTTGAAGAAATCTGATCAGAACCTGTTTTTTTGTTGAATGGCAACAAGTAATTGTAATAATAACCATTTCAAGATTTCAGGGACCAGAAAATAAGATTTTGTGATTTCTGAAAGCAAACTCATTCTTCATGTACTGATTTCAGTTTATATAGTGTGAAACTGTTCCTAGAAGGAGGAAAGTAAATTGAAGCAGAAAGGAATACCCCTGGAACTGAATGATACTCCTAAATTGGAGAATCTGCACGTACAGTTCTGTTGTCTCCATAATCATCCCTACCACTTATCCTCTACTATCTCCTTACCACAGCATGAAGCTCTAAGCGTGAATAACAAGCATAAAGAGAGTAGCCCAGGCATGGACTAGAAAGACAGGATCCAATCTGTAGCAAAAGAAAATACATACTTTTTTTTTTTTTTTTTTTTCATTTATACTATAGCAATCACATAGTGTCACAACATGTTGAAGAGTAAAGGTCATGTCCTGTGCTACTGAAGTCAATGGCATAATTTCTAAATCGAAACAGAGACCAAATAGCTTCTGAATTAATGCTTGAAAGATTTTGTTAGAGCAAATGCTATGTTTATGACCAGCCTTACACTGGTGATACAAAGGAGAGGGAAGGATTAAATATGCCTCTTGTTTCTCTCCCAGAACCTAGCAGTTTAGCCATATCCATAAGCTGCCTAACTTCATTCCACATTGCAGGGAATAACTAACCAGTGTTAAGTAGCAATACGGTGGAATAGATTCATTCCACTTTTCACACATCCAGTAGGCATGAAGAGAGATGGTATTTGTAAAGCCCTGTATTTCATAGTACTTCTTCAACATTCAAAAGAAATTCTGCTTTTTGAAAACATTTCACTCTTGGATACATAAGAATAGTTCCCACAAAATCCGTGTCTCTTGTGATTGTGTCTTAAACTGATGTTTAAACACCTACACAGACAGAAGGTAGCCTGAAGAAGATAGTGTCTGTAACATAGACACTTTGTGAAAGAGGTGTTACAAGGTACCTGCTTAGAAGACAAAGTGAGTTAAGTATTTAATGTTGTCAACAAATGCTCTGAGTCTTTGAAATTGCATAAGGTACTAATTACATTTTTGACATGTGAAAAATGGCACAGTACATTGGTGTTTAACTTCTTTGAGAGGAAAATTGCAAACTAAGAAGCCAATGTGGAAATGTTGGGAAAATTGTTTCCCATTTCCTCAGAAAAATTACTAGATCAGCACCCATAGAGAATGAAAACTTGGTCAGCTGCTAGCTAATACAAAAGGTCAAAGGGTGTCTCCAGGGAGGAACTTGGACTCAGGAAACAGAGGGAAAAAAAAAGGAACCATTTCCCTTAAGTGTCTCTAATCTGGCTAAATTTTCTTCTTCCTCTCCTACTGTCCACTGACTGTCAGCAGTGCAGACTTAAAATTGAGCTACTGCTCTTTTCCCCCTGGTTTATTTGAAGTCATGTCTAGAGATACTGTAGTCTACAAGAGGTGTCATTTTTTATTCATTTGTTTATTTTCTTGTCTTAACAAAATATGTATGACATCTGTTCATACAGTGATGATTCTCCTTTTACTTCAGATATAAAGAAATGCTTTAATCTTGTGAGAAGAGATTAATTATTTTTCATTTACATGTAATGTGGAAATACTTTTTCTGAAATACTTATTTATAGAAAGACATAATTCTAAAAGAATTAGTTACATCTACATTTCAGAATCCATATTAGTAAATAAATAAAGGTTATTGTTCCTTCTTGCTGCTACTATTGAGCAGACATACCCAACTTACATTTGAGTTTTATCATCTGCATTTCACATGAATAAATTTATATATTTAAGATTATTATTCCTAATTATGCAGATCAGAGATCAACCGGTGGTTGGTCAGCTAATTCCTGACAGCTACCTGGAGCTGGAGAAAAGGATTTTGCTGGAACGTAAAAATGTGCCAATTGAATTTCCTGTGATTGATCAGAAACGCTTACTGGAACTGGTACAAGAAAGCCAGTTAAAACTGGATGAAAATGAACTCCCTCATGCAATTCACTTTCTGAATGAGTCAGGTAAAATGCTGTTTCCAGTGTATGTTTCTTAGTGCTTTATTAAAAATCTTTGGCGGGTGTGTGTTTTTAAACCTCACACAAGGTTGCCACGAAGTATTGAGCTGAAATTCTTAAGCTTATGTAATGATTGATTAATAATCCAGGTTGTCAAATCATAATGGAATTTTGTGATACAAAGGATCTGTATTGTGAAAAATCTGTCTCTTACCCCTCCTTTAAAATATCATACTTGATGGTTAGCACAGTTTCTGAAGAAAGATGTGATTGCTGTAATAGCTTGAATAGTGGTTAGATGAATATCTGCAACAGCTTATCTCTGTGCTGTTCAGACTTCATACGATGAAGTAATAAACCACACAGAGCATAGCTGCTTGGCAAAAAACCAAGTCAGATTACAAATTTAACAAAACATCTGAAAAGAAATGTAAAGCTGGGCAAATCAGGATTGCATTCTACTCCTGAGATATTGACATAAATTCAGTAGCTGTATTTATTATCCAAATTGCTTGTCAACTCATGTAAGAAAAACAGCCCAGAATATGGTGTTTACTTTGCTTCCTATGGAGCTTGAAAAATGCATTGCTAATGACAATATTCTTTATGCAGGTGTACTCCTTCATTTTCGAGACCCAGCACTACAGCTAAGAGATCTGTATTTTGTAGATCCTAAGTGGCTATGCAAAATCATGGCACAGGTTAGACTCTGGTTACCTTTTATGTCTGCATACATGAAACTTTTCTCCCTGTCTGAAACCTCTGTAATTTTATCAGTAATTCTTCACCATTTCTTCGGTGTTTCATAATCTAAAATAGTCCAAACTGCACTGCACACGAGGATACGTGTAGAACAGGAAAAAAAAACCACCATGGACCAAAAGAAATCTTGTGTTAGGTTAAGATGAAAGACGGAACTTTGGATTAAAGTAGTAAGAATGGGGCAAGAAAGGTTGTATGCTTGGTATTGATGATGGCAGAGGGAAGTGAGTGATACTGGGTTCATGTGTCTGGATGGGAGAGGAGCAGACTGACTGCTTAAGTGAAACCATCATTGAAATATGTTTCTGGAAACAATCCCAAAATTTTATATATATATTCAGATTTACTAGTCTTTCATTCAGTGCAGGAAATGAGACAGCAAAAATGTAAGTTTGAGCCTTTAAAGATGATGGGACTGAGAGTGAGAAAATACCTAGAAGATCACAAGACACAATGAAAGCTACTGAAGAATGGTAGCACACAAGTAGCTTGAAACAGGTTAAATTTTTTCACTGTTGTCTTCTTGTTGGGTAGTCTCATGGAAATGTTTTGTTTCACTGTGAAGTGGAATCCATTTTTTCCTCCTGAATGATAGGCTGCCAAATACTTCAGAGAACAGAGTTTCCCAGGAAAATGCAGTCTGGTGATGGCCATGCACCTGAAATTGTTTTGCTTTTTCTCAAAAGATCCTGACCGTGAAAGTGGAAGGCTCCTCTAAATACCCAAAGGGAATTGTAAAGCGTTCAGATGTGGAAAAATTCCTTTTAAAAAAGAGCAAGTTTCCTAAGGTCTACATGTCACAATACTTTAAACTTCTGGAAAAATTTCAGATTGCTTTGCCATTAGGAGAGGATCAATTATTAATCCCAAGCAGGTAAGCAAATAGCTAAACCCAGAAACGATAGCCATAGAGGTCAATCAGAATAAAACCTTCTCATCAGGCTAACTAGTTTAACTGATTATCAAAGCAATTTTGTATATGAAAGCATGTCTTAGTACACTACATTTTACTGAAAAATATTTCAGGGACTTTTTAAGCTGATCTTCTGCGAGATAAAGCTCACATCATACTTGCATGGTGAGTAAATGAAATCTATAAATGACAAAATGCTTGTGAGGGTAATATTTCTTCTACAGCTACTATGCTCTGAGTCTGCAGCAGGAAAGTTCTAATTCAGCTTTACATTGCAGTGTGCCAGCATTACAGATATTTATTGCAATATAAAAGATGACCGTGAATTTCTATAGCCTGTTTGCTTGGAATGAGAACCACAGTCAAGTAACTCAGAAGTATCGTCTCTTCCAAACAGTCTAGTTATTGAAATTGGTGGCAAAAAAGTGTTATGAATTTGAGTGCAGTCTTGAAGCAGGTAACATAATTTCTGTGCCTCAGTTACAGATTTCCGTAATGTATTTCATAATGCTTACATTGTTTCATGGAGGAAGTGTGGTGTGGTTGCGTTGACTGGAGTTTCTGCATTCTTCAAGGTCATGGAACAGGAAAATTTTATCCAAATGTTTTTAATGTGTCTCAGGTTTTCCTCACATGTACATTCTTTATCAAATGATTGTTAGCAAGGTTCTGTTGGGTTTAAATTACAGCAGAACTTCATTTTAGCACAAGCAAGCAGAATAAGCAAATATGCTGTTGGTCTGTTCCCTGATCGTTCATTCATTAATAAGTAATATATTTTACATAATAAATAATGGATGTTATCAGTCAGTTTGGATAAAGTACCTCATTAAATACTGTCAAATATTTTTATTCTTTCAGTTTGTCTGATCACAGACCTGTTATAGAGCTTCCCCACTGCGAAAATTCAGAAATCATCATCAGGCTTTATGAGATGCCATACTTCCCTATGGGATTTTGGTCCAGGCTGATCAACAGGTTGCTTGAAATATCACCTTACATGCTGTCAGGAAGAGGTACAAATCTTTCTCTTTCAATGTTTAATAGCAAGCCTGTTTGCATTGCATGCCCACGCCTGCATATAGAAGCTGTAATCCCCCAAACCATTTTGCTTTAGCTAATTTCTGGTTGCTTCACAAATGCAAGAAAAAGAACAGTGGTCCTTTTTGCAACTTAGAAGTATCTTGGAACAGAGAGTGCCTGATATTTACAGTGGTGTGCAAAAGAAATTGAAGATTGTAAGCAGCCTATTCTTCATTTGCTGGAGATGGAGAAAATTCTTCTGTTTATGCAATATTACCATTTACGTCTACAAAGAACACAGGAAAGGATATGTCGTCTGTGCATTTGAGGCTCGTTTATTCTCACTTTATGGAGGCTTAAAAACTCAGCATTTATCAGAAGGCAGGGGACCTGGGGGTGGGGTCTTCAATTTTTTTTTTTTTTTTTTTTTTTTTTTTTTCAATAATTCCATGATTTGACAGGAGAGCTGTCTGCTGAACTTTGCAATTTCATCTTTGGTTTCTTAATGTGTGATTTATGAATACTGGTAGTATGTAAAGTATGAAAAAATATGCATTGCTAATGCTCTATAAATGATGTATAGCTGCCTGCCCTCCTGGTATTAAGTTGCCTCCTGAGCACAGAATTCCAGTCATGTCTTGCTACTGCATGAGTGTGTGATAGAAGAAAAATTTAAATCACTGACTTTTTTTCATAGGTTGCCTAAGGTATTCAGCTTTTGGTCCTGAACGTACCTAAGCATTATCTACTACACACATTATCTGCTACAAGACTTAAAATGCGATCGAACACCAGTTGTCATATATTCAGCTTCTGTTGTGTTCATCTCTCTGCAGAGTTATAGCCTTCGTTTTGTTTGTTATTTGGGTAGACATAAACTTACAGTCATAATTAAATAGCGAAAATACCATAAATCAGTCTGAATAATTTCAAATGCTACACTCACGTTGGAGATCAGATTTTTAATCTAATTTTTTATTTTCTAGAGCGAGCTCTTCGTCCCAATAGAATGTATTGGAGACAAGGCATCTACTTGAACTGGTCTCCTGAAGCTTATTGCCTCGTGGAATCAGCAGTGTTTGACAACAACCCAGACAGTTTTTTGAAAATCACAGCACCTTCTTGCAGAAAAGGTTAATTATTCCTGAGCCTGATTTTTGCTCCAGTTTCATTGCAGCATGGCATTTTGATTTGTTGTGCTTTTGCCCTTAGATTGTGTAGAGTTTAGATTTGTGATTACAAGTATGACAGGCTGAGGCTGTAGTCTCCCTCTTTTGTTTCTTTAAAGGGTGCATCCTTTTGGGCCAAGTTGTGGATCACATAGATTCTCTTATGGAGGAATGGTTTCCAGGTTTGCTGGATATAGATGTATGTGGTGAAGGAGAAACACTGTTGAAGAAGTGGGCTCTGTACAGCTTTCAGGATGGTGAAGAACACCAAAAAATACTACTGGATGACTTACTTAAAAAAGCTGAAGAAGGTAAATATTTCTGCCATTTGAGTTACGCAGAGGTACGCCTGTATGCAGATAAATATTGTATGATAACCCATTTGTAACATCTGGGTACTTTACATTATTTTTAAATGTTTCATTTCTTTGAGAAATAACTACAGTGTAAGTCAAAACCAGCTTGTTTGTTTTTTTTTGTTTTTGTTTTTTTTTTTTTTAATGTAAGAGCTCTCTGTATAGAATATGGGACAGTTTGCAACTACTCTTTGTAAATGGCAATAATGAAAAGAATTGTTTTGTCAGGATACCAGTAGTACAATTTCATTCATGGATTAAATCCAGCACATAGTAAAACTGATTCTAGATCTTACAGTTGGAGCACACACAACAGTAATTTAAAAGGCAATATTCAGAATGACATTCTACATACTAACAATTATTTTTTTAATAGCTAGAAACATAATCTCTTGGTTAGTCTAGTGTCGTTACACAGTGGCTGATGCTGTCACATGTGATCGATACATATACAGAACCCTGAAATCACTTAAAAAATGTAAGATATATTAAGTTGAATGGCGACCTTAATTACTGTTTTGCTCTATATGTATATATATCTGTCTCTCTGTGTGTGTATATATATGTATGAAGATTTAATTTCAGGTTATTAATTTGATTTTAGGTACATTGATCATACACACTCACAGAGCTCTGTGTACTTTTTCAGTGTGTTTTGAGTGATGACTACCCTTTTATTTTAATTGTCTCATTTGTTTTTCTTAGGTGACCTTTTGGTAGACCCAGATCAACCAAAACATACCATTCCAATAGCACAGATTGCTCCTGATCTGATGCTGGCTGATTTGCCTAGAAATATTATGTTGAATAATGATGACTTGGAATTTGATGAAGCTCCTGAATTTCTCCTGGGTAAGCACTATTTTTAGAGGTGTTTTTTTTTTACAGAGGTTATATAAACAAACCTGTTGCAGTCATTTCTGCACATAAAACAGTTTAGAGGTTTCTTTTCTGTGGAAATGTATTTTTCTAAGGTATTCTGAATTTTTCAGGGTTTGAGTTTCGAGTTTTCCGTTATCATCTATGCTGGATGCTGTGTTTTGTGTGTTTAGACTACTGATCATGAGGCTTATCACATACAAAAATTGGACCCTTTAAGCTATTTTTTTGAGAAATGGTTGATACCACATTTTTAATATTGTTTTCAATTTTATTGTTGAAAAGGTGATGGTGGTTTTGGATCTGTGTACCGTGCATCCTACGGTGGAGAAGAGGTTGCCATAAAGATATTCAATAAACATACTTCCCTGAGGCTTCTAAGACAAGTAAGAAATAATGCCCTTTTTTTTTTTTTTTTTAACCTGTAGTGCCACTCTTGAAGTACTAACCTTAGTGAACAGCTTAAAAAGTTTAAGTAAGTTGCAAGACTTCACTCCAAAACATTTCTGCATTTACTTCAGAGATACAGAGGTTACGTAATTTACAGTATTCCATCTCATTTTACAATTTACAGGAGCTCGCAGTGCTTTGTCACCTCCACCACCCCAGTTTAGTGTCTCTGCTGGCTGCTGCAATCCGTCCCCGGATGCTGGTGATGGAATTAGCCCTCAAAGGATCTCTTGATCGTTTGCTTCAACAGGACAATGCAAGTTTAACTAGAACACTTCAGCACAGGATAGCTCTACATGTGGCGGATGGTTTAAGGTAAGCATCGCTTCTACCTTGTGATACAAATATTATATGCTAGCAAATAGGATATGCTACAAATGAAAAACCTTGATTTTCTTTTATCTCAAGCAGAATATTCCTTGTGTCAGACAAATGCTTGTGTTTTTATGCATGATTATCTGATATATAAGACAAATTTTTGTTACCTGTTTTTTTTTTTTTTTTTTTCTGCTAAGGAGTGGCACGGATATAAACAGAGAAACAGGAAGAGCTCTGGGTGGAGTTTCCATGTGGTTGTTGATTTCTTATTAAAATGTCAAAGAAATTAAGTGCATTTTTAAGTTCTGAAAGTCCATGAACATCCTAGGTAAAATGACAAAACCTGCAAAGGAGCTCTGGGAGCAATGAATTTTAAACTTCTAAGATTAATTTTTCAAACTTCCATTGACACTTACAATGATACTAAAGTATTGCTGTGTTTATGTACCAGTAAATAGTATTTCAGAACAGTTCTGAAGTCAATATCCAGGAAGCTGGTGTTATGTTGGTAATGTTTGACTTCTTTAACATAATATTTAACATTTGAAAACACAATTTACTGTTATGGGAATAATGCATTCGGGGGGGGAAGGGGAGTGTATAGATGCATCCCTGAATTATGAATGCTTTCAATCAATACTTTTTTGATTAACAGGTACCTGCATTCAGCAATGATCATCTACCGTGATTTAAAGCCTCACAATGTGTTGCTCTTTACCCTGTATCCTAATTCAGCTGTTATTGCAAAGATAGCTGACTATGGCATTGCCCAGTATTGTTGCCGAATGGGAATAAAAACTTCTGAAGGCACACCAGGTGTGGAAAAATGCTTTGTTTTACAGTGCCACGTGTCCAACAATATCTGATATGGTTTTTATGTAGTTTGTAATTCAAATCTGTACTCTAGTTAAAAATCAGAGAATGTTGCCCTAACCCTATTACAAGTTGTGATACCAGGTTTATACATCTTAGTCTTCATGTTCATGTATTTACACCTTTCAGAAGAATCAAGAAATACCCTAAAGGTCTTAAAAGAGAATTAGTTCAATTACATTCATTCATTACAATTTTTGTCTCGGTTTAGTGTGGTTACTGTGATATTCAAATTATACAGCTAAAAGTATTTGTTGTTTTAGTTTTCCATAATGCAAAGTTAGGCCTTAATATTTCTTAAAGGCAATAAAAATCTGCACTGCTCTCTGACTTCAGAGAGAATATGTCAGCATCCATTTAAAAGCACTGAACTATTCCCTAACTTTGAAAAGTTACCTTGGAGATTATGCATAAGGGTGTGACTTCAAATGTTTTGGCCATCAGTGAAGACTGCAGACTTGCCCTTCATTTTCAGTATTCATTGATAGATGAATGATTTTAGGTTTAACAGTCAGGAGCTCTGTAACGGGTGTACTGTCCCCTTCCTTTATACTGATTGCTGACACTTTTGGAGGTCTGCCACAGGCAAACTATTGCCAGTCCAGAAATAGTGTGCCATTGTTTGTTTACTTCCTGTAATATTTTCATCAGTAAGTATTTGCCCATGAAAGGATAAAGATGGCTTCATCTTGGAATGAATCATAAGCACTAATGACTGATTTTATTTGCAGGATTTCGAGCACCAGAGGTGGCCAGAGGAAATGTTATTTACAATCAGCAAGCTGATGTTTATTCATTTGGCTTGCTGCTTTATGACATTTTAACAGGAGGGGGTAGAATAATGGAAGGCTTGAAGTTTCCAAATGAATTTGACGAATTGGCAATACAAGGAAAGTTACCAGGTATGCCTTGTTTCTTTAAAGTTTTGACATGAAAGTGGACCATTTGTCAGAGCTCCTCCAAAAATAACACCTCTTATGTTGGATCTCAGTGTCGTCAGAGGAGGGGACTAAATAATACCACCTTTTTAGAAGAAGCTTTTAGCTTCATGCAGTCTAGAAATAGTGAGAAATGGGCATCTATTCAACATCACTTTGGTTATAATTTCACTGCAATTTCAAAGTATCTAGCTAATGCATTTTATAAAGAAATTAAGGGTTTTCTATACTTGGGACTTTATGCAGACCTAGCTAAAATGGATATTGCTGAAGGTACTTTCTACTTTACATATTACCATGACAATGCATTGTCATGGTAATAAGATACACACAATTCCACTTCTGTTCTTTGACTGTGATACATTACATTAAAATATCCATATTGAGAAGATGCATATTTAAAAAAAAAAAAAAAAAAAAAAAAAAAGCTTGAAATCTTACTTTCTTTTTAAAAAAGTTTCCACTACTTTAAAAGACCTGCCAGCCCTGAAAGTTTTAGACAGCAATTCCCTTTTAATTTGTCAAGGGTGTGAAGTCCCTGCCTAGCTACAGGCACTCTTCATATTCCATTTGCATTATAATATGTAGTTGGCTCCTGGAAGGAAGGTTAAACAGGCTATCAGGCTGGATGTGATGTAGCCAGCTGGACTGTAATAACTCAGTACTTGGCAATCTCCATGTAAAGAACTGTTGAGTTGTTATAGTACTACAAGTTCTGGTTACTGTCCTGTGGTAGTGGGTATACTCAGGGAACATTCTTTAAGACTGAAAACCTGTTCCATTTAGGACCTGTTCCAGCAGCTATACCATTTAATCTGACATGGCTTCTCCATTAGGGACAGAGAGTTCATACATTTTCTACTCCTCAAGGAGAATAGTCCAGTTCAGATGATTTCAACCTCCTCACTGAAGAGCCCTCCCAAGAACTGATGACTAAGTGTCTTTTGAGTGCAGCTGTCCATCTGGCTATTTTCTGTATTATGAGCCCTCTCAGAAGTATTGGTTTCTGAAGATAGCACAATTCCATCTGTGCTCAGGCTTAGCATCTATGTATTTCCACCAAAAAAGTTACTGGCTGAGCTCACAAGTAAACAGTGCCTGTCTGAACAAAATATGTTCATTTGCAGGTATTTATCGTTAATGTTATCTCTGTTTAACGTAGGACTGGAGTATCTGTTGTGGATAATGATGAACTAAAAGCAATACAGGCTGTATTCAAGAATGATTTATTCTTAGAGAGGTCAGCCCCCAATTCATAAGACACATATTCAAAGCACTGAGTAGGAATTTAGATATCCATATCCCATAAATACTATATGGAGTTCTTTGTCTAGATTGCTCTACAATTTATTGGAAGCTCGTTTTTATTCCATATACTCTGCCCCAACACAAAAGAATAAATGTGGGGAAAAGTGTTCACAGGGATTTAAAAGACTACAGGCTGAAATGATATGTGCTTGAATGCTCAGCATTAATCAAAACACAATTCACACACATCTATGATTCAGTCCCAAATACAGGGACATTAAAGAAAAAGTTAAAGGAAAAAAACATTCGCTTTAACTGCTTTTAATGAGAAAGACTCTAGCTCTAGCAGATGAGCAATTCCAAGCTATCCATGCTGATATTTTACCTAAGAGTATGATATTTCTTAAAGCAGCTCTCTGGGAAGTTAATTAGCTCTTAAAGTGAGAAACAAAGTTATTCAGAACTCTCACTTCTGAACTGTTCTAAAGACTGGTTAAGAAGTTATCTTAATTTTACATTTTAGATCCTGTCAAAGAATATGGGTGTGCTCCCTGGCCCAAAGTTGAAAATTTAATTAAGAAGTGTTTAAAGGAAAACCCTCAGGAGCGGCCAACATCTTCCCAGGTATTATGTAGTGTATTTGTTTGTATTTTTGTGGTGGATGATACCACAGAGTTACTGTGCTTTCTAAAAAAGAACAGGACATTGACGTTTGTAGGAGGCACACAGTCTTTTCTGTTATTCTTTTCTGGAACTGAAACAGTCATGGAATACTGCCTGCTCTTGCCATCCAGGACAAATTGTTCCATTCAAATCTACCAACCATTTATTCTAGCCTGCTCTTTCCCCCTGTGATTGTAGCAGAATAGGGTTGGGAATACTTCCAGGCATTTACTAGAACTATGCAAAGGGATTTCATGATATAGTATCAGTGTGGGTAGCCTACACTGTTCCATACATAGGTGAGGAGGAATAGCAGTGTGGGTCTGAAACCTACTTGCTGTTATCACACATCATGTTCCTCTTTGAAATGGGTGACATTTTCAAAGTTGGTTAACCCCACTGACTTCCTGAAATTTTAACAAGACAGTAAGAGCCAGCATAGAGTCAACATGTTGCTCAGTGCACAAAGATTGCTCATAAATAGTGGCAATACAAATGAGCAGACCTACTGATAGACTGTGTCCATATTCCATAAAACATTATCCGTTCTTGTTATTTATCACTGTGCAAGCCGTTTTTATTATCATGTGCATGCTGTGTCTGTCTTTGTAGGTTTATGAGATCCTGAATTCTGCAGAGCTTATCTGTTTGATGAGGTATGTTTCCATACCCAGCACATCCACAGCAGAGTGCATGGTAGCTGCCAATCAAAGCTGCAAGAAGTCAGGAGTCTGGATAGGCAACGGGAACACAGAAAAAGCACAACTTTCATTTGTTAACCTAAATACAGATGGACATAGTTGTGAGGTATGTGGGAAAGCTACCATTTACTCTGGCTTTGGCACCCTGATGTATGTGCCAAAAGAACTGCATTTTAACAGCAGTATATTCCTTCTGGAAAGTGAAGCTTGTGAGTGAGTCGTCATTGTATCCATGAAACGAAGCACAAAAGCAGTTGCTTTTTTTCCCTCTCTTCCCTGTACTTTATTTTTATTACCTGCAATTTACTAGCATTTACCCTTACTGAAATCATAACCAGATTGTTTCTCTTAATTTTTTTTTCCTTGCTCAGGATATTGCAGACAGTAAAATTTTAAGTTTGGCCTTGGTGACCCTTCCTACTGAGAAAGAAAACTGGATTGTAGCAGGAACCCAGTCTGGTTCTCTGTGGGCAGTTAACACAGAAGATGAAACAAAAAGACATCGTCTGCAGAAAATGTCAGATTCTGTCACTTGTTTATACTGTAATTCTCTTTCAAAGCAAAGGTATAAATGAATTTTAAATCTGTTGAGTTACATTTTGAAAATACAACTAAACAGAGATGTTCAGGGAATTACATCAGTACACTCGTGCAGTTTGTTTTGCCTATGTGCTTATTTTGCCTGTAGTTTTGCTTAGTTTTGCACCGAGGCTAATGGAAGGCTATGTTCCTGGCCACAGGTGGTTTCATTTGCTTTTAGTGTTTAATGAAACTGTCAAATACCAGAAGCTACTCATTTTAAATTTTCTTATCTGATTAAGGTAGTTCTAGAAATCTTTTTGTTTGTTTGTTTCAGCAAACAGAAGAATTTCTTCTTGGTAGGCACAGCTGATGGCAGACTGGCAGTTTTTGAAGACCGAGCAGTAAAGGTAGACTTGTTCTTTGATGTCTGTCCTACAAAATACTGTCAGTAGTATGTAAAGCAGCTACCAACAGTAGCTTTACTTCATGTGCCTTATTTTTAATCACTTCTCTAAAACAAAAAATAATGTTCTACTGAAGTCTTAGAGGAACTGTACATGTTTTATCATACCTGTTTCAACCAATGCATTTAAGAGGGGAAAGTTTCTCTCTTACTATAGGACTTTGAAAGACCTAGCAAATTCACTAGAGATTGACATCAGTGCTCATTATCAAGAATATTCTAACTGGTTTTATCTCCTTTATTGCTGTCATACCTCCGCTTTCATCCACGCTGTATCATTGCAGAATTGGTATCTTCAAAAAGACAGTGTTGTTTAGATTTCCTGTCGGCCATAGTTCTGCTCCCAGAATAGATAAAGAAACTCTGGGAACTGTTTATATCAGCTGATTCCTGAGGGTTTGTTCCTGGCCATGTGCAATTTAGAGCAATTTAGAGGAGTTGCAATGCATTGGAGAACTGGAATACAATATAGTGTGGGATGTCTCCAAGATATGGATGCAACTTTCTGTGCAGATCAACTGCACCAGGGGTTGCAGTAAGTATCAATCCCAGCTCTATCCTGTTTCTGGTCACACAGGCTGTTTTCTATGGGACGTTTAGAGACTCTGGTGCTTTTCAGTCTCTGACATTCTGGATAGCTACCATAACGGTTCATAAAAATGTGGTCAGGTAAATTTAATGCATCAGGCTGTGTGGCCTTGTTTTAACAGTTTCTGAGTGTCTGTACATTTCTTGTTTCTAACAGACTGTATGTTTTTCTTGCAGTGTAAGGGTGCAACAGCTCTGAAGATACTAACTATAGGAAATATTAGTACACCACTCATGTGCTTGAACCAATCTTCATACTTAGCTGAAAAAAATATCATCTGGGGAGGCTGCGGAACAAAGATCATCACATTAACTAGTGATTTCACTGTTCAAAAGCTCATTGAAACGAAGACAAGCCAACTGTAAGTTTGGGGGTTTTTGATAAGTGATGTTACTTTGCTCTTTTGTGGGTTTCATTAAAGATTTCTGGTAGTTCTTTGATGTAAGGTCTTGTTCTACAGTTCACTCTTTGAGTTCTTGTTTCTTTTCTTTCCATAATGCAGATGGAATATGATGTGCATTAAAATGAGATCATTACTAGCATTAAAAGTATTTACTGCCGCTTCTAAGTGAGGGATAGGCATTACTATATAAAGCATTTATGAAGTCAGTATCTGTTCAGAAGATTTATAAATGCCACTGATCCATTTTTCTCCACCAACTGTAGTTGTTCAGGCCTGTTTAGCTTATTTAGACGTGTACACACGCATTTAGCATAATGTTTGTTCTTACATGTTTGTCAAATGATACATGTGTGATTTTGATTTGTTCTTCAAGATTACTTGAGTCAGTGAAATAAGCTAGTGCTATTAATTTTCAGGGCAAATAATATTTTTATATGTGCAGGCACATTCCTGGCCTGAAAGACAAATTTGTATGTAGAAGAAAGTGGTCAAAAAGACTGTCAGCTGAAGTGAAATGAGCAGAGCTTTTCAGGCTTAGTCATCTTTGTGTTGAGTGACCTTTTCTGTGCCTGTGGGCCCGGGGAGAACTGTGAAATGTCTCCAAACATCGGAAGAGTGGCAGGGAAAAGGTGGAGTATGTACTGCTGTGATGTGAGCATTTGTGATGTGAGCAGATAAATGGGGAAGATTCATAAATTAGCTTCGGGCATTAATGCATCTCCAAGGGTATCAGCAGTGTAAGTCCATTATCGTGAGAATTTATGTCAAACCCTTTCAGTGGTATCCTAGCCCAGTTTGTCTGGGCTTAGGGCTGAATGATTCTGTGTAAGAGAGGGAAGCTAACTCCATTCATAATAGTCAACTTTTTCTGTTAGATATTTTCTGTGTACCTAGCTGGAGTTCCTCTCTCTTCTAGGTTCTGCCATAATGCCTACAGTGATGCAAACATTATCTCAATAGCAATAGACAAATCCATCTACTTGGCAAAGAAGAACAGCCATTTTGTGGAAATATGGGACAAGAAGACAGAAAAACTTTCTGAGCTAATTGACTGTGCACATTTTCTTAAGTAAGTGCTTCATATCAGATTCATAGCCTGATGCATAGACAGGTTGCATTCTGTAGCATAGTACCTTAATCTGCTGAAGGTGTGGGATTTGTCCAGTTCTTTGGACAGATGGGGAATTGCTTTCCTCTCAGCCCAGACATTCAGAATATTCCATGCAGAATTTCATTTTTTTTAAAAGACTCTTATTATATTTCACAATCTCTTTTTGATGTTGAGAGGATTCATTAAACTCTGCTCAAGAAAGAAGAAAGTCTTCAGGACCTAATGCTTTTTCATCCCCTGAATAAGAATGTCCTTTCTCCAGTGCACAGATTCAGTAGGAGATCAGAGTTTGATTGACAGTGATTTTCATTTCAATTATTCCTCTACCTGAATGTGCCAAGTACATTTAATTTTCATGGTGGGGTTAGGAGCAGCTCTAGGTATGCTCCTCCCACTTTGCAGTGATACTACCCTCCTGAAAACTGGGACTATACCTGCCTACTGTTTAAAGGTCTTTCAAAGAAGACCAGCTGGCTTTTTAGAAGTCTAGCAGTTTTCATCCCAGTTTGTTTCAAGTCAGTCAGCTGATTAGCATTTTTTCCTCTTGTCTTGAGGAATGATTGTTCGAAAGGCTGCTATTGAGAAAGTAATTTTAGCAGTCATAGAGTAGTGGCCCACCAGATGGTAATACAAATTCTCTCCACACGCGTAGGGACAAAGTGGAAAAACTAAGTAAGGACTCAAAACATAAACTGGCTTACTCTGGAAGAGTGAAGACAATCTGCTTGCAGAAAAATACTGCGCTGTGGATAGGTACTGGAGGAGGACACATCTTGCTGCTCGATTTGTCAACACGTCGTCCTGTACGAGTTATAGACAACTTCTGTGATTCTGTCAGAGTCATGATAACAGCTCAGCTAGGTAAGTAAAACCATCAAATCACAAAAAAACAGTGCAAAGTTTAGGATTGCTGTGTCCTGTTTGGCATGGTTTTCCGGGAAAGTATTTGCTTTTGTGTTTTGTTTTGTTCATTCTATTCCACTGCTGTCATCTTCAGTCAGTATCAGCCACTGGTGCTAGCTAGTCACTGCATGCTTCAGCACAGCTCTCAACATCTGATAGTCTTTGTTTTGATATGCATTTGCCTGTGTTCTTTCTTCCTCTGAAATTTTATGCTTATGGCTTCTTCTCTGTGAAGCTTGTTAGGTTTTAATAATTTCTCCTTAGTTACTTATTGCCTAGTTTTCTCCTCCCATCCTTATCCAGAAATGCTTCTTTTCAGTTTGGGTCACAGGCAGATCAAAGCAAAACTGGACTCAGGGTTCAGAATTGTACATACATGCTGTTCCTGTCACCAGGGACAGTTGTTTCAAGCTGCTGTAGGTAGACAGTAGTTGTGGGATTTCAGTGATAATTACAGACAGCCAGAGAAATGTAGTTGAGTATGGGTTCACTTCTTGGCTGTTCTAACTTCCTTCACCTGTACACTTCTCTGCATCTCTCCCCAAAGTAACAAAGGCCACAACAACAGGTTGGGTCCTGTATTCCTCTAGAAGTATAATGCCAAGGGCTCACTGCCCTCATTGTTCTGCCAGTAAGACAGGAAGCTGCTCTGGCAGAACATGTAACAGCCTCCATCTGCCTTGTAAGAAATTTGTCAACATGGGAATAACTGTGAAGTTGATACTGAAACACTGGCACATTCAACTTACCCCTCTGTGATCCAACCACTCCTGAAATCCTGGTTAGGCACCTTCCTATGATCTATCCCTTATTTCTACTTCCCTTAGAACTCTCCTTTTCCCGCTGGGTGCCATCATTAGATCAGGACACTTCCAATTAGGTTGTGCTATATTTGATTGTTTTGGTTCCTTCATAACCAAACGTTTACTGTGTTTCTGCTGTGCACTGGGACTTCATTTTCAGCCCATCTGTTTCCTGTGACTCTGCTACCTTGGCTTGTGGTTTGTAACAGGGGTGCTTTGTTCTTAGGCTTGTCCAGCAAGTTGGTGGCTGATTCAGTGCTTGTGCCCTTGAACCCTGGTAAACCCCTACATTAAATGGAGATGTGAACTATGTTGTTTTCATGTCTGGGTTTTTCATGGTTACAGATTTTAATAAAGGGTCTGGTTGCCTGAACTCTGCTTTCTGTCCTTTTAGTGGCATAATCTACTATTTCTGTGCTTAAATTACAAAGTTCCAATTAAAATTAAAACTTATTTCTTTAATGAAGGGAATCTCAAGAATGCAGTCCTGGTTTTGGGATATTCCTATAGAAGTGATACTGAAGACAACAAATGTCACAAAGGTACCCAAAGTGTGGTTTGTTTGGTTTGTGTCCCAGTTTTTATTATGAGTGCAGTAGACACTATTATGCTTGAGAGTAGAGAGTTGATGATTGTTTTTTGTTAAAGTTTCACTGAAACATCATTATTACTTTTGTTGTGTTTTGCACCTCTGGGCACCACACAAACTAGCAATAACTTCCAAAAATGGATTAGAAGAAGCCACTGTGTGGATATATTATGTCATATGCTGGAAAACTGTTTTTACAGAGTAAATGCCATTGTCTAATTGAAGACTGTATCAAATGGATTTCCAGAAATGTCTGGTTTAGGCCGAGAATCCTCAACATTTTTGTGAATGATGTGGATGAAGGAACAGTGAATGTGCTTTTCAGATTTGCAGACAATCCTAAACTAAGACAAAGCCACAAGCACAATGCAGGGCAGGATCAGAATTCAAAATTATCCTGACAAATAGAACAAATGGTCTGGGAAGAAATTCAGTAAGGACAAATGCAAGACCCCTTATTTCAGTAGGAATGATCCATTATAATACCAGCATAAGGCAATGATAAGCTTAAACAGCAGTACTGCGGAAAAGGCATTAAAATTGATCACAGGCTGAACATGAGTCAGCCTTGTCACGTGGATGCAGAGAAGGCAAACACCATTCTCACACCAACTGAAAACTAGTGTCTGTAAGATAAGAGCTGATTCTTACACTCAGCTGAGTACTTACATGGCCATTTGGGATTTTGCTGAATGATCTGGACTATTCTGAATGTCATTAGGAATAGTCCAGTGGAAATAATGCAGCTTGTGAGGCAGTGTTAGAGGAAGTTAAGTGGATTCGTATAAACTTTGTAAACTACATGAGAAAAGGCTTCAAATATGTAAATGGAGGAAAGAAATAAAGACTTCTACATGTTCCCTCTGGGTAGGATAAGGACTAACCAGTTTCTATTACAGCAAGGGAGATTTGGGTCAGACACCATGAAAAGTGTCCTGACAATTAGAAGAGCAATGTGCAGGAATATGAAGATAGAAAATCTCAATTTTTTTATTTTAAGAACAGTTACAACTGATGCTCTGATCAGTGCCCCTTTTCACATTTATCTCATCCCAGTTTCAGTGTCTTCTAAAACTGTGGCAATGACTGTATAAAGTTGAGGGTGGCAAGTGTAGATGAGGTTTACATTCGTGTGAATGTTCTCGGTTATCCTTATTTCACTAAAAGCAATGTGAGCTCTCCATTAAAAAAGAGCTGTTTGCATGAAGGGACAGTGAAGGAGTGACATTTTCCCAGCATACACACTGCCTTATGAAATTAGTTTTCACTTCTAGTTTACAGTGAATGGGGTTTGAGCCTTGTAAACATTTACAGGAAAATTACATTTTATGCAGGTACCTCAGTGTTAGCATTAGCTGTAACCTGAGGTCTGTACCTTATGGCCCACAGGCACCAGAAATGTGTTTTCAAGCGTTTTCAAATGCTATACTCTAAGTTTAGGTAACGGAATCCAAATCATCGGGCAAGAACAAACAGCTTGTAACCCACAAGGAAGGGTGGGGTGATAGTAAGGGCCATCAACCTGTTGCCCTGAAGCAGACTCTGAACACTGCAGCAAAGGCAAGGTCTTACAGAGCTGAACTGGGTAATAGGAGATGAGAGTAGCTCCCATGAAACACCTTAGTGGAACAGTAGGGTGCCTCTTCAAGAAGGTGACAGGGCCAGCAGCCAGCTGAAGAGCCTCTACACCAATGTACTTCCAGGAGTTGGAAGCTGTCCTGCTACAGGAAAGCTTTGACATAATAGCAATTACAGAAACTTGGTGGGATGAATCCTGAGACTGAAGAGTGGCTGCCAATGGTTACAAGCTATTCAGAAGGGGCGGGAGAGGGAAGGGGTGGAGATGTTGCCCTCTCTGTAAAGAAGTGGATAGAATGTGAAGAGATGCCCCTGAAGAATAGCCATGAGCAGGGGGGTAGGTGTTAGGGATTGGGACCACAAAGGGAGCCTTGTGGGAGGAGTCTACCACAGGCTGCTTGATCATGCAGAGCCTCTTGCTGAAGCTGCCTTACTCCAGCTTGAGGAGAAGACATTGTGAGTACAGGCTCTCATCCTGCTGGGGGATCTTAACTACCCCAACATCTGTTGGGAAAGTAACACAGCTAGCTGCAAGTAATCCAGGAGGCTCCTAGAGTGCCTAGAAGACAGCTTCTTAAGACAAGAAATGAACAGCCCTATACAAGGGGACCTGTTGGTCACAAATGCAAGCAAAGTCAGCGGCGATGTCAAAGGCAGCCTTAGCTGCAGCAATCATGCACTAGTGCAGTTCAGTGTCCTTAGGGGTATGAAGCCCATCACAAGCACAGTTATGATTCTACATTTTAGGAAAGCAAACTTCCACCTCTTCAAGCAGTTAGTAAATAGGACCCCATGGGAAACAGCCCTCAGGGACAAGGGAGCAGAACAGAGCTGGCAACTCTTTAAGGATGTTTTCTATAGAGCACAGGTGTAAGAAATCAGAAAAGGAAGGCAAGAGACCACCATGGCTGAGTCATGACCTGCTGGTCAAACTGAAGGGCAAGTTGGGACTACGCAGGAAATGGAAGAAGGGACAGGCATCCTGGAAAGAGTATAGGGACATTGCCCAGTCATAAAGGGACAAGGTCAGCAAGGCCAAGGCACAGCAAAACCATATCTAGTGATGCAGTAATTCATTTCTGCTGGAGTTTTCAGTATTTTTACTTTTTCTTCTTTTCCAGAATTACAGTCCTGTGTGGCAGTGTGGGACATTAACCTGCCCCATGAAGTGCAAAACCTGAAGAAACACATAGAAATGAGACAGGAATTAGCAGAAAAAATGAAGAGCTTTTCTTTGGACTGAAAAGTCACCCTGCAGCTGCCATTCTCTTTTTCTAGTCATCCAGCCTAACTTATTGTGCAACATTTGCAGCTAATTCTTGCTGAAGTTTTCAGTTGAAAGAGAGGAAGAACATTGCCCTGAGATAATTGGTATTCTTAGGTTACCAACAAAAAGGACAACCTGTGTAGTATGTGAAAGGACAGAGAGCTGTTGAGACTTTCTGAATCTAAAAAGCCAGGATCCGGTCACGCCATTGCAAACATTACTATTTACATGTCTGTTGTGCAGCTCACTTTGAAAGGAAAAGAGAAAACACAGGGTGAAAGCTCCCACCTAAATGCTGATACAACCTGTACCACAGAAAGCAGCATGCTGCTGGAGCTAGACCTCTGGTTCTTAGTCCAACTGGCCAACTTGCTTATCTCCATCTAAAATAAAGGGAACTTTCACCTTGATATGTCTAGGATGCAAAGTTATTCTTGGTTTAATGTCTATCATTACTATGGAGGTAAGCAAGGGAACCACAAGGAGTCTAAGAACTGGCTACCCCTTGTGCGTAACCACCAGGATTTGTTGCCACACTGCTTCACTGAAGAGGTGTCTTTTGCTGCTTTCTGGATAGGACTCAAAACCACTTCTTACAGCCTGCACTGACCTATGCTCTAAAGGAGTGCCTTATTTCTGTCCAGAGACAGACATTTTCCTTTTTTGATACCAAAAGAATCTGTTCTGAATCTCTCCTGAAATCTCAGAGTGGAGTGTTAAAAGCCGTTCCCAAGAGTATGGAATTGAGCAGCCAAAGTCAGTTCCATTTTTACAGTTGTGAAGGAACTGCATACTAGGACAACAGCATTTATTGTGTCCAACTGTATCATTGTTGTATTTTCTGCCCTTTGAGAGTGTGTAGGCAGGCTTCCTTTCAGATGGGCGGCCCAGTTTTACTGTATTCTTGTAATCTGCATCCTGACAATAATCTGCTATTTATATGGAATTTTGTAACTCATAAAATAACCCTTATAATGAATACTATTTTTAAAAATAGAATATGTATTGTGAAAATGTTTATTTATAGTCATTTTGAGATGTAAACTTTAAACCTTTTTATTAAACCTGTGCTTTATTAATAATATGGTCTACTTTCTGACTGCTGAATTTCCAAGGAGAAGCTTTTGTGTGCAGTTTTTGATCCAGTTTAATACCTTACATTGGGATGACAGAAGACGGCACTTTTGTGGATCACGTTGACACAGCTCTATTCCCACTTACTCTCTGTCTCATAGTGCATGAGCTCTCTTCCATTCTTCTATTTGGTGTTCCTCACAGCCTTTGCCCAGAGATGAGAGGTGACCTGTGACCATTATTGTCTTTGCAGTCATTAAGTCACCTCTTCCACTATTCTCTGTTGATTCTTTTCCAAACAAAACCAAAGCAAAAGATCCAAACCAGTATTTTTTTAAACTATCTTCAAAGGCTTCTGGTAAAAACAAAATAAAGTAAAAGCAAGCTAAGGCCTCTTTCCTTTGGCCTTGCTTTGCTTTCTTGCTGCCTGCGAAGGTGTCAGGGGAATCTTGTCAGCATTGTTAAACACTGCAGTCAATCCCTAAAAGCTCTCCCTAATTAAGGGAGAAGAGACTTTAACATCAGTACTGTATCTGTGGCATACATGGTTATTCACTCCCACCACAGCCCATTAGCATCAATAACATGAAAAGTTAAACTGAATACAACAGGGTAAAGAAATCAAAATCTCTGGCAGTTCCATTGTTTTGTCTTTCCTGCACTGTTCATTCCTCTGCCTTTTGCCATTATTTTTCCAAGCCACCTCTTGGCACTGCCTCCTGATGGCATGCCTGTGCCTGGGAAGGGTGTAGAGCTCTTTGCTGTGGTGACTTTGACTCAAATCTCATCCCACAGTGAAGCACAGAGACCATTTTGCAGTCTGTCCTTTCCAGGGCACTGTTCTGCCCTGGTGGCACCACTGGGGCATTGATCATAGGGCTCCATCCTAGGTGTTTCAAGCTGAGGCAGCTCCTCCCCATGAGCACCCTATGCCACAGGCACCCCAGTGAAAGGCTCATGCTTGACCAGGACACAACTCTCACTAAGGAAGAGCCTGAGGCCAGGCTTGATTTTTGCACCACCTCTGTTCTGCATGAGCCTGTTTAGTCGCAAAGCCGAAAAAGTTAATGACAAGCATACACATTACACCACAGACGGAAAGCAGCAGCCTTGGGCTCCCCCACAGGCCCTGGGGCAGCCTGATGTGGTGACAGGAGCATAGTGACTCAGCTCACAGGGTCATACAGACTCCCTGCATTACCATCTCTGCTCTGCATTTTGGCAGCTCCTGTAGATCCCAGCCCACAATGAGATCATGGGCAACAAGGCCCCAGCAAGGTTGGGCAAGCCTTGACATTGCAGAGAGAAATGTGTGCAGTGGCAATAGAAACATCCAGATCTTGCACTGCAAATATATTAACTGTAGTTCTGTGGTGCTCAGTTCTGCTTTTTTCTTACCTTGATGTCTCTGGTCACCTTGAAAGCATCTGTTTCCTGGGAGATAAGCAAGAACCATCTGCCTCACCACCACCCACCATGCTCCCACGCTATGCCATTTGGATTTTCTACCAACTGAGCAAAGACACAGAAATGTCAGCTTTGGACTGTTATCAGCACAGGTGATAAAAATATACACTTTTTTGTAGTTTATTTTGTTTGGGGTTTTTTAAGCCACAGAGCCTTTGGAAAAGCGGCAGCAATGTTAACAGCTTGCAAAGCAGAGGCTGTGTCAGGTCCCCCTGGCTCCCCTCCCTTGCTGCTGTTTACTGACCAAGTCCACAGCAGATGAAGGGAAAAACCTGTTTGTTTTTCCTCTGTAAAGGTCATGCAGGTTTGATGGACTTCAGGACCACCCACCCACCCAGGTGAATTAGGGTTTCTGAGGGCTGGCAAGATACAAGGCAGTCACAAACATCTGCTTCTGGCAGAATCCATCCCCCCCCCCCCAGCACCTTCCTCCCAGGGAGGTGCATCATGCTCTGAAACGAGCCCATGCTGCCCAGAGGTGCATGGCACCAGCCCCTACACATCTCATTAGGGCTGAGAAGCAACAGGTCTGCACATGCCAGGCAGGAGGTTGCCAAAGAACCCTGCTGGGTCTGGATGAGAGCTTACACAAACATAACAGGAAGCCAGTTTCATGCACCAGGGATTTTTTTACATTACCATAACCATTTCCTGATGAACACCTGTGTAAAACTCACATGAATTCTGCCATTTTTAAGCCAGCTGCTCTGAAACTCAGTGTTCTGCTGAGCTGTGTCCACAGGTGGGCACAGCAAGGAGAGTTGAGCTGATATCCTGAAGCTAAATTAAGTGGGTGTTGACCCCAGGGTGCTCCATTTGCACCTGTGGTTCACCTTCCAAGACTAAGGGAGGCCACCTCAGATACTGAGACAAGCCCCTGGGGCTCACATGTATTCCCCAGCCCTCCCCTCTGCTGAGAAACTGTCCATTCTATGGGGCCAACACTTTCTCCACCCCAACCAGGCCTCTCTAAGGCCTCTGTGGACTGCTGTAACACCATTTCTGCATTAGCCTAAAACTATCAGGTTTAGGCAAAACTCAAACCACATGCACACAAGCACATGTTTAACACGCTGACTCTTACTCAAAAGTAGTTCAAAATTTAAGGAGGTGAGTTTCTGAAGTTCCAAGTCCTCAGCCAGAGGCCACGCTCCAGAGGAAGAAGAGCAACAGCAGCCCCCAATGGCCAGAGAGCGGCAGGCCAGGACTGCCTGGGCCTTCTCGGCAGCTGTGCTCAGTTCAAAGGCCACAGTGGTGCAAACCCACTCTGAATAGCTACCTGCCAGCCAGGTCATTCACCTTTGTTAGCATTAATTTTCAAGTATTATCCACGTGTTGTTCCTTCCCTCCTTTTTCCTTCCCCCAACAAAACAGCAGTCTGTGCTGAGCACTCTGCAACTGGAAAATCTTATGGTAAAACACACTCCCAATTTGTAACTACAGGAAACTAGCAAACAAAAAAAACAAATCCCAAAACTTTTACTCTCCTGGTCTTACAGCTATTGCAGCAAAACCCAGGAAGGGACACAAATGCCTGGGCTCTGAAAGGCTCAGAAGTTGCTAGTGCAGAGCAATCAGAATTGCTGGAAGAATCTGCAATCCTTGTTGCTGGAGATAGGACAAACAAATGAAACCAATATTCAGTGTCTGCAGTTCCAATAAAACCAGTGCCAGATATATATGGGACCACGAGGCCTGCTCCTGCAAGCTCCCAGCAAGTGGATGCCCAGGCTGGGCAGCTCTGCAAGACAGGTCACAGACAGTCAGCACAGCTGGCACCACGAGGAGCACAATGCAGAGGCACACAGCTGGCTGTAGGGGAGGCTCTTGCTGAGAGGATGCCAGCAGCCTTGGCCCCAGAGAGCAGCACGAACAGTCATTCCTGGAGGAGGTCAGAGCACCATCAACTTGCCCAAATCCAGGACTGGAGATGAGGGCCAACAGGCAGGAAAGTACATTACCACCTCTTTTCAGTCCTGCTCCACCTCGCCTGTCCACATTTCTCCAGTTAATGGCTTCATCCTGGACTAACTTCATCTAGTTTAAAAGCTCTGGGCTTTAACTAGCACCACTCCCCTTCCACACAGGCAGCTCCAAGACCTTAGGAGAACCAAACAATACTGCTGTTGTTACTCAGTCACCTCATTGCTGCTGGAAGTCAGAAATACCAGTCCCAGTTCCACTGAAGGACCCATCATTCTCTAACCTCAGAAAAGCCACAAGACTAAACACAGGAGCTCCCCAGCTCCAGAAGGAGTTCTTGCAGACCCCTACATCCCAGCTGCACACAGCCACTCCACAGCTTACTTTGCCCATGGTGAGGGTCTTGAATAGGGGCCACAGGCTGCTTGTGGATCAAGACCACCTACAGAGCTCCCTGGGGAACAGCTTTTGGGCTTGTAGAGCACAGGGCCCTCACCCAGTCTGTGGTGGCACAGGCAGAGAAACAGGCACAGCAGCCTGAAGGGGCTGTTTGCTCTATGCCTGATCAGCACCTGTTTGCAGTCACCTCTTGCTCCCACACCAGTTGTCCTGAACTCAATCCAATCTGGCTGGTTTTCATACCTCAAACCACAAAGCAAGTGAGCCAGAATGAGATTTTGCTTGAATCCTGGCATGCTGAAGCCAGGGAGAGTATACCTTCAGTCCTCCCCTGCAGAAACCACACTGCAGTACAACCACCCAGCACTGGTTTCTGCTTTGATGAATTTATGGACCAAAGACACACAAAAAATGAACAGTCCCAATAGCAGCTGCAATCTGTGGAACAGAAGTGGCTGTGGAGGAATCAAGTGGAGAGCAGCAGTGCCCTGTGCCCCCTCCACTCTTGCATCCCAAGAGCGCATGGGTTGCCCACCCTTTGGACCAACCCCAGCTGGAGTTCCACCACAACCCATGTTTCCCCATCACAGCTTCAGGCAACCAGCCTTGCTCTGATGCCATCGGAGGCACTGAACGTTCCTGGACATCAATTCTCAGCTCTGCATCAGCCTCCACAGCCACCCAGCACCTCTACACCTGCAGAGGGCTGAGTCTCCTGCCCTGCCATTGCTGCCAGGCACCACCAGGACTTGCAGTTAAAAGCCTCTGAGCAGGTTAATTAGATGTTATGTGAAGTCCTGACATAACTAGGTTTCCACTTGTTTTTGTCCTTGGCAGGATTTTCAATCAGAAAGGGGCGATCAGAAAAGAAGCATCACATACCACGCACATAGGATAGGTCAGCATCATGCTACCAAATTCTGCTGCATAGGCTTTGTGCCACAGAAAGGGCTCTGGTGAAGCACCTCCAAAGTGCCAGCACAAACTGCTGCTGGAGGCACAGAGCTTAACCTCCTCCTGGCCAATCAGCAGCTAAGCAGGAAAGTCTTCTGCACTTGCCTCTCCGTGGAAGACAACCCCTCCCTGCAGCTATGTAGCAGGGTTCATTAAAAGAGCTCTTTTCAAATTTGTGTAATTTCTGCAGGTTTTCCATTGGACTTCTACATCTGCACCACCAGGGTAAACTTGAGGTGGGAGCAGGAATGAAGCTACTCACCAGGGCAGAGTAACCACTTACACCAGCTGACTCATCTGCTGCCTTCGTTTGGTACTCTACTCTGGAACAGCACTACTGCAGATTACAGCTTTCCTGGGTGTGTAACACAGGAATGGGAATTCAGCAAGAGGAACAGGACACCTGGTTTCCAAGACAAGAAGACCTCCCTCTGCCAGAGGACAGCACTGCTCTGCAAACACCTATCACTTATCCCTGCAGTACTCACCCAGGCTGAGGTACAAGAGCATAGTGGGGAAGGTGCTGTGTTCTAAAGGTGAATGCTGCCTCCTTCAGCAAAACAGTGCTTGTGCAATGGCTGGAAAGGCAAATCCCTGCTTACCAAAGTGGATGAATGTATGCAAACAAGCACCCACCATTACCACCTCAAGGTACCTCAGCTCTCAGGAAACTCTTCTGGAAAACAGGAAAAGGTAACACTGCCTTGCTCCTGGGCCAGCAGTGACCAAAAGTGCTTTGGAAATTACATCAAGCCATGGCTGAAGGAAAAGACAAAGCATCATCACTAAACCGCCTGAAATGTACATCAGTGCCCTAGCAAGGCAAGGGCAGAAGGTGGGCAGACCTACACCAAACCTTTGCCAGGACACCAAAGGCAGCAGGCAGCGTCTCTTCAGGCTTCCTGAAACGTTAAGAACCGTTAACTCTGTGTACGTGCAGGGACATTTTTGCTAAGCTGCAGAGTGCTGCCAAGGCCAAATCCTAGACACAAGTCACACTGTCTGTAGGCACACACACAAAAAAAAAAGGAAAGAAAAAAAATTGCATGTCCTTACTAGAAGTTACTTTGCAACTAAGCACTACTCTGACTAAGAAACCCATAGTATGCTCCCACACCCCACCTTCTGGAGTGCCTTTTAAAACCAGATGGAGATCTTTGCAAGTATCCCCAAACAAGCTGTTCTTATTTCCCATCTTCTCAGGAAAAAAAGCTGTGGTGCTTGGTTCCTTCTGAAGAATTGGAAAGCAGGGAGTTTTGGCATCATCAACACACCACAGAGCAAGGTGATCGCATCCCTCTTGCTTCAGTGTCACTGCATCCTTAGTACAGACATCCTTAGTAGCAGGTCTTCTCCCAGACAACTAGATAGCAAAATGATGAGGCAAAAGCTGCCTCCCTGACCTTAGTTTTGTCTGCACAATTAATCACAACTGCATTTATGTCAAATATATATCCACCTCTGAGCGTTCCTAAGCAACTATGCCAACTGTTTAGGGCTCAGTTTGACAAATCAGTCCCTGAAAAGCTTAAGAGGATCTCAGGCAAAGCAAGGCAGAGGAGGCAGAGACCTTGCTCAGCTTCCTGCGCTGCCATGAACCACTCCCCACAGACACAAACAGGCACCCAGGACAGAGCCATCAGCTGCAGAGGAAGGCCAAGCACTGCACCCACAGTGCAGGTCCCCACCAGGGAGCTTCTGAGATGGAAAAAGCTGTGTTTTCTTTCAAATTACTCAGCTATATCTAGGATGAGAATTTCAGGGGAACAAAAAGCAGCTTGGGTTTGCTTTTTAAAAGAAAGTCTGATACACCAATTAATTCAACCCCTTTCATGCTACAGAGACACATGCCTTTCTTCCTCACCTCCCTGCTAGCAAGAGCCCTAAAACATCCTGCTAGAAAAGGTGAGGAGGAAAGAATAAAGAGCTGAAGCAGGGGAATTTCCATTCATACACCCACTTCACTCTCATCTCAAGGCCTATTCTGCAACAAGCACAAATACACACCAGACAAGGCGATGAGATACACAGACCCACAGGAAGCATGAAGACAGTAACCACAGCATACAGTTGGATCTGTCACAGCCTGACATCCACGGCCTCCATCACTATTCAGCTACACTCACCACAGCACATCTCACACAATTCAAGAGCACAGCACATCACTCAGCTAGAATAAATGTTATAACATTTATAACATTTTATGTCATAAATAACATGAATTTCCTCCTTACCCTAGCTCATGATCAATGTTCCCCTCCCCACCCCAGCTGCGGGTTTTGACATCTTCAGTTTTTATCCTGGTGGCTTGGCTTTTGCTACATCCTCTGCAGAAGAGAGACCTGCCCTGCACAGCCTCCCCTTGCCCACTGAAACATCACACCACATCCCAGCTTCTGCTGTACTGTAAAAAAAGCAAGCACCCCTACTGAAGCCCTCCTGCAAGTGCCCAAACTGGCTACATCACCTTTTTTCTTTCTCTGGTTAGAAACCCTCTGCAAAACACATCCAGAAACACAGTAGTGAGGTGCGCCACCTTAACTCTGAAGTTTGACAGCAACTTCTTGTCAACGCTGATTCTGGCTTGCAGGCAACAGAGCTAAAGGTGCTCCATCCTGGTAAAAAACCCAGCTTGAGCCCTAAAGACAACAGTTACGTGAGAAGTATATGCTCCCATCCCCTCCCCACCTCTTGGGGCTGTCAGCGGCTCTCTGCACTTGAGACCCCCAGGGACACCAGCAACCAAGCACAGCATTTTAGGTCTTTGGAGGCAGTCAAAACACCCATGCTCCTGCTTACACAGACAACATCCCACAAGAACACAGCAGCCGTGGAGCAAAACCCAAGCTATGACAGCTGGAAGTGGAGAAAGACAGCTATGGGGGCCAGAGGAGCCCAAGCAGTCTAGAAATGGTGTGCTATGAACATGCCTTCAAGAAACTCAGAAACTTCTTCCCCGTGTTCTCTCTCATTTAAGAGCCAAAGATAAAAATACATGATTTTTACCATCTTTTCTGACCCAGGTATTTTTCATCTACTATCTGTCTTTCAGAAAACACACATCAACCAGCAGCAGAGTTTCCATTTTCCTCGAGACACTCATTCCTTCAATTTCTCAATACCAGTCGCTTTTAGACAATATGCACAAATGTGACCAAAAGACTCACTGCAATAAACCCCTCTTCTCTGGAACATCTTTGCACACGCTGCATGGCAACACGCAGTTTGTATCAAACTCTCTGTGGAAAGCAAATAGCAAAGCAGCACGGGTTCAGCTGACTCAGTGTTCACTCTGCAGTGCAGCATCTCACATCTAGAAGTCAACCCTGAGTTTTCTTTCACCAACCAGCCGTCACACACACACTTCCTTCTACACAGAACAACATGAACACACCACACAAGGACTTAAGACACAAGAAGCCACTTGGCTTTTTTATGCGAGAATAGAAAGTAACATTTAAGTTCTGGTACAGAAAGTCAACTGAGATCAGCATCTCCCACCAGTAGCCTGTTCCAGGCAGGTAAGAAACAAGTGTTAAAACAAAGCCCAAAGCAGAACAAATCCCAGCAGAGGAAGGGAAGAAACCTCAGAGGGAAATTCCAAAGAGAAATAGGAACCAAAAATGTACAGCTTTTGACTTTCTTGCTCACTGAGAACAAGAATTTCTCAACATTGCTGAAGTTTTAATCAGTGTTAAAAAAAAACCCAAACAACCCCAAAAAAACACCACCACAAAAGAGAAAACCCCAAACCCATCTGTCAGCCCAAAGGATTTGGTTTTCTGAAACAGTTCTCAACCACTGACCTGAACAAAGGTCTTTCTTAATTTCCCACACTTTGTTTACTATTTCACATGATTTCTCAGTTTAGGAAGCCCTTTGCTTTGCATAGCAAATCAGCTGTTATTTACACTGTGCTCACCACCAGTATCATACAATGACAGAATGGTCTGGTCTGGAAGGGACCTCCAAAGGTCATCTAATCTGACCTCCCCGCAGTCAGCAGGGACATCTCCAACTAGACCAGGCTGCCCAGGGCCCCTGTGAGCCTCACCTTGAGTATTTCCAGGGAAGGGGCCTCAACCACCTCCCTAGGCAACCAAGTGCCCTGTAAAGTACTTTAACAGAAGTCAGCAAAATCTGACACCACCACAGAGATTTTTATTTTTCCACAGTCAATCCTCTCAATTATAATACTAATCCCATGATAAAGCCAGTGTCAATATGATTTCCTAATATATTATTAAATCAGTTTTGCTGAGAAGGAATCAAAGTGTGTTTTTTTTACCCTGGTGGAGTAACTGTTTAACCACAGGTTTATGCCAGCAGTTCAGCAGTAAGAGAATATTTAGTTTCTCAAAGCACCATCTGCATTAATAACATCATTCTTAGCAGGATATTTACAATATAAAACTGATATTGCTCTCTTCATTTATCTTACAAAAACCTTCATGAACAGTAAGGATTGAGTCTGCAGAGCCCTTGCTGTCAATTGTTGGCAGTAAAATAGTTCAGATTCCCTGAAGTCACCTACAACCCGCTACCACTGCTCCTTTCCTGGGCTAGCAGACTTCCCAACTGCCCTGAATTCCACATTTCTTCAGTATTTAGCCAAACCACAGCAAGGCAGCTTCTTGTTCTTTTCTTCCTCATATCCAGAATTAAGAACCCATTGCTTACATACTAACAGCAGGGGTACAACAAAGGTTCCATCAAAGAAATTTATCAAGAAAGGTGTACAAAGATTTCCTAACCTTTTGCTAGGGAGTCTTGCCTTTTATCAAAACTACAGCCAAATGCCTTATTTTAATAGGCTTCTTATTACCTGTCAAAAAACTGGGCACACTGGAGCACAGAGTCCTTGGGCAGTTCCACATCACCATTGGCAGCGTTATTCTCACTGCTGGGAAAGCAGCTGCGCGAAACCACAGAGGAACTCCCCGGCTGTGCAGTGCATTTCTTCCACTAAGGAATGGTGGGACTACAGAAAGGCAGCGGCTATCACCAACATTATGGCTTGAGCTCCACCTTACTCCCTGAGTTCTCTCTCTCCAGGATTTTCTAGGATTGTTTCCCACCTGTAAGAACAGCATTTTAGCCCCCACACCCACCATTACAAAATAAAACCCAAACCCATTTGTACACCTAAGAGAAACCCCAGCTCTGTTACTGTCCCCTCTCTGCCTGCAGCCCAGCCATTCCACGCATCCCATTTGTACTCTTCTCCTTGGAGCTTACTAGCCTTCCCAGGCACAGAACCAAGATCACCAAGATGCTTCAGCAGTCAATGGCAGTCTTCATAAAGACATTCAGCTTGACCATGAATACTATATTGGCAGCAATGCTCCTTTAGCCTCCTCCAGAAGATGATCCACCTCACTGTGCACTTAGACTAAAAAACCCCCAAACAAACAAAAAAACCAACCACCAAAAAAAATTCACACAAATTGTTTTGTTGGGTTTTTTTTTTTTCCTATAGGCTTAATTTTTTTGCTGCACACCAGCACTGCCTCAGCATATTGCACAATGTTTTCTTTATTATTAAAAAAAAAAAGAGTCTTCTCTATCAGGCAGGAGAAAAAGTTTTCTCAGGAGGCTAATGCATACTATTGTCTGTAATTAGAGGTAAGTGGTTGCTTGTGTGGCCATCAGGAAGTGGGACCTGGTCAAACAAAAGCAAAGTATTATTAATGGCTTGTCCAAAAACAGAATCGCCCCTTTCACCCCCCCAGACACACACCTCTATTCTTACATGCTTTGTGCCTGGACTCTGAAACAAAGATTATGCAAATCCACATGCTTTCCCTCCACACTCCCTGCTCACATAACCTTGCCAGCTGGCAAACTTCAACCAAGTGTGAGAGAAAAGCAAAAGTCTTAAAGGCTACCTATACTCTTCAATGAGAAAAACAAAAGTACAATAAAATAAAGTAGTTGCTGGAGGAGCAGTCCTATTGATGCTCACTGAAGGGAAATATAAAGACTGCTCTGTCATGCTGCTTGGCAGTAACCAGCAGGCTCATCACTAGCAATACCAAAACCCTGATGTGGGCAGTGTCTCCTCTTTGGCCAGCTGGCCCAGCAGAAGAGTGTGTGAGGGAGATATAAAGAGGGAAAATAGGTGATTTTTACAGCAATGTAACAATAAAAAGAATATAGTAAGGACAATGGAGAGAATCTAGCAGAGAAACTCCAAGACACTGTTTCCTTATGAGGAAATGCCAAGGGAGCTAGGTCTCTTAGCTTGAGGGAGACTGAGGAGTGACTTTATTAATGTTTATAGATATGTGAAGGGCAAGTGTGTGTCAGGAGGAGGGAGCCAGGCTCTTCTCGGTGATGTCCTGTTGTTGGACAAGAGGCAATAGGTGCAAGCTGGAGTAGAAGAGTTTCAAGGTGAACATAAAGAAAAACCACTGTGAATATAACAGAGCACTGGAACAGGCTGCCCTTCTCTGGAGACATTCAAACCCCACCTGGATGCATTCTTGTTGTGACCCTGCTCTGGCAGGGGGATTAGACTAGGTATCTTTTGAGGTCCTTTTCATTCTGTGTTTCTGTGATTAATCCAGCTTCTTATAAAGCACCTTACTTCCTTATGCATTAGGTTTTCCAACTGTTTTTAATAGCTGTTGGATCTCTGCTCACATCTATGTCAAGGGGAAGGTTTATTGCAAGCATCTTAAATTCTGTTGGGACCAAGTTCCAAAGCTGCCCTTATCATTCTCAGATAGCTGCACCACTTGTTTAATACTTCGAGAAACTTTTCTTACTGATGTGGATCCGTGAGAGCCCAGTCTGAAACGGCAAAATATAACTTCTGCTACAAATCTTCCAAAGCCATGTAAAATTCCTGCAATGTCAAAGAAGATTTAAGCTGTTACAAGTAGTGAAACCATAGTATTTACAGAACTACTACAAGAAAACTCCACACAATAAAGAGGTTACAGTGCTGTACCAACGTAGCTGTGTACCAACACAGCTACGTAAAACATTCAGAAATGAACACAGAAAAGGAAACATCAAGGACAGGGGAAATGCTAACATTCTGAAATGAATCAATAAAAGCTTCTGCCCAGCCTTCATGGGTGAAAACAGATTCTGTGGGACTGAAATATCTGCTTAAAAGAGCGGTCTTAGCTCAGGGTCTCTTTACTATGCTCTCTTCAAGTGAAAGCCAAGTCTTAACTAATAAGTGAATCGAATCTTTTCAGGTTACTTCATTTTCCTTGAAGGAGCAAATCTTGAAGTACATTGACAAGTTAAATTAGGAAAATCTTCCCTATTACTTCAGAGAAAATTTCTACCTGATTTAGCACTGATCCAGCACTGATCCCACCTATAAGAAGCAGAATGTATAAAGTGTGTGTGTGTATATATATATATAAAAAAAATTATGTACATCTCTCTGTGCATCAAAAAGTAAATAAACTATGCTACAGTTACCAAAAAGGAAACAACAGGTTCTCAGAATAACAGAAACAGCACAGTGGGAACACACAAATTAGTAGTTTTCACTGCACACAAATCATAGAATGGTCCAGGCAGGAAGGGACCTCCAAAGGTCATTGACATGCTAGAGGTTCAAGACTACCCTGATCAGCATGCCAAAAAAAGAGTTCTGGTAGAATTTATGAGGAAAGACACTGATAGCTACCTGTAGTTGAAAAAATTCCCCCAATAATGCCACAGAGCCTCACTAAGAACTGCCAAAACGGCATGTGTTCTTCTGTCACCGTCACCATAAGTGAACTGATATCGTATTTCATGAATATTCCTGATACTCCATGGCTGCCAGCTGCATGGTTAATTACTCTTTCCTGAAAGAAGAGTAACACACGTTAGTCACAAGTAAAGCAATCCTAATAGATGTGATGACAAAAATCTACTTAATCAGAGTTAGCAATCAATGAAAGACCAGAGAACATCAAGGTAACTTTGGCCACTACCTTTTAAAAGTCAAGCATCATTACGTAACAATTTACTTTCCTGGTCACTGGTCGTCTGTGCTGCATAGCAACGTTTACATACCAGGCTCTGGTACTATTCTCTCAATATTTACTTGCACAGTCCCTTAAAAAAGGATGTTTATAATTAGCAGGGGGGTTGGTACCTATGAAGATAACTTCCACAGTCAGTTTAGCCTGTGAACTCAGATGAGTGCGCTGGTATAATACAGTGCTCCACTGTTAATCACGTCAATCAGGATGAGACCTTCAGGTGACATTTAAGCTGCTGAACAGCCTTAGTTATAGCAGATTTTCCAAAGGATGTGTATAAATCTAGATAGTGCATCTAAGACTCGTTAGGTTTCATCCTCCTCCTTCCTTGGAGCATATATCTGAATTCACATCACAGTATCACAAAGGTTGGAAGAGACCTTGAAGATCATCGAGTCCAACCTGCCACATGCCACAGAGTATGTAATTGCTGGCTCTTAAAAGTATCAGGGAAGACCCTAAACCAGAGCACACCATAAATCAATTTCAGAAGCTTAAATTAAATTAGAGCAATGCCACTTTTTCCCCTTCAGGGGATACATACACATATGCCATAATCCATTATTTGATGGGAAGAAGTTAATTAATACCAAAATTTCTGGGGTCTGAAAACTGAGAACCAGTATCAAAGCTCAAATTTTTGTAGGCCAGGTCATTTCAAACAGTCACAGAGCAAGAAATACATCTCAGTAAAAATAACGACACACTCTCCATTACTCTAAACAGATCGGACGCCCAAGTCCTAGTGCAAGAACTTCTACAGTTTCTTCTTATTTGCCCAAATTCTTAAACCAAGAGACTGAAAAGAGTAGAACATGGCTGCTACACAGCTCTCCTTTTTATATAGAAATATTCTGGAGGGAAAAATAAACCCAGCCAAACCCAAACTCAGTGCAACTCGAAGTTTCTTTCTGAAGTTTGCTATCATTTTGTCACTAGTAAAAGGTGTTGATAAATCCACTGCCAGAGAGGTCTGGATGAAAATATAAAAGGGGCAGAAGAACAGGTGACAACTGACTGAAGACAAACTCCACTATATCTAGGCTAATAAGAGCAGAGAAGACAGACAAGCCAGGCTGGACAAAAGAACAAAGAATCATGGCTCCGTTTCACCAGTAGATTTAGTGTTCTGCTCAAAACCCATGCAGAACACAGTACAAAACAAAAGGCAGAATGGTATTTTGGAAAATACACACTAGGCAACTTCTCCAGTCAGCTACCACTGACACAGGCCATACTGCTTCTTTTGCCACCACACTGAAGTAAAGAAGATGCCAAAGTAATTTATCAGTTATAATACCAGGTCACACAAACTCTGCAATGGTAAAAAAAAACACAAAACCAAACAATAAAAAAATCTAACCCACAAAATGAATGCTTCCTTTCTTTACAGATACAGAGTTAGAAGCCTGTCCAAGCTCCAAAGTGGAAGCTCTACAGTTTGGAGAATAATTAAGGTTGGTGGTTTTAACAAAGATTAAACAAGACAGCTGAGAGACAGAGATGCTTTTTCTGGAATTAATTTCTCATACAAACTACCTCTGCTTCCATTTCTAATGCCCCACAACCCAGTTCATGACATTCAAGCGAGCTGCATTTTTTTATTTGCTTCCCATATGGATAAGAAGAGGAAGGTGGCTTAATTTCCTTGTAAAGCTACACACAAGACTACAGACCAAAAGCTTGCAGGATTTCACCACCACCATTATTAGCACCTACTGAAATGGAAACTACTAGATATTGATGGTTAATTCTAGTATCAGACTCCAGATTTACAGTTGCAGGACACTAACTCAGTAAGTTAGCATGTGTCACCAAGCCTATATATTTTACAAGCAGCATTACATTAGTTATAGATAAATCTACTGCACTGTAACATTCTACAAAGAGTACCTTCACACTAGAGGAGTTTTCAGACCAAGGTACAACTAAGTCTCTGTTTTCACATTTGAGCTTTTGTTAAGAACAATCACTGTTAAATTTTTCTCTTCTACTTACCCTTTCTGTCACTGCAAATTGATGAGTTTCTGCTGAAATTTTGTACGTATGGAGCTTGGTTGGCACAACTGTGATAAAATATTGAAACATTTGGTTGTCTAGAAGAAAAACAAAACTCATTGTTGAATTAAGTACAGAGTCAAAGATCATTTGAGACATTCACAAAAAAAAAAAAAAAAAAGAAATCAAACACATTAAAAAGTTAATCAGATAAACCATTTACACTGGGGACAATGAATCCCAGCACTGCCAAGACTGAAGCACCAACTGCACAGTTAACTTCCATGGGCAAGGCCTACGTCACATTTGTACTCAGAGAAACAGACATTTTACCCATGTAATGGAAATATTCATTAAGGTCAGGACGCTCAAAATTAAATGCATGGTGTTTTCCAGCACACTAGAGCTGGACAAGTTTCACATGGTCACATTTTGCATGACACCTCAACAGCAGTTTGAATAGATTTTAGCCATTTAGCTACAGAATGCTGAAAGCCCTTCTAAACAGGCTACGAGTTTTCTCTTGATTAGACAGGCCTCTAGAGAACTCTTCTGTGGCCACTGGCATGCTCATGCATTTAACCTCTCTCTCTCTTCCTGCAATTCCCTAAGAGAACAATCACTGATATACCAGAGCAGTCTGTTTCAACTACACAAAACCATTCCAGTTGGAAATGACAGACTTGGAGACAACAGCAGCTTTAAAAGGATCTGGGAATTGCTCTCAAGAGGATGAGGCACAGGTACTTCTGTTAAGTAGGTTACTATACTCCTTTATTTACACATGAGGAAGCAAAGGGATACACAAACCCTTCCTGTAGCAGTCTCACAAAACATACTGTGGAAGTGACAAACCAACACTAGGGACAGAAGCCAAGACTCTTGATGCTGTATTTTCAAACCAAATTAGACTTATTTTGCCCCATTACAACAACAATCAGATCTATGAATCTCCACTACACAATATTGCCACAAAATTATTTGCATTATGTTCGGACTGGAGAAACCTGGAGAAAACTGCAAATGAAACAGCAAAGTACAGCAATACTGATACTAAAAATAAATTGTCCATTCAACATGCTATGTAGATAGTGCTTGCTACCAAATTTGCAGGACATTCATGAAACATGGTAATACTGTAAATGTAATCATTGGGAAAATACAAACAAGATGCTTTTGTAAACACTCAGCACTTACGATCTGATGCTATTTTTTCTGTTCCATCCAAAGGATTAATAATTCCTGGAATAAGCTCTCCAAATGACAAATGATCTATTCTATGAGAGAAGTTATAGGCTGAAAGACAACACAAAGAAATGAAGTAACATTTTTAAACCATGAGATTTGTACTCTTCTCAGAGGAAAGGATGCACTCACTTCTCACACCGGAGAACACTTTGGTTTGAATATTTCTAACACTGGTGAGCATTTCATTGGATTTGTGCCTGTGACTACACCAATACATCTATGTACATGTTTTAAACAAGACTAGAATCCAAAGTATTTAACTAAATTAAATTTCTCTAGATAAGAGCTTTTAAAATCAAACCCTGGAGCTGAAGAGAGTTAAAAATTCAGTAATTAGCCAACCATAAATTTCCTGCCATGAAGTTGTTATGTAGTTCAGGTTCTCACATGTATTAAAGACCAAATTTCATTAATTAAATGTGCAGAGGAAGAATAAGGCAATTACCATGTTACTGCACTGCATAATATTGAAAAGGTATTTAAGCTCTGTAATATTATACTCTTGTGTTGACATCTGGAGGCTTAACATCAAGTTCACTTTTCACAGTAAGTCACCCTTCCCTCATTATGTACAGCAACAACATACATTTAGTGTCTAGACTCAACCTAAAAATGAAGTTTCTAAAGACAAAGGTCACAATTTTTTTATCTTATAAAAGCAGATTTTGCAAGAAATACATAGTTTGGACTGAGATACAGGAATTTCATACGGTTATTCATGCTACAACAAAATAATTTGAGATTCCTCTGTTATTACTATAGAAGAAACCTAAAGATAATAGTAACAGCATTAAACACAGAAAAGTAAGGCACTGTGAGGCATAACATTGCAAAGGATATTCTACCATTTATTTCTACAATGCAATTGCCCAACTAGAACATCTTTCCAAAAGCAACCTATATTAACATGTGAATTAAGAGACTCATTGGTATAGAGATGATAAGGAAAAAATAAACAAACAACTTACAATCATGGCTTACAAGGGCTGCCAAGTGTGCATGGCCTCGAGGGTGTGGTATTGCCCTAAAGAAAGCAAGGTATGTTTTATGGATCCACAAAACTCACAATTTTCCTGAGCAAGACTACACAGAAAAATTACCTCTTCCTCTCAATTTCAATTATTCTATACATATACATTAAACATATATTTAAATGACATTTTTATTACAGCTGAGTACAAAGTACAGGAACATTAGATTTGTGAAAACATGAAAATGTTTTGATTCTTTAGGAAGGTCAAAGCCACATCCAGTCACTAGGCTACTAGAAGGCTACCAACAAGGCCTACCAGACGACAAGCTGCAGAACTGCTCAAACGACTAATGAAAACTTCACCCTATTTGTTCTATGGCTGAGCAAGTTAACTATAGTCTCTATTTGCTCCCAAGCCAAAGTTAATTTCAGGTCTGGACACTTGTTTGTAGACCTGTACAATGCAGAGGCTGGTCACAGTGTGAAGAAAGGGAGAAAAGTGCAGCTGGGGAAAGTAAAACAGTCTCTGAAGCACACTTTGTCCCTACCAATCCAGCCAGTAATTCAGGAGACTTTCCCTACTTAGATTAAGTTAAAATCATTACCAAATGCATGTGTATTTCAGACAAACAGAAGGTGGACAAAGACAACAAAATCAGTCAATACAGGACTACAGTAAGTACCCAGGCTATTTAGTAAGATACAAAGGCAGACAGCAAGAAAAGGAATTTTAAAAAAGAAATGAGAAGAGAAAGAGCAAGCTAACAGAAATAGAAATGCTTAGCAATAGAAATGATTAGCAAAAGGAAACAAAGGAAAGCAAAAGATTATTCAGGGTTGCAGAATTAGAGACAGGAAAAGAGAAGTAGCTGTACAGATGAAAATCTGAAATTATTAGCTCTGAAAAGGTTAAAGAAATTGGACATCCAAGGGCAAATTAGAGAGGAGGTACAAGACCAGAAAGAAGTGACATTGAGAGATCTATATACACAAAGACAGCAGCTGGAATTATATGTGGATGAATTAGGAAGTACTGATTGTGGCTGGAAGACAAATGAGGACAGCAGAGATGCACAGAGAAAAGTTGCATGTTTGCCTGCAGCATGTGTAAGCTAATAAAATTGCCAAAGCATATCAGAAAGTGTCTCTACAAATCAAGATGTTCTGGCATTTAGCTCCCTAACTACAGCTCTGTAATGTTACCTCAGCACTGAAACACCACAAATCTACACTCCATCCACATGAAGTGAACTGTATACTAACAGGAGAATTTTGAACAGACCCAAAGAATGGAGGCAAGTACAAGCAGTCCACTCCACATCATATACTTACACAGACTTCAAGAGTTTTCATCCTGTAAGATGCTACAAGTCCTAACCACTACACTGCTTGCAACAATGCACTGCACTGCATTGTTATAGTAACTTATGATGAAATTTGTTCTTAACTGTACAAGCAAAAATACCACATGGAAAATCAAAAGTGTGAAAGCATACACACACACACATGCACTGAATATAACATAGAATGCTTTTATTCCCAGGAATTGAACACAACATACTTGCCCACAGTTATGTGAAAATTCCCTGCCACTTTATTGACATAGAGATGACCATGAATTCTGCATGCATCTGGAGACTGTAATGAATTATCTTCCCTGTTTAAACAAAAACAACATAAAGAGTACTTCAGAACACTCACTCTTTAACAGAAATAACAGCACTACAGTTAGATGTCTTTTACCTAACATAAAGATATAGCATGATCATCTACCTCTCCATATCATAATCTTCTGCAATTACAGCAGGGCTGGTGGAAGGGAGAGAACTAATAAAGACCAGTCTGATGAAACCACTAAGCTTTCATTCAGACTTTCATTCAGAGATCTGGCCTACAAGGCCAACTTATGATTCTTGAATGTGTTAACAGAAATCTGAAGTACATCTTGCTGCCCTGAGGATTTTTTTTTTTTTCCTCCAAATAACTTCTATCAAAAAAGGCTCATTGGAAAATTTTTAATGCCACAATGAACAGAACAAAATATATTGGTAACATTAACAACGTAGCGAGAGCTTCCAGCATTTATGTTCTATGAAACCTTTCTCCTCCCACACTTGTTGGGATATCAACACCACAGAAGGTTTTCCAAATCCACTCCTTAGAGGCAGATGAAAAAAAAAAAAAAAAAGTAAAAAACATCTCAAGCATAAATACCATACTGCAAGTATCACACAGGCACAGGAGTGCTTCATGAATCTGAAGACATCAATTAAATGAGAAAAAAAATATTTTATTTGAGCCCTCCTCAGCCTTGCCTTATGAAGAAAAGATGTATTTAGTCCTCAAAAAGGGAGATTACAACATGGAAAGTGCATGTGGCATTTGTGGTGTTTATTTACGACTTGCTTGAGTAGGGTATTTTTGCTTGTTTATTATGGGGAAAGGAATTTCAGCTTCTTTGGATTTAGGCAGACTAAGCTTCCATTAGGGTCTCAGCATTTTTGGGTGGTTAGAATGGTGTGAACAGTAAGTTTTCTCCATGTAATTTTAGCAGTGCTATGTTCAACCAGAGCCTGTACTAACAGAACACATCAGTATTCAAAAGTTGTGTCATTTAAAGCCATAACGTATTACGTTGCCACCAACAGCAGGAGCATTTTTAGAAGCTGCTGGACAGAAAGATAGCCTTTCACCTAAAAAAATACTCTTGTTTAGTATTGCTTTGGCATTACTAATTCACACTAAGAAAGAAGTAACAGATAAAATGGAGATAAAAAGGTGTGTATACATACACACATAAAAACCTGGAAGCCTTCTCTGGGTTGGAAACCCAACTTTTTCACACAACAGCAGCTCTTCAAAGCAAGTATCAAGTATAAAACTTTAAAATGGAATAAAAAGAAGTAATGTCTTCTTTTTTCATAACCTTACTTTCTGGGGTGGGGGAGGAAGGGGGTAGGGTGATCTTGAAGGCCTCTTTCAACCTGGTGTATTGTATTGTATATAACTACAATAAAATGTGAAGTCCACTTAAGTCAGGGGAAGGAGGAAATGATGACACAACATCCCAATTTTCCTTACCGTGGTGGCAGTGCTGTAGAAGCACTTTTAAAAGCACTTTTGAAGATCACATCTTGAAGAGAGTGCTCTTCCTGCAGCCTACTCTGAATTAGCTGCAGCACCCTAAAGATTACACAGACAAGTGTGAAAGCATGAAACAGTAAAACAAAACTTAAGTTCACAATTAATTATCAGCTTCTTTTGCAGACTATAAACTGCTAAGTTATCAAGGTTCATGTCGTTATTAAAATGTTAAATTGAACTTTTGAGAATGGTGTTTCATACAAAGCTTAAAGCTCTGGTGCTCACAGCAGTGTCTTAGCAAAATACTGAAACTAGCTAGACTTGCAGATAAGCTTCAGGTTCTACTACATGACTACCAGTGTAACAACGAGACACATAACCAAGCTATTCCAGTGTAAACAGTGCGTCAGTTCAGTTACATGAAAGATTTAAACTCATCTGCTTTCATAAGAACATGCCCACGTGTTACTATGGTTCAGCTTTTACATTTTAGATACTAAGCCTACATCTAAACCCTACAATTTAAATTTGTGCTACCATGCATAGGTCTGGAAACATATTTGAACAATTGCACACATCTTAGCTTGCAACTACACAACCCAAATTCCACAAGTAAGTCCAAAGCAAATTTTTTCCATAACAGGTATCTCAAATCACAAAGAAAGAAAATATATTTTGACAGGTTTAAGCAGAAGGTGATATACCAAATACAGTTCTGTCACATGACACTGGTGTACCTCAAAGTTCACTTCTAGTACAAATAATACAAACCCTAGGCGTGCTTCTCAGTGCTTTACCTTTGCCATTCTTTTTGTTGTGGGCTGAGATCAAATACTACCTGAAACAAAAACAGAACATCTAATAAAACAGCCAGGAAACACTGAAGTCCCATCCATGAAAACCAGAAGAGAACTGGGGTGTGGGAAGGGATGTGATATTACAATCAACTTCACACTTGGTACCATATACTGGAGTTTATGAAAGGACTTTGCATTTCAAATAATATTTTTACTGTTCAAGCACCAAAAATTTCTGCCCCTTTCTCCCCAGAATTATTCACTTGTTTGTATTTATAAACTTCACCATCTTCTGCTAAAGCTCTCGAAACCTGGATCAGCAGCCTCTGCTCTCACAGTCTTAGACTAACACAGGCTAAGCAGAGAAGTAATCTTTGAAAGACAAGGGTACAGGTACAGATTATTTCAAGGGTCATACAGCATTGAGCGCTTCTTTAAGAGAAGTACCATACCTGCTATACTTCAATCAGCACAAGAGTGTCATTTATAGTATCTATGCCTTGCATTCAAATCTATGTATTCCTAATACTGACAGTAAATCCAATTGCAATCAATTTTCAAACACACTCAGAGCTAGAAAAAAGAAATCAAGCACAGGGAGTTTCCTCTTTCTGAGTTTATAATCACTGGAGTAACTTCCAGCATGTAGCAGCTACAGCAGCACAGAGATGACTGTCCAGACACAAAAAGGGCACATTCCAAGGAGAACAAAGCTCCTGCCCCTTCCTGAGAGAGTCCATTCTTTCAGCCATCTCTTCCTGCTCATACACAAGCAGGAATTTGCACAAAACTGGCATATTTTAGAAAATGGTTCAGTTATCAGACAACGTAATTTTAACAAGAAGTTACATTCTCTCATAGGTTTTCTGTACATGATAAATTTCACACAAAATAATTACTTCAAAGCTTGTTGCATTACACAAGGAAAAGCACTTGAAAAGCATCAGGTGTACACAGTTCCAGAGCCTTCAGTTCACAATACAGAAATTAAAAGCATACTCACCTAATTTACAACGTTTATTGCCATTCTATGTTATAAGGATATCATGGTGCCTTCCTATCCCTTTTTAGAATCATGTTATTACTCTAGTTCAAATACAGTTACATCAATTCTCTTTTTAGGAGAGCACTGACAGTTTTCCTTCCTTATTAAATAATGTTCATTTACCCCTAGAATTTGCACACGTAAAAATCACTAGCCATAGAAATCACTAATTTGTTAAGAAGCGCTGATTCAGAAATCTACTGGGTTTTTACTGTATTTGCAGAGTGTGACATACAGATAACCCAATACTAGCCTTTTTCTCTAGCTGTTTTCTGAGATAACTGACTGCAGATCTCACTCAAGGATCAGACAAAAGCTATGAATCAACTTACTGGTTCATAGATTAGCCCATCTGCTGAGGCAACCATTGTTTCTGCTAAATCCAAAACATCAGCGCCCACATCTATTAAAACAGGGAAAAAATATTAAGAGTCATGCAAATAATCATCAACAAAACAACAAAAATGTTCAAGTTGAAATTAAGTTTCACAGTACAGCAACAAATTTTTAGTTACTGTTTTCCTTGCTAATAAATTCGAAATGAAAATAAAACCAAATCTGGATAGCAGCAGATTACTGGAAAGGAAGGAGAAACTACAGAATCCTGTTTTTCAATCTAGCATATCAGAGTATCATCAACAGAGGCAAAGTGACCAGAAATAAACTTTTCAGAGTCACAGTACCCTCTCACTGATGTAACACCTTCAGAGATGTTGTATGAACCACTCATACAAGTTTTCTAGGCTCTGCTATGCGTATTTTTCCTATTCATAAACACTGAATTAAAATCAAAACCACTCAAAACAGAGGATGAAGTTTTCTTTCTCAAATTAAAAAAATTAATGAAAATCTGAATTTTGGGGTTTTTTTAATGTTCAATGGAAGGTAATTGGGAAAAAGAGTTTCATTTTAAGAGTCAGAAGAGACAACTTGTGAATTAACATTTGTGAGACAAACACAAATTATATGGTAGCAATGTATCACACGATTAATGCAAGGTTTAAGCTAGCCAAAAAAAAAGGTGAATCTTTAAGGTTTGTTTGGCCTGCATTCCTGTTAGAAGCAATACTCTCTTTGTCAGTTCAGAACAATCAAAACTAGTCCATACAAATAATGGTTCATAACCTAAACAATGTTAAAAGAATATTAAGTGTTGCCTTTAAAGGGGAAGACATCTATACATTTGTTCATCAGGAAGATGAAATTACCTGATGGTTCCAGTATTATTAAACAATAGATCTAGCTCATAAAAGTTGTGATAAATTCCTGCTGCTGGGTAGTGCTTCACAATGAGCTTTTAGAATATTCCAGATAGAGAAAGACTGGAACAACATCTTTTTTTTTTTTTTTTGCTGACAAAGTGAAGTTCTGCAAGATGCATGAGTAGCATAAATACTTTTCTTCACAACTCCTACCAATCCTTTCAGTGAGCCATATGCCAACAGCATCACTACATACCATCAATATTCAGAAAAAAAACTCACTGCTAGAATATTCTGAACAATAGCCAACTATATTGCAAGCAAAAGCATACTCTGAAAAGCCTTTTAAAGTGTTTTAAAACTTTCACTGATGAGATACTTACATTGACACTTCATGGCAACTGTAATATCAATATTGATTCTTAACTTACTGGAAAGAAAACAAAAGGCAAAAATCTCATAAGTAACATTGAGTACAAGTATTGAGATATGTTACTAAAATTCTCTGATTACTTGCAGAAACACAGTCAAATAAAATTTACATTGACAAATACAGACTTAAGCTGTTTAAAATTTTAGTGAATAAAGGCAGATTTTTAATTATTAAAATGAGGATGACCACTCTAACTTAAGAGATAAGGCATCAGATTTCCCTGTTGAATTTTACTACAAAATGTCTAAGGGAATTCTTTAAAACATTACTACCAAGTGTGGCAGACCTTTTTGGCACAACAGTGCAATAAATCCCACAAAATGCAGAAGATCACAACAATGTAGGAGCTACAAATTTAAACCAGTAAATGTCTGAGCACCTTCCTCCTGTATTGTCCTTAAGACAGGCCACTGTTATTTCCAGTCCTAATCAGAATTCCTCAGGACAGGGACACCCAGGATTTGGCTGAGAGGATTTGGCTAAAAACCAGCTCCCAAAAAACAATAAGGATTCCTTGTTTTGCTAGCACTGCTTCTGGAAAAAGTTCTTGTGTCAAAAGTGTTCCCATATTATAATAGCAAAATGTTATGTCCAGGTTTTCATCCTGTTCTCCCACTCACGAGAAAAACAAGCATCCCAAGAAACTCCATCACACCGTAATTCTGATTGTGTGGCATCCCCCAGTATACTGGGCATCTCCTATTAGATTTCATGTTAGTTTCACAGAAGTAATTTAAACTACAATGAATAAATTCCCCTCCTTACAGTTACAGTACTATCATCTCCAGGGGCTTCTTCTGGGAACTCTTCCGACCACAAACAGATCACAGAAAGAGTTCACTGCTGGCCCAGCTAGGAATCAGATATGGCCAGCAGAGAAGAGAAAAGCATTTCAACTAATACAAATCTCCACTGGTTTGAACTGTCACAGAAATGCAGGCTGAGTGATTAGTCCACAATCACACTGGAAAACCTGCACCAGGCTATCTCCCAACCACTAGATTCTTCCCATGTGACAGCAACACAGAGTGAAATGGCAATGTACTAACTGTATGCACAGGTGGTGGGCTTACACAGCTGATGTGGAGTTATGTGTTACAATGGTATCTCTAGTGTTAGCAAGTGACTCCTCAGGTGACTCCACCAACAAACCCACACTATTTTGACTTCTTCATTGCAGAAAACTCAATTTATTTTCTTCAATGATTCCAGTAAAGAAAAAACCCAAATCAGTCAACATAAGAAACTCAAATCCTTTTACTTAAGTTTTTCAATTATAAATTGCTTTGAAGTCACACAAACATTTTAAATCTATTCTGTCTTGACATGCAGAAAACTTAACTTTCAAAAGAATCATAGTGAATAAAAATTACCTAGTAAAATCCTTGTCTACTTCATATTCGTATTTCATCCACGTGTCCTGATATACTGTGAACTCCATTATAGTCAGGAAAGCTATCGTTGTAAATGCTATCAGAGAAACTGAGTGGTCAAAAGGAAAAAAAGAAGAGTTTAGCTTGTGAGAATTATCAGACACATAAGTAGAAAAAATTCTAATGTTCCAGAATCTGAACATTACTAGTACAATAATAGTATCTTTTAGTGTTTGCTTTTACATAGGAAAGGAACAAGCCTTACCTCTGCATCAAGAAAGACCTTTTTATATTAAGTACAGCCAAACAACAGAATGATGACAAGATTGTGAAATCCCTATATGGATGATTAATGAACAGGCTAGATCCTCCTTCACAGGTAAAACAAAATGCCCACAAAGCACTGCCATGGATGATCTAGGAAAACTCCATCTCAAACTCAACCATGAAAGAAGGAGAAGGTACACCTTGAAGCCCCTTCAAGCCTTCGTTTGCCTATGACGACCTATGTCTTTATAACAATTTTTTTAGATCTAGTTTTAGAGCCAAGAAGCCAGCAGACAGGAGAAATAATATGCACTATCCAGTCAGAAAGAGGTGTTCTGATTACTTTTTTATAGATGCATGTGGTGGTGAGAGAAAGTTCTCCCCCACACACAAAGAAACCACAGCTAACTCAGTCGGAGAAGCAGATGAATGTGCTATATTTACAAGCAGAATGAAATGCAGATGGATATATACACAATATACAGTATTTACAATATATACAGAAATATACAGCAAAGAACATAATACAGAACAAAACTCCCTCCTCCAGGCAGGAGGGTCCCCCCACCCTGTACCCCCCTCTCTCCCCCTACCTCCCTTTTTTCCCAAAAAGGGGTTAGAGAGAGAAAAGGTAATTATTAAGGAGGAAATTCTGTCAGCTCAAAGCGTATGCAAAAATTAGTTTTCTTATCTGACTAGCTCAGTTAATTCAAGGTCGACTCCGTCCAGCAGCTGTTGCTCAGAGAGAGACAGAAACAGACAGAACTGAACTTCAAACAGAGCTAAAACGTAAAAGTTGCATTCTACCAATCTACCAACAAAATTTGTTTAGAATATCTTGTTTTCGTTATTATTCCCAAAACGTTCAGCCAGAGTGTTCCAGCAACTGTCCCTTTCTTAAAAGCACAGCCTAAAACGGTCACAATGCAGGACAGGTTTCACAGTATCACCAAGGTTGGAAGAGATCTCAAAGATCATCAAGTCCAACTTGTCGCCACAGACCTCATGACTAGTTTCCCACTACATTAATGAAACAACTCTCCCTCTGGCATTAGGCAACATGCAGCTCTCCATTTTATCAACAGCTAAATAAGAGAAGAACTGATCTGGAGTTATTTTCAGGAGGAAAACTATTTGGTGTATTTTAACGATATGTGCACCTCGCTGACCTCCAAAGCAGCTTATTCATCAAAGTTGCAAAATGTAAAGGGAAGATCATTCTGCTGCATGCAGTCAGACACAGTAACAGATGCACCTGCTTCACCCCTTTATTAAAGCATGACTTTTGCTAAGTTGAAAAAAAAAAAATCAGTTATGGAGCACAGCAGTGATTTGCACAGCTTATTAACAACATACGTCTTCCATTTGCATTCTGCGGAGTACTTATATGGAGTCTGTGAAAGGCAACTTGAGAAAATACAAGCCCGTTGTCAATAGGCTTCAAATCACTACAGTGGTCTATACTCTATAAGTTGGCAGCAGGGACATAAAAGCATTGTCCTGTGGGATCATAACAGAAACCGCTGGCTGCAGCATCGACTGTAGCATTGATCAGCAACATTTGAAATTCCAGCTTGCAACTGAAGCTATGTCATGATCATATATATGAAAACTTTCACATCAATGCATACTGTGAAAGCAGAACAGTTAATTATTCTGGCTAGCAATTTCCCTCTGGAGCCCATAGGCCAGACTCACCCTATCTATGCAATAGGAAAGCTGGAGCCATACTGACTATCCAAAGCCAAAGGGAAACAGTTAGAACCATATCTGCTTTCTGGATAATTCTGAGCAAAGGTATTTGTGTATCATAATAGGAAAGTCTTGCAGAATTTCCAATGACAGATCCTCTTTTCTGAAGGCTCTCTCAGCCCCAGAGCTGAAGTTTCAGCCTGTTTCAGAGATTAATACTACTTCTTTTGCAGTGGGTTTGAAGATGCCAAAAGGCCAAGAATAGAGCCTTGGTATGTTTTGCATCCCTATCATTCCATAAAGTAAGCCTAGAACTATAAACCTGAATGTAATGAGAATACTATATTCAGATTTTATAACAGCATAGAACATGACAATCCTATATTGCCATTTATAAGGTTACTGAGATAAACCAAAGAATGCTAAAGTAACTTCTACTGTTGAGAAATCCTTAAGGCACTCTTCAACGAAGTGAAGTTCTCATTAAGGACAGCGTTATACTACAAAGAAAGGAATTTTTAAGCATTTATTGGGGGGTTTGTGACATAAAAAAAAACAACTTGCTTTCTCAGGAAGGGGACTAATGTTAACAGAGCTCTTTACTCAGCTCTTACAAATTATTTTATATACCATAATTGTTTAATTATTAACAGTGCAATTCAGGAATTGTGAAGCGATACAGATCCTTGTGATATTTACTTCTGTGATTCTGTGATTCTAATTGGTATAATAACTTCAAAGGCTTATCTGTAGATTGCAATTGCTCCTTGTACTTTTTGTTCAACTTAGTTTCAGAAAATCACACAAGAGAGATTTTGGAACTCCATTTCAAACTAACTGCTACCAGATTCTTCTCTAACTGCAAAGCAATTCCAATAGTTCAGTAGATGACGCCACTATTGCCAGATCAGGCTGCCTCTAACCCAATGTAAAGGCCACAATTTTCTGTACAGATACATACAGAAAAGCTGTATGTCCTACAGCTACAGCTTTTTGAGAGAGGGTCAAGAGACTAATAAGGACAGTACAGGCACATGCCCTGAAGTAAAGCGTTTTCCAGAGGGCTTTCCTTATTCTTACAATCAACCACATCTCCAAGACAAAAAGCTTCAGAAATCTGCTCTTCATCCTGATGCTTAATTTAGCAAGCTCTTAGACACCTCTGGATAATGTTTCTCTCTTCTATGAAAGCAGAGCTGAACCCCACTTGCATTTCAGCTCATGCTGACACAGTCTCACCCAGAAAACTGGCACTGAAAAAAGGGGTTAGCAAGACAACCAACAATAAAGTTTTGCTACAGCCTTGGATCAGAGCACATTCATTTGCAATTGGTTGTAAGTTTTCACAGTGAACCTGTACACTGGTTTGAGTCTCAACAATTTTACACAAAAATCTCCTAGGATGAGTGATGAATACACCTGTTTGGATAAGATACTGTGAAAGCGATGAGTTCTGTCAGTCCATAGAAGAAATCAGAGAACAATTTTGGCACACTTCAAACGAACACAAGTGGCTGTCTTCCTCTTGTTGAAGTTTCTAATCCCAGAGCATGCCAAACATCTCAATAAGGCTTACCTGTGCCTCCACTTGCTGAAGTCTCCACACAGCTTTCAGGGACCTTTGGAAAGGCATCCAATTCTTTCATCAAATTCAAGGTTTTCTTCCGATTCAGTCGCCTCATCTTCAGAGCACTCCTCCACCTCCTCCTTCATATATTTCCTCTGTTTTGAGAATAAATCATTGTGATCAAAAGGCACAAGCAGTATTGTTCAAACCAACTGGCTATAATAAAAAAAGCAATAATAAGGCAGTTAAAATCTAAGAAATATGTCTTCAAGAAATACATTCTAGCCAACTAGCTAGTCATTCTCACTTCAACCAAACTGCTAAAATCAGCCCAGCTGCTGCTGTTTATATTCCAGTCACATCCAGCACATTCACCATTTAATTACTATGATTAATTTCTTTTTCAAACTTTTACTGGTATTGAATATATTGAATTTTAAATGAAAGAAACAAAACTCAATCCTGAAGTAAGATTGCTAAACAGACTTGGCAATGGATGGAAGTCACTCTAATAGGCTGCTATACAGTTTTAGGATTTTATCGTCATAGTACAAACAGCATTGTTTTCCTCTACAAAAAAGCCTCTCAAAGCAAATTAAGTATCAAACCCTGGCTTTACCATTGAGAATCCTTTTTGTCCATGACAAGATCTCTGCTCCACTTTGAGTTGATAATACATTAAGCAGCAAGGTCTGGAGAAAAGCAGCCTGCCCAGGAAATACTGTCTTAAACTGTTTCCAAACCATGTGAATATGCTCACAACCTGGTCCCGCCAATACACTGCACATTTTAACAAGTCAGCACTAATATTTTCCTTCTGAGGAAACACTGCACTTTGCCCAGAATTTCTGAAGCTACAAAAACCATTCTGCGTTTACTTTATTGTGAGAATGTCGTATTACCATCGCCTTTTTAAAGTCAGTAATGCAGGCAAGGTAACCCATGCTGCTAGCATGTGAGACACTCCTCATCAGCGTCCTGGAGAAAAACCTGTTAACTGATCTTCTCTCTTTCAACAGCATGTCAAGTTTCCAGTGTGTCCTAGTGAAATTACTCAAAAGCTTGTCCCTGTTCTGCTCCTCCCTGCTGCTGAGCAGGCTGCATACTGTGCAATAATAAAGCAATAGGCATTACTGGAAGAATGTGAAGAATCACTATTAAAGCTTGCAATTTCCTCACTATGAAAATTTGCATCAGGCCTCAGTGACAAGATACAGACTCTGTATCTGATGGGAGCATCAGTCAAGTCAACCTGCACAAACCAACAGAATGATCTGTGTGGGGCTGAACATTCAAAGAAACCACAGTTAATGTGGGCAGACAGGGCAGATATGGGAACAAAAATTTGGTTATACAGCATCAAATAGGAAAAAAAATTTGAAAAAAAAAAATCAGGGAAGCAAAGTTCTGTCCTTACTGTACTATATGATTGTGTCTTAAAGAATTATCTCAGCTCCACTCAGAGTAGCTTAAGAAAGTTTGAAAATTTTTGAGCAGTACAGATATGGCAAAGCAGCTGCTTGGACACAGTAACTGAAGCCATAACATGTCTTAGCATAGAGAAAACACGAGACTGGGTTGCTTGCTATCCCTCATCGATAGCAATGAAGTCAGCTCAGCACCGTTGCATCTTGTTGTGTCTTCTCTGCTATCACGTGTGTAGGAGCTTGCCCTGAAGAGGTACAACCTAAACCTGAAGAATATTACAGTACTTTACTAGGAAACTTTCTAAATCATCCTGCATCATTAAGTATGCAGATTTTTGTAATCCAGCCAGAACTATCCAATTGTTCATTCATTCTTTAAACTCACATAAACAAACTCCCCTTTCCATTAGAAGTGGGTGAAATATCTGGTACCTTTCCGTCTGCTCGTTTCAGGGCACACACTTCAGAAACAGCACGTATACAACTCACTACACAAGTAACGTAGTTACGAACCCAAGAGGGAAGTGCGTTATAAAAATAAATAAATAAAGCATTACAAGCTTTTTAAAAGGCAAAAAGCAAACTGTAAAGGCCAGACTAGAGCGCCCGCTTGAAGCAACCGCAACCCAGACCCCACCTGAGGGGCTCACGTAGTTTTCGCTTACTGGGAAAACTTGGAAAAAAGAAGCCGTTACCGGCGCCGGCGCGTCTGAGCTCTCATACCCGCGGCGTGGACCCACAGCTAAATCCCCTCCTGGGGTCTCGCACCCAGAGCCGACCCGGGCGCAGCTGCACATGCCGAGGGAGACGTCCAGTAGCTCAGTACCCACAAGCCTGCGAGGGCCGCGGCACTTCTGGCAGCCGCGGCTGCGCGGAGGCGGACGCAGGCCGGCAGCCAAGCACCGGGCAACCGTGGGACGAGGACAGGCCGCGCCGGCCGACTCGCCTCCGCCCACCCCCTACCTCTTGCTTCTCTCGCCGTTACCCAGCGCCGCGGGCGAGGCCGGAGAAGGAAGAGGAGCAGTAGTGCCCTGCTCGGCACCCGCTTCGCTGACCATGGCAGCCCGGGAGTAGTCCCAAGCGGGCTCGCTTAGCTCCGCCACCGACACCCCGGCAGCGGCGGCAAGCACAGGCCGATGGGAGTGCGAGCCGCGGGAGCGGCGGCGGCGGCGCCCCGCCCGCCCTACTTGCGCGCATGCTCGCCGCCCCGCGGTCATGCGCCGCCCGCTGCCGCGGCCCTTGGCAACGGTACTGTTGGGGAGTCTCTGCTGTTACCGGGAGGTTCTGGGGAGTGGAATGGGAAGGAATAGCAAAAGCAATAATAATAATAAGCACTTATGGGAACAAGGGAAGTGGTTCCCCGCCCGCGCGGCTTGGCGGGAGCGGCGGCTGCCGCCGTAACGGGAAGTGGCGCTCCCGTGGCCCCTCGCTGCCGGACCCGGCTGAAGAGTGGAGCCAAGGAAAGAGTGCAGGGCAGAGCCCGCCGAAGCCGTACTAAGTCACATAGCCTGTGGGATACGGGCTGCACATCCGCTCCGCGGAGCTCCCTGCGCAGACCTGCAGATCCTGCTGCCTGAACCGCTGGGGTCCAAAGTCACCAGTGTACCCATAAGTCACACGGAACATAGAGCTGCAAAGCGGGAGAAAAAGGTATCGGCAAGAATTAGTGAAGCTGGAAGTTACTGAGCGATGGTTTAAAGCGAGGTATATCGAGTATCTTCAAAAGCAAACTGGAAAAACACTACAGCCTGGCTTGCAGTGGCAGTGTTTTAGGCGTCGTGGATGTATAAAAGCAGGCAATGTTTGAAAAGAGGCAAGATCTCTATCAGGGGAAAGGCTTTAAGACAGTGTGCTGTAATAGTGGGGGAAAAAAAGTCACGAGCCAGGCTTTAGACCGGAAGTGAGAAAACAGGGATCACTTACGCCCAAAATCTGAGAAAACTGCTGGCGGAGGTCATCAAAAGGCACTGCCATAACCCTTACCCCTTAGTAACAGCAATGTTAGTTTATCTTCGATTTTTCTCTTTACAATTGCAGCATTCCTCTGTGCTAGTGTCCCCTGTAGTCTTTACAGCTGTGCTGCTACTGAAAACAGACTTAGAAAATCCTATATCATAGGGTCACACTGTGCTACTGCCACCACGTCTACAAGTTCTCAAGTAACTGAGCCAACACAGACATCTTCCTACTGCCAAAAGGGAAGCCCTCCAAAATCTTGGGGAAGTACCAGCATATTAGGTGACATAAAAATTATCCAGACAAGTGCTCCAGATAAGGGGGAATATTGCAATTACACCAAACACAAAAGAGAGAGAATGATGGCTCCAGTATTTTTTTTGATAATGAGGCAAGTAAATAAACCCCACCCCCAGAAACACAAAGTGTTGGTTTTCACAGCATTTATACAGATTTACTCTTTTTAAATGACTTGGAGGAAAAAGTATACCTCTGCCAAAAGAGTTCCAAGTACGATGTCAGAGTATATATAATTTGTAGAAATAAAACTTTGGGTATCTACAGTATTTGAGAACAAAAAGAACCTGAAAGGGAGAAAGGAGTATGAATAGATTTAAAGAATGCTTTTTGCTTTTGAGGGCTAGGCAGTGGTTTTCAGGGAAGGAAAGAAGAGACAGTAACACACCAATGTTCTCAATTAATTCTGATCAGTCTGTTCTGATAATTTTGGCAAGTATAACAACAACTGGATCAGAAAGAAAGAAAAAGGGAGTAGGAGAATTATGCCACACAAGTTACGTAATCAGGTTGAAAACACATTTATGAGTACATTTGTGCCTTCATCTCAGAAATAGCAGGAAGCTTTAGCTACAGAACTTAAAGCTCTTATGTTGACATGCCAATGGTCATTGGCTATAATTCAGCAGCCAGAGATTTTGCTGTCTAAGCCCTATTTTGCCTTGAAATGCTCTCAGCACTGAGGCTTGGAAAGAGCAACAGATCTGGTTATTAACTGTACATCAGAGATGCTTAACAGATGTTCTCACAGGCTATGAACTAAAGCAATCCAATCTGCTCACAGACAAACCCAATTTTGGTATTAGTGCTCAAGATTGCATTGTGATGCTTCTTGAGGGAATAAGTGCCATGTGACAAAACTTTGCACCATTATAGTAATATTTTAAACTACAGATATCTCCATAGGATTTTATGAGGGGAAATCCAGTAAACATTTTTCAGAATTTAAGAATAGAGAAAATTATACAGGGATAACACTTTGCATTATACCAACACTGCACATTCAACTGTACTGTGCTAAAACAATAAGTGATGATGCTGCATCTACCAAATACCGTACTATTCCAACTCAAACTCTGCTCCTCTCCTTATGCCCCTTCATGCATGTTTTCTGCTCTCCTGATGACACCTCAATGGTGGCAGCCTGTAAGCATCTGCCAAGTTACCTACAGGAGCCTGAAGGGAGCAGAAGAGGAAGAAGTCCAGTTGTCACTTGCAGGCCATGCAGGTGAGACAAGGGGCAGCCCCCCAGCTGCTGACACACACTTGTTTCACTGTGGTATTTAAGAAGATCCCAAGGCAGTCATCTATCTAAAAATACCACTGTCTGGTGAAAATCAAACAAACCAACCAACCAGCCCAGCACTTCCTAACAGTGATGATTTATGAAATCCCTTGATGTGTGCAGAGGGGAAAACCACATAAAATGTCTCACAACCGTACAGATCAGTCCGTTCTGAACCACAAATGAGACAGAACAAAAATTTGTTACAAAAAGAAAAAAATCTCCAGAAAAATTAGGCTACAAAGCACATTTGATATTGAAGTCAGTAACAGAGAAGATGGTAGACCAAACAAGGAGCAATTATAAACATGGACAGATTCCCCACATGTGCATTAACACACTTGTGTGTTAACATGCTGGAAACCATATGCAAGATACACAGAATTTAAAACCTTGCTAAAGCATTTCGAAACTAAACCCAAGCAGCTGTTGTTCACGGAGGCTGAAAAAAAAGGGAAAAAAAAAATAAAAGAAAGGGGAAAAAAAAACAACAACAAACAAACCCCACCACTTTAAAAGTGAGAGAGAAAGGGGCAGGGGAGCAGCAGTGATGGAATGAGTTGGTCCTCAGCCGAGAGAGCCCGGAGCCCGCGAGGTGGGGAGGAAAGCAGCGTGGACGCGATGAGGCAAAGCAGAAGGGAGGGGAAGGCTGGAGGCAGCCACTTTACCAGAACGTAGAGGCATCGAGGTAGCATTTAGGAAAGAGAAGGAGGAGGAAATACAGGTGCAGTAAAATAAATATGGTGATAGGGTGGGAGTGGCTGGAAAGGGGGTGGAGGGGAAGAAAGTAAATCTTGGGGTCCCAGTGGGGTGGGCTGGAGAGTCTGGGAGAGGGTAGATGGGCGCTGGGAGAAGGTGGGACAGCAATGCGTAGCAGTGAGGACAGGAATGGGCGGCCGTGAGAGAAAGCGGACCCCACACCACCTGCCGGGCGCCATCGAGTGGCGATGGTGGCGGGAGAACTTCTCGGCCAATCAGAAGGCACCACGCTCACAAGAAACCGGAGAACTGGAAGGGGCTCTCGTAGTGTCTGTCCAGCGCTGCTCGGCGCTGGGGGAGCAGGACGCTACTGTGCCCCGGAGCTGTGCTGTCCATTGCCCCCGTCCTTCGTGTGCCGTAGTCATACAGAACGGTGCGGGTTGGAAGGTATTTCTGAAGATCGTCGAGCCCAGCTCCCCTGCCGGAGCAGAATCAGCTAAAGCCGATCATAAGGTGTTAGGTGAACTGCGGGGCCGCTGCTCCCGCCGTTTTACCTGAGGGTTAAAATCACTTGTGCCTGACACCTGTCCCTCGGGTGGTGAAGCTGCTTGATAACTGGAGGCTTGCCGCGTTTATACGCCCCCCACTTAAGCTAATGCTTGGAACTGGTGTGTAGTGTCACAGATTGCCACACCCCTGTGTCGCCTGCCCGGTGGAGGCCGTCCGGTGGCGCCGTATGGGTGAGGCGGGCCCCAGACAGGGAGAGGGAAGCCGCCGCTTCCCCTCTTCTCTGCGGAGGCGCCTCCCGCGGCCAGGGGCTCCCTGTCCTTGCCCAAGGCCTGCGGGGAGTCGCCGTCCCTTCGTGAGCAGGAGAGGCTATTGAAATGAAGTTCTTGCTATTGTGACGGCATTTATGTACAGTCTTCCGTTTTCTTGGTACTGGTTTAAATGAAAGCAAAGCGTCAATGAAATATTTTGGTCCCTCCCACGTTTTTTTCCGAGTCAGTCCCCCTTGTGGTCTTTAGAGACATATTTTTCTCAAATGATCTTCATGAATATTTCTTTTCATGAGATCTCAAAAAGTAGAAAAGTCCAGTTCACTGAAAGGAAAAATATGTTAAAGTTGCGTAGACTATCTGAAACAATCCTATTTACCATTAATTCATTTTGTAGATAGGACAAATCAGTTCTACAGAATCACTGTAACACATAATCCAGAATTATTTAGTAATGTAAATACTTTTAGGATTAATTAAGCCCCGTTCTTTGTATCACTGCTGTAATTTAGCTAACATTTAAGATACAAGGTATATGCTGCTTCATGAGGCTCATACTTAAGGAAGAATAACCTCATGTATCAACACAGGTTAGGGACTAACCTACTGGAAAGCAGCTCTGTGGAAAAAGACCTGGGAATCCTGGTGGATAACAGAATAACCGTGAACTAGCAATGTACCAAGAAGGACAATGGCATCCTGGAGTGCATCAAGAAGAGCGTGCCAAGCATCTTGAGAAAGGTTCCGCTCCCTCTCTGCCCTGGTGAGATCTTGTCTTGAGTAGTGTTCAGTTCTGGGCTCCCTAGTTCAAGAAGGACAGGGTACAGCAAAGGGCTGCAAGGATGATTAGGAGATGGTAACAGTTGTCTTATGAAGAAAGACTGAGGGACTTGCAGCTTTTTAGCCTAGAGAAAAGAAGACCAAGGGGGAATCTCATCAATGGTTATAAATACATAAAGGGTGTGTGTCAGAAGGATGACACCAGTCTTTTTCCAGTGGTGCCTCATCACAGAACCTCAGGTAAAGGGTTCAAACTTGAACACAGGAAGTGCTATATAAACGTGAGAACAAACTTCTTTACTTTGAGGGTGGTAAAGCACTGGAACAGGCTCCCCAGAATGCTGGTGGAGTCTCCTTCTCCTAAGTCATTCAAAACCCTCCTTGACACCCTCCTGTGCAAACTGCTCTAGGTGAACCTGTGCTGGCAGGGAGGTTGGACTAGACTATCTCCAGAGGTCCCTTTCAACCCCTATCATACTGTGATTTTGTGATGTTTCACTCACAAGGGAGCTGGGATAAGCATTGTACTCTAATGAAGTACTGTGACAGCTGTGGTTAAACATGTTACAGTGTAATCTTGCTGTTTTGTTGTTATGTTTGGAGGTTTTTTCTCTCAAGAATTTAAATTATTTGGTGTAGACAGATAACTGATTTGAAATTGTGTCTTTCGTTCAGTGTAGATTTGCTATAAATTGTTGATGGATTGGGGTGGAGGTGAGGGGTGGTGAGGAATGGAACTGAGCTGGATTCCTGTCTAGATTACAGATGTCAGTTTAGTAATAAATCCTGATCTATCACCACTTGGGTATTTTTAGTAATTAGATAATGATTATTTTGATAATTTATCAAGTTACATAAAAACACTAATCCTTTCACATAATGGCTTCTTGAATTGTCTAAAGCCTCAGCACAAGGCTAGCAACTATTAGGAGTAAAAGACACACTAGTGTACATTGTGGACTTCAGTATTTCTTTGATTTTTTAGTGTTCTGTTTCCCATCCTTTAGATCACAGTTTTCTTGAAAAACAAACAAACCCAAACCAACACATGACCATTAATAAGTTGTTTTCTAAGTTTCTTTGCTAATAGCTTTTTATTCCTTTGCTACAGGTTTCTGTGTCCCAGAATAGACCTTAATCTTGAAAAATATCACTAGTCTTAAAAGTATAGATGGCAGGAAGAGTTTGGGCTTCCATAAAGCTACCTGATTGAGAATTGTGTTAGCTGGCATAGCAGAAGGAGTGTGAAGCTTTGCCTTTGATCGAGGAGAAGGCTTTGCTATTTCTTAATGCATAAAATACCCCAATGTCTATTTCAGAGTTCAGAAGTGGCCTGTGTTACCCAAAATTATTAATCAGTAGTTGTTCATCTGAACTAAAAAGGAATTAATAGTGGCCTTAAAATAAAATTATAAAAAATGAATAATAATTCAAAAAGGTGCTTTGGGACATGGTTGACAATTGGACTCGATGACCTTTTCCAACTGAAACAATTCTATGATTCTGTGATAAGTGATTTTCAGTCCATCTCTCTTTTACTAACCAAAATCAACTAACCAAACCAAAATTACTTTATTCAAGCTTGATCTAAACCATAAAATGTACATTTTTAGTTCTTGTAAAAAAAAAAAAAAGAATGAGAAACAATGAGAGCAGACTTCTTTAATTTCAGACACCAGTAGTTCAAATGATTCCCAGGATATGGAAGAGCTGCTTTCATTTTATGCTTCGTATGAGAGGAGCAGAGCCTGTGGCTCCCATGGGAACTCTAACTAGACACCAGGTGGCTCTGCAGAGGATGCTATTGCTGCTGCTGCCGATGTCCTCCAGTGAACACATTTTTTCTCTCCACTGTTGTCTCTCCTCCAAACTGAAGCTGTCATCCTTCTGTCTATAGGGTTCTCTTCCTGATGGTCTCAATTTCTTAAGTTTTTTGGGGAGTTTGTGGAATTCACTGTTTTGCCTTTGTTCTTCACATTATGATCTTCTGCATCATGTTTTTTGTGTATTCCTTCCCACCCGCCCCTACTCCCACTCCCCCACCCCCACAAAAAAAAAACAACCCAAACAACAAGATACCAACAACTATGCACCTTATTTCCCAAACACACTACAGTATGGAAGGTGTCTGTGTTGGTAACAAAATATTTCTAAGCCACTAGGCCACCAAGGTTCCTCAGGGATCAGAGAGTTTTTATGCATTCAGGATAATTTCTAAACAATGTTATTTAACCTTTGAAGAAGAATTTACTTTAACCTAGAGAAAAATGCTTAGGAAAATTTAGACTGAATGGTACTGAAAAATCTAATAATAGGGATTTAAAGCACAATATTGCTATAAATTTGGGTGAATAAGAATAGGACAATCCTTCCTGGTCTGTTGAAAATGCTCAGAAACCATTAGCAGAATTAGAGCACTGTTACTCTCTATTAACAGATACTGCAGTGGGAAAAGCTTTCCACTGAGAAGTTATATTATTTTACATTGCAGGGAAATGTCTGTTGTGAAAAACTTGCCATCATCCTAACTCTATGTATAATGTCCTCATACAAATTGTACTTTAAAGATATAATAGAACTTTAATCTCTAGCTTACTAAGAGACTGCTTTGGTCTTTTATTTGCTTGCCAAAATATAGCTTGATGTTTTAAAACAAAGTATGACTCTTTAAAAGCCTATGAGTAAATCTAGTTTGACAGCTGCTCTTTGTGCTGCTTGAGGCCACTTTCTGAGTCAGTTTGGCAGAGCTGGATGGACTGTGGTGTGCACTTTGCAATTTTTGTTTTCTTGAAGAAACTAATTGAACCAATGTAATTCAAAAGAAGTCTTTGGTCAAATTGTCTTTTAAAATAGCCAAATTTTCTAATTGATGTGAAGGACCTTGGCTTGAAGAGGTTGAAACAAGCATCAGTTCTGTGAGAAGCAAACCTTTCTATGCAGCTGAAATAGTGAGATGTGCAAAGCAAATATTTACTTTAAAAATATTTTCTAGTTATTTGCAGAAACATTAGATTATTCCTGATAAAGCCATCAATACAAATGTAGCTTCTCTTAACTCCTGCAATTCTCCCTTTTTAATGGAGACTCTTTTAGAAGACAAAACATGTATGGTTAATTCCTACTTGCAGAGTCCATGTATATAGCCTACAGCACTTCCATTAAAGCCTCAAAAGGCAATTTTCGTAGTCATGGAGGAAATTTGTATGTGGACTTAATGGGGCCAAATAAAGCCAGGAACCCAGAAAGTGTGTTCTCAGGGTAAATCATCTTTCCTTGGTGCACTTTCCCTTTCTTTCCCTGTGGAAGGTCAACAGGGACACAGAGGAACACCCCAGGTAGCCATGGGTGACAACAACTTGCTTGAGCAAATACTCCAGGGTGAAGCACTTCAGTGTGGGTCTTTGTTGGTGTCTCAAAATCCATAGTGCAGCCAGCAGAGGGTCTCCAAACATCTCTGGAAATGTTGCTATGTGTGAGAAAAGAGTAGGGCCTGCCAGAGGAGGAGAGTCATTTGTGGCTCCCAAGGATTGATGCCACTTTGCATTCCCAATTGGAGAGCAGCCTTCATCAGGGGCATGTAAGTTCCACAAACATTGGCAGTTTGTTATTCAGGTATAATAAATCAGCACCAGAAAAATATATCCTGACAACGTAGCAAACAAAAAGCAGGGCTGTATATCAAGCCCTGAAGAACCATGGTTACTGACTCCAGGGGAGAAAGACTATTCATAAGGACTCTGTTAAGGGAAGAGACCCCTTTGGGAATGCTTGTAGAGCACCTACAAATTCAGCTTGACCATATGGCTGTGCTGATCTAACAGTTCTCCACTACTGGTTCTCTAGCTTCAGCCTTTGTCCACATACCTGGCATCAGTGCTGCTGTGTCTCTAATCCCATGCAGCATGGCAGCAATGGGTGTGGTCCCATCGTATCTGAACCAATACCCACCAGATTTGGGTATTGGTAATGGGGATTTGCCAATACACATAGGCTTGACAAAAAAGCAGGCTTGAGACTCATTCAGGAGCTCTAGTTGGGAGCTAAGAAGAGGAGGGCAGAGGCAGCCCTGGAGACCAGGCTGCAACTTATTGTGGACACTGGAAAAGCTCTTTTACTTCTTTTTCCTCATTTGTTTCTTCCTGAGCATTTTCTCTTTCTTTCTTTCTAGTTCCCTCTGCTGATTTTTCCAATACTCAATAACCTTTTATTTTCTTTCTCTTCACTTTAGGGAGAATAATTATTTCTGATTAATAGGCCAGTAAAGCAGGGAAAAGTGAAAAATTTCAAGCACTTGTGTCTCTGAAGTGAAAAGGTTCCTAGAAAGAGCCTTATCCAGTTTTACTGCATGAACTCACCAATTCTGAGTACATTAACATATCATAACAAGATACATAACAAGCTTCTCATCCTGCCAGTCATACTGCCAGCTTGGAAATGTCAGAAACTTAGGAAATAACATTGAACATTGTATCTTGAATATATGTACCTTAAATAGCAATTTGAAAATCACACTGGTATTTTAAAACAAATCTTCTGTGTCTTCTTTGACTTTAGTGTTGATGACTACTGCCAGCAATGTTCTGCCTGCCAGAAAGATAATATTTACTTGAAACTGTGTTTCTCATTTCTTGTGAAAAAAGCAAAGTCTTCAAGTACCTGACTTGCACACAAAGTATGAGGGGCACTATGGGGTGCTGTGACTGTTGGAAAATGAAGAAGCATCTCATAAATTATAAGTAGACTTTGCATCTTTTTTGAACATGGAAAAGCTCTTTTAAACAATTATTAAATGCCATTTAAAAAATACCTCTTTGCTCCAGGATGCAAGATACAGAGAAGCAGCCAGCCAGTGGGTTGTAGAGGTGAGGAGGATGAGGGATGGAGCAGCCTCCTTCTCCTCCTGCCCAGGAGCAATGCAGCATATTCTTTTGCTCTTCTTAGCTCTCTGCTTATCAGAGAATCACAGAATATATCTGTTTGGAAGAGATCTCAAAGATCATCCAGTCCAACCCTCAACCCAGCACTGAAGGGTCAACACTAATCCCTAAGCGCCAGGTCCACACGCCGCTTGGACACTCCCAGGGAGGGTGACTCCACCACTACCCTGGCCAGACCATTCCAGTGTTTGATAACCCTTTCAGTGAAGAAGTATTTCATAATATCAGCCCATATCCTCCCTGGTGCAACTTGGAACCATTTCCTCTAGTCCTGTTGCTTGTCATCAAGAAGAGGCTGGCCCCCTCCTTGTTCCAACCACCCTTCAGGTAGTTGTAGAGAGCAAAAAGGTCTCCCCTCAGCCTCCTCTCCTCTAGACTGAACAACCCCATCTCCTCATAGGTCATGTGCTCCAGGCACTTCACAAGCCTTCTCTGGACATGCTCCAGCACCTCAATATCCTTCCTCTTACTGAAATATTAAAGAAAACCAGAATATTTTTTTTTCTGATATTTTTTCATATTTGCATTACAGAGCAAAGAATCTGTATGCCTAAAGAGATATTTCTATTAACATTGGAGGAAAACGTGTGCCTGTACAGGCTAGTGCCAACTGCCTGTCAGCCAGCATCCTGGGACCAGGCTCTGAAGCATGGCTGGTGCCTCTGCTCCTTCCCTCTTCTTTCACTGCTGGTTGTTGTCTGCATAAGGACCATAGGCTGAAGCACTAGCAAGTCCTGTCCTTTGTCTGTGTTATGGCTATGGCTATGTCTTGGGCCTAAGAAATTACAGCTGTAGGACTTGTGATGACTTGACAAATCACACATCAGTGCTATCTACCCTCCAGCCAGCACTGAATGAGTGATGCATTATAAATCCAGATCCTTTAAGAGTGAAGAGATTAAAGAAGCTAAAAAGAAGTTTCTTAATCCCTGCCTCAAGCAGTTTAAAATCTCCTTCTTGCTTGGGGTCCTACATAAATCACGACACAGCACTGGCTATATTCTACAAATAAATCTGCCTTGATATTTACTTCTCACATAACTTCTCTGTAACAAAATCTCAGTTCCCTACCAAATATGCTAATAAAATGTCAACCATTTTATAATTTAGCATCATCATCATAATAATACTTTCTTCAGTTATATGTCATTCTTTCAGAGAGCACTTGACATACTGCTTACCCATAAAAAGTTAAATTAATGTCTTAATATATAATTTCGTCTTTTATTTTTTACTATTGAAACTCACTAAATACAAACCATCTGCACAGTAATTAATCATGCATGAATACAAACCAAATGCAGGATAAAGTAGACTGAAGAGTCTCCCACAAGTAATTTCCACATGCACTTAAGGCAAATGATTTTTAAAAAGGTTTCTATATTAATTATTTCTGCTAGAATGAACAGTCACAGTAGTGGCAGAGGACACTTAGCACCAAGTATTGCAATAGGATTAAAGAACACATCTCTTTTTTTTTTTTTTTTAAGAACAGGAATTACTAAAAGAAAAGCAGTGATGACCTATTTATAAAACATATTTTTCACATATAGAGAACCTTCTGTTTGAGATGTGGTGATACTTTACAAATAATCATGAATTCAGCCTTTCAAGCACCCAAAGGAGAGCTGATAACAAACATATCACAACTTAAAATGTGTACCCAAGACAGCATACCATTCTGAAAACTGGAATCAAAGTTCCACAGATATCAATAAAGACACCAAAACTAGTGGCCAGTTTTGTGCCTGATCTGGGGAATGCCAATTTGAAGCTGCTTCATTGCTGCATTTCTTACAACTGCACTGTACCTGAGGGAGCTGGGGGTGTTCAGCCTGGAGAAGAAGATGCTCAGGAGAGACCTTATTGCTCTCTACAGCTGCCTGAAAGGAGATTGTAGACAGGTGGGGGTGGTCTCTTCTCCCCAGTAACCATCAAGATAACAAGAGGATACAGTCTCAAGCTGCACCAGGGGAAGTGGGCTCAAGGTGAGGAAAAAGTTCTTCACAGAAAGAGTTATTTGCCATTGGAATGGGCTGCCCAGGGAGGTGGTGGAGTCACCGTCCCTGGAGGTGTTAAAAAAGGATTGGATATGGCACTTGAAGCTGTGGTTTAGTTAGTCATGAGGTATTAGGTAATAGGTTGGACTTGGTCTCTGAAGTCTTTTCCAACCTGCTTGATTCTATGATTCTACCCTGCACAGCAACCTGCCCAGTGCTTGCTGCTGTGGGTAGTTACAGGCGAAGCCTGTCCTGAAGTGCAAAGCTGTAACAGGAGTTGCTGTGTTGTCTTTAGCTTTAAATTGGAAAACAAAACCTCCAAAGTAGTGCTCATGGCAGTGATCCAGAGCTTGAGCTGATTTGAAGCTGGCTTGTTACATCCACCCTGATGCGATCACAGCTCTCAGGTAGGCATGTTTACAGTCACTTTGAACCACAAAATCCATCCTTCCAGAACATGTGCATCCGTACTGTGAGGAGTCACCCTTTCTAGCCCGTGTTCATTTAGACCAGTGACACTAGTCTTCTGATGTTAAGTAATTTTAAAGATTTTCATGTTTAGTTGCAAATCAGACCAGCTGAACAGTTAAACAACAAAGAGCTGTTTGCCACTACTTTAAGAATCCCATTCTTCTTTTTTCAGTTGCATGGAATTTTTCTGCCATTAACTTAGCCTGTCACAATTTTCTTTCACTGCACATATTTGCAGATGCCAGAAGCATTCACAAATCAAGCCTTTGGCAGGTTGCAGGATGAGTCTCATTCTCACCTACACTTAGGTGCCTCAGGGGACGCGCTGTCTTCTCCAGCTGAAACGCACAGGTATGCCTTTGCTTTCCTCAGCCGACTGTGCTCATTTCCAGCTGAATCACTTGGCAGTCCAAAACCAAGGTAAGAACTCTTCAGTACGTAATTTTCCTGCTAAGCATGGAACTAAAGTAAATTGGAGTTTCGCTAGTGCTTGTTTCTCTATTAAAGAGACTTGTGGTTAAAGAGTATCATTGCTATTGGAAGTCACCATGTTAGATAAACTGTGATGTGTGCTTACCAAGAACAGTCTTAAGTCATCTCTGAGTCTATGCATTATTCTGGTGGTGTAAAATTTAAAGTCCACCACTCCAGGAAAATGTTTACTCAGTTTTGCCTTGAACACTGGCTCCTTGGCCAGTAGCTGGGGAGCCAGGAACAGCTTCACAGATGCTTGCTGGTGTTGTTTCCCAGTTACATGCAGTTACATGCTTTTGTTACATGCAGTTATGTGCAGTTATATGGAGTTGTGGCAGGTTAGAGGAGTAGAAGCAGCACAAAGGGCTGGTGACCCAAGGGTCACCTTCACTACCTGTGGCTGATGAAATAGCCATCGAGGTATGGCTGTTGTGTCATGTGCTATGTAGAGCCAAGTGAACCAAACCTACGGGAAGTCTGTAACATGAAATACTTGGAAAGCTTTTGCTTATGTTCCCCTACTCTGAGGTATTTTGTCTTAGCTAATTCAGTACAGCAGCAGCTAGGTGAGGAAGAATGGAGCCAGGAAGCACACTTTGGGTATACTAACACAGGGATACCCCAACAGCTGGAGCTGCATCAGGACATGCTGGCCCTGCTGGTGCATACAGATGAAAAGAGAGGTGGAAGATCCAAAGATGGGGGGGCTAGCTGTGGTTTGGTAGATCTGCTTGATGGCAGAATGTTGAGTTGTCTTTTTTACCCATGACTGCCAACCTCTGCCAACAGAGGTTTTGTGTTGGCAAGTTTTTAGTTTCCTCCATGTGAGCAGGAAGGATATGAAGTAAATGCCATAATGAACCTCCTTTGACTTCACACTGAGGTTGCCCTGTATGGTTCTTTTGCATTGATATTAAGATTACCTGCTTCACCACACTTTAAGATGTGGTTATAATCTTGTCTCTGCCAAAATCCATAGCACTTGGCATCAGACATTTCTCACTGGCATCTTCATTAACACCTCGGTCTTTGTTTTAAGTTAATTAAGAAAAAAATCTCCAGAGAAAGATTTAGATCTCTGCAAACAGTCCTGCTAAATTTAGTTACAATTAAATAGCTCATATTTGAGGACTACAATATTTCATGCTGATAGCATTGTTTTTATTTTACACTAAGTGTGAGTATGTTTTCAGAGCCTTCTCAGAAAGCCCTTGTGAGGTATCCCTCTGCTTTCATGTTTCTTTCAGTCCCAAAATTTCCATCATGAGAAATTTTCACTAGAACAAAGTCAAGAACAGATTTCCTTTTGATCTTTATATTTTTGTTATGGCTCTGTCTCTTTGCTAAAGTTTAGCTCTGGGTATGCTTACATGTAAGGGGTGCCTTGGTGAGGCAGAGCACCAAGTGACCTAGCTGTTCTCTTGCAGTAGTACCAGTTTGAATTTCACAAGGAGGCATGAATCTGGGGCTGGCCATCGTCTTATATCTGAGTAAGTACAGATGTTACAGTTACTCTAAGCCAATTTTAAAATATTCTCATGTGATTTACATATTTCTCCAAGACTTTATTAAAGTGCTTCTTTTAAGTACACAATTAAGACACAAATGATGGTAAGACCTTATTTCCCACCCTCCTGCTTAGGATCTACGAGGGACACGAAACATTAAAGTACAAATGAAAGGTACATATTGTAACTGAGTCTGAAACAGGTCCTGAAAGGGACAATCAGTTTCTGCTAATGAATAATGAGTGTGGATCTGCATAAATAGAAAGAGCAGGCTAACCAAAGTTAGGCAATGCTTTGTACCTAGAGAATCAAGCATCACTCATCACCTGAAATATGGCCTGAGCCACAGACTGAAATCTGGTTGTAAAATACTGTATTATTACCTTTGTAATTGCACTACTGCTTCTGGCTTTCTGTAGGATCTTCTATTGATTGGTTGGTTTTTTCAACTGCAGTTTTTTTAGCAAGTTGAGCCAAGTAAAGCTGAAGAGATAAAGCCTTCAAGGTAGCCATTGCTGTTCAGGATGGAACTTGTCTAAAAGCACAAGCCCTGTAAGGAAAGTCTTAACATAATGAAGAAAATATTTGAAGTTGTTTCAGACAAAATGAACAAAAAGATCCTGCCATTATTTAGAGAATTCAATTTTTTTCTGTTTAATTATTAATGATCATTCAATAGTATCTGAACAGAGGATTCATTGCAAATCATCAGAAAATCTGATGTCAATCATGGTCTAATTTCCACCATTGCCACTTGGAAATTAACAGAAATCAGCAGACTAACACAAATCTGGCTCTGCTCGCAGAGTCAATTGAGATGCCTGGGATTCTGCTGCAGGAGTGCTGGCTATGGGTATGTAGAGAGCATAATAAATTGTTGCTGGAATGTTTTCTGTGCAATAATTTGCTGAAAATCTAACTTTTAGCATAGATTTGCAGTATGGTAGTTGTGGTTTTTTATAGTGATTTTGCAGCAGACACGTTCATGATCAAAGCTCTTCGAGATTCTACCAAATTGTTTTATTAAGTACAATAGGAGTACAGGCAAAGGATAATATAGTTTTCTGCTGATGTTGAGATTTAACTGATTTTGTCTGAAGAACACTGTTGTGTATAAAACCCAATTTAATTTCTCTTTGATCTCATTTTTTGCTCAGTGCTGATAAGACTCTACCATGCACAGGATGACTGTGATGCTGGATCCTGCCACCCAGCTGTTGGGAACCTCCTCCTGGGTCGAAGCAAGCAATTAACAGCCTCGTCAACCTGTGGAATGACCATCCCCCAGAAATACTGCATTATAGGCTACCTAGAGGTTAGTTTGCTCCTTCATTTTTAATAAAATGAACTCTGCTTACTGGCAATATTCTCACCTGTAAAAGGAATTTGCCCAGACTAGGAAGTTTCTGTTGGATTTATCTGAATTATCATTGTTATGGGTTTAAGAACTGGGATGTGTTAACCATAGAGACGTCCTCCAGGAGTACCAGAGAGTTGCAGGGAGGCAGACACCAGAAAATGTAACCTTTTGTTATTTCATTCTAGCATGTCTGCATCTACCCTATATAAACGGACAGCACAGGCTGTTCTGTCCCCTTTTTCCCCTCTCTCCTGCTCGCATCGCAGACTGCTAGCTCTTGTTTGATATTTTGGGAGAGGCTTTTGTCCTTGAGTGGCCTGGCTAATTTTTACTGCATCATTTGGGCCTGGGTAGAGAGATATGGGAGGGCAAGCATTGAGGCCTGGTGTTTTGGCATGGTAGAGGGAAGGTTTTGGCCTAATAAGGTTGTTGTAAGCCCAGGCTGGGGGAACTGGGCTGAGGCTGAATATGAATTTTGCATATTTTATATGGTTTTGTACTGTTGTATATGGTTGTGAATAGTACTTCCATTTAAATTCCCAATGCTTTCCAATCCTGTGTAGAGTGCTTTGCTTTTACTCTTTTGGGGAAGGGTAAAAGAGTTTCTGTCCCCTCTAAACTGAGACAATCATCAAAGAGTGTGATGTACCAAGGCTGTACCTTATTGCAGCACATGTGGAGGGTTTGGCAGTGATGTATAGCTTCTCAAGAGGAAGAAACATCCATGAGATGCAAATGAGCACAGGGATTTCCGAAGGAGCTTTGCTCTGCCAGTCCTTTTCCCAGTCATGTCTTCCTGGCATTAAGTGAATGGCTACTTTTTAGTTTTGCTCATTAAAAGGATCAATTAAAAAATAATATTTTCACTTGCCTGTACTTTTCCTTTCAATTATATAAATACAGAATAATGAAAAGGAACAGCTGTTCTGCAATAATCCCTGTGATTTAATGCTATTTCAGCTTATCTTGACCCCTGGTGACTGTGTCCTGAAGAGAGCATAAACTAGAAATTCTACTACTTTGCAGTGCTTGAGAGATACAGGTTTATGCTCTAGGAGTATTCTGCTCTATCAGCATGTGTCACCTGTAGTATATGAGTCCCACTCAACTCAATTCTCTTTCTCACAAGCACATTGCTGGAGGCAGGCCAGCAAACTTTGTATCTTGCAAAGCAAAGTTCTTCCCCTCTAGGTCCCTTCCTGATGATCTATGTGTCAGGCGTCATGATGACAACAAACCTTACATGTGAGAGAGTATATTAATCAATTGGCAAGCTGCCAAGAGTCAGGACTCAGATGATGTCTTATTGAAAATTCAGATTAAAAAAAAAATAAACCAGAGTTCAGCTGCTTTGTGTTTAAAGAGAACTGCACTGCAAATAATTTTCAGTGTTTAATGTGTTTTGTTATTTCTAAATGTATTTCTAAATGTTTTTGTCCTATGGTTGGATTTACTACTTGCACATGTTTGATGGTTTAACCCACACACATTAACAAAAGCTCAGCTGAACGCAGTTGGGGAAGTGAAATGGAGCTGTATTTTACAAGCAATAATGGAATGCAATGAATAGATACAAAATATACAGTATTTACAATATTATACAAGTATTTAGAGAAAGCAAACAGCACAGAACTCCTCCTTGGGCAGGAGGACACTGCCCCGCTTCCCCCAACCCTCCCCTCCCTTTAGCCTCTGGTTAATTAGAAGAAAAGAGAAAAAGGAGAGATTGTTAGAGGGATTTTTAGCTAGCTCAAAAGCATCATTAGTAAGTCAGTAATGCTGATCTCAAGTTTTGCTGATAAGCAGACTCTCTCTGTCCAGGACAGCATGCATGCCAGCAGAAAGAGTTGGAGTGAGACTGAGAGAAAAAGAATGTGACAGGTATTGCTATGGTACATCTCACATCTGACCAATGGAATTCGTTTAGAATAATCTTTGTTTTCCTTTTTACGCCCAAGTGTAGATTTGCTCAGAATTTTTTTAAAGGCACAGTCTAAACTGTCGCAACATGTTTTGAAAGGAAAAGAAAGAGAGCCCAGTGTTGAGAAAAGTATAAAGCTGCTCAGTTCAGATCTGGGATCTGCCAGACTTGCCTTATGTGATCATACATGTATGTGTCCTGTGGGACACAAAAGAGTTATTTTTATGAAGCAACCTTTAAAATAAGCTGACTGAATATCTCATCTAGATAAACCAGATGTGTGCAGTTCTGCCAAATGCTTCAATAACCTAAGCTCTCCTTACTAGAGATTTGTGAATGAGGTGACAGAGTAATTTTTTTATTTCTGTCTCATCTTCTAAATTATACATACATTTATTGAGTATGTTGTAGAATGACAGAATATAATACATATTTATTGTGATCTTTAAAAAGCATGCATTATGCCATACCTGTAAATCAATATCTCTTTGTTTGTTTAAATGTGAATAATTCTGATATTTAATAATACACAGATGTGCAAAACATTCCTAAAACTTCTCTGTAGATCCTGAGTATGCCAGGCACTGTGCATCTCCAACCCAGCTCTTGCCACTAACTCCCACTTTCTGTTTTCAGCAGCATCCCTGCCAGCCTCCCAGCCATGGGCACTGAATCTGTGCTTCCACCTTCAGCTCCCTCTGGGGTGCTGTGTTGTCCCCTCTTCCCTCTGCCAGTGTCACAGTATCACAGTATCACAGTATGTCCCTGCAAGCCAGCCAGACATCACTTTCTGCTTTGGCTTATCTGCAAGCCCTCATGCTCACGTGCTGCCAAAATCTCGTAGTCTGTCTGTGTAGTGCAGCCACCCCTGGCCAGCTTGAGCAACCCCTCCAGTGCAGCCACTGGTCGTATGCTTCCCCGTGGTCCTGCTGGCTGTGATCCTGTGCTGCTTGGGCTTGTCCACATGATTCAACATGCCGACTCCCAGCCCAGCATGTTAACCATGTCTCAGTTCCTTATGTCTCTCAATCCCCCTTGTATCATCTTAAATAGTAGCTCCTTGCCCTCTCTTTCAAAGTCCTTTTGCAGACAAAAGCCTCTCATTCACCACTGAGATATTGGCTAATCATTGCTGCCTTCATCTTCTGCTTGATACATTTTCAAACAAGATCCTCTCCTCCTACTGACATCCTGATTTTCATTCTTTGCATCATTTTCAAACTTTCTTAGTTTCTGTATTTCTACAAGAGGCACTGACAGTGGTCAAGATGGTGGTGTCAACTCAGGCCACCCATTTACATTGTACCTGGATCCAGCCTTGCCTTTCATTTGTACAACAGCATCTGTCTGCTGCTCCTGGCTGGGTCTCTGAGCTGCTAGAAAATATGCAAGAGGAAAGAAAATTGTAAAACTGATTTAGTGAATGTTCCTCTCAAGGCTTCTTCACATCTTGAAAGATCCAGTTCTCTCTTGTATCCCCTCTGCCTCTCCAGTGTTATCGCTGGACAAAAAGTTTGTACAGCCTTTATGAGACATGAATAAAAGCTCAAGTTTAAAAAAATTCTCCTGAGGAACTCTTGCAGAACAAGCCCTCCAGCGGGTAAACCAAGAATTAACACCCTGACAAACTTATTTCTGTGCTTTTACTGGGATCTCTTCTCCATAACTGAAAAAGTGTATTTTTAATAGAGTTTGCCTGGAGCAAACTGAGGCCAACATTTACTGTGTACATGCTTTGTGCATGCAATGATTTTCTTGAGCTTGTGCTTTACATGTGAAATCTTGAGTGATTAAAAGCACAGGCACTCAAAGCAGTATGACAGATTTAGGTTTTGCAGTGTCATGTGTACATCCACTGGATATTTAGGTAAGAGACCAAAATCACCTTCTATGCTACTGTTTTGTTTTCTAGGCTGAACAGAAGTGCTTTCTCTGTGATTCCAGATACCCATATAATCCTTATACACAACACAACAGTCACTTGGTTGAAAATGTTATCACAACTTTTCAGACTGATAGGAAAAAGAAGTGGTGGCAGTCAGAAAATGGTAAGTTTCTTTGAGAAAATATTACTGCAAAGTGTTACTGTGAGATTTATGTAGCTGACACTCACCAGGTTGCCTTCATGGAGAGATGAAATGAAGCTGCATCTATTCTTTGATTTGGTATTACTGAGTGATTTAAACCTGTTTGTGTGCAGCATTATAGAATTTCAGAAATGCTTTTTCTCTACAGCTCTTCCAGAGCTGGCCAGAGGACCTGTGGCAGTGTTGTTTCATACACAGTAGCCGTGTATTTTTCACATTGTGTCTGCCTTTCGGGGAGATGTGGTTTGTGGCGAAAGGTACTTTTGCCTGCAGATGCGGAATGACAGAAACACAAATATTTAAACAAACAGTGCTAATCTAGGAAATAATTAAACAAACTCTGGCTATCAGCACCCTTATTGCCATGTGTTAATTTTGTCACAGTCTTCTCTGTAGTAGAGTTCTTCACTGATATCATAGAATCATAGAATAGTTTGGGTTCAGAGGGACCTTTAAAGGTCATCTATTCCAACCCTCCTGCAGTGAGCAGGGACATCTTCCACTAGACCAGGTTGCTCAGAGCCCTATGCAACGTGACTTCAAACATTTCCAGGGATGGGGCATCTACTACTGATTTGGGCAGCATGCTCCAGTGTTTCATCACCCTCATTGTAAAATAAATTCTTCATACACCTAGTCTAAATCTACCCTTGTTTAGTTTAATACCATTATCCCTTGTCCTATTGTAACAGGGCCTGATAAACAGTGTGTCCCAATTTTTCTTAGAGATCTCCTTTAAGTATTGAAAGGCTTCAATGTGTTTTCCATGAAGCCTTCTCTTCCAGGCTGAACCACCCCAACACTCTCAGCCTTTTCTCACAGGTGATGTGTTCCATCCTTCTTATTATTTCTGTGGGCCTCCTCTGAATCTGCTCTATCAGGCCCTTGTCTCTTTTGTGCTGCAGACTCCAGAGCTGGACACAGTACTCCAGGTGGGGTCTCACCAGAGTCGAGCAGAGAGGGAGAATCACCTCCCTTGACTTGCTGGCCACACTTCTTTTGATGCAGTCCAGGATATGGTTGGCCTTCTGGGCTGCAAGCCTGTGTTTTCAGCTCATGTCCAGGTTTTCATCCACCAGTACCCACAAGTTCTTCTCCACAGGGCTGCTCTCAAAATCCTTTCATCCCCCACCCTCTAGTGATACTGAGGGTTGCCCTGACTTAGGTGCAGCACCTTGCTCTTGGCCTTGTTGAAGTTCAGGAAGTTTGCACAGGCTCACTTTTTGAGCTTGTCCAGATCCTTTGGGTTGGCTTCCCATCCCCCAGCATGTCAACTGCACCTCTCATATCTGTGTCATCTGCAGACTTGGTGAGAGTGCACTTAATCCCACTGTCCTTATTGAAGATATTATCCTTACAGCTTCTCTGTGAAGGCACATAAGAAGGAATAGCATTTACTTTATCTTATTTGACATGCAGTGAATATGTAAAAAATACTTCACTGTGTGGAAATTAAGGTATAGAAAAATATTTTAGTTCTGTTTTTGACTGTCCAAACAAAAATTCATAAGCTTTTATTTTTGTGGAGTTTGGGAAGGAACTCCCACCATTTTGGAACACCACTGCCAGTAAAGCTGTAGGCCAGCTGTGGGGGGATCTTTTCTTCCTTTCCCCGTCTTTCTTCTGGGATGAGGTCTCATGTACAGCCTGATCATCAGGAGCACTGGGATGCTGTCTGCAGATGTGAACAATGGGGCTGTTAGCTGAATTCTTTACAGTGAATCCCCTGAACTGTGGGTATTTTCCTTACTTGTTGCAATTTTGGAAGATGCCTGATGTGATTGCTCTGCTTATGACCAATTTTCAGTCTGGCAGTATAAAAACATGTAAGAGATCTGTTTAGCATGAAGAAAAGTCCTTTTATTATTATCTTTTGTTGTTGTTGTTTTTTCTTTTTTTCTTGGAAATAAGCATAGAAAGGTTGAACAGGTTTTTAAAGATTCTAACTGATTGCAGGAAGGCATAACTGGTTAGGCCACACCTTGAGTATGGTGTCCAGTTCTGGGCCCCTCAGTTCAGGAAAGATGTTGAGTTGCTGGAACGTGTCCAGAGAAGGGCAACAAAGCTGGTGAGGGGTTTGGAGTACAAGCCCCATGAGGAGAGGCTGCAGGAGCTGGGGTTGCTTAGCCTGGAGAAGAGGAGGATCAGGGGAGGCCTTATTGCTGTCTACAACTACCTGAAGGAAGGTTGTAGCCAGGTGGGGGTTGGTCTCTTGTCCCAGGCAACCAGCACCAGAACAAGAGGACACAGTCTCAAACTGTGCCAAGGGAAGTTTAGGGCTGGATGTTAGGAAGAAGTTCTTCATAGAAAGAGTGATTGGCCATTGGAATGGGCTGCCCAGGAAGGTGGTGAAGTCACCATCACTGGAGGTGTTTAGGAAGACACTGGATGGGGTGCTTGGTGCCATGGTTTAGTTGATTAGATAGTGTTGGACAATAGGTTAGACTCAATAATCTCAAAGGTCTCTTCCAACCTGGTTAATTCTATTCTATTCTATTCTATTCTATTCTATTCTATTCTATTCTATTCTATTCTATTCTATTCTATTCTATTCTTTCTAATCTTACCATCACCATCAAATGATGGTGATCTTACCATGCAAATGATCTGAACAGGAGCTTTAGCTGTCTTCTGCAGTCTCCGTAACATGCACCATTGTCAGTGCCAGAAAGGCAGCACATTGCATTGTCCACAAAAGAGTGATACAGCTGCAGGACAGCTTAGAGCACAGAGGATGCCTTAAGGAGCCCAGCTGCTGTGATAGAAAAGGCATCTTGAAATTCCCTGTGCAAAAGAACCCTTCCAATGTGTGCATCATGCTCTTCGTGTAATTTTCATTCTCTTTCCAGGCATTGACCATGTCAGCATTAGATTGGACCTAGAAACTTTATTCCAGTTCAGCCACCTTATCCTGACTTTTAAGGTACATCTTTTGCCCAAGCTATTATGTAATGGTATATGCTAATTACCTAACCACGAGAATAAATTGCTTAGAGAGGCAGTGAAAGCTCCATCTTTAGAGGCTTGTAAGAACTGATTAGATAAACACCTGTCAAGTGTGGTTAAGTTACAGTTGATCCTGCCTTAGGGGAGCAAGATAGACTGAGTAGCTTCCTATTCATATCCCTCTGATCCTATTTTCTGAGAATTAAATCAGTAAAAATATAAATTGCAAAACTGAGCCTTAAATTTTAGGACATATCTGAACTGCAGTTGCTCTTTCAAATTTAGTTCAACCTTCCCATTGTGATCTAGATCTCTACCTTTTTTTTTTCCCTACAAAATTCCTAGATTGTTGTGATCAGCTTCCTTACTTAGAAGGTAGTTTTGTATCTAAATGAAAATTTACTCTTTCCTTTTGCATGAGAGTGGTTCAAAAGAAGAATCCATCTTCTTCATGGAGTGATGTAACCAGGACATTAGTCTTGTAGTGACACAGAATTTTAATTGGCAGCTGTTGGCATCCCCAAATAGGAATGTCAGTACCTCAACCCTCAGGTGTCTTATCAATGCCTGGTTAAAAAATTCTTGAAATAATGTTTCTTACAGACATTTCGGCCTGCGGCAATGCTGGTCGAGCGCTCCACTGACTTTGGACAGACCTGGAAAGTGTTTAGGTATTTTGCACAGGACTGTGCAGCTTCTTTTCCCAACATCTCGTCTGGGCCAGCCAAAAATATGGGAGACATCATTTGTGATTCAAGATACTCAGACATTGAGCCCTCCACTGAAGGCGAGGTATTGCCATGTGTCTGTGTTTGTATGAATTCAGATAATATGTGGCTACTTGTCCGGAGCTGAAAGTTTCTCATGTGTTTCCATCAGATCCACTTCCACAGGTTCTAAGATGTGAAATGCTGTTGACTTTACTGAAGTAAGGAGGAAACAACAAACACTGCATTTTACCATCATTTTCACACTCAAATTAACTAGTAAAACTACATGTACAAAGCCTTCTAGTGTTCTTTCCTGATTGGAGATTCACATAGAAGTCCCCCTCAAAAAGATCTTGACTCTATCAGTTTGTATCCTAAAGGCAGGGGTCTGTCCTTCAATTTCTTCTGGAGGGAGCTCATCCTATTTCTACATCACTCTAGAGCATTGCTTTTCCTTCCCTCTGACATATCAATACACCAAAAGGTCTTTTTGCCTCACTTAGCCAAGGCTAGATTGAAAGGGTGACAGCACTTGCTGAATTGGGGCCACAGCATTGTTCTTTTCTTTCAGGGGATCAGTGAAGTGATATTAGTAACTCCTTAATCTCAGGTGACAATCTTTACATCCAAAAATAAGAGCTTCAATAATCTATAGAGCTGTATTCATTTGTTTTGCAGGTAGTTTTAAAAGCTTTGGATCCCAGCTTTGAAATAGAAAATCCCTATGTGCCATATATCCAAGGTATGAACAGCACAGGTTTTCTCTAGAGATGCTCTGATGGTGTTTTTTCCACTGCAAGAATCAACAGCTCAGCTGGTCTAAGTCAACAATGTTTAAAATTAGGTACCTAAAGATCTTAGAGAGACACCCATATTAATAAATAAAATAGTCCAGTCTTATTCTCTGGCCTTGAGGGCAAACACCACAGCTCTGCAGACCTCATCTATGCAGTTAAACTGTCTTTCCTTCTGGCATCAAGTGCCCAAATCCACACTGCTTTTTGGGAGCAATCCCAGAGGTGTGCATGAACCCATGAAGGCAGAGCCATAAAATGAGGGTTCTAACACATACGCAGCTGTGTACCAGGAGTGGGTCCATGCCCTGGCACTGTATACGTTACTGGTATTAGACAATATCAGATAATTTTCACTGTTTCTTCAGTATGGGGGTAATTCTCAGATGACTGATCCAAGATGAAGATTTCATGCTGTTTACTTGTGAGTGAACTTGGGATTTTGATTTCTGTTCTTTCCCTCCAGAGCTCATTACATTGACAAACCTAAGGATCAATTTTACTAAACTCCACACCCTTGGGGATGCTCTGCTTGGAAGGAGACACAGCAATCCCCTTGAGAAGTACTACTATGCTGTCTATGAGATGGTTGTGCAGGGCAGCTGCTTTTGCAATGGCCATGCCAGCCAGTGTGAGCCTGTGCAGAATCTGCGGGGAGATGTTTTCCATCAGCCTAGGATGGTGCGTGATCAACACTATCTCCAACTGTGGCAGTCCCTTCCTGGTATTTGGGGGAAAGGAAGAGATGGAGGAAGAAAGAGGGGGAAGAGCTCTAATGATCTTTAGATTGACCAATTGCAACTCCAAGTTGTATAATGTTTCAGTACAGGTTCTTTTTTTTAAAACCCTGGCTTGGATTGCTCAGAAGCTTTCTCTTTGTTAGCACTAGCAACTGGAACAAGACATGTTGGTAATAGTAGGAAAATACCAGAGCTCTAATGATGCAAATGTAATGCAGTAAGTAGCCTGTGGTGTGTGTAGACTTGAATGGCCACTTGTTGAGTGCATTCCACACACCAGCTGGACTCAGCGGTTCTGCAGAAGGATAGGCACAAAGAATATTGGATTGGCACAAAGAATAGCTGATAATGCAGATCTAAGCCATGAAAAATGGATTATTAAAAAATTCAGGAACATGATTGTAGATTCTTTCTATCTGGGAACAAGACATTTGTTCTCATGGAAAATATGTATCTTTAGGGGGAGAAAATTAAAAGAGTTGAAGTCTCCTTCAACACCTCTTGAAGTACTTTTCTTAAATGGTGCTCAGTACTTTAAAACCTGGCTTAAAGTTACTGAGTATTCTCCAGATATTTTGCTCAAAAGGGAGAATTATGTCACCTGAGGGAGCCAAAGAGCTTTGAATTTTCCTGATATTGCTGAAATACCCTCTCCTCTCCTCTCCTCTCCTCTCCTCTCCTCTCCTCTCCTCTCCTCTCCTCTCCTCTCCTCTCCTCTCCTCTCCTCTCTCTCTCTCCTCTCCTCTCCTCTCCTCTCCTCTCCTCTCCTCTCCTCTCCTCTCCTCTCCTCTCCTCTCCTCTCCTCTCCTCTCCTCTCTCCTCTCCTCTCCTCTCCTCTCCTCTCCTCTCTCCTCTCCTCTCCTCTCCTCTCCTCTCCTCTCCTCTCCTCTCCTCTCCTCTCCTCTCCTCTCCTCTCCTCTCCTCTCCTCTCCCTCTCCTCTCCTCTCCTCTCCTCTCTCCTCTCCTCTCCTCTCCTCTCCTCTCCTCTCCTCTCCTCTCCTCTCCTCTCCTCTCCTCTCCTCTCCTCTCCCTCTCCTCTCCTCTCCTCTCCTCTCCTCTCCTCTCCTCTCCTCTCTCTCCTCTCCTCTCCTCTCCTCTCCTCTCCTCTCCTCTCCTCTCCTCTCCTCTCCTCTCCTCTCCTCTCCCTCTCCTCTCCCTCTCCTCTCCCTCTCCTCTCCCTCTCCTCTCCCTCTCCTCTCCCTCTCCTCTCCCTCTCCTCTCCCTCTCCTCTCCCTCTCCTCTCCCTCTCCTCCCTCCCTCTCCCTCCCTCTCCTCTCCCTCTCCTCTCCTCTCCCTCTCCTCTCCTCTCCCTCTCCTCTCCCTCTCCCTCTCCTCTCCTCTCCCTCTCTCCTCTCCTCTCCCTCTCCTCTCCTCTCCCTCTCCTCTCCTCTCCCTCTCCTCTCCTCTCTCCTCTCCTCTCCTCTCCTCTCCCTCTCCTCTCCCTCTCCTCTCCCTCTCCTCTCCCTCCTCCTCTCCCCTCCTCTCCCCTCCTCTCCCTCTCCTCTCCCTCTCCTCTCCCTCTCCTCTCCCTCTCCTCTCCTCTCCCTCTCCTCTCCTCTCCTCTCCTCTCCTCTCCTCTCCTCTCCTCTCCCTCTCCTCTCCCTCTCCTCTCCCTCTCCTCTCCCTCTCCCTCTCCTCTCCCCTCCTCTCCCCTCCTCTCCCTCTCCTCTCCCTCTCCTCTCCCTCTCCTCTCCCCTCCTCTCCCTCTCCCTCTCCCTCTCCCTCTCCCTCTCCCTCTCCGAACCTCTCCTCTCTTCCCTGGACCTCTCCTCTCCTCTCCAAACCGGACCTCTCTGAACCTCTCCTCTCTTCTCTGGACCTCTCCTCTCCTCTCTGGACCTGCCTGAACCTCTCCTCCACATTGCAGGTCCATGGGAGATGTGTCTGCCACCATAACACTGAAGGTGTGTCTTGTGAAAGATGTAAAGATTTCTACAATGATGCTCCCTGGAGGCCAGCTGAAGGGACACAAGATAATGCTTGCAAACGTAACTCAAATTATTTTATTAATACCCAAGAGGCTGGGGGTGGGTGTAACACAGATCCAGCCCAATGCATAATGGTATAGTTAGGTTTCTGGGTTTCCAGGTTTCTAGGTTTCCATGCCTTATCTAGAGGATTCCTGTATCCATCAGTGATGCTGCTCTGGCAGTGGGGTTGGACTCAATGATCTCTGGAGGTTGTTTCCCACCCCTAACACTCTGTGATTCTGTGATCTGTCACAAATATTCAGCTAGATTTTTCTTCAGTGGAGCAGTGTTCCCCACTGTATCAGGACACTCCCTTGTGTGGTACTTTTCCAAGTGCAGTACCCAGTTCTGTCTTAAGTCTTCAGGGCTCCTCTCCAGCTGTAAAGCACAAGGTCTGAGACACTATATTCTTGCTGAGGCACTGAAATCATGTAAGCACAGGTCACTCTGTGTTAATGGTACATAGCAATGGTGACAAGACAACAACAGGAGTCATTGTGTGAAATAGCCCACTCTTTGTTTTGATTTCAGGGTGTAACTGCAATGGCCACTCTGGCAGATGCCATTTTGACATGGCTGTGTACCAGGCCAGTGGCAGGGTCAGTGGTGGTGTCTGTGAGGACTGTCAGCACAACACCACAGGGCAACACTGCGACCAGTGCAAGGAATTCTTTACCAGGATCCACTCAAAGTCATCTCAGACCCTCAGGCGTGCCTCCGTAAGCTTCCCTTTCTTAACTTCTGTAAGAACTACTCAAAACAGCGTGGTTCAGTTTCTCTTTGATCCGAACCTATGGTATCTCCAGCTTAAATATTCACAATTGTAAAAATGTTACCAAACCTGTAACATCCAAATTGTTTTGGAACTGCTGCTACTGTTCAAGTAGCTGCATGACTGCATCATTGAACTGGCATTGTAGAATGAGCTGCATATTCCAACTCATTGGTAAACTGAGCTTAGAACTGCACTAGGGCTGTCATCTTTCTTGAACAACATCAATATAAATATGAACAGCAGTAGAACTGTTGCTTCTCTGATAGTCAGGGATTACAGAAGACATGCAAAATGGTGGGAGGAGTAATAACTTTTGCTAGATACCTACCATATTGTGGTAGTTTTAGGCTATGCCTTTAAAAATTTTCCACAGATCTTGAACAGAAAGTGGTAGAATGTAAATAAATCACCATTGGGCATAAGAAGGAAAATAGTGATAGCTCTAAACAATCCCATTGGAGAGTTATCTACCACAAGAATTAGTTTGGTAAATAATTTCTCACTTTTTGCTTCTTTGGCTCTGGCTGATGCTTCCCCTGGATATACTTGTAATGGTATAGATGTTTTATAGCTGTTGGATTTGCCTCATGCAATGCTTTCTGGACAGATGTAAACAGGCAAAGATGTTTATTACATTATACATTGACTGCATCACTTTTGTTGTGACTGGTATTAACAATAACTTCTCTCTGCTTTCTTTTCTCTTGTCCCTTTCTGTACAGGAGGGTAGGGAAGGAGGCAGGGAGGGAAAAGTTGTTGCAGCTCCCCTGCTCTTTGGCCAGGGGGTTCTTGTGCTGTTTATTAATTGTAAATACCTGTAAATGTTGTAAATACTGTATATTTTGTACATATTCATTGCATTTCATTGTGGAGTGTAGTTTTGCTTGTAAATACAGCCTTCATTTGCTTCCAACTGAGATGGTCTGGCAAAATTTAATTTTGGGGGGAATTTCTCATCCCACCACACATATGCAAGAAAAACAGTCTTTCAGGCATAAAGGTCATTCTGAAAGATGAGCTAAATTCAGTAACATAGGATGGGGAAGGTGTTCTAAGTATAATTTAATTGGTGTGAAAAGTCTTTAAGTAGCCAAGGGGTGATTACCCAGGAGAGGGGTGTGGTAGATGTCAGCTCTGCTGTGAGAAATGGATAGTGCCTTAGGAAAAAATGGGATGCATCATGAAGGCTTGCTCATAATATTTATTGACAGCAGCTGTACATTAACTTTAAAGCATCCAACTCAGCGAACATGGATGAACATCTCTAATCTTTACAAGAATTCTGAATTTGTGCCTACCAGAGGCTCTATAATTGTGTTTTATGCTTATATCTAAATGCTCTTTTTCATATGTGCCTCTATGCTTTTTTTATGTGCCTGTAGCCTGCAGCTGTGACCCAGAAGGTACATTGCACAATGGCATGTGTGAAAGCCGCACAGACCCTGCTCTGGGAACGGTCGCAGGCCAGTGTCCTTGCAAGAAGAATGTGGAGGGTGTCCGCTGTGACAAGTGCAGGGCAAACTACTACGGGCTGAGCAACAGCGACCCTCTGGGCTGTCAGCGTGTGTAAACCACTTCTTTTATTCTTCTGTCTAAAGTATTTTTAAGAGATGAAGGTAGCTGAATGCAGAGATGCACATACAAATGCATTACCTGCTTCACAAAACACCTTCTTGCCTACTATAACTTAGTGTCAATGACATTTAATGTTCCTGGTGCAGCATCTGAGACTGAAAAGATGTAAAGTTACTTGCAGAATACGTGCTATACTATAACAGATCAGGCTGTTGTTAATAGAAGGATTATTGAATATGCAAGTTATTTGAAAAGAGAGATAAAACAGGTGAAAATTATTATGGCATCAAAATCAGTATAAGGGTGAATGAAAACCCACAGAGGGGATGTGAGGATAATTGGACTCTGCACAGCACAATGCAGTATCATGACAGCAGGAGCTGCTGTCCTGCAATAAGAGCTTCCAGCCAGCTGTTCCACCAAGAGAAGCTTGCTGAAAAACACATCCTTTCCTTGTCTGGGCACACTATGGGTTTGTGAGCACAGCATTGTTATACCCACAGCATGGTAGTCTTCAACACACAAGGACTGTGCAGTACAGATCAGCACACAGCATATCATAAACAACTGCACTGGACTAGAGCCCCTGCTTCCCCCTGGAGAGGGTATCCACTGAGGAAACATTCCATTCCCCAACGGCAGTCTGAGGACTGCAGGGTGCCAGGGCATATGTATTTGTAGGGCATCTGTCTGGAGGATGGAGACAGCCTGTCATGCTGATGCCACGTCTAAAGCAAACACGAGCCCTGTTGCCGTTACAAGGGCCTGCAGAGGTAATCATGCATTTCTGTCCCTGCAGCCTGCAATTGTGATCCCTCCGGCACTTTGCCCTTCTCCATCTGTGATCCTGACACAGGAGAGTGCCTCTGCCAGCGGTTCACCACAGGTCAACGCTGTGAAAAATGCATTGTACGTGCTCCATTTTTGCTACTACTTCTGCATGTGTTTTCAGAAGTCTCCTCTCCCATCTCCCACCAGAAAAGCAAACAATTAGTCAGAATTCAAGATAATTTTACAACTTTACGCTCCCATTTTGCATTGTCACATCTGGTTCTTCTTTACCTGCTCACAAACATTTGTGCAAACAAATTGCACTGGAACGACCACTCCCAGGAAGGAAAGGAAATGAAAAGTCGTGTCCTCAGGCCATCTTTGCTGTTTACAGAGCATATTTCTTGCACAGATTAGTAGATATCTGGCTCTTCTTGTAGTGGCTAAGCACCTGTGTCATCTGGCAAGAGAAGCAATCTCCATGGCCAAACGGTCCATGTTTAGCCTGGAGTAGAGGAGGCTCAGGGGCGACCTCATTGCTCTCTACAACTACCTGAAAGGTGGTTGTAGCCAGGAAGGGGTTTGCCTCTTCTCCCTAGCACCCAGCACCAGAACAAGGGGACACAGTCTCAAGCTGCAACAGGAGAAGTTTAGGCTCGAGGTGAGGAGAAAGTTCTTCACCGAGAGAGTGATTCGCCATTGGAATGGGCTGCCCGGGGAGGTGGTGGAGTCGCCGTCCCTGGAGGTGTTCAAGAGGGGACTGGACATGGCACTTGGTGCCATGGTCTAGTTGTGGGGTCTGTGGTGACAGGTTGGACTCGATGATCTTTGAGGTCTCTTCCAACCTTAGCGATACTGTGATACTGTGAAACACAGGCAGCAACACAGTAGTGCTCCAGAGCATCATTCATCCAGGGGATGAAGTAAATTCTGTTGTGGTTTACATACATTAACATTTGCCATACAATACATTTTGCTTTCTTTTTTTTTTTTGCCAGGTAGGATACTGGGGTCTTGGCAACAGCTCATATGGCTGTTCTGCATGTGACTGTGATATTGGCGGGTCTCAGAATAACTTGTAAGTTACTGAATGGGCTGCCCTGGGAGGTGGTGGAGTCACCATCATTGGAGGTGTTCAGGAGGAGACTTGATGGGGTGCTTGGTTGCATGGTTTAGTTTAGATTACGTGGGTTGGATAATATGTTGGATGCGATGATCTTGAAGGTCTCTTCCAACCTGGTTTATTCTATTCTCTTCTATCTTGAAGGTTCTTCCAGTTCTTTCTTCACTTTAATTTTTATAAACTCTTACACTAGATTTTCTGATTAGGTTAATAGAGTCACAGTACAATTGGGACAATAGGCTGTAGACATAATTTCATCATACGCAAACAGCGTAAAGTCAGCTTGGAATCTTAGAAATGTACTTCCTTTGAAGCCAGCTTTGAAGCAGATTAAGCCAAGATTTGATAAAAAATATAAGCCACACAACTTGAGAAAACCAGAGGCCCTAGCATTAAAAGAAATTGGAAGTAAGTTAGAGGTGGCATTTGTAACTTGGCTTCCTACGTATACATTAAAAGTTAGAAATAGCTTAAGTTTTTTCTAATGTACTGGCTCTTACTCAAAATACATAGGTTTAGAAGAAGGCTTCATCTCAGTTGAACTCCAAAAGTCTGTTGGTTGAAGGTCTTCTCTACTGCTATTAGACTTCAGACATAGGAGCACATAGTCCTTGTGAGCAGGTTAACCAAAGCTAGTAACCATCTGATTTGCCAAATAACAGTGTAAGTGTATGACAGCTACCATATTGTATCAAATCAAAGGTCCCAAAGGTCCTTCTGATCTCATGTCATGCCTCCAAAATTGCAGGTGATAGATGCTTCAGAATAGTGATAGATACAGTAGTAGATATAGAAATAGAAGAAATTGATATGGGAATAGATAATAATGGATGCTCAGGAAACATTCAGGTTTGGAATGGACAGAGAAAGACAAAGCATGTAATGTCTCCTAAGGGATGAAAAAGCATTGAAAAAATTCAGCATCAGCAACTGTGGTGGTGGGGGATAGGAAGAACAGGGATAGGGAACATAATCTGACAGTGGCAGAAACAAAGCAGGTGTAAGACAGGAGTGGATCTGAGTTGCTCTCATGCTCTGAGAACCTAGACATGCCTCACTTACATTCTCCCTTTACCAACTTACCCTAGGTGCTCACCAAAGGATGGTCAGTGCAAGTGTCTTCCCAACATTATGAGCCGCCAATGTAATGAGCCAGCTGCGGGGTACTTCTTTTTACCGCTGGATTATTATATTTATGAAGCTGAGCATGCAAAGATCCTTTCTGGCTCTGCAGCCTTGGTATGTAGTTGACTTTTTAAGTGTCATAGTGAAAGAGGATCCATGCAAGGTGGCACAGCAGCTGAGGAGAGCAGTCAGATACAAAGCAAGTCCTTTGACTATCCTCCAATCATCCTTGTTCTTCATGGACATTACTATCCTGTAACTGGCTGTTGCCAAGGGACAGCTGCAACAGCATGGTGTGACCTGCAAAGCTGTCTATGCTGCTTCTTAAGTGGGCTGGTCTAGCATGATTTAGAGAAATTAAGGTAATTATTTAAATTAAAGGAAAGCTTTTGAGTTGCCAACAGTCTTCACAAACTGTGATATTTCTGGGAATCTCCAACAGTGGAAAAATCAAATTCCTCTCCACTCCACTGGACTCTTTCATGCTGCCTCATATAATGGCACCCATTGTAGCCCAATTTCCTCAAGAATTCAACATTCATCTGTAATGTTTTTAGAAAAATTAATTAATTTTTCCCCCTGATGATGGTAGTTGTTCCCCATGCAGAGTACAAGTCTGGAATGTATCCCTTCTGCCTTTACTAACATTTCTTCTCTGATGTGTTGTCCAGAAGCAATAGAGAAGGAATAATTTTAAAAATGTTTATTTGCATGTCATATCTGCAAATACTGAACTATAATCACAACCAGTGATCATCCTAATGTCCAATAATTAAATGGAAAACAGATGTGGACATAGCTTATGAGAAGAAGTGCAAGCTAATTTTAAGAGAGTGAGGAAATAGGGTTTGGGCAGCTATTGCACCATAGTTTAGATTTTCACCCAGCTGAGGACAGAGCTTTTTTTAAGAATGCAGATTTTTATTTATCTGCTTATCTACCCTTCATAATTGCTGAGATAGTGATACTGCTTTCTCATAATTTCATAGGTTAAGCCAAGCACTCTTCCAAGGTGTGACATCTACTTCCAGAACCAAGGTTATGAATTTGTGATTGAAAATGGAAAGATTGTATTAAACAGGAGCAAGAAACGAAGTGTAAGAAAATATGGACTGGAACAGGTAAATTGGTACCTGAATATTAAGATTACAGCAAATCTAACATTTTATTTGCAAACAGGGGACAATTAAATGTCTGAGCACATGGGATTCACAGTGTTGGACATTACAGTCCTAACACAAATGAAATTAATTTTTTGGATACACAGTTGGCCTGGATATTTTGTAATTCATACTGACAAGTTTGCTGTGCTCTCTCCAGTGCCATTGTAGACTCAGGTTCAATTAATTGTTTAGAAGAGCTCTGTTGTCATTTTGCTTGCAAGACGTTTCCAACACTTGACATTCTCCAACAAGTGTACCAGGACATTAACATACTACATGTAAATGCTGTCTGCTTTGTCATTGCAAGTATTGATATTTATTTATCCATGTCTTAATGAGAAGTCCAGCCATATATGAAATCAAGCTTAATCTGTTTAAAGTTTGCAATATGAATGCTTGGAGATGCCAAATATGGTATGCATTGTTGTATGCATCATTCTAGTCCTTTTCATTGCTGTTGTGGATGTGGTCCTGAGCAATCTGCTCTAGGTGAACCTGCATAGCAAGGTGGTTGGACGAGATGGTCTCCGGAGGTCCCTTCTAACACCTTCCATGCTGTGATTCTGCAATCCTATACTTGGGAGAGTTCTTAGATTGCTGATCTGAAGCTTGTTCAGAACATAAGGCTGACTGATGGCCAGAAGAGTAAACAACATGGCAAAAATATTTTCTTTCTTTTTTTCTGAGTTTGTATTTTTGTAATTTGTGTGTGTTGTTGAAAATGTCAATGTGTTTTTGCAGGGTGCTATGCAGTTTGGACAGGACTCAGCTGTGACAGTGATTTTCAGGCAGCCAGGCCCAAGTCGTTCTGTCACATGGACAGGACCTGGCTTTGCCCGAGTTCCCAGTGGAGCTGGGCTGAGGTTTGCCATCAACAACATTCCTTTTGCTATGGACTTTGATATCATGATTCGTTATGAACCTCAGGTACTTGTGATGTCTTGTGTGTCTTGTGATATTGTGATCGATGCAGGGTCTATTTTGTCGGTAGCTTGTCAGTAGGATGCAGCAGTTTGTCCCAGTCTGTATTTAAAATGAAAACTGTTTGCCTTTTCATCTTTATTAACCAAGCAACGTGCCTTCCACTGATCCCCTTAACCCTTCCCACTCAAGTCTGAAAAATCAGTACAAGCATCAGCCAAGATTTCATCTTCTGGAGTTGCTCTTTTGGTATCTTTGCTTGGACTGGACTCTTGTTCACAAAGCAGACATGTGCAAAACACACTTCCTTTTAGATGAGCATCTTGCATTTCTAGCTGGGATTTTCTGTGAAGGAAAATGTGCACAGGCAGGAGTGATATGAGCAGATATTTATCCAGGGCTTTTGCAGGCATCCAGCTTCCCAGTTGCTCCAGCTGGCTCTGAGATATATAAAAATTGTAGGAAAATAGCCAATTTTTTTTTTTTTTTTCCTGAACAAAATTTTTCAGTCATGAAGACATGTCTAGAGAAATCTGTTAACCCAAATCTGGTTAAAACCAAGTCTGCACCCATGTCTTCAGAAACACAGGCAAGTGTTTTGTGGTTACTAGTATTTGTACTGAGCTGCTCTTTAGCTTTGCAGCTCCCTGGGACAATCCTACCAGTAGAGAGCCTCCTTCTTTCTACTGTATTCTGTTCTCTTACTGTCATTCTGAGGCAAATAAAACTCCCCATGGCCTAAAACATGAGAACAGTTTTGCCGTGGGCTGGTTGGATAGCTTTTTCCTTCTAAGGGTTAGATTAAACAGTTGAATTTTAATGACTTTTGTCACAAAGTCTTCATTTTTTTTATTTCTTATTAGATGTGAGAGGTGGCAGATAATAAGGATATCTCCAGGACAACACTGTTCTAAGGAAACAATTCCAATGGCTTTTGCAAAGCTGTTTCCATTTGCCCCAGCTGAGGTCTCATTTGTCTTTGCTCTTCCGTTGGCCATTGCAAATACATTGTGTTTTTCACAAATAACATTATTTTTATAGTCCCTAAAGGACAAAGAGAAATCTATTTTGTCACTTGAGATGGCTTTCACTAACCCTGGCAAAGAGAAAGTGGGGTTTTCAGATGTGAAAAATTACTGTATTTTTTTCCTTTGTTTACAGTCATTGGAAGACTGGCTAGCAAGTGTTGCTGTCCAGCCTGCTGGTATTTTGTCAAGTCCACGCTGCCATAACAAAGGCCTTTCACAGGAGCCACACGTGTTGCCTCTTCCAGCTACAAAGAGGTCTGACTGTTCTTGTCTTCTTGTCTGTACATTTTCTGTGTGCAGATCTTTTACTGAAGCACTGCAAAGCAATTAAAGTGTGGGAAGTGGGAATATTACAAACACATGTGGCCTTTTCTGTTGTTGTCACACCATAGATTCTAAGGAACAATCTGATGCTCCATTACTCAGTGTGGCAATGGTTTGCCAAGCCAGGGTAGCAGTCCGAGATCCTGCTGGGATTAGCTGCTGCTTTGGCAAAGACCCACCTGCAGCTATTTCAGTATAGGAAGGAAATACTGACTTAGATTCACTGTTTCAGCCTACTTTCAAAACCAGCTTTTCAGCTGGGCCTATGTAAAGAATAGAGAGGAGCTAAGAGGAAGTGACCAAACAGGGGCAGGAAGGACAAATATGAACAGAGAGTTGCAAACTCCTGTGCTTGAAGTAGTAAAACCTGCCATTTTTGTCTTAATGTCACCATGTTTAAACTGTACTTGGTGAACTATCCAGGCAGAAGTCGTTCAGCTTTCCTAAAGACTGCAAGTAGTAGGGCCAGGTGTGCTCCCTGCAGTAGCAGGACTCACTTGGCGCTGCAGGCATTAGGGTGCAGGCACAGAGGGCAGGGAGAGCTCTCAGTATCCAGTAAATTTGCCTTGTCCCAACTCCTGGCTATAACTATGCTTTATTTCTGCTGAACAGGATTGCATTTCTCCAAACTCCAGTCTGCCTGGAGCCAGGAACAGAATATTCTGTGGACGTGTATTTCTCTCAGCCCTCGGCCTCTGACCCAGTGGCAGAATTGTTCATCTTGATTGATTCAGTGAGTAGTGAGGGTGTATTTATACCAGTGTGATTTTGGTTTTTACACAGGCTTATTAAAAATATTTTAAAATAATTTATAGTGTGTTTCAATAGAAATTCAGCAAAGTGTGCTTCTGCTTACTTCTGTTAGCACTGTGTTTGGGTGTTTTTATACAGAAAGACAGAATTGGATCTATTGTATCTCTTTTAATTTTAATGCATAATAGCTCTTAAAGTCATACTGGAGTATAATAGAGTATGTTTCCCTATCTGTTGCTCATTTACTATGAACACACTCCGCATATGCTGACAACATGCTGTGGTTAAGGATATAAAATCATGATGTTCTTCTTCACTTAGGTTTTGGGGTTTTTTTAAGTCTCTGTAATTTGTCTGCATTTCATTAAAAAACTATTCCCACCAAGCCAGGAACTGGATGTTAGTTTTGGGCCTTTCTCTTGAGAAAAAGATTTTTAAGTCCATTCCTCTAATTAATTCTGTAAAACTATACTTGACAATGGTTGTCCATGCTTGGGCATAGAACCTTAACCTGATTTTTGTTTATCTTAGTTATACAAGTAAAACTTTTGGCCAAGTACTGCTTTTGCCATCATCAACATAGCACCTCTTAGAAGCAAAACCCATTCTGAGTGTATATCTGAGACTGTATTATAATCTGACTTTTTATACACAGTCACTTTCATTTGAAGAGCCTGGGGAGTGTCTAGACCTTCAGAATAAATGTAAATTTGGATGACTGAGCAGCACAGTGGCAGACTGGAAAACACAGTGTTCCAGGCCTCTGTCTTTGCAATGTGCAGCACAGTAAGAGAATGTGGGAAATTCTGGGTTTCAGTACATCTAAGCAAAAATATTTTCTTTTTCCTCTTAATTCCAAAGCTTGGACTTATTCCCAGAATCAGCTCCGTGGAGAACCTGTGCAGTGAAAAGGATCTAGATGAGTACCAGAAGTATCACTGTATTGAAATTGCATCTGAAGTTGGACCTCACATCCTGCCTGAAGTATGTGCACGGCTCATAGCGAGCATGTCAGCCCGTATTCACAATGGTGCTGTTGGTAAGGAGCAACCTGCTCAAGCAGCTCTTTGGGACAGTTACTGGTTTTCCTTTGGTGGAGTTAGTAAGTGAAGCTGATGAGCATGTAGCATGTAATGAACATATGATATATGTCCTGTTGAACTCTGAGCACACTGGTGGCATGGCTCTCAAAGTTCATCTCACCTGATAAGCTTCATGCAGCAGCCGTGATTGTGTGTTTTCTGAAGAGCACTTCAATCAAGTGCAGCTTCACTAGATGGTCAGTAACTTCCATAGTATTCTGGATGCTGTAAAAAGGAATTTTTAAGCCCTTCCACAGAATGCTGCAGGTCAGTCGGATGCCTTGGTAGGACTTCAGACATGATGGCACACAAGCTGATGTGCCGGAAGAGATGCACCAAGAAAAGCTCAGTGGTTGTTCCAGCATGAGGATAATAGCAGGTGGAGTTTGAAGCCCTAGGCAGTCTCCTGGTCCCACTATGGAAAGGGCAAGCTAGGTTTCATGTCTCCGGAGACTTCCCCGGTGTTGGGCCCAGAGAAATGAAGCTCTTCTGCACTTCCAGTAATTGGAGGCACCTTTCTGGACAACTTAGATGACCAGCTCCTTTCAGGGAACCTTGCCTCCGATGAACAGGAATGCAACCTAGAATCTGCTTGATTTGGACTATTTTTAGAAGGACCTATACTTCACTCACATTTAGTGAGAGAGGTAAAGGTGAGCCCATAAGTTTGGGCTGTTCTGACTCCCCATTAGCCTGAGTGCCACAGCAAGGGGATTCTCCCAGTGAAACATGGCACTTTGGCTTTCTAGTGCTGGCATCTGAGCATCCTGAACAAATATCCTCTGTGAGTTAGCAAATCAGCTTCGCTTCACAAGGTGTCCAGAAAGAAGCAAACAGTACATAAGCAGAGGCTGCTTGCAGGTTATGTCCAGTGATGCAGCTAGTTCTAGCTTTATATAAAACCCTTCTAGACATCAAGGTATCTCTATTTCGGGTCTACATTTGGCTATGCAAGCTGCTGTTCTGCCCAAAATATGTGCTGAATGCTGTACCCTGAATGTAAAAGCTCTAATGCTAAGACTTGAGCAGGTGCCTGACACACCATCACCATCAAATGATCATCGGTGGTCAGTGAACTCCTTATGAGAACAATCTAACTCTTTCCTTCCTAATTTTAAGTGTAAAACCCACAAGTTCACAAGTCACACTCCTTTATAACCGAACCTGTTTTGATTTTCTTTCCCTTTGGAAGCATGTAAGTGCAATCCCCAGGGGTCACTGAGCACCAGTTGCAGTAAACTCGGGGGCCAGTGTCAGTGCAAAGCTAATGTTGTGGGACGCTGCTGTGACACTTGTTCTGCGGGCAGCTATGGCTTTGGCTTCCATGGCTGCTATGGTGAGTACTTGGCCAGTGCCAGTGCCATTACCCAGTATCAGTATCTGTCTCTTCATGCATGCCCCCCTCTTTAAGGCTTTAAATTCGTGATTATATGTGAAGCATGTATAAAATGTTTCCTCAAATAACAGATTTTCCATCCCCATTGCTTGCACTGCCTTGGAGCAGTGTCAGTGATGAGGAGATTTGGTGGAAATATACATATGTTCAGGGGACAGCGTTGCCTTTGGTGTTTTCCAGCATGTGAGTGCCACCCCCAAGGCTCACTGAGCACCCTGTGTGACCAGGTGACAGGGCAGTGCTCCTGCCGCTGGAAGGTGGGTGGTCAGCACTGCAGCCAATGTCTGGCTGGGTATTTTGGATTTCCCCACTGCCGTCCTTGCCTGTGCAATGGCTATGCAGAGCTTTGTGATCCAGTGACTGGAGGGTGCCTGAACTGCCATGGGTTTACCACTGGAAGCCACTGTGAAAGGTAAGTTGATGAGCAGTGATGAAAAGCTCATCCAAACGCTGGTGCTCTCTGAAACGTATAGCTGATGGCCACCTACATCCCCATGAATGCATCCATGACCTTAACAGGAAACATACTGAAAACCAGGATTAAACTGAGCCTAGCTGCGAAATAGCAAGTACCTGTTTGTTTGGCAAATGCATGTGGGAAGGTGAATGTAATGCATGCACACAGCATTGCAGCAGGATCCCTGCAAGAAGGCATTGAAGATTTGGTTGCCATGGCACCATGTGCTTGGGGACATGTGAAACACTGCATATAATATAGGCTTATTCATGCTGGCTATTAAATTGCCAAGCAGCATTTTAATACCTGCTATTATCTCTGAGGAGCTTAAATAAACATGCCCTGTTTACTGGTTCATATCAAATGAACTTTCACATGTTTTCCAGATCTGTTAAAAATAGTGCTCCTCCTTCTTATTCTATACACTGGCAGCAATATCACAGCTCAACACAGACATCAGAACTTAATTTGCTAGCTGTTTATTTTAGTTAGTTGTTGGACCTTGTCATTGACTTTTAGGGGGATTTCCCTAGGAAACCTATTGAGCTTTCCTTGCAGTGCTTTTGGACAACAGAACCTTTGGCTATTGTGCTTGTAGGTGGCAAATAGATTAAAAATGGGATACTGAAATACTTGTCCTGTGCCTCTGCAGGAGCCCCTGACCTCAGGGTGAAGATAGCCAAGACTTTTAGCCTGGCTTGCATACGTATAAAGAATTACGTTTCCATTTGCCATGTTAAAACAAATCAAAGACTAGGGATGCTTCAGGAACTGCTGCATCACTGCAGCTTCAGTGCCATGTGGGGCTGGGACACAGAGGCAGGGATGGAAAGCAGGGTGGTGGAAGTGGGTGAGTCCCTAAAGTTACCTGGCTGTCTGGATAACAGAACAGCTACCACTAGCTCAAAACAGCTGTCACCCTGGGTCTGCAGAACATGTCAGAGAGAACATGGCTGATTTCAATATATATGCTGTGTCTAAAAGATGCAATATTCTCTGACTGAATTGTTTCTTTTTTCCTCTATGCCAAGACTTTCTAATGTAATGACAACCACTTTTTCTATGTGTGTATGGATGATGAATATATGTGTTGGTAGGTGAATATAGAACATTTTTGTGTGATATCATATGTATATGTTAACATTTAGATTAAAAGTATTCCAGAGTAGGTGAAAGTCTTCAGAAATATTCCTTGAAAAGAAAGCATCTGTGTTTTTTTCCTCCTTTTTTCCCCAGATTTTGGGACTGCAACTCTGATTTTCTGTTTTAGAACAGTTTGGTATATTCTGTACTAGCTAACAGGGATAGCATTACAATGACCTGGAATGTTAAATCAGTTATACAGACATATAAATTGATTCACCTTCAGGGACTGAAAGGAGCTCTTGACAAATTCTGCTGCTTTGGTTGATTGCTCTGACAGGTGCATGGATGGCTATTATGGAAACCCTCTGAATGGAGAACATTGTCGCCCATGCATGTGCCCTGGAGCACCTACAAGCAATAGGTATTTTGCACATTCCTGTTACCAGGACTCACAGTCTGCACAGTTAGTCTGCAATTGTCTCAAGGGATATTCAGGTATGAAGCAAAATAGGAAATATTTTTATTATGTTAAAATTAATATAAAAGAAAAATTACCAACTTCTGCCCATCCTCTGTTCAGAAATGACAGTAATAAAATAGATAACACTCAAATGTACTGAAATAAGGTGGGGACATCCTGACTGAGAGGAGTGGGAATTGTACAATTAGTGTTTGGAAAAGAGATTCACCTACATAAAAAGAGTGATGCCGTTCATTAATATAATGACATGCTCTAGAAACCTCCTTTTCCAGAGGCAGTACATTAACCTGGTGGAGAGAGGTAGAAAAAACTGCAGTTGCTCATCACTTCTGAAAAACAATCATTGGAAGCCCAAATTGGAAAAAATAGGACATCAAAAAGAACTGATAAGGTTTCTTAATCAGAGAAAATAATTTTATCATATAGAGGAATCTTTCTTTGACATTATGCCCGAAATCAACTGCTTCTCCACTGAAATGGTAAACTTAGAAATGAGGTTTCCATTCTCAGCTGTCTCAAATACAAACTAATGTCTTCCTCCCTAAGATCCTGTTGACTTAGCCTGAATTTCTATAGGGAAAACTGAAGATATTTCCCTACCCATGAGCATTAGAAAGTTCTCCAGGGATGGAACTAAACCCTGCTGAGAAACAGTGCCAAAACCAAAACCAATCCTGTCATCTTAGGCCAGGTTCCTTTATAAGTCAAGAGCAGTTTTCCTTGAGTAGTTGGCCAAAATGATCCTTGTTGGTACACATGCAGGGGACTTCTATCCTCACAAACCACTGCACTCCTCAGTTCTGGACTTTCTTCCTCCTGCTCCTTCTCATCAAGGCTATTGGTCACCTCTGGGGTGCAGAACTCATTACCTTAGAGACTGTGAAAGGTTCTGTTCCTGAGAACCATGGCAAAGAAGCAGCATCCTTGATTGAGCATAAGTCGGTGCATGAGGTCCAGCAACATCACCCTGTCCAGAAAGATTTCCAAAATGAAGGGAGGTGGCGCCTTGATCAGGGCAGTCATTAAGATAGTGTGCAGAAGTAATTGCAATGCCAGCGAACAAGGAGAGAGTGTCCCAGAGCTCATCTGATTTCCTGGGGATCCTCCACTGGGTTACAGAAAGGAGGGTAGATCTGCCAGACTCTGGGTTGTTCCAGGAAATGGCACTCCCACCTCCTCATGCTGCTGTCACTGTGAAGGCTCCCAGGAAAATCCTGAAATAGAGCCAGCCCTCACTACGGCCATTGAAAGGACTTTGCTGGAAAAAGATGTTTGGAGGTGTTTTGTGAGGGGTACCTGTTTACTCCTAGTGAAAGGACTTCCTTGGTGAAAAGAGTCTGGGATGAACAGAGTGCATTTCCATCAGACTTTAGTGTGGGAGGTGTAATTTAAACTGATCGTAGGATTAAAGTGCAGGTGAATATTTTCCATTGGAAGTGTGCTTTGAACAGGCAGTCAGAATCTTTTAACAATATTACTGGAAGTTACGTATTTCACTTGAATTCCCATCAGCCAGCAAATATTTTTACTTTCATCTCTGACAGGAAATCAGTGTGATGAATGTCCTAGTGGATTCTACAAAAATCCAAGTAGCCCCAAGCTTGAATGTGCTCCCTGTCCCTGCAATAACAACATTGATGTGACAGACCCAGAGTCCTGTAACAGGGTCACCGGGGAATGCACCAAGTGCATACACAACACCCATGGAGCAAATTGCCAGTTCTGCAAACCAGGGTACTTTGGCTCAGCCCTCCTTCAAAACTGTCAAAGTAAGTAAGCAACAGCACTGCAGCTGCCTATTACTAAACAGAAAAATAAAAATATTAAATGAATTAGGCTACTGGGAGAGGTTACTGGAGGGACAGTAAAACTAAAGCAGATGAATGGAGCAAAATATGAGAAGACCAAATATATTTTGATCCAGTGATACAAATAATTGTTAATATGGCATCTATTACATACTTTGTCACCCAAATCTCACTGAATCTCATACTACATATCACTCCTAGAAAATACTCATTTATGAAATGAAATCAGTACTCTCTCTTAGGAAAATAAATGTGCATTCAGCCCATTCAGGAAGGAATAAAAATAAAAGAATAAAATATTTTTATCCATGGTGCTGGCTGATGCCAACTAAGCAATACTCAGTTAACCAGATGATCCCTTGCTGAGCTCTCTGCATTACCAGTTTTCATTAAGTAGTCAGAATGATACTGTTCAGACAGTTTAATAGAGTCCATGAGGGCACTCAGCACTTCTAACAGAAAGGCCTGAGTGTAATCAAGAATAAGTCATGAGTTTCTTTTCAGTGTTTCCCAAAGACTTATTTTCACAAATGGGATTGATTTCTACAGGCCAGGCAATTGTAGGTATTTTCAAGACATTCTTTTTCTGGGAATCTCTATAATACAATTTCAAGCCCATTCTTTGTTCATTCTTGGAAGATCTGTTAGAAGTGGTTGAGCAAGAACTTTTGGCTCTTCACAAGGAAGGTTTCTTATCTTACTTAGCTTATTGGCATTTACCACTGCCCACTGTACATCAGCTTCTCTTTATCGTCTTTATATTTTCTTCTAATACACCTTCATTTTTGTGCTGGTATTTAAAGTACTGAACATTCCCAGTTAATTTCCTCAAAGCAATATTTCTAAGCTATTATAGAAAGATAGGTAAACTGTATGAGATAAAAATGCGTTCAAGATTACCAAAGTAAACCTACAGCATGAGCTTTCTGTACAGCTCTGATTGTCCATCACCTGCCTATGTTATTATCTACTGTAACAATTTTCCTTCTTTTTCCAGGGTGCATGTGCAATCCAGCAGGTGTTCACCCAGCGATGTGTCCAGGGGGAGAAGCAGCCTGTCTGTGTGACCCAGCCACAGGAGCTTGCCCTTGCCTGCCCAACGTGGTGGGCATGACCTGTGACCAGTGTGCCTCTGGCTACTGGGACCTAGCTAGTGGAAAAGGATGTCAAATCTGTGACTGTGATGAAAAAAACTCCCTTAGCAACCAGTGCAATCAGGCAAGAAAATTACTATGTTTTCTGGGGAGCAAGGTGGTGGTGTTTTGGCATGGCATTGTGGGGACCCTCTTATGAGGATAGTTTTCTGTTGTGCTCCCTGAAAACAAGAAGTTTTTGGAAGTTTGCAGTTGGTGCAATCTCTTTGAGTCATTATATCAGATGTGTTGTTCTGACCATGAGGCTCGCTTGTAAGCAATTCTCTTTGCCTGTGTGGTTTTTTTGTCAAGTGATTCTTAGAAATACTTTGGAAGAAATGTCGCATCGGAAAGTATACATATAGGGATGGGAGAAGTCCAGACATGAGCCCAAGAGTCTTAGGAGTATTTTTTTAAGTGTTTATTTTCAGAAAGTAGCAGCTGTTGCCATTACAGAATCACATAATCACAGTATTGCCAAGGTTGGAAGAAACCTCAAAGATTATCAAGTCCAACCTGTCACCACAGACCTCATATCTAAACCATGGCACCAAGTGCCACGTCCAATCCCCTCTTGAACACCTCCAGGGATGGTGACTCCACCACCTCCCTGGGCAGCACATTCCAATGGCAAGCAACTCTCTCAGTGAAGAACTTTCTCCTCACCTTGAGCCTAAACTTCCCCTGGCGCAGCTTGAGACTGTGTCCTCTTGTTCTGGTGCTGGTTGCCTGGGAGAAGAGACCAATGCCCTCCTGGCTACAACCTCCCTTCAGGTAGTTGTCAAGAGCAATGAGGTTTCCCCTGAGCCTCCTCTTCTCCAGGCTAAACAACCCCAGCTCCCTCAGCCTCTCCTCGTAGGGCTTGTGCTCGAGGCCCCTTCCCAGCTTCGTTGCCCTTCTCTGGACACATTCAAGTGTCTCAATGTCCTTCTTAAACTGAGGGTCCCAGAACTGGACACAGGACTCAAGGTGTGGCCTAACCAGTGCAGAGTACAGGGGCACAATAACTTCCCTGCTCCTGCTGGCCACACTATTCTTGATACATGCCAGGATGCCATTGGCCTTTCCTCATCTATCAGACTGTTGTATTACCTTTCCTCATCTTTAATTACTGTGCACTTTTTAGGGCTAAATGTATCAAAAATAAAACAGCATTTCAGAATAGAGCTGAAATGGTGGTCCCATGGACTCAAAACCAATTTTGATATTGACTTCAGAGCACCAGGAGCTTATCCCAAGCTCTCACTGATATTTTTTCACATATGCTTTCTCTTCCAATTTATTTAGTGTGTTTATTATTTTTCCTAGCAAATGTAGCTTTTAACTCAAACTATTACTGCCTTTCTGAGCTGTACCAGTTATCAGAGCTGTAACTCCTTGAAGTTTAATTTAATAGCCAAATTCAAAAATATTTTTTTTAGGGCATAGTGCACCCTCAAGGTTGTCAGTTACAGGTAATATATCATGTAGTTAAAAGCTGAATTGTTAAGATGAGTATTTTTCTCCAGCAAAAATAAGAAATTAATCTCTTTTGCAAAGGAAAATAATCCACTCTCACATCATAGTCAGAGGATGAGTTTTCAGAGAGTATCTTTAGATGGAACATAAAAATTTTTTCATACTAGTAAAGTCACCTGTCAAAGCCCATTTTGTTTTCACAACCTTCAGGAGGAAGATGGGAAAGGTGGGCCAGTACTGTATAAACCATGGTGTTCAAAGATTGTGTGCAAGTAGCGTCACAGCAGTTTACATACATTATATGACATAGTCACAGGAACATAAAGAAACCCAGAGCAGAACAGAGTGGCAGAATCACCTCTCTTGATCTACAGGTCAAACTTCTTTTGATGCAGCCCAGCATGCGATTGGCCTTCTGAGCTACAAGTGTGCATTGTTGGCTCATGTCCAGCTTCTCGACCACCAGTACCAGCAAGTCCTTTTCTGCAGGGCTGCTCCCTATTTCATCATCCCCCAGCCTGTATTGATACCAACCTAGGTGCAGGACCTTCCACTTCGCCTTATTGAACCTCATGAGATTCTCCTTAGGCCACTTCTCCAGCCTGTCCAGATCTCTCTGGAAGGCATTGCATCCTTCAGTTATGTCAACCACACTACTCAGCTTGGTGTCATCTACAAACTTGCTGAGGGTGCTCTCAATCTCACTGTCTGTATCATTGATGAAGATACTGAACAGCACTGGTCCCAACACAGACCCTTCAGGGGCACCACTTGTCACCTGTCTCCCTCTGGATATCAAGCTGTTACCACTACCCTTTGTATATGATCATCCAACCAATTCCATATCCACTGAACTGTCCACCCTTCAAATCCATATCTCTCCAGTTTAGAGTGAAGGATGTTGTGCAGTATTGTGTCAAAGGCTTTACAAAAGCCCAGACAAATGAGATCTGTTGGTCTGCCTTTGTCCACTGATGTAGTTACACTATCATAGAAAGCTACTAGGTTGGTCAGGCAGGACTTGCCCTTAGTGACTTTGCAGGAAATTATTTAATCCTGTCTTTACAGCTTACAGGCCAGTGCCCATGTAAGCTAGGTTACAGTGGAAGAAGTTGTGATGAATGTGAGGAAAATTACTTTGGCAATCCCCGGACACAATGCATTTGTGAGTATTACTGAGTGGGGACAATGGGATTAGAAACTGCCTTAAAAGAAACATTTACCTTTTATATTCATGGGGCAGACAGGACATACCTGTAGAGAAGCAGGCTTCCATATATTTGTGTGTGTGACACCAACAAATGTGTTTGTATTATTTATCTGTATTGTTCCTTCTATGGTTATAATGGGGCCTTGTATGTTAAAGATGAAGAAGAGCCTTTAGCCAGGCAGTCCACTTTTCTCCAACTCAAACACCAGTTTGCTTTTATTGTCTTGAAGTGCATGATTGTACCTTTTGCATGCATTAATCCCATGGAAAAAGAACAACTGGATGTAACCTGTTGTCCCTTTCTTGCAGTGTGCGAGTGTAACCCAGAGGGAACCAGCCAGCCCAAGTGTGACAAAGCCACCGGCGCATGTAGCTGCCGTGCTGGTGTCACTGGCCGGTTCTGCAATCAGTGCAGCCGTGGTTTTGATAAAGACTTTCCCTCTTGCCAACAGTGCCATCTTTGTTTTGAACAGTGGGACACTGAAATTACAGCCCTTGCTCATACTGTGCAAGGGTTAATGAGGTTTGCTGCAAATCTTGAAGATAAAGGAGGACAAACACCCAGCTGTGACTTGCGCTTCAAAGCCTTTGAAGATGCCATTTCTGAAACTGAAAGAATTTTGAGGCATCCTGTTCTTTCACTGGAGGCCCTCTCAGGCATCAAGGATTTTCAGGGCTACATTCAGTAAGGGCTTGGCTGCTCCTGATAAAAAAACCCTGAGAAAGTAGTTTTCCCTCAAGCTCTACCAGTCATCTCTACATGTCAAGTCCTGCTTCTGATCAGCTAGACTGCTAAATCACTGTTGTCAATAGATATGTGAATAATCCTTACATATATTATCTGTTCCCCACTTACATATAGTTAAATGCTGGAATTTTCCCATTTATCATACAGGTTTTCTAAATAAGCCATTACAAGTAAATATTTTTGCTCATTTGGAAATTTATCACTTGTCCTCTAAAATGTTGTGTATCTCAGTTCTAGTTTAAGAGCAGAAATCTAGTCTGACTTCTGCATAACTGCCATCTCCCTTTCAGACAAGAAGTTGCACAAATGGATGCCCTTCACAGTACATTCTATGAGTTTCCTGACTTTAACAAGAACATAGGAGACATTGGGGAAGAAGCTAACCTAGTCTATGAACTTCTACAACAGAAAATACATCTGCATCAAAGTTTTTATGACTTGAACCTCAAAGGTAAGGCAGTCAGCACCTAACTGACATAGCTGAACTTTTTCCATTAATGTTTTCAGAATGTTTTTCTCACCATTGAACTTTACAACAGATCAAAGGTCCTTAGACTTTAGCTTCCTTTGATAGCACGAAAATGTAAATATGCACTACCAACATTTTATACTGACTTTTCAAATATCCTTTTATCTTAAAATGCCATGATTTCTAGCATCCTAGATTTCAGATAAATGTGCCAGGGTCACATCAGTCAGAATCCTCAAGAATCCTGATGTTTATATCAGGATTTAAAAGCCACACAGATTCACAATATAGATTCACACATCATACAGTAGAACAGCAATATTACCAATATTTAAAGAATGTTGTACAGCAATGGTTTGTTTAATTAAAGCAGAGAATCACAGTGCAACTTCTTAGTGTTCCCATGGGAAAATACATGACTTTATGTGGTAAGGAACTAGCTCTCTGTCATCAAAAAATGTGAAGTCAGAACTGAGTTCCTTGGAATCATTGAAGGAATTGCAGTCTGTGCTTGAGGTAAGTATAGTCTCCCTCAGTGGCTAACAGCAGTAATGACAAAGTCACATCACTTGGGGATCCTGAACAGACACTAGATCATCCACAGTGGCAGAAGACTGTCAGCAGTATACTATCTAAAGAGACGACTGCCAAGCTGTGACCCCGAGAAGATACAAAGCTACAGGCAATGCATTCCCATTTATAGTTCCTCTGTGTTTTGTTATGGTGAGAAGTTTGGCCTAGAAAAGATTAAAAAAAAAAAAAAAAAAAAAAGAAGAAGAAGGAAGAGGGATTAATTAAGATTTAGGGCTCCCCTGCCACATTGCACTTGGCAGTGCCCCTGGAGCCAACTCTTCCACTCAGGTCCCTGTGTGAGCAATCAGCACAACTCTCCTAGGCTTCCCAATTCAACTGAGCCTTGTGAAAAGTCTGAGAAAGGCAGGAAAGCAAAGAAACAGTAAATCCCACAGAGGTCAGTGGATGTGCAGCTGAAGTTTCCATAGTGCTCTCTGGTCACATTCCAAACCCACTTTGTTTTTTGGCCTCAGGAGATGAATAAACAGCCCTATAAAAAGCACATGGGGGTGTGGGGAAAGGAAGACCTTGAATTTAAGCTAAATTTCTGGTAAGGGCCACAAGTACTCATTGGTTCTGCCAGCAAGCATCTAACAGCACAGAAAGAACTTTTCCATCAAGATAACCAGCTTCTCTGATATCCCAAAGAAAGCCTGGCTCTCTCATACCATCTTCATTTCAGGAACAGCTGCACATCCTATGTATGGCTTCATCTGCTTTTTCCACTCCTTTTGTTGAGGTAGAGCAGGATATGGCTATATACACAGTCTGGGACATATTTCCAGTTGTGCTTTAGCTACACATGGGGAACTGGCTCCTACCTACCTCTCTTTGCAGAGGATCAAGACTCACGAGACTTCCTTACAGGCATACATTCAGACAGCTGACCTGGAAGCATCAATATCCAATAATGACTTAAAATCACTGGGAAAAAAAAATAAAACAAGACACAAGTTTCTTTAAAAGAATGTTTGCAGTTTGAGATCCCATTAAATCACAGCTTTCCAGCCTTGTCCCCTGGCCTTGCAGCCACTGTGGTGTGGTAATGCAGCAACTACAGCTTCCTAGGCTGTAAATCAAGCCTATGCTAAGACACTGTGTTTAACATAAAAGAACTTGGAGTCTCAATAGCTCCATCACAAACCAAGTATGAAAAATGCATTTGGGCCACTTAATGGAGAGCTGAAGCACTGTAAAATATTCCTGTGATGAAACTATTGCACATACTATTGTTATATATGGATGTACAGCAGCCTCTTGCCAGTATTTTGTATTAGGAGCTAAGTTTAAACTGCATTTTTTCCAAGAGTTACAAGATTAAATTACCCTGGTTCCACACCATAACTAAATATTGTTCAGCTTTAATCAAAGCAAGGCCAAGGACTATTTCAAAGCATGCAAGATTTAACAAGTGCCTTGTCATTGACTTCAACTAGTAACTGAGTCAGTTACCAGTACAAAGAGGATGTTAATCAATGACCTCTAGTGCTTTTACACTGCTGACACATCAGTTCTGGCTCATTGCACATACTTCTGCTTGGGTGTTTGGGGAATCTGGGAAACCTCAACTTCAGGAGCTTTAAATTACGTGTTTTGCAAAAGGCCTGAGTCCTTTTCTTAGGCTATTAATCTGCAAAAAACTGTAATATTCTCTAATCATTGAGAGTCTGCTAAAGGGAAATTTTAGACTAAGCAAGCAGGAAAGGCTCTCACTGAAAGTATTTTTTTGCCTCACCTACAAGCTTACCATGGAAATGTTTTTTTCTTGTTAAGGCATCAAGCCTGAAATTAGATTTTCTAGAGCCAAAGGAAACTCATAAATTTCCAATTGTAATCTAAATTTTGGCCTCAATTCAGCAGACCATTTAACTTTTGGGTGCTATGCCAAACAGACAGGACAAAGGCTTTCCTGATTCACAGCCAGACAGCTGATAATTTCATTGGTTTTAGAAATGGCAGAAATAGTTCTCCTGCTTAAACTTCAAAACAGCATAAATGCCAAGAGCTTTATTAAACCAAAAATGGCAGTAATGTGTGAGCTACTGATGAATGCAGAGCAGCCTCAGTTTGTAGTATTAACAGGATCTTCTTCATACTTTCGTGTCTTTCACTGGCTTCTCAAACACCTTGGACCCATATGAAGGACACGGGATCCATTGTATTTGTATCTGTTACAGCAGGTTTTATGAGTATCACTAACTATTCCTTTCTGGAAACTGGCTGAGTAAAGGATTTAAAAGTTTACTGAGGAAATGATAGCTCCTGTCTCCCTCCCCTGGTGTCCCGAATCCAACACCAGTGACAACAAACTGAATCACCTGTCATTCATAATTTGTCCAGAATTCAAGTAAATACATGAATTAAATGCAACAAAAATATAGATGGTGCTAAACCCTATTTGTGTTTCTACAGAGGCCATCAGCAACATTAGGAAACACTCCGAAGTATCGTTGCTGGCAGAACAGAAGACCAGTGAGACAACCCCTATTGTAAGATACTCAGAGTACACCAGGAACTATGTGCTCACTATGTTGGCCCGTCAGGTCTTGAAAGCAAGCAATGTGCTGCAACAGCTCAAAATGATCAGGAGGTCCAACATCCAAAATTTGAATGAAAAGGTAAGTGCCGTAGATTTTGAATGGGAGCCAAACAATTTTTTTTCCCCATGCAGATAGTAGGTTTTGCATATGTGCATTTTTTAATCTAGAAAATGTCAGTTCCCTGGCACACACGTGCTTTCACATCAGAAACAGATGCATTTCTCAGCTGTGGTCACTACCACCCTTCTGGAAGCCATTGCTCCCAGGGCAGACTTAGTACAAGGAACTGTTTAAGCACTCTCTAGTCTCAAGAGAGTGTAAATTCAGAAAGATTAACCCCCAACCTTCTACATCAGTAACTTAAACTGAGTAGAGCAACTTTGCCCTGGAGTGGATGGTGAGTGCTCACATACCTTTTGCACCACGCATGGGAGAGGAAGGGACTTCTGTCCTTCTGTGGGATGGCAGTGAACACCTGATAGCACATTCAGCAAGCCCTGACAGATATGAAAGAGATCCTCCATCTAGGCCTTTAGTCTCAACATCTGTTGAGGATGGAGGGCTAGACATGGTTCCATGTTGTGTGAGAGTTCATCTGGATCTTTTAAAACAAGCCATTGGCTGATTTCAGCGCTTTTTCCATAGATGTGTGAAGTAAGGGTCTTAGTGCAACTCATGGAGCCACACAAATGGCTCCTGCAAGAATGCTCTGAGCCAAGGGCTGCCGTCTTCAAGTCAGAGGAAGGGTACCTGTAACCGGCAATGACACCCATCTTTGGGAAAGTCCCATCCAATGTTAAATGTTCATATGATGTCTAACTCAGGAGACAGAGGAATCCTGACATAAGTATCTTCCTTATTACAGATCTGTGGGGTGACAGGAGACCAGCCCTGTCTCACGTTGATTTGTGGGGGAGCTTTGTGCTGGGACAGGCACAGTCTCAGGCAGTGCGGGAGCCCAAACTGCAGTGGAGTTCTTCCTCTCTCCACTGATGCCTTCAGGATCGCTGAGGAGACTGCTGCATTGCTAAATAACTTGACTACTCAGTTACAAGAACCCGAGAATCAGGTGCTCTATATCAAACCTACACTTATTCAGTGAAATGGATGGAGGATGAGATTTGAGAGGTCATAAATCTACAAAAACTCACCTGTCCCTTGGACAGAGAGTTCTGAACCATTTCCCAACATCATACATCTATCATGGTTAAGTACCAGCAGTATTAGATGCCATCCAGAGACTGTGGCTCTAGCTATGTGTTCCTCTTCCTCACAAGTGCTAAAATCTCACAGGTCATGATGCCCTGTGCCTGTGGAAGTTGGTGGCATCAAGCTAGAATTGTCTATACTTTTAGTGGGAAAGACTCAAACAGCACCATTTGTCCACAGTCTGAGTACAGCCCACACTTATTGCAGTGGGATTACTGTTGTGCTTAGCATTAAGCTCTGTTTATACAACTTCATAATAGTCTAATGTTTGCTATTAAATATTTTTTCCAAGTAATTTCAAGATAAGGCTTTTCTGCCCTCAGTGGTGTTTAGAAGGGCATTGAGTAGTCAGCTGTACTGCCAAGTAGCAATGAAAAGTAACTCAAGCAAAGTGTGGCAAATGCAACCTGTGCCAAGGAAACAAAACGCTCAAATTCCTAATCAGCAGTAAAGACAGTTTGTTCTTATTAACAAGTCAGAGATGATGTGTATTAGAGTTATAGGCAAAACACATTTTCCAGCAGAAATGTCATTCTGCCATAGCTTTGTCCTGTTCCTGCAGGGTGCCTGGGCATCCATTTTCTGTTTTTAAAATGCAGGAGACACTCTGCATCACAGCGAGCAATGGGACACCTGCTGGGGACCCAGGACACAGAGGGGCAGCAGCAAAAGGAGGTTGTGATCACCAGGCTGCCTCTAGGGCTCACAAGCCTCAGGCAGCTCTCTGATAATATGAGCAAAGCATTTAGAGATGTTTTGCAAGTAGAAACATCACCATTTTACTTGTTGCATGAGGAAACAGTGAATATCTTCTCTCCATAGACTGTAGAAAGGTAGTACCTGAGCATTTCCTTATAGCCCCGAGCAAAGCCAAATACTGTTGGAATGTGATAATTAATGTGAAGTGCTCATTTAAATTATCCAGAATACTAATTTAATTGTAAAATGTAACCTTCAAGACGAGCCTTGAACTCTGCCTTCATTATTTGTGTCCTCTTATACTATAAGAGCAATTCCAATGTGAAAGGGCAAATGAAATTATGTAATTATGTGCCTTTTCTGTACCGAATCTTGATTGTACTGTAAGCAAAACCAACATTCGGCACCTTCTTTTAAAGACAGAAGGGGCTGTGGTTTAGCAGTCATTGCAGAGAGGAAAAAAATGCTTGACTTAAGCTTTTTCTGAAGCCAGATGAAGGCCATGATGTAGCAGCTTTTGGAGTTCCCCAACGTGGTCTCCTACTTTTCGAAGCCACATTTAGTGATTCCAGCTGAGGTGCAGATAAAAGTTATTTTTGTGCCAGAGCTCAACTTGTCAAGCAATGATAGATAACCTCCAGAAAATAGCACTGCTGTTTTTAATATTTCCAGTTGGAAAGCATTAGAAAAATGGCAGAAGACAGCAAGTTGAAAGGTTCACAATTTAATGGGCAACTGGAGAGTGCTAAGAATCACATTGAACTCGACAGAGAGACCACTAAGAAGTTCGTCCAAAAAGTGAGAGACTTCTTGTTAGGTAAATATGCAAAGTGCTTTTTGACTAATTTTTATCATGTATTCCATTATAATATATCGTAATGGATGGCCAGAAAATGATCTAGCAGTACAGACGTAAAATTTCTTGTCAGCCTCCTGCTCTGTGCAATCTTCTTCGATCTCTTTTTTTTTTCTTTCTAGTCCTTCTTTCTCTCCCGTGGCAGGGCTTTTGATTGATTTTTCAATAGATTGGTTACATTCTGATTGTCATCTTTTATCAATGTGCTTAATTTGCAGCATGCAAGTTCCTAGTTTATCTGAGTGAAGGACAACTATGAGTATTTTATACCGTACATAATGACCCAGGCACGTTCAATGCATCCTCAAATTGTTATTCCACCCCCTTCTTCCAGGCCTGTAAATAGAGGCTCTCTGTAGGGAGCGTGGGAATTAGAGTACATACCACTCCATCTCTGTAAAGCTGAAACTCGAGGAATCAAAGGATTCTGATGGAACTTCACAGCTCTCATAAAAATTACAAAACAACCATATATACCCTAAAATTTTTTCCTCTCTCATGAAAATGCTGTAACAGATGGGCCTTACTTTGGCAGGGGGGTTGGACTGGATCTTCTCCAGATGTCCCTCCCAACCCCTATCATTCTGTGATTCTAAGTCTTTTTACCTGATGCACAACAGAGTTCAAATTTTTTAAAATCTCTTGAATATAGCTGATATCGCTAAGTTTCTAAGGATTGTGTGTTGGCAGTCCCTTAGAATTCATAACTCTACATTGAAATGGGAGTAAAGGCAGAGGACAGGGAACTTCCTGTTTTTTCAGGGACCTATAGGTTATTTTATTGAAATGGAAGAAAAACTCTATTGGAGTCCTTCAGATTCTCAGCAATTGAAAATTCCACCTCTGACTCTTATGTTTCTTAGCAGACATACAGCATTCACTAATAATTATAAAAGCTGCTTTTTTTTTTTCCTTTTTGGTGAATTTTTGGTTTTGTAAGTTTCAATTTAAGAACAGTAACAACTGAGATGTGTTTAGTCTCATTAAGTCAGCTGTACTCTGCATTGGCATGAATAGTGGTTTTTAGATTACTACGTTTCTACAGAAAATAGCTCTCAGGAATACATTACTGTTGGCTAAGTTACTTTGGAGCATTAGCACAAACATTATATATGTTTCAACTGGTTTATCACCCAAGAACTTGTCTATAAAGAGAAGTGAGCAGAAAAGAAAAGATGAGACTTCATAAGGCATTGACTACTCTTAACTCTGTGTGCCTATGTCTCTTACAATGAGCTCATTTGTAGGGGAAATTGTCAAAATAAGTTTTTTCCACTATAAATTCCCATCCTATCTGAGTCTGACACAAGTTTCCTCTGTAACTTAGCCTTTCTCATTAACCAGTGAAGGAAGCACTTTCTCAGTATTGCAGCAACTCCAGGGAAGGGATTACACTTACCAGCCATCTTGGAAAGCTCCATTCACACCCCAGTCCCTCCAGCACCTCTTTGATCTGGTGGCCAAGGCAGAAATGGGCTCTGACACATCTAGCTGTGCTGCGCACCGATTTAAAACCTCACATGGGCTCAGTTCTACATCAGAATTTTAATAACCCTGTTCAAAGTAGGTTCTAATCCTCATTTTAGCTAGTTCTGACAACACTAACAGCAGTACCTGGAATCATAATATTAAATTACAAAATGTTAAGAGAGAATGCTCTTACTCCCTTGCTGTGACTGTCACGTAACTCCAAGGGGAGGTAACCATAATAACAATCCACATTTCACTTGGAAGAAACAGCTGTTTCAGGATACTCTCAGCTCCATTTCTGTTGCAGATGAGAGTGCACCTCCAGAAGACATTGACAGGGTGGCAAGTTATGTTCTGCAAATAAATCTTCCCCTGACTCTACAAGAACTCATGGGCATGCTTGACAAAATCAGGAGAAATATGAACCACTGTGAGAAGTGCAAACCAAATGCAGATGAGAGAAACAGAAAACAGGAGGAAGCTCGGATGCTGCTGGTAGAGGCACAAGAAGCTGAGTGAGTAGGGTGTTGTCACAGTGACATGCCAGCTCCAGATGGGGTAGAACTGTTCACAGTAGGACTGCTCCACAGCCCAGACATTATCCTAATAGCACTGGAGGGAAAGTTCAGATGACAGCAGATTTCAGCTTGCCATTTTCATAAGGCCTCTCCAGCAGGAATGAGCCAAGACCGCTCAGGCTGCAGGAGCCAATGCTCCAAGGAGGCACCTCCTGCCAGCTCTTAGCTCCTCCTGCCTGCTGAATCAAAGAGGCCAAAGCCGCTACTTAATTTCACCTTGGACTTAGTGGAGCATTACATCTGGTTCACAGCGGGGTCTAAGTATGGGTGGGAAAAAGTCAATGAAAATTGTGGAGGGAGAAAATATGTTCACCTGTGAGTCATCATTAGGCAGCCTGCAGCACCCAGCCTCACCTTTAAATACATCAGCTCACGTGCACACATGCATAGTCTCTTACTGAGGTTTTGCTCTGCCAACTTAAACACCACAGTCTGAATAGCTGCTGTTGGATTTGAGGGAACATTTCTGCATGTGCGCCTGGGTGCACGTGAAATACGTTCTTGCTTTGCCCTCTACACTACAATACTACACACTTCTGTTTTTCCATTTTAGTAAAGCAGCTAAAGCTCTTCTGCCTGTGGATGAAATTAATAATAAACTAAAAAATATTGTGAAGTCCCAAGGACATTCCAGAAGCAACTTCATAAAGTTAAATGAAGAAATACGAGGCATCAAAACACAAATCTCACAGGTATCTTGCTGTAAATATTTTATGTACTACATACACTTTAGAAAGAGTGTAAACTTAAGTAAGTACACCCAAAATGTGGCACAGATGTGACACCTATTCCATAATGCTTAAGGGACTCTTCTTAAGCTGACATTAATCTCACTCATTACCACACTCTGCAAGCTGGATGGATGTTGCATAAGAAATCACAGCCTTCAACTGCTTTGTTTTAGGCTGAGAATCAAGTGAACAAGACAAATGATGAACTGAATGACTTGTCAGCAAAACAGTCTGAGATGGAAGATGAAATTTCCACACTGTGGGCAAAAGTGCAGATGAACAAGAATCAAGCTACAAAAGCAAGAGCAGGGGCAGAAGCAGCACACAAGCGAGCCCAGAACACTGATAACGTAAGCCTCCTTGTCATGTGTTAAAGGGGAAAAAGATTCCCAACATGTTTGACAGCATTTTTCATTCAGAAGTGTAATTGTGTTACCTTGCTCTTCTCAAAACTGTTAACATTTTGCTTATGTCATACAGGTTAAGAATAATTTCTGGTTTTATTTTAAGGCTTCTGGCATATAACACTCCTGTTTGCTTGAATGAAAGAAAACATTTTCTCTGGCTACTCTGTGACATTTTTCCTTGCACTGTGTATAAGACTCATGGTCACCATAGGCGCCAGTAAACACAACAGAACATACTACAAAACCAAATGTTAAAATATGTGAGTGATGGAAGCAGCCTGGCTATTCATCTTGGGCCATTCTCCTTCAAAGAAAATTGCTGTGGGAGTTACTTAGAGTTTTTGGTTGGCTGGGTGCTTTTCAGTAACCTAAATTTTTGAGAATGCAGCTAGAAATTTGTTAAAACTGCAAGGAGAACCAGACACCCACAGTGCAAGCTTTGAGCAATGCCAAGCTTCCCTGTTATAAGAAACATAATTAAAATCTAAACAGCAACCTCAATCAGCTGGGAATGGATTAACCAGTAAATATTACTCCAGCCAAAATGTAAAAACCCCAACATTGCTCCAGGTAATTCATTAAATTTGAATAATCCTAATGGCAAAATAAAATTTACACAAAAATCCTATTAGAAGAAATTAAAACAGTGTGGGCTTTAAAAAAATCTGAAATCGTATTTTCCTTACGTTATTGCCCTCCCTTTTTAGAGTGCTCCATTTGCAGTTTGTTTTAATTGATTTCTATCAGGTTTTGCAAAGCATTGTTTGATGTACACACATTATGGATTTTTTTTTTTAAGATTTAAGAGAAAGATAAATTTAAAGTTTAGTTCAGAGAGGATATTCAAAAGAAAGCATAAAAATCTCTTCTGGTACGCCAGGTTAATTACGAGATGTTCTTGCGTTACGTAATGGGATTTTGTTGCAGGAGTTTGCTGACATTAAAAGAAAGTACACCATTCTTCAAGAAAAGCTAAAAGCCCAAGGACCTCCAAAGGTAACACTAGAAAAAGTGAAACAGCTGAAGGAAGAAGCAGAAAAACTGGTTAAAGAAACCAGAAAAAAACTGAGAAGAATAGCAGGTATGTTCTCATGTCCATAGTGAGTGGTGAAAATTCTGACAGTGCTGAGTTAGACTGAAGTCCTTGCCCACAGACTAGCAGGAATAGGTTCACCTGAAATTGGGTTTAAAACAGTATAGTTGGTGAAAATCTCTGCTTGAAGCTACTCAAACAGTGTAAAGGGAATTGAATTGATTTGGCTTAGGTGCTTTTTCTGACATTAACTAGTTGCTATAAGCAGAGTTTAAGAAGTGCCCACACAGAGTTACAGTGATTTGATTCACAGTTTAAAAAAACAGGACAAGTGAAAAATCTGCCTGAAACTCGGCTACAGATTTAGCTGCAAGCCTTGGTTTATGCACTTACTTTGGGCATTTGGATCTTAAATCTTTCCTCTGCACCCTGTCTTTTCTTACATTACCCAAGTGATGGCTTATGTTACAGAGCTACATGGTAGCTGTTTTCAGTCCATACTTGGCTCCCCTTCAGAAACTTACCTCCGAGGAATGGCAAAGCAAAGCAGATACAAATAAGGGCTTGTGGAGACTGAAGCTCATGTGCCCTAGACCTGCAGGGTGGTGGGCAGGAGGCAGAGCGGGGTTGTGGGCAGCAGAGGCCATGGCTGCTGAGGCCATACCAGCACTGGTCCTCACACAGCCCTGGAGGTGGCCTTGAGGACCACCAAAACGGAACAGCATATATCATGTAATTACACACAGGGAATCTAACTGTGCTTGTAGTGAAGGTCTGGGCATTCCCACTGGGAAGCCTTGGGCCTAGGATCCTGCCAGGCTTGACATCCAAAAATACTGTCTAATATCAGGAAAACTGAAGCAGAACTTTTATCCCAGGAGCAAATTCTTCAGGAGTGGATCAGAAAAAATATTTCAAGTAATATACCTTGAAGAGAAGCATTAAGAGCATCCCAGTCATTCCAAATGCCCACTTGATAAGTGTGTTGGAAACAGGCAGTGAATAATGTGGGTTTGACTCATTACCTGCATGTTTACATTGCTGTAACTTCTTCACAGACACCAGCAGAAAACATTTCTATAAATGAGTGAGACCTAAACCCATTACACCCAAGTTGTCTAAGCTTTTGTCTAAGCATTGGTGGACACAGTGTTCCCTGAGTATTTCCACTTAAATCAGCTGTTTAAAGATCTGTGTGTCCTGCCCCATCCAAGCTGCTGGACAAAAGCACATGCTGATAAATTAATTTCTTTAAGGCTGTCCCATTTCTTTTTCTATCAGGATGCCAAACTTTTCCCTTCAGTTGCATAGATAACATTCCCATGTGAAATGGGCTTATTGCCTCTAAAACTGCTTTGAAAAGAAACACTGTTAGTCCCTGGATTTCATTTACACAACAAATATGAGCGTCATTCCATGTCTCTTCCAGATTTGGAGAAGAAGCTTCAGGACCTGAATCAAACCAAACAAAACAAGGCAGAGCAATTGAGACAACTAGAGGAACAAGTAATAGCCATTAAAAATGAAATTATGAAGCAGGAAAGCAAGTATGCAACGTGCAAAAGTTAGGGTCTGAACAGACTATCAGATAAAAGGCCACAGGTCTCCGTGCTTATCACCCCCTGAGCTTCCAGGCACAGAGCTCTCCTCTGTAAATACATCTGGAGGTGCCTATTGTATTTTGGCACGGTGAGTAATGTCATTTTTGTCTTGTTTCTTTGTCCAGTCGAGTTTATTTGGAGAGAGAAAATACCTTTTAATAAATCATCTGATTAAGTGATCAGCATGTGGTCTTTGGGAGAGCGTTACAATACACTGCTATCCACAGCCTAGGGCTCCATGCTGTAGGAGGTTGGAAATGCAAAAGGAAGATTGCTCAGACAGCTGCAGGTAACTGCCTCAAAGACACACTCCCAACATCCTGTGCCTTCTGCTGAATCCTTCAATAACTTGTGGCTGTGCTATGACACCACATAAGGCTGCACAGACCAGGATGGTGCAATGCAGATGAAGGGCCATGGGCTTCTGTAGCCATCCATCGGTAGTGTCCCCAGGCTACAATCACTCCTCAGTCCATCATCTCTTCACTGAGACAGAGTTGGGGAACACCATGAACACCTGAACACGTGGGTGTTCCAATTGGTTCCCTGAAAATGGGCAGTAGATCTGTGTAGCACTGAGCCATTATAGGTGGGCGACAGGGAGCCTATTTTCCAGTGCCCACTGGATGGCAGTGCACAGATGCTTAATGCCGAAAAAGACTTGAAAATAATTTGTCAACTCCCCTCCTGTTTTTCATTAAGGCAATCAACTAGAGAGTAACTCTAACTCTTCGATTTAAGCAGTGAGTCTAATGGGACAGAAATGTTGCAGAACAGCTTCTCCAACTCTTCTCCCACATGCAGCATTTTACAGAAGACAGGGTTCACTTAGCAGTTTCTTGTGGCCATAAACACAGGAATTGTCCTAAATTTTAGTTTATAATTCCTTTCTTTGATTGGGTTTTTTTGTTTTGTTTGGATTTTTAAGTAATGTACAGGAGATTGGGACTGAGCATATGCTACATAAGGGCAAGGGTTTTGAAAAGACTGAAGAGAGCTATGCCTTAGTTTCCAAATCCCACCTTCAGTATATATGCTCATGCAGGACACTGAACAGACTAACAATGGTTTTTCCTCAGTTACAACCAGTCGAGTTATTCCCAGCTGGCCTGTCCCATCATGGACTTCATTCTGCTAGGCTGAGAAGCCCAGTGCTGCTTCAGAGCTCAGATGCAGCCTGGACCAAAAACGAGGAATGCTCTGCAGGATTACAGGGCTCTTAGCATTTACTTGCCCTCATGCCAGCAGCACCCGTAAAACAATCCTTATCTAAAAACAAGCATTGTTTTGATCCAGGAGAGATAAACCCTCCACCATTAGCACTCTGTGTTTAGGAGAGCTAAAGTAGCATTTCATATGCTGTGGGGGGCTTGGTCGGGAATTGCTGGCACTGATGAGATTTCAGAGATAGTCCTCTAACTGAAATCAGCTGTGCTCCAGGGCAGCGTGCAACATGCATTACCCACAGAATAGCTTCCATTGTGAAAACAATGGAATCAAATTACAACTTCAATATAATCCAGCAAAGGCACCTAAATGCAGGTACCCATGAAATCTGTAGGATAGCTTTTCCCAATTTTAGCACTAAAAAAAAAAATCACCTGTAAGGTGTGAGGCTTCTTTATAAGGCTGTAAACAAACGACTGACTTTGCCGTAATGAAATCAAGCATCACTGCTTTAGTGGGAACACTCAACTCACCAAGCTGCTCCTCACGTGGGTCTCCAAGTAATCAGGGATTTCCTGCAAGTTTCAATGCAGTCCTGCTGCACTACACCTGAAATGGACAAACTGAAGCATTTGAGTGGTAATTCCCAGTTGTATGTAAATCAAAATTATTTCATTCATGGCTTAAAAATCTGCATTCACAAGCAGAAATTTGAAAGAGAACTTCCTTCTAAAATCCGCTGTTGGCTGTGAGAGTTGCCATATGGCTTTCAACAAGCCACAAGAATTAGAAGTCTGTAAACAGAGCTGCAGTTAAACAGGCCTGGAAGGGACATGCAGCCATGGGGGAAAACAGAAATCGCTGGAAGAAAAACAGAAACAGGAAGAAGAAAGTCAGCATGGAGTCTATTCTCCCCTGCCTTCCTCCAAGCATGCTCAGACACACAAAGCAAGCAGAGCTGATGGGACGAGCAGCTACGGCTTTTGAGGCTTACAACCGTGCAGCATTCCCCATTGGGAGTGGTGCAAAAACTTCTGCAAAGTTAATTTGTGAGAAAATGCTGTATCTGGATAAAAAAACCCCACTAAACAATTTTTATTTACCCCAGCCCTCCCTTCTATGGGCTGAAGTTACTTCAGAAAACTGTTTCTTGAAAAAAAAAATGAAATCAATATCTTGCTGTGAAGCATTTTGACTTCAATAACATTAATCAAAATGCAGACACCACTTAACTAAACCCACGTATAATCAAAAGTATATTTCATCAACAATGACCTCATCAGCTCTATTTTCTAGGCATTCAACTGCTGCAGTCTTGTAAGAAAATGGCTGATTAAGTGGGTCCCACTGAGGTCCAATTATTAATTTGGTTCTTTGAGAAGACTTCCAACCCAGCACAAACACAGCCACCCCAAGATTGTAAAGCTTCTTCATCAACCACAAGGATAGACACCATATTAAAATAATTGCAACTAGCTCTTGCTCATGAGCACTGCAGAGAGGGGTGAACACGAACAAGTTCACTGCACCTAATTACCCACACAATGAATGCTGGCAATTTCCACTACCTCTGAAAGGTGAGCACCGTTGCAGGCCACTGCTCCTGCTGCCTGATGCCATGCAGGAGGGTCACCCCCTGGCTGGAATGCAGCACAATATCATGCCAACTGTGGCAAGGCACAAAGGAACCTGACCACAGCAGCAAGGAACTCCAGAGGGCAACTTCAGCCCATCTTAGATTTAGCAGAGAAGAGGGCTCCTATAAGGCCATGAAACATTAAATAATACAGAGAAAAACTGAAAAAAAAATTGGGACAGAAAAAGAATCTAGTGGCAATGTCACAAACAGAGCAATGCCACTGCCTGTCTGCTGTGGAGGAGCTTCTAACCACAGCAGAGTAAAACATTTTCTTTTAGTGGGACAAAAATGTTTGTTGTACTGAAGCTTAATTTACGTGTACTGAAGCATGATTTATATGGCAGGATTGTGAAACTGAATTAGCCTTGTGAATTTAAGAGACCACAATTCAGAAGAGGTTTAGAACTGCAATACCTGCACAGTCAGCTTTAAATGGTTTAATTTCCTGAGTATCTTTAATGAAATCAGCCCCACAGGTTCTTCAGTTGGGAGTTATGGGTTATGTTTCAGACCTGGTGTTTAACCTTTAGGGCAAGTCACTTGGTATCTCTCTGTTTCTGCTTATCCATCTGTAAAATGAGAATGAACATATTTACCTACCTCAGCAGGGTTTGCTGGGACAGACAGACCACAGGTGTTTCTGCTTCAGCCCTGCAAATAGCAAGGGCAAAGCGTTCTTAAGGCACACAGGTAGGTGGTAAAGATTTACACAACTTTATGTGTTACACGTGCACAAGCAAAACTCAAGTATATAAACCCAGGCATCTGTCCCAGTCTGTGCCCAGCTGGAACTGTACTCTTCAATTGCATTTTCTTCGTACCTGCTTCTTGGCGTTTATTTACCAATAAACCTTTCCCCTGGGTGCGGAGGCAATTCTGCCTTCAGCTGATGAAGCCATTGTATCCCCCAGGAGAACCAAGGAAACTGAAGTAGGAGGCAGGGAGTAAGGGGCAGCAGCACCACCACAGCCATTCACCCATTGCAGCCACTCGTAGTGTTCCTGAGAATGCAGCAGCACCACATGCCTTCAGCTGGCCTGGGCTCGATGGGCCTCCCTACCCATGCCAGGGCCAGACACAGCCATGCATAGCCACACAGCTGCTATCCCCAGGATATGGGACTCCCAAGCCACCCGTGTTGGCACCCCAGCACCAGTCAATTCGAGACCGTTGAGCATCATGTACAAAGGTTGCTGACCGCCTAGCCCTTTGCTGGGTTTTGGGCCTGGCCCCACTAGTATGCTCCCATCCATTCCTCCCTCCCCATCGCCCAGCCCTACCAGCACCCCCGGTAAAAGGCTGGATTGGGTCAAAATCCCCACAGACTGGGGCACAGAGAAAGGTCGCCCCATCGGTGATCCCCACCACCTGGGTTGCTGCACCCTGCCCAAAGCCCGCTCCCAAAGCTGGGGAGTAGCGAGGAGCGCACATTCTCCGGTGACGGAAGGAGGGGAGCCGAATTCCCCCGCTCCCCTCTCGGGATTCCTCGGTTGCAGCGGGGCGGGCGTGCGCCTCCTCGTCCCGCTGCTTGGCCGTTCTCTCCCTGCTCCCCACCCCTCTCCCCGCTGTTCCTCGACGACTGCACTCGCCTGCCCACGCCTTCCCCTAGGCCTGGCGCTGCAGAGGGGCTGGGGGCGGGAGGGGCCACGTGGGGCGGCACGGCCCCAAGCAGGCGGTGGAGCGGAGGAGGAGAAGGAGGAGGGCTAAGGGGGGTGCCAGGCGGCGCGTGAGCCGCTCCCCGGGAACCACGAGTTGCTGCGGCGCCTGCGTGGAGCAGTCGGAGCAACAGCTTTCGGTGGCGGCGTGGAGTGGAAACTTCGTCCCGTCCCGTCGCGTCCCCTCCCGCCGGTGCCCGCCGCGCGCCATGGGCCACCTCCCCCTGTACCTCAGCTGCTGCCTAGGTAATTCGCGCCCTGCTCCGGCCGCCGTCGGGGTACGGCAGGCTGGGCGAGTTCCTGCGGCGCCCGCCGGGGCAGCTCAGGGCGCTCAGCCTGACTGCTCCCGCTTCTCTTACCACTCTACCATCTCTGTCCCGCTGCGCAGCGCTGTGGTCCGCGGCCGCGCAGGAACCCGAGTACAGCTACGGCTGCGCTGAGGGGAGCTGCTATCCCGCCACCGGCGACCTGCTCATCGGCCGCGCCGCCCGCCTCTCCGCCTCCTCTACCTGTGGCCTCCGCCAGCCTGAGCCGTACTGCATCGTCAGCCACCTCCAGGTGAGCGCCTCGACCGGCATCCCTGGGGTATCCCGCCCGCACCCAGGTCTCGTTGCCGCCGAGACAGAACGGCCCTGTTGCGGTGGGACAAGCCACTACTGAAAAGGGAGGTGCGGGATGTGGTCTTAAAGTGATGTGGGACCCCGCGTCCCGTCAAAGCAACCTGGGTCCAGGGAATCCCCCGCGCCTTCAAGCTCCCGACTGTCCTTTCCTTACCAAGGTTAATGAGGAGGCGTGTGCCACTGCGATGGCAATTAATACTTGATTTTCAGACGTACTCGGAGCTGTCTAGACAGCTTCCTGATGGAGAGTGGTCTGTAGTGTTTTAGCCGCTTTTCCCGTAAAGCAGTTACATTTGTATACTCTCCTAAGTGAAAGGATGCAAATAAAGTTGTCTCGCACGTCTGGTGGAAAGCAGGTACTTTTAATGCCAGAAGCAGCTCACTAGACTCATAATCTCTGAGACAGAAGGGGTGGTGGAGAAAAACAAAGTATCTGTTATAAGTGCAACTCTGTTGAACTAAAAGCAGAGAGATGATCTCCGACCGAATTTACTGCGGAAACAATAGGGCCGGATTCTGGCGCTCAGAAGGAAAACCACGGGAAGCAGAGGGAGCCCTGCCTGAGGGGCTGTTGCACTTAGTGCACATTCGTGCCCTGAAGTTAGGAAATATCTTCTCCGCCTCTGCCCCACTCCTCCCCTCCACCCTGCCGCCCGCCTTTAATTTTACTGTACTGCTCAGTCTTCTAGACTTAATGTTCAATTTAATATGGAGGTTAGCTTCACTGGAACATTCTCAGAGTATACCAGGATTGACTTTGATGACACTAGCATCTCTGATAGAACAAAATAACAAGGACGTTTTGTTATGTTTTCTTGTCTCAAAAAATGCTAAAATACCATAGCAAAAAGCGTCATTTCAGAAGGCCACGTGTGCCTGTATTCCTGGACTCACAGCCCCAGCTCAGCATTTAGCATGGCCCTGTTTACTTCTGAGCTATAAAGTGGTATTGAAGAAATCATGTTCTTTTAATAACTGGGGCTTCTCCACACTGAGCATTTTGCAGGATTGGGCTTTCTAGGAATCAGTTTTGGTGGGAGAAGGAGCAAGTCATGGCATGAGATGGGGTCTGTGGTGCTTGGGAGAAGATGCTGAAGCTGAAATTGGTGAAATGGAAAGCCTGTGTGGTGCAGATGTGCCAGCTTTCAAATTCTTTGTTGATAAAGCCCCACACTTGTCTCCATAAACCTGCTGGAGGAATGATTCTTGTGTAGCCTTTGTCAGTGACAAGTTGCTGGTGTGCTGAGGCTCCATCAGTGTGAAATGATAAACCCCTCTCCTCTGCTAGACTGCAAGGTGGTTTGGCCAGGAACCCTCTCATTTTATTCGCATCCTGCCTTGCAAAATTGGAAAATGGTGGCTTTCGGCACCAGGACAATGTGAAAATGTAGTTTGTAGTCACGCTGGGTTTCCTCCTCCTGGTGAAGAAGCATCCAGCTTTCGCAAGCAGCACATGTCAGACTGCACCCAACTGCTATTTTATGGATACACCTTGTAGTGTGTACAAACTGAGTTTATGTGCATAGCTTGGGGTTGCCATGGCAGGTGAAAATGCAACATTTAGGTGGGAGTTTGACAAACTGGATTCAGAGTAAAGTTAACCCCACAATGAAAAGGCTCAGTCGCTAAATCACTGATGGCTCCTTGGCATGCATTGTGCCTCACTAGAGTTAACATCTCGAATCTAGCTCCCAAAAGCCAACGTTATTTCATGCTAGTTGTTGAGGACACAGTTTTGCATGACTATGTTTGTACAGAGGTAACTCAGCAATTTTCTGTAGATGCTGTCTTTGATTCTGACTTCTGCTGGAGAATATGTGCCCTGAAAGAGATTTCCTGAAACTGCAGTTTCAATAGAAAACCTACTTCTAAAAATAAAATGTATGGAATTCCTGGCATATTTTTCACTTGGTTTTGCATTATTTCCTAAAGGTAAATACACTTACCATTTCAACAAAACAAATACCTTTGGTGACTCCTGCAAGCAAAATGAGTGGAATGTGATATGGATGGAAAATACCCTTATCTACAGGAAACAACTATTGCCCCACGGGTAGAATCAGTAATGCTGACTATTTTGTTGTTTCAGGAGGACAAAAAATGTTTCATGTGTGACTCCAAGGATCCCTTCCACGATATTCTTAATCCTGACAGTCATCTCATTGAAAATGTTGTCACCACATTCGATCCAAATCGCCTGAAGCTCTGGTGGCAGTCGGAAAATGGTATGGGGCTTTGTCTGGGAGCCATTTCCGGCATGGGAGCTGTGTTCCCTCCTCTTGTTTAAGGGTACCTGGGGGCTCACTGTTATCTCTGGCTTGGCAATTATTGCATATGAAGGATCATGCTGTTCAAAGAGGGCTGAGTAAAACTGGCTGCTTTTGTGTGCCCTGGATCAGTCCTTAATCCCTAACAAAGTCCCCTCAGCCCCAGGAGTGTTGGAAAGAGCTGTTCCACCACTTTGCAAAAATTCTTTCCTAAAAAGAAAGGTTTCCCACACTGGCTCCAGGTCTCCCTCATGTTTGGGCAGCAGGAGTGGAGCAGCCTTCCAGGAGGAAATATCCCACTGCCAAGGGAGCACTGCAGGGCTTCCCCAGCCACGGGGCTTGAAGGAGGGTGTGGAAGGAGGAGGTTTAAGTACAGAGCTGGGGGCCTCCTGTTTCCCCTCCTTGTCCTACCCTGGGAGAGCAAAACCAGGGGTGTCTCTTACCCCACAAAGTGCCTTCTCCCTCCTGGGCTCCCTGAAGTCCTCTTATCTATATGCTAAAGAGTAAAATGAAAATGAGAAACAAGGCAGGTAGAAAAAAAGTAGTATGTTGGTTTGGTGTTGGAGGTTTTGTTTTCACTTCAATCCTCTGTCCTTCTTTTATGGTTATGCTTTTGGCATGCCTTCATACACAAAACAAGTTATTGAGGTTTTTCAAACAGCAGTCCTACCCTGAAACCTTAAAGCCAGCCAGGATGGGATTTCTGCAAATGCATTGGCAGTACTATCTTACTGTGTATGAAAATTAAATGGTAATATCTATATTATTTCTGTTGCCTGGTAAAGGAAGGTTTTTCACCAAAGCCTTTGTAACCATTTAAATCAGCCTAACAAGCTGCTTGTCCCCAGCAGCTCTCTTCTTGCATCCAAATAATTCATGGTTTTTGCAACAGGCTTGGCAGCATTCACACAGAAAAGTTCTTAGCTCATAAGGTCATGAAAATGTCCTTCAACAATAAAACCCCAAATGATTCTTTCTGTCCAATTCATGTTTTCTTCTATTGAGGCATACAGCAAAAGAGACCGTTGCTGCATGCTCCACATAAAATTGCAGCTGGTTGAAAATTGAAGCCCTTTATTGGTTTATCTCCTTTCTTACGCATTCTCCTCTCTGTAAATCTTGATATTTTTTCTTCTCTAACTACAGTATAATTAGCATCTAGCTGTTTTGATAGGTCTTTTCACATGACAAAATAATATTTATAGCTGGTTTTCTTCCTTTTTCTGTGGAGTCCTTGACTGCAGGTAGTCACACAGCAGAGTCTGGAAAACATTTTGCTTCTCATCAGTTTCCTAGCCCTCATGATTGCAGTGCAGGACTGTGATAGTTGCTTTAGGGATATTCAAAACCAGGTTGTAAAGGAACTTTTCTTGTCTGTGGATGGACAGGAGGGTTCAGAGCAAATGAAGAAAGGTGGGAAACAGTGTGAACCAGTCACTGATGTAATTTAGGGTGTTAGGGATGCAGAAGCTCACACCTTTGCTACTGCCAGATGGGCCGTAATGTGTAAGGACAGTCTGGGGTCACCATGCACGCCTGGGCTCAGCATCCCCAGCTGTACCAGGCACTGAGTTCTTTGGTTCCAAGATCTAGCCCATAGCAGTCCCCATCCTTACTCTGTATCCAGCAAAGTCAGCCATCTTATACACTCTGAAATAACAGTAGTCCAAATTCATGCTTTGGGTATAACGTGTGGTACAGATGATACTCAGGAATTCAATGTTCTATACGTGATTCAGCGGGTCCTTAGTGTCTCTCCTGTACCTCAGTAATGCACTAACCCTTGTATTCCTGTTTGACAAGAGAGCCAAGGGGCAAAGAAAAGAGCCTCTGTTCTGCTGTAGGCAAAATTTAGATGTAGAGGGATGTAGGTGTCCTTGTTTGCTGCACAGCTTCTTTTCTCTGCCCCTGCAGGTTTGGAAAATGTGACTATCCAGCTGGACCTGGAGGCTGAGTTTCACTTCACTCATCTCATTATGACCTTCAAGGTAAGGAAGCCACAGCCTTACCCTAAACTTTAAAACACAAGGAAATTAGATTAAATCATCTCATAGTACTTCACATCTAATTGAGATTTGAGCTCTGAGATGTTTTGCCTGATTTTTTTAGAGCTACCAACAAAAAGTCACATGGGAAGGCTGAGTTGTCACTTTTGGCTTGAGTTGTGTTTGAACTCCAGTGAGGCTGGTCAAGGAGTCATACTGAAACTGGGGGTTGTGTTGGTGTCTTTCTGGTGGTCATGTTCTAGAAGATCATTAGAAATTCATAGAGTAGCAAGGATTTTTCTTCTTTAAAAAACATTTGGCCATGGAATCAGTTTCCATTTGGCAAAGGGAGAGGTTTTCAGTTAAGAAGGAACATCTGTACACAAAGTGTCTTTGTCTTTTTTACAAACAGATGTCTTGGAATGGCAGATTATGCTCTGATCATCTTGAATTGTAGGCAAACACTAACGGTAGCCTTCAGCTGAGGCTTCAGTGGCTACAGTTCCTGTAAGGATAAGACACCTCCTGTAAGGAGGTGTCTTAAACATCCTCCCATCCCTGGAGGTGTTTAAGACCAGGCTGGATGAGGCTTTAGCCAGCCTCATCTAGTGCAGGGTGTCCCTGTCCATGGCAGGGGGTTGGAACTAGATGATCCTTGTGGTCCCTTCCAACCCTGACTGATACTATGATACTATGAAATCCCGGCTCATTTCATGGAGACAAATTAATCTCTTCTTTATCTGTCAGCTTTCTAGGAGAGCTGGATCCTCTTTTCTGTGGCATCAACTTGCATTTCTTCCCCTGCCTCAAGGTGGTGGCTGAGGCAGAAGGTGATCCTTGCTGCTGGACCCTGGCAGCAAGAGTCCCCTGACCCAATGCGGGTGCTGTGACCATCATGCCATGTGCTGTCAGGAGGAGGCTGAAGGGGAAAGATAGTCTTAGTGACGATTTGTTGACTCTCTGTAGTAGGCGCTTGAGTTCTAGGTTGCTACGTTTTTTGTTGGGTGGGGATAACAGTTTGTACATTGGGTGATATTTTCAGCTGGGAAGCAGAAAGAAAGCTTCTTTCCAGCTGTGAGTGAAATGCTTTTGTACTTGGCTGTGGGAGCTCCTAATCCATAAAACTAATGAAAGGGCTGTTGGCATTTCTTGGTAGGTGCAAGCAGGTGTTAAATTAATGACTGCTTTTTGAAAAGCAGAGCATAAATTGAAACATAAGATTTTTTGGTTGTGGTGATTGAAAACCTTTTAAAAATCTCTTTAGCTAATTGTTCAAAGTAAGAAGGGTGGTGGTTGGTGTGAAGCAAGCGCAACCTGCTGGAGTCTGGTCAAGGCCAGTTTAAGGAGCGTCAGTGGGCATTGGGAGAGTCAAATGCAGCAAGAGTGGATGAAGGTGAACCTCTGATCTTCTTAAAGAAGAAAGTTTTCCTAATGCAGCACAGAGGATGGCTGTTGCTGTACAGCCAAAGGTAGTGTGCTCAGACAAAGAAAGATAGGCAAGTCCAGAGATTTTCTGAGCATCAGAGAGGACTTTGGGCATCAGAGTTGGAGAGGAAGCACTGAAAGTGGCCTCCCAGTCCCCAAAGCAAGAGGAGTCTCATTAGGTCATTTGCAGAAGGTTAAGCAAGGAGGTACTGCAAGGCAGAAGGCTGTGCTGCTTTCCACAAGCACCAGAAAAAACAATTTTGTCTCTCTAAAGCCTTACTTTAACTCCTAGTTTTGAGAAAGGATTTGGAATCTGAAATACTTAGAAGTTGGCTTATTTACTGTAGGCGTATTTAAGCGCTTGGCCACTGAGTGCTGTCTTTTTAAAGAGGGGCAGTCTGTGGTTTTCAAATATCTGCCTTTGAGCAGAAAGTGGGATATCAGCAAAAAGATATTTCCAAATATTTGAGATAATTCAGGGAGAAAGATTAAAATTCAGTTAGGTAGGTTGCTCACACTTAAAAGTGCTTGATATAAATGCAAGTAGTAATTAACTGAATAAAATCTCTTCTGACTGTCTTACTTTTAGACATTCCGTCCAGCTGCAATGCTGATAGAAAGATCATCTGATTTTGGAGAAACATGGCAAGTCTATAGGTACTTTGCATATGACTGTGAGAGCTCATTTCCTGGGATTTCAACTGGACCCATGAAGAAAGTGGATGATATAATTTGTGATTCACGATACTCGGACATTGAACCTTCAACGGAGGGAGAGGTCAGAGGGAGATTTTCCCAATGTGCTTACTGTTTTTTCATACCAATTCAGATTCTCTGTTTTTAATGCTGAATCTTTCGTTGTAACATTTTTTTTTTCCAGGTAATATATCGTGTTTTAGATCCTGCTTTTCGAATTGAAGATCCATACAGTCCGAGGATTCAAAGTATGTATGCAGCTACCTTCCGGGCACATTTGAAAGTATTTCTGTACTTACTTACAAAAACCAGTAAGCCACAAACAAAGCCATGCATTAGCCTTTAACAGTTTTGAAGTCACATGAGTACATTTGTGGTATGGCTTCTTTTCCTGACTCAGACAGTGATGTGCTGGGAAGTAATGATCAGTGTAATCAACTCAAGTGATTGCTCTTACACACATAGTTGTAGATGGTCCTTTTCTTAACTATCAGGGATTTACTTTCATTAAAGACCCTTCTCCCCAAAATACACATAGTTGCCAAGAGAAACCTTGGAATGTGATCCTGTAATTGCACAGTATTCACAAAGTAAGTACTTTTGAAGCTCTGGGGTTTTTTTGCTCGATTTTGTATTTTTTAACTGAAGTAAGAGAGTTGTGGGGTTTGGGGTTTTTTAGAACATCAAAGTTGTGACTTTGGAACTTTTGGCCTTGGTAGCACTATGGGGCTGGACCGCATGGATGTGTCGTAAAACACAAATTATTGTAGCATTCATGTACAGTTGGGACAATCCAGGAATGCAAAGGTAGGCCTGATGCTGAATATGGCTGAGAGAGAAACCTCATGGGGCACTTGGCCTGACTTGGTCTTAAATTTGACGTCTGATTTAATATGTGCTCTCAGTTTTGGTTTGTGTCTTTCAACATAAAACTAACTGGAGCAGAGAAAAGTGTCTGAAGTGTCTAGTTGCTCTACCAGTTGAATGGATTTTTAACCAACATTTTAAAGGAGAAACTGATTTATTGTGTTTGAAGCGCTCTTCAAGCCTAGTTTCAAGGCTGTAAGAAATTACACAGGATTCATATAGCAAAGCAAACATGTAGGTTGAATTAATGACTGTAATACTATCTTCCCATGAACTGTGCCTCCAGAACTTCTTTGTATTTGGTCAGCAACAGGGTATTGCTTCTTTCCTAGTAAATTTAATTAGCTACATTTTGCTGAAGATGGCACATGAGTAAGAAGAATTATTTGTTTCTTATTTCCAGCTAAGATTTTTTTTTTTTCTAAAAGGCTTATAACTCCTAAAGCTCCTGATCTATTTGTCAGCAGTTCCTTAATATCAGGTCTTGCTTGTTTTACATTTTAAAGCACCGAAGAACCAGTGTCTTTTGGTGATAGTGTTGCACTTGTCTTAAATATTTGTGCCTTTGTATGTCTACAGTGAAATAGTAAGTGTTTTTGAGGTGAAACTAATGTACACAGTGATTGATCTGTCATAAAAGAATATATTTTTAGAAATCATTTGTTGGTGAGTATGAAACGATGCGAGTGCTGGAATTAAGTCTGATCTAAACCTCCCATAGGAAGTGTGCTTGGGAAGTCACTCCTGGCTTCCTCCTATTCAATACAAGATCTGGTAAATAATTCCAAAATGGGACTTGTTTGTTTGGTTGGTTTTTTGTGTCCTCTGCAGACCTATTAAAGATCACAAATCTGAGAGTCAAATTCATCAAGTTGCACACCCTGGGAGATAATCTCTTGGACTCTAGGATGGAGATCAGAGAGAAGTACTACTATGCCATCTATGACATGGTGGTTCGTGGGAACTGTTTCTGTTATGGCCACGCCAGCGAGTGCGCACCAGTGGATGGCTTTACTGAAGAAGTGGAAGGCATGGTAAGTATTCCTGCATAAAGCTTTTCCTCTCTGTACCTCTTTTAAGTGATTTAAACACAAATGTAAGGATGACATTCTGCACCCTACTCTTCCAGCCTTTATTTTCCAACAAGAAAACACATCTCTCATTATTGGTGTTAATTAAGTACAGAGAGCTCAGATTAGGTGAAAATTGTTTTAGCATTCCTTTTCTAATTATATTCAGAGCTGATGTGATTAAAAGGCAGGGTTGGGATTGGGAGTGTAACCCTGTGGGGTAGACAGGGTTGCCCTAAAATTGAAGGGAATAGAAGCATCAAAGGATGCTTTGAAGAATCAAACATGACCTGTGTTTGGATCAGTCTTTATCAGCTGAAAAGTGGAGGCTGTAACCCTAATTACCAGCCAATCCTGAGTTCCAAAGGCAGATCTTGCTGCCTGTGTTGTAAGCTGCTGTGCAAGTGCCATGTCTCTTCTGAATTCTCCTTCCCATGATTTTTGCCTGACAAGCAGTAATAGCACCCCTGTTAATGAGTGACTTATTAACTGGATGAAAATGGGGAGATTGTGTGGGTTGACCCAGGGGCCATAGGGATGTCGGCAAGGGGGTGTGCTCCATTGCCCTGCACTTTTGGTACTGAGCAGCAGCAAGACTGGCTTTGCCTTTTAAATCATGGCTCCAGTGCTAGTAGTCTCCATCACTATGCCTGCAGTTGTCACACAATTGTTGCTGGTTTACTTAGTGCTTGTTTTGTATATATTGAAGGCAAAATCTGAGACTGGTGTATGGTCCAAACTGTGTTATCTTTGCTTTGAGAACCAAAGTGGAAAGAAAGTGCTGGCCTAGTAATATGCTGATATAATTAGATGCATGTTACTAGCTAATTAACAGCTAATAAACAGCTAACTTTTAGGTCTAAGAGGCTTGTGTGATTATTGAAGCAGAACTGTGCACTCCTTGTTCATGTCTGAAAGTGTTTATTTAGTCATTAGTTCCAGTAAGGGAAGAAGGACAAACTTGCATGAGGACGTGCTTACCTTGGCAGGGGAGGACGCTCCTGTGGCCTTTTATGTTTTCCTGCACGCAGTGACATGCATTACAATCTCCAAAAGTATATCTGTTATCTACTAGCTATATTTTGCACTAATTGATTGTAGCCTGTGTTTCCTTTATTGTAGCTTCTTTTTTTAGTATTTTATTACCAACTATATTCCTTTTCTTTTTAAATACAGGTCCATGGGCACTGCATGTGCAGACATAATACCAAAGGGTTAAACTGTGAACAGTGTTTGGATTTCTACCATGACTTACCCTGGCGACCTGCTGAAGGCCGCAACAGTAATGCATGCAAAAGTGAGTTTAAGAAAGACACAGAACTGGAGTGAGTTGTGAGCAGTACATGCTGTTACTTGGGAACTTGTAACAGTATATAAAGTCCTGGGTTGACTTTGGTGTGTCTTTTCTGCACATCTCTGAGACCAGACATACTTTGCTTTCTGTCTTTGCCCCAGAGTGCAATTGCAATGGCCACTCCAGCCAGTGCCACTTCGACATGGCTGTGTACATGACAACAGGCAACACCAGCGGAGGAGTGTGTGACGACTGCCAGCACAACACCATAGGGCGCAACTGTGAGCAGTGCAAGCCCTTCTACTTCCAGCACCCAGAGAGAGACCTGCGGGACCCTGATGTCTGTGAGCGTAAGTGCAGCCCTGCTCCTCGAGCTAGGAATGGCTGTGGAGTCCTGACTGTGCCCCCTGGGGCTTTCTCTAGAGAGTTTAAGATTTACTGGCCTTCTTTTGACCAATACCATGCTCCCAAACAAAGATCCTCGAGGGAATGTCACTGTCTTGGAGGTCTTGAGCTAGCCTGGTTGGGTTTTGTTTTCTAAGAGTCTGGACATTTATCTGGTCATTATGTGTTCATCCCACGTCATGTCTAATACTTCCAGGAATTATATACTCTCTACACAGCAGCTAAATTTAATTCAGTGTGAGACTTGCCTTCTCCTTGTAGTGGTTAATAAAACATGCATGATGCTTCTTTCTTAGCTTGCAACTGTGACCCAGCTGGCTCCCAAAATGGTGGCATCTGTGACCGCTACACTGATTTCTCCGCTGGCCTGATTGCTGGACAATGTCGTTGTAAATTATTTGTCGAAGGGGAGCGTTGCGACCTCTGTAAAGAAGGTTTCTATGGCCTGAGTGCTGATGACCCAGCGGGTTGTCAGTGTGAGTAAAAACATATGTTCCTTTACATGTAATCAAAAGCTCTTTGAGGAGCTGTTAGAGCTAGCAGAATTTGGCTTGTGGGGTGGATTATTTTCCCTTTGTTTCATGTTTTTGCTAAAAAACCCCCATTCTTTTAGATTTGCCATAGCTTAGAGTCCACCCATCCTTAAAACTCAGTTCCCCAGTTGATCTTTATAGTGTATTTGGTGTAAATAACAGAATCTCCTTATTTGTTTTTTAATTATAAATCTCTAAACCAGGGAAGCTTTACTAGGGTAAGTGGTGGGCAAAGCATGCAATAATCTCTGTCTGGGAACTCAGGGCAAAAGTTAATGTATATATTTAAGTTGCATACTGTCTAAAATGTAACTCCAGTTCTATGTTTTTACCTGCTTATTTGTATTTCCCAATCTAGCTTGTGTGTGCAACCCTATGGGTACCCACCCTGGGGGAATCCTTGTGATTCAGAGACAGGAAACTGCTATTGTAAACGCCTGGTGACAGGAAAACAGTGCAATCAGTGTTTGGTAAGTAGCTTACCCTAAAATACATTGGGAAGCACTGGTGAGGAAGACTGGTGTGTGCAAAGCATGGAGGAGGGTGCTGGCCACCAACTCTGCCTCAGGACATCAAGAGCCATAAAGCCCGCTGGGAGGCAGGTCAAGTCAGTCAAGAGCATCCAGATTAATTCCCAGGACTGCAAGGACTGAGATATTTGGATACCTGTAGTGGTTGCTCTGTGCAAAAGAGAGTTCTGGGGCAGTTGTACTGTAGCCATCACTGGGGTGAAAGACAAAATGGTAGGAGAAGCATGTTGCCCATAAATTGCTTATTATACAGGCCATTGTTTTAGACAGGATCATTCCGTAGACATACATTTCCATATAGTGTTTATGCATGCTGGAGTGGTATGAAAACACATTGTCAGATAACTAAATGTGTTTATGTAAATGCTGACAGACTGTCTTACCTAACAGTGAACTATATGGAAACACTAAACAAGTCTGTCTGTCTAATGAGCCAGTTGCAGAGTAGCAGTGCTGCAAGGGCAGTGCCCCACACAAATACCCACCACCCCATGTGCAGTTCTTTGCTGTGGTGTATTGTACTGGACTGTGATTTCTTTAAACCCTTCATGGATCATGAGCCCAAGCTGGTGTAACTGATGTCTCTGAGCTTGAATCCTCCTGAATCTTGTTTTTAAAGCTAAGCAGAAAGATGTGGTAGTTTTTTGTTTGTTTGTTTGTTTTTCCCAAGGCCTTGAGATGATCAAAAGAGTGGAGGAGAGCAAGTAGGGAGGTTGTGTTGGTGGTTGTGAGAGCGGACCCACAACCAGGAGAGGAGGGTTCATGGACCGGGGGCAGTCTGGGATAGTTTATGCCTGAGTATTTCAAAATGTGCCTTTGGGCTAGGTGGGTTTAAATCAGCACCAAGTTACAGTGCTGGTGGTATTTCCTCCCTCAGCCTGAACATTGGGGCCTGAGCAATGACATGGATGGATGTCGGCCATGCGATTGTGACCAGGGAGGAGCACTGAACAACAAGTGAGTCTTAGCCTGGGTACTTGCCTGTAATTATTCACCCCTACGAGTTTCAGCTCATTTGCAACTGCAATGTTCAGGGCTCAGTGTGCTCTGGAGGATGATGTTTGGGAAAGTCATTCTCCTCCAGAAAGTGGCAAATCTTGATTACAGCACAGGGTGACAGACATCATGTCTTTCCCATGCTGAGTAGCCTCTGTTTGCGCTACCGGTGCAGGTGAACATGTGAAGTTGCTTTTAATGTAGCTCTCCCTTTGGTCAGGCAGATTAGGAGCCATGGGTTGAGCTTTTCCTTGGTCATAACCCATTTTGCTCTCACAGGGTCAAAGCAGGAATCAGGTGGTGACATGGACCATCAGATTGTCTTGATTTGCTCCTGAATTGACCCTTTGGCCAGCCAGTCTATCTACCAGTACTCCAGGAAGTGCTGGAGCTGCATGGTATTACTGCATTGACCCAGTGGTTCTACATGGGGTGGGATGTGGACCTGAAAGTGCCCACTTGGCAGGTGAAGGTTTTTTAGAGAAAAGCATAGGTTTTGAAGATGCATCCCTCAGTATGTGCATGGAAAGTTCCTGGTTTACATGCCTGGTCAGAGGGGTGTTGTGTAGCCAGACTGCTCCTCCACCAGAGCATTTCTCTGTGCATTAGGTGCGTGTCCAAGCCCGCTGCTTTTCAACAGCAGTATGTCCTTTATTCTTTATTTCTCTCCTTCTCTCCACACACCCTTTGAAACACCCTGCTTTTGTTTAAAGTCACAGAAGTTTTCCAAGAGGATGGTTTCTCACTGAGGCCCAAAGGACCACACCAGTGGAGTTTGGAGCTGGTCTCAGTGTGACTCCTACAGGTCTTCAGAGCCTGCAGACACCCCATCTGTCTGGATTGCTGTGGGAATGTCCTGTAGCCCGTCTCTCCCCTCTGCTCCTGAGTGAATTATTAGCCCTTGGCAGAGAGTAGCATGGTCATTAGTGATTATTTACTCCTCTGTGCTTGCTCTCTGTGCTCAGATTGGTGACACCACACAGCTCGTGCTGGCTCCCCCAGCACAGCTGCTTCCAGGGCTTTGGGATACTGCTTAGCATGGGCCCAGCAAGGCGTTGCAGCCTGTTTCCCATGTGCTGAGCCCAGTGATTGCAAAACCATGTGGGATGGGGATGTGCGTGGCCCTGGCAAGGGCAGGAAGCAGCTGTGCTTTCCTCCAGCTGCAGGAGAGCCACAAAGCCCAACTCAAGCTCCTGGCTTTGCTCCCTGCCATCAGTGGGAAGGAGCTTTGTTTGCCCTGGGGCTCCTCTCAGATGCTGAATTGCCTTCTCGTGGCTCCCATCCAGGGTGTGGCATGCAGCCCCTTGGGTGGCTGCACCTCACCCAAAATACATCCCTGTGTTGTAATCCAGACAGTGGAAGGGAAATTTCCCAGCTCCCCTCCTGGAGCAGCTGGGGCACTTATGGCAACTCAAAGTGAACATTTAAGTGAATCTCTGCAATTTCTAAAATGGTTTCAGTTAAAAATTAACTCTTGGAATAGGGACTGGAAAAGCCTGGAGATTTTTCAGGAAACCAAGGAGGGGTTTAGTTCAGAAAATATTTCTTAAATTCCTCCTCCAGTTTAAAGAAAGAGGCATATTGTGGTGAACCATGAGAGACTCCGTGAAAAAGTGCAGTTGGGCACATCTGAAAATACAGCCTGCCCAAGGGTTCTTCATAATGTGGGCTGGACTCTTTAGGGACAATAAAACCACCAAAAGGCAGTTTGGGGATAAAGCTGTATCAAGAAAAAAAAAAAAGGCTCATCATGAAGTGGAGCTGCTGTAGGTCACATTGGACAGATCTTCTGCATTCCCTAGTGATGGCTCTGTCTCCACATTTTTGGCTGTGTCTGTCCTACTTCAGAGCAGCCAGGTGTGGTTTTACCTCTGCACTTAGCTGCTGGTGAGTGACCTCTCAGGGGGGTTGGAACTGGATGATCCTTATGGTCCCTTCCAACCCTGACTGATACTATGATACTATGTTCTTTGCATTGCCTGAGCCCATATAAACAGATAAGCTGCTTGTGTGTCCTGCAAGCCTGGAGCTGAAGGCTGCCCTCAGCTTGCAGGACAGACATGTGTCTTGGCTACATCTGTGGTAACAAGCAAAGCTGTCCCAGGACTGTTGTCTGGTCGCAGTGAACTGCCTGTATCTGTAACAGGAAATGCTCTTGCCATCCAAAGAGAGAAAAACACATGCAAACTGCCTACTGCAAGTAGTTCCTGGCTGCTCACTCCCAGCCTGACCTTAGGAGTTGTTTGGGAGAATGATATCAGGGTTGACCCATGACTGCACCCAGCACCATGCTGCCATTTTAGCAGTGCAGGTGATGCAGCTGCAGAGCCCGAGAATATCTTCTGTCCAGATGCAGCTGTGTCCAGAAGAGCTTCTTCTCCTGTGTCACTTAAAATGTCAAAGCGGAAGATGACTCTAGCGCTGTCTCGGCATAGCCAAGGTATGTTGTAAATTCATTGCTCTTCCATTGTAGCTGCTCGAGTGAATCTGGCCAATGCAAATGCCGGCCCCACATGTTTGGACGTCAATGCGACCAGGTGGAGCCTGGCTATTACTTCATTTCACTTGATCATTACATCTATGAGGCGGAGGAAGCCAGCTTGGGTCCCGTGAGTAGCTGTTTTTTTGTGGGCTGGTGTGTCTGGACAGCTGTGGGAAACTTGTTTCACCATTAGGGTGTTGGAAACATCTGTTTTATACCTTGAGCGTTTTTACAATAAAAATGTGGAAAACATGAAACTGGATTGTGTCAGAAAACAATCTTCTCATAGCTCTTCAGTCTTAGTATTGATAAATTATGTAGCCATTTAGGGGGAAAACCTTTTGATCATGTTTGTACAGCTAGTTTCCTGTCAGCATCCCTCTCTGTACCCCACTGTGTACATGCCCATCACACCCACTTCTCCTTCCTCTCTTATCTCAAGAGCAGTGGGATACTGACACTGGCTCTTCTCTTTGGTGCCACTGAAAACAGGAGGAAACAAAGCATTCATTTACGCACATGTTGCAGTTTTTAGAGTCCCTGTACAGCAATAGCCTTTCTTTTATCAGTGACTAAAACCATAGTAGATTGTGGAAAAAAATGGTTTTGTCAGTAAGGTTGCTTCTGGCTTATTTTGCCTCCTGGTCGGGTACACTAGGATCTCTGGCTCTTTGTGTTCACCATTGCACAGCCTTGCTTTTAATTCATTAATAGCAGCTAGGTGATTACATCAATTATTTTTGCCTCCAGCAAGGAGTCAGTGAGATGAGATAATGGTTTCTGTAATGCAGCAGTTGCTTCTCTGCCTGCAACTGGGGCACTTGGTCCTAATTTATTTATTTCAAGCACAATGCATCCACTTTGCAATTTCAGCCAAGGAACAGTATTTTTGTTCTTAGATAACTGCAGAAAGGGAAGAGAATGCACATCAAAAGTTAGACCACAGCATAGTGTATGTGATGTGACACAGACTTTTTCATGCATTTGTGTCTGCCTGACAGGAGAAGTGGTATTTGAGACTTCATCAAGGCTTGAGTATGGAGGAGCCCAATGTGAAAACCCACTTTGCCCAGCAGAGTGTGGGGCTGTGCTACTGGTTTGCTTTTTGAAACCTCCAGAACAACCATTTTTTAAAAAGTTCCAATGTTGAAAAGCTTTGTCACAAAATTTGTGGCATAATAATACTATAGATTCCTAGGTAGGGGCCCAGCACAAGACAAAGTGACACAGATCTTCAGGGATTTTCAGGTAGTGCCAAGCCCTCATGCTCTCCACAGCTGCATGCCCTTGTTAACATCCTGCCTGCTATCCTTTCTGGGGAGCTCCAACCCTTTGTGCAAAGCGAAAGGGTAATAAATTATAGCTAGGCTCTTCAAAGAGTGTGAAAATACATGAGGGGACATCCTGAAGTGATATGTGTGTATAGATAGATAGATAGGTATTTCCTCGTATTTTATCCCTTTCTAATGAAACAGCCTCCTTAGGAATGCACAGGATGTTGTTCTACGGAGGGAGAACTATTCATGGATGCAGATCTAGTTGAAACAGGAAGTTTCAGCACTACATGTTTCCATTTTCCATTGCATCTTTCTTCTTCTTTGCTTGATATATAGAGTAGCAGATAAAAACCTGTTGCCTCAGACTGAAAGGAATGGCCATGTATTAATTTGACTCCTGAACATCTGTTTAGTGACAACTTGCTTGTGATGGCCATGATCTGCTTTTCAAATGTTACTCTAAGGAGTGGTTTGGAGCAGCCCGGTGTTGTCAGGAAGTACTTAGCACTCAGCTTGGGCAGTTATGTGCCACTGCAGCAAATCCTGCTGCTATAAGTATGATGAAGTCCTTACACTGATCAAGGTGTTGTAGCTGGTGAGTTAGTTACTTGCAGCAGGTTATTTTATCTTTCTTATTTTCCATGTATTGTTAAGTGGAAGGGCAACAGTGTGCACACACAGGAGTCTAAAAGAGAATTCGTGCTCTCTGGGATGCAAAGGATGCTGCAGTACGGAAGTGATCCATCAGCAGAACTCATTGCACACTCCCATGGGGCTTGCAAATTCAATGTATCGCTGTTAAAATTTCCGTTCCCTGTTTCTGTAGGGAGTAAACATCATAGAGCGCCAGTACGCACCAGACCGCACACCATCGTGGACAGGCATGGGATTTGTAAGGGTCCCTGAGGGGGTCACCTGGAATTCTATATTGACAACATCCCCTTCTCCATGGAGTATGATATTCTGGTCCGCTATGAGCCACAGGTAGGTCTGGCTATCCTACTACAGGACTAACAGAAGCCCAGCACTTCCAAGAGATATTGGGACTCAAAGACAGGGATAGTCACTCAGTTAAGTGCCTGAGATGTGTGAAAATCCAAGATGTTGTCTATTATTAGTCCTATTTGCTTTACAGTTTCTTTCATTATTGTGTTGTTTCAACATGTATTTAATGAGCAAATTAAAAAGTTTAGGACAGGTTAGATGACAAATTTGGTATCAGCCAGACAGCCTTCTAATGGGTGGGAACACTGTTATGTGCTTTAGGAGACAAATTGCCCATGCTGGATGTTGAATGCCTGCATCTGAGTGTTTGCAAGCAGTCAGATTTCACTGTGGATAATTCACAGGGTGAAGGGAAAGAGAAAAGTACCCCCAGCAATGTACCTGGAACTTGTCAGCAATTGACTGCAGTGAAATACTCTGGTGCTTTATCCAGAGATGGGGAGGAAGTGGGGGTTAGCAAACCCTGTGCTGATACCATGCCACAGATGGGGCTGCTGACCACCTACACCTAGTCATGTCTTTGGGAGGAAGAGGAGCTGTTGTACTGAAAGAGGCCCAGGAGTACTTTCTTTGTCATGTCTCAGCCCAAACCTGCAGCCAGTAGATGCCCCATTGATGCTGGAGCTGCAGCCCTGTCCCCACCAAAGCACAGTGACCACCCTGTTTTTCCTGGCCTGAGCTCTGGATGCTCCCAAGAGCTTCTGGACAGTGCTCGATGCTCATAATCCTCTTTTTTTCCCCAGTTGCCAGACCAGTGGGAAAAAGCTGTGATCAGCGTCTCACGCCCAGGCAAGATTCCCACGGGTAGCCGGTGTGGCAATACAGTTCCTGATGATGACAATCAGGTTGTCTCACTGTCACCTGGTTCCAGGTCAGTATAACTGGAATGGCCAAAAGGAATAAAAATATTTAAAACATTGAAACAGGGTAATTTCACATTTTCAGCTTGCTGTGGCCTCTGAAAATGTAACTCAAAATGAGTTATAAAAACATATTTAGGATTATATCTGGAGGCCCAAAGCTTTTGAGTTTATTCTTGTTTTGTTCACTGAATAAAAGAGGGGGAAAGTGCTTGCACGGCCTGTGAGTGAACATTGATGTGACTCTACCTTGCCAGTAAGCTTTTCCAGTTTGACTTGCACAAGCCTCCAAACTGCCTCGTTGATGTTCTAGCTTTTGTTCTGTCCGCTTTCCACTATCTCAATTGCTTTATAGCCCAACTGAAATGCTTTATGGTGCTGGACATTTACAGTGAGAACTGTTTCCTGTTCCTAATCCAGGTACGTTGTTCTCCCTCGGCCTGTCTGCTTTGAGAAGGGGCTGAATTACACCATCCGCCTGGAGCTGCCCCAGTACTCCTCAGTGGATACAGAGACAGAGAGCCCCTACACACTCATTGACTCTGTGAGCAGAATTTATTTCAGGGATGCTCTGTGGTAAAAGGGTATTTAATAGCCTTAAAGTTTGCATCTGTTCTGCATGCATCTGAAGAGTGTAAAGCAGCATAGGTTTCTTCAGTCTCAGTGTGGGTTGTTTCCCACTAAGAGGCTTGTGGTGGGTTGAAATCTCCCCCCAGCATTAACTATGTCAGACCAGCTCAGTATGAAGCAAATGGAAGCTGTATTTACAAGCAAAACTACAATCTACAATGGAATGCAATGAATATGTACAAAATATACAGTATTTACAATATTATACAGATATTTACAATTAGCAAACAACACAAAAAGCCCCCTGGCCAGAGACCAGAGAAGCCGTTCCACTGTCCCCCCACTCCCTGTCCAAAAGGAGAAAGAGAAGGCAGTGGTTAGACTTAACCAAAATAATGCACCCAAGGTCAGCCAGAAAGCAGGTTAATCTCTGCCAAGCGAAGCAAGCAGAGAAGAGATCAGAAAAAAAGAAAGTATTGTTTTGGTACAGCCAATCTCATACTAGACATTTTCTCCAATGAATTTGTTTAGAATAATCTTTAGTTTTCCTGTTTTCCTTTTTACACTCAATAGTGATTTATTTGTATTTTTTCCACTTTTCTGCTCAAGATCTGTAACAAAATTTTAAAGGCATAGCCTAAAAACACCACAAGGCTTTTGCTGTGTTTTGCAGGTCTGAAGGTAGTTCCACAGACCTGTAGTTTCTTTGGGGAGGCTAATGTGTGCCATGTGTGTTATGAATGTCAGTGTCAGCCTTTTTCTTTTGAATTGATAGAATTTGGTAGCTACCAGAACAATTGCACCAAAACCTGGAGAAATACCTTCATTTCCCTTCCAAATTTGGTCTAGCTGTTTGGCAAAAAAAAGGAAGTGGAATTACACTCATTTTTTACAATTGTGAGGGAGGCTATTTACAAGCAGTGACATTTTTTCATTGCAAAATTGTTTTGTAGCTTGTTCTCATGCCATACTGCAAGTCGCTGGACATATTCACAGTGGGAGGCTCAGGTGAAGACGTGGTCATGAACAGTGCTTGGGAAACTTTCCAACGATACCGGTGTCTGGAAAACAGCAGGAGTGTTGTGAAAACCCCCATGACTGATGTCTGCAGGAACATCATATTCAGCATTTCTGCACTGTTACATGAGACCGCATTATGTACGTAACCATCTACTTGTTGGGCAAACTGGATGGCTGGATGGCACTTGCAGGCAGAGCGGTTTGCACGGGGAAGGAGTGTGCTTGGCAGGTAGTTGATGTCCTGCACCATAGTACTCACTCCCGCTGATGCTTTTCTTCACTCAGCATGCCAGTGTGACCCTCAGGGCTCCCTGAGTTCAGTGTGCGACCCCAGCGGAGGACAGTGCCAATGTCGTCCCAATGTTGTTGGAAGACAGTGCGACAGATGCGCCCCTGGCACCTTTGGGTTTGGGCCAAGTGGATGCCGACGTATGTTAAACCCTCGGCTTCGGGCTGGGATGCTGTTGGTGCCCTGCGTTTAGGACATGCCATGGAAACACAACTCCTCTCCTCCTCTCTTTGCAGCATGCGAGTGCCACATCCGAGGCTCTTACAATGCCTTCTGCGATGCAGAAACGGGCCAGTGCCACTGCTTCCCGGGGTGTATGGGCGGCAGTGCGACCACTGCTTGCCCAGCTTCTGGGGCTTCCCCAACTGCCAGCCCTGCCACTGCAATGGCCACGCTGATGATTGCAGCCCCTACACTGGAGAGTGTCTGAGCTGCCGGGACCACACAGCAGGGCACAACTGTGAGAGGTATGGCATGTGCACCCTCTCTCTGACCCCTCTGCTTCCTCACAGCAGGATGGGCACAGAAGCTGTTCCCCTCTGGTGCTGGTGCTCAGACAGGTGTGAAGCCACAGTAAAAGTCCCTGGATCCTGGGAGCCAGAGCAATGCTGATGGTCACAGAGGAAGATGGGAGCAGGGACACCCTCTTCCCTGCCCACAGCCTTGCACCTCCTACCAGCACCTGCCCAGGTAGCTGAGAGCACATTGCAGGATCCCAGGGCTTCAGAGAGGCTTTATCCATTGCAAGCTTCCCGAGAGGCATCTGATTTGACTCTCCTGCTCTTACACCAACGTACACCAGACAAATTTGCCTCTGTAGGTACAGCTGCTTGTAGTGTGAGTGGCATGGGAGAGCCATATGGATGTCTCTGCCCTTTGGTTCCTCACAGTGGTTAAAAACCTGGCATAATTATGGCAAGGCTGTGATCTGTTTGCCTGAGGTCCCCTGCACTCTCTGTACCTTTTGTGCAGGTGCCAGGCTGGCTACTATGGAGACCCTGTCCTGGGATCAGGTGACCACTGCCGCCCCTGCCCTTGCCCTGATGGCCCTGAGAGTGGACGCCAGTTTGCCAGCGGCTGTTACCAGGACCCAGTCACGCTGCAAGTCGTGTGTGTCTGTAGCGTGGGATACATAGGTACTGGTTGGGCTGAACCTCGTGGTGAGATGCAGTGTGTTCTTATGAGTTGTTGGATATGACCACAGCACCAGCGTCAGTGTGTCGCTGCTGGAGATTGGCAGCACTTGGAATATGCCAGGGCAGAGCAGCTTGTGCAGGCAATGCCAGCACCACCATGAATCTCATCCCCAGCAACAAGGTGGTCAGCAGAGGTGGACAGGACAGTAGTGGAATGGAGAAGATGGGTGTGCTGGCAGTTGGGCTGCAGCATCATGCCTTTGTGCCTTAGGTGATACCATCCATACTGAACCAAGGTGCTGCAGTCTCTCCAAGTGCTGTTTCTGCAACTTTAAGCTGATCTGATTCACACCCCACCCCCACCCCATTTATGTCCTTTATTGTCTTGCCTCAATCTTGCTGTTTATAGGGCTGCGGGCTACCAAGCCACATCGGTAATTCCCAGCGTGCTGTTTGTTCAAACAGGCAGCCGATGTGATGAATGTGCGTCTGGCTTCTTTGGGAGCCCTGATGAGGTTGGCGGCGCCTGCCAGCCATGCCAGTGCAACAACAACATTGACATCACTGACCCGGAGGCCTGCGACAAGAAGACAGGAACGTGTGTGAAGTGTCTCTATCACACGGAGGGTGAAAACTGCCACTTCTGCAAACAGGGCTACTATGGGAGTGCCCTGCAACAGGACTGCAGAAGTGAGTGGTGACACACAGCCACAACCCCTCTGCCAGCCTTGTCATAGGGTGGCAGTGACCACATGAAATCTTTTTCATTTACCTGGGAGAATTTGGGGTGGAGGGGAAACCTCATTTCTTCCATCTGAAGCTTGAATGCAGCTGTCTTGCTGCTCAGCATGGCTTCTGGCCTGGGAGGGGAGTCCTTTGCATTTGACAAGGAGAGCAGGAACAGCACCTACATGTGCTGAAATTATGGGCTTTTGTGGTGAGAGGATTTCTTGTCCTCTTATTAGCAGTCTTTGTTTACTTTTTCTCCAGAGATGGAGGTGGTGGGGTGAGGGTTTGGCTCTTGTTTAAACCAGCATCCCTGCAGATTTGGCTGGAGGAGCTGAACCGGGTGGTGGGGAGGCAGACCCTCCTCTCCTCTACACCAGATGCAGCCCAGCAGGGCAGGCAGATTGCTGTGTGGGTGAACGGAGCCCTGCCCTGCTTGGTATGCCATCAGCTGCTCCAAGGAAATCCACCGTAATAGCCACCTGATGGGAGTCAGGCCAGGTTGGGCTTGGTTGTGTACAGAGGGAAGAAAGGACAAGATGGAGAAGGCTGGGCTGCTTAAATGAAGGGCTCCTGTCACTTCCTCAGTGTTGGGACAGAAGCTATAGAAGTGGCCAGCCTGGGACATGAGAGATCAGAGCTGGGTGTCATGCAGCATTGGGTCAGCCAGGCCTGGCCATGGGCTTTGGCATGTGCCAGTATCTGCCCACACCTCTGGGAATTCCAGGCAGTCTGGTAATAAGAGGGCAGGTGACATCAGAGCAGTACACTCTTTCCCTCACAGAGTGTGTCTGCAATGTCCTGGGCACCGTTCAGGAGGACTGCGAGGGCCCAGAGAGCTGCCGGTGTGAAGCAGCCACAGGGCAGTGCCAGTGCCTCCCCAACGTGGTGGGGCAGACCTGCGACCGCTGTGCCCCCAACACATGGAGGCTTGCCAGTGGCACCGGCTGTGAGCAGTGTGACTGTGACCCTGCACGTTCCTTTGGGCCTGCTTGCAATGAGGTGAGGAGGACATGGGGCATGCTGCTCTGGTGTGGGGCCCGGCTGCTGAGGTGGTCACATCTCCTACTGTGTATGTGTTTTGGCAGTTCACAGGGCAGTGCCACTGCATGCCAGGCTTTGGAGGCCGGACCTGCCGGGAGTGCCAGGAGCTCTTCTGGGGTGACCCAGCTGTGGAGTGCCAAGGTGAGTCTAACCTCAGTGCCTGCTTTACCTGCTCTGTTTGGAAATGACTCATCTCCCCCTCAGTTTGCTGGGACACCCTTGCTGGGAGCAGCTCCTCTAAGTGCAGCCTGCCAGTGGCCACATGAGCCTTGAAAATGAGGGAGGAAGGCATGGCTGGCTCCATCCTTTTGGTGCCTCTGGGGACAGGAGGCCTGGCAGGAGCCTTATATGGCACATGCCTGGTTGAGTTTATTTCTTGTTGGACCTGTAGTTAGAAACAGACCTCTATGGAAACTAACTCTTCATTAACTGTTAGATTGCAGTTTGTCAGGTGAGCTGGTGTGGTAAGAAAACACATTGCAAGTGTTTGGGTTTAAGAACTGGTCTGTCTTTTCTTGTGTCGTTTTAGGGAGATGGCATGATGAAATAAGGTTTTTGATTTAGTATGAGACTTTCCTTATATTTCAGTTGAAAATAAAGGAGCAAGCAGAGACCATGCAGCTGGGGTTAGCCATAGCTGCATGCCACGAAACAGAGGACCATGAAGTCGCTTGTTTAGAAAACTGGATGCTCTCTGTCCTTTCTTTATAAACAAGTCTGTTCATTAGCTGGAAAAGAAACTTCAAACACTGTCCAGACCAGAACAAACTGGTATCTCTGATCTGTTCAAATAGGAATCTTTGCCAGGAGCATATGCTGTAGATCAAGGGTTTTTTTTCCTGCAGGGAGGAATGTGCTTGCTGTGGTCTTTAACAAATCCTTTACAACAGAGATACCTTACAACAGAGATAGGCAGGTCACAGCTACTTGTTTAATGCAGCAGATGAAAGAACTGGGGAATTGTCGCAGTCCTGAGTACATACTGTGTTTCTGGAAGGGTGAGGCAGCCTTTTGGGAAGGCTGTTGGTGTTCTGGCATGGTGAGGGGCACTGACCCTGCTGGCTCCGGGGCAGGGATTGTCTCTTGGTATCAGCTGTCGCCATCAGAGTTTATTGATGGGAGTCCATCTGCATACCTTATCAGCAGGATTTTGCAGTGTACCAGCGTTTCTGAGCTCACAGATTCTGCTGCCTTTTGAGCATGTGAAAACCTGCTTTTTAACGTTTCTGAAGAGAGGATATGTTCTGCAGAGCCTGCTTTCACCATGCAAGCTCAATGCTTTCCTTTCAAACTGCCACCCCTTCTACTCCCAAGTAGAGAGAGACAGATGCAAGGAGACTTGCTTGGTTGGAAATGCAGATTTTCCTTCAGGATTTCATGCAGCAAGAGGTCTCTGTGGCAGATGAGGAGAGCCAGTGCCCAGGGCTGAGCAGTGGCAGCCTGCAGCAAAATGCCCCAGACAGGCTCCAAACACGCACTCGCTCATGGAGCATATCCAGCACTGTGGCACAACCAACTCTCCCTAATGTGGTGGGGTCAGTGCCTCCCACAGTGTCTCCCTCCTTCAGCAGGGAGAGAAACAATGTCTGAGCCCTCATTTAGTCCTGGCCAGCAGAGGTGATGGCAGACATGCAGTTAAGCAATTTGCAGGCGAACTGGAGTACTGCTGTTTAAGGAGTTGCAGAGCAGTGCCCCTGGAAATTAGCTTAAATGTGGCCTATGGCCAAGGTGAAGCTGAAACTGATGGGGAGCTGTTGGCTCCAGCTGCAGGGGCACAAAGGACTACTGGTGATGCCATTTGCCACCTGCTTCTGGTGGCACAGTTGTGCTGGTCCAAGCATCCAGTGTGGCCAGATTTTGTGCTGCATTCAGGACACAAAGTGATCTGAATGGAGAACTGAGAGCTCTAAACCATGTGAGTATGGACAGACAGACTTGGCTGCAGGTACTGAGCTGATGTGGAGGTGTGGACATCAGTCCCAATGATTCCAGGGTGTGATTCTCCACTGGCCAGGGCAAGTGGCTTCTGCTCAAGGTTTGATCCTCAAGGGTGGATCATTCAAGGGACAGTATGTGTGATTTCTTCACAAGAGGTCTTTGTGCTGTTGGCACAAAGAGACATGACCTCATGCTGAGAAACAGGGACTGTACTGCCCACTTTGCTATGACATCCTTTGCAAATTTCTTTAATTACTAAAAAAAAAAAAAAAAAAAAAAAAAAAAAAAAAAAAAGTGAGGACATGTGAGCAGAAGTGCCTGCAAATAACCTCTGGACACACCTATGACACATCTAGGACAGGCTGGGGACTGTAACCTCCTCCCAGATTCCCAGATGCAAGCAGAAGCAAGCTGTGGATGTGGCCCCAGGTTCCTAGCATGCCCTCTGGAAACCAGACTCCAGAGCATGCATAACACAGTTCCCATCGGTGGTGGTGACCTTTGCAGGCTGCTGCTTGTAACTTTGTAGAAATCTTGGCAGGATCAGAGACGGTGAATCAGAAGCTGGAGGAGGCAGGTTTTTGTAGCTGGACTAGGTGCTTTGATTTGCAGTCTGCTCCCTGTGTTGGGAGTGTTATCCAGTGGGATTGTCTCTCTACGTGTCTCCAGTGAGAACACTGGTACCTGACTGGTGGGGCAAGCTGAGGTAGGTGCCTGCATTTAAGCAGCATCTTGACCCTTTGGTACTGGGTACACTCCCACTACCCACAGATGTCCATTGGGGATTGCACAGCACAGAGAATCTGTAGGACTAGATTTTTGGAGACTGCTTATAACCCATGCTTTAGAAAAACACATTTACTCATTTAATTTAACACTAAGTTTAGGCCTGAGGTGAGGAGAAAGTTCTTCACAGAAAGAGTTGTTGGCTATTGGAATAGGCTGCCCAGGGGAGTGGTGGAGTTACTGTCCCTGGAGGTGTTCAAAACGGGATTGGACATGGTACTTGAAGCCATGGATTAATAGTCATGAGGTGTTGGGTGACAGGTTGGTCTTGATGATCTTTGAGGTCTTTTCCAGCCTTATTGATTCTATGATTCTATGCCTGAAACAAGCACAGAAGTGTAGAGGATAGGAAAAGTGCAGTGTGTCTCTCTCAGCCTCATGCAGGTCTCTGTGAGGATTACAGGGAGCAGGAGCTGTGCAGTGAGCATCTTCTGCTTGGTCCCTTTGCAGGACTCCTGGCTATTGCTTCAGCTAGGAGCTATATGCAGTTCTGCACGAGTCTGCACGTGAACATTCACACGTGCATAAAAATCTTTGCTAAGGTAGTAAATAATAGGATTACAAATGTCATCAAACTCAAGGCGCTCGGGCATTCTGCTGGAGCTTTTCCAAAGCTTGGCAACCAAAGTGCAGGACTCAACATGCTCAGCTCTGCACTAACTTCAGTCTGAAAAGCACATTTCTGGCAGAAGACTCCAGGCTCCTGGGAAGCCTCTGAGATACAGTGGGGCTGCAGAGGCAGCTCATATAATGCTTGTGCACAGCAGATATTTGATATTTATGGGATTCATACAATATAAAAGAGATGACAGTTTTACAGTCGTTACTGCTTTAATTGAACAAGCAGAACAGAGTGGAATTAGTAAAAGGCATTGTATGACATTTGAACATTAGGTTGTATTGTTGTCTCCCCTTTACAGGAATCATACCTTTGTCAGTATTTTTTTGTGCTGGATTCATGTGTCAAGACCTATTGTAAAAAAAAAACAAAACAAAAACAAAAACAACAAAACAACAGAATTTAATTGAACTAAGATGAAAAGAAGTAATGTTTTTATCAAACACTAAGTGCAGACACTGGTAGAAAGTTGCTTATCTCAGTTTTAGTCTTTGTAATGCACTTGGTGCTGAAACATCTGTTCTCTGAAAATTACTCCATTTATGGATAGGTTTTGTAATCTTAATTTAACACCCAGCTCTTAAACTAGTCATAGAGGCTGCTTTTACAGGAGGTGTTCATGGTGCAGAGAGAAAGATAGCAGATGTTTCTTTACCTTCTTTGGTAAGTGTCTGAAGGAAGTCAGACAAATTCTACATGAAAGGTAGTATAATTTCAACTTTGAGTTTCATAATTTCAATTGATCTGTGGCCTTAAAGTATTTCAGTGTATACAGTTACCAGAAGATTGTCCTCTTGGCAATGTCTGCTGTCATGCTAAAATGCAGCACAATTTGACTCATTCTAGGCTGGGAGCTTATCTTGACATTCATACTGAAAATTGTACAGTGAGGAGTTAGCAATATGCCTACAGAGTAATTCAAGTCAATAGCTGATTATTCAGAAGAGATTTGCTAGCTCTGCAAAACTTTCAACCTTACAAATTGCTGAATGGTTTTCTCATCACAGTGTCTCACTACCGCTGCAAAAGGATGCCAAGAAATCATTTTTCAACAATCCCTTTGTTGTTTCTGCTGCGGAGGAGTTTAAACATTTGGTGCTTTCTGTCCCTGATCTCAAGCAGTGAAGAAAATATTTCTACAAAAAATGTTTCTGTTCTGTGTAGGATGATACGTGATACTTGTTTCTAGCATCCTGCAATAAGGCATTAAACTTTGAGACTGATTTTCATACAGCCCTTTCAGAATCCATGATACCATCTCAGTTGCACTATCAGCTGCTCTGACCCACCTTAGTTTAAATCAAGTGATATGCAAATATGCTACATATTAAATTACAGTAGTTTAAATGGAAGTGAGTTCTAAATATTTAAAATTAGAGGAAAAGGTAGGAGAGCTGTCAGAGTAAGCAGATCATAGATCCTTATGAGCTTAAAGCAAATCACTCAAGCTAGTAACTTCTCTCTGTGGGATTTTTCCCTGTAGGTTTCTACAGAGCAACATTCAACATATGTGTAAGTGTTACTTCTATCTTTAAGATCAGAGAAAAAATTACTGAAAAAAGAAATGCAGTGATCAAGGTAGTATAAAAATTACCCATGGATGGGTGCATGCACAAATGTGCACATGCATTTGAGAATGGATACAGCTACAACCTTTTTTTTTTTTACTCCTAATAAGTTGCTAATAAGCAGATCCAGACAGAGGAATTTGGGTAGAAAATTTTCCTGTGATTTCACTTAAGTCAGAGTATGCCACAGAAGAATGTCTGATTGAGTTAAATCAATCACAGAAAACAACACACTTGGTTCCAAAAAGACATTTCAGAAGAGAAACATGTTGTTTAATTTAGTAAATGCTCCCTCAAAACTCTCAAGTCTTTGGCCAGTGCTTTCAAAAGACTTCTTTTTCTTCACTGTTTTCCATGGGATGTATCATGGTGGCCTACTCTGCTTACCCAGGGTCAAATCTGATCCCTGTCTCACATTGATCTTCAAAGCACACAGCCTCAACTGTGTTAACTTGCAGCCCTTCACCTTGGCTTTGGTCCATGTCTCTGTATGAAGGGAGAACCTTTTGTCAGCCTTTTGTCTTGAAGGCCATTTCCAACCCAAGTTTTCTAAGGCATCTTGCAGTAAATTCAACATCTATGTGAGTTTACAGTACAAAATGAATAACTCTTTCCAATTTCTAGTCATGTAAGCACAGGAAAGGCATTTTAAAGGAGCTTACAGGACTTTTTATCTTTCCCAATTCCACATATATTATCTTAAGTGGAGTATAAAGCCATCACTAGCTATTGAGTAATACCTGAAATGCTTCTGCATCCCTAGATGTGCCTATGTGCTTCTTGTTTTCTTTAAGAAAATTTAGCTTGACCAGGAACATGCTAAAATTAGCTGTGGTATAGATACTTGAGGATAGATCAGGATTATGAGTGCACTGGTTAGAGCCAAAATCTCCAGAGTCAAGCAGTGCTTTGAGGATGGTGTTTGAGTTAACCACTTTTGAGTACATAAGAAGCAAAACTGTCATAATGGAGAGCATCATTAGCACTGGACTACATGGGAGCTGACTCACATGGTGGTCATAGGAGTAACAGAACATTAGCAAAGGAGGTGTTAGAGGAACCCGACTGTGTCTAGAAGTGATGCTAGGGTACTCTGGCCAAAACTGATGCTGGGCATTATGTGCTGGATCATACCGGCATGGTGTTCATTCCATTTCTAGCAGGTAGTGACAGGAATCAAGGTGTTTCCTGATTTCACATCCCAGGTCATTGACGGTGATCAATAAATGTCACATAAATCTTTTTGGGTGTCTTAACTCAGGTATACTTTCATGAACTATTTGCCAGTCCTATGTTAGCCTTTCCAACTAGGAGGTCTCTTTCTTTCACATGGATTATACCACTGTCACTGTGCTTTTGTCCCTTTAGGATGATGTATGGCTTATTTGTCCCTTTTGGGCAAAGTTTTGCCCTGAAATCTCACAGAGGCTGAAGATGGTGGGTTTTTGGTAGGCAGGTGTTGCACAAGGCAAAGAGGTAAAGCCTGTGCACTGACTTATTAGCTTGGTGGCCCGCAATGTTCAAGATGTGCCTCACTACCATAAGGCTTTATGTGGTGTTAGCCTGGGTTTTCTTTCCTCCTCTTGGGGACTGGGCACAGCTGAAGTCAGTGGAGTGTTTGATCCCCACCATGGTGTAAAGGGAAGTCGCTCTCTAGGGTGATGTTCGGTATGCTCCTTGCTGGGGTGTAAAACAGCCTGTAGGTGGTGGCCAGGGCACAGGATCCATCCTGTTCCACATGACCTTGGAGGGCAGTTTCTGTGGGTTTCTGGCTGGCTAAATTTCATCATTAATGTGGTGTATGGAAATTGGGCCCCAGCTGCTGAAATGGGCCCCTTCAGTGAGGAATGGAGATGGTTTCAATCATCTCTGGTGAGATTGTTCGGGTAAGGTCATCTAGACCATTTTAAAAGATCACATGTAACCAAACACTGGCATGCTCATGTCACTTGTGAGATGAAAGATTTGCCCCCAGGATGTGAGCTGTAAGAGAAGTGATTCTTTTGTCAGAATTGTAAAAATGATTCAGTCAGTGCCACAGCAAGGAATCCTGTGAGGGCTGTAGCTAGAGACACGATACCCCCAGAATGTAGAAATGACTCCCAACATTTTCAAAATGGGAAAAGAAACTAAAATCGCCTGGAATCTTCTTACCCAGTGCTGAGGAGGCTTTTTCTTGTTCTCTGTGATTTTGCTGTAAAAACAGAGATAAAATTAGCTTCATTTTTACCTTCAGTTAGTGACTTGGGAAGGTCATGAAGAAAAGAGAAGTGTTAAACCAGCTCTTTGGAAAGCCGTTTTATGTATGTTGAATTCACACTACTGAGGTAACGCAGAGCCAGCATTTCCTGCTTCTGGGCTTGATAGAGAATCTTAAAATGGCAAAATAACTCAGCCAGTAATGTTTCCAACCACCTTGTACAATTTTCTCACGGGTCCCAAAAATCTCAGTTTGGGAGTTTCATATAATTCTAGAAGTGAGATAATTCTTCCCACCGTTGTACTACATTTAGAATAAATTACTTCTTTGCTGTCTTTATCATTTCACAACAGGCAGCTGTGGAGTTTAGGTTTTCACTTTGCAAATGAGTTAAGTGCTAAAATTCTCCTCTCCCCTTCCCCAGCATTTTCTGGCCCCAGAGATTTTGGAATCCACATTAGCATGTAAATGCTACTAAAGCCATGTCTGCCTTTCCTGAACATGCAGGTATTCAGGAGTAGAATTACCAACATGGGTTTTGTTGTTGTTTTTTTTTCCACTTTAAGCTTTTTTAATCCACAAGTAAATATAGTGGTCTGATTTGCCAGCAGCAAGTATTCATGTAACTTGATCAGATCTCAGGATTGTTGAGAAAAACCACATGCCATTTAGCCTCTCTCTGTGCAGAGGAATGTAGACAATTCATCATTATACCGAGGGCCTTATTAGTTGACAGAAGGGTTAACTGACCTCCTTCAAACAGGAACTCAATGGTTTGCCTGCAGGGAACATATTCCATGATGAGTTGGCTACTTAAGAGCTTTCAATGTAAAGTAAAAACAATCTCTTGTGTCAGGGTATAATTCAAAGAACAAAGGACCATTTTGCTCAATTGTGCAGGCAGCAGAAGTTATTTTTGTCTCTTGCCTATCATATTCACATTATACAAGATGTCCTTTTGTTGAGGAGTGATTTGTTCTGCTGGGGCTCTTTGTGCAGTTTCTGAACTATAGACCACCACTGTGTTTTGGCATTGAAGCAAACAATGTCTGATCTTGAAAACGGCATTGTGTTTTGCCCTTTTTCAAGGGGCATGTGCTTGGGCTGTGTGAATTGATTTATGGACCTTTTTGAGCCATTAACCTCATTCAACGGTGCCTGGTAAATGGATGTGTAAATGAAAGCTTTTATCAGGTATCACAGTCCTTTTCCTCTTCAAGGAATGTGCGCTCTCCAACAATGCTAGGTAGAGAGTCTGCGTATTTGCAAGTCCTCTTTTTTGTTCTTTGCTGCCTTCCCTTTATTAAAAGCTTTGCAGGTTGGTCATTTCCTCTGCTGCTGTTGTCTGTGTAATTAAGGAGGGGGAGAGGTGAAGTGGCAGCCCTGATGTATGGAACTGCTTCTTCTCCTAGTGTTATTGTGTAGAAAGTGTGTCTATGCCTTTAGAAATGACCTTGCATCGGTAAGTTAATTAACTTTTCTTCATGGCAGGTTACTGCATCTTTATTCTGAAAGCGTTTTAAAAACAGGATGTTGCCCAAACCTTATCTCTCCAATCTGGCAACCACCTGGAGCCTGCCTGGCTCTTACCTGACTAGCATATAGAGATAGATAGGTGTTCACAGTTAAAAAAAATACTAAATGAAGTCCATCTCGGGCAGGTGTGAATACCTGCCGCTGAGCTGGTGGTCAGTGTGTGAGGTGGTTTTTAAAAATCTTTACAAAATTAAATCTTAATCATCCTCATTCCCACTCGAGGATGACAAACAGTGTGTAGGCTTTTGGTCATTAGCAATAGCACCAGTGTTTCCCTCAGACAGGGCTGCTCATGCATATATTCTTTGTTCTCTTCTACTTTTCACTGCCTGATTTCCCCCCCCATTTTCTGCATACCCAAAATGTCCAGTTCCAGGAGCCCAGTTCCAGGCTCCTCAGTGCATCTTCTGAATGTTTTTCCACTGCCCATGGCAGGACCACATACCCTGGTGACAGGGGTATCCTAAGACAGGCCCTGTATCTCTGCATAGAAGACTCTCATGAGCTGTTACTTCGTAAATTAGTCATGCTCTTCCTTGAAGCCCTATTGTCTTGTGGTCTGTGGAGCTTTACCACGTAATTAAGTGTTGTAGAATCAACTGTCTCCTTTTATTGTGCTGTCTGTGGGAGGTGCAAGGGAAGGTGGTTGGGTTTTGATCTGCTGGATTCCTTACTTGAGCCCTACTCGTGTGCCGGAAGAGCCACTAAATGGTTGTTCCTTGTTGCTTTTCCCATGTCACTCATGTTTTTTCTAGTAAACTCTCTGCTATGTGCCTGCCTCTCATTTCTTTTCCTGTCTGGAATGCCTTGCTATCCAGCTGACATCCAGACACTGCAAGAAGTGATGTCCATCCTTGCTCCATTTTAGAGTCTGTTTCTGAGATGTAGAAATCCTGGTCTTCCCTAGAGTTATTTCCCTCTCTCTCTCCCATTTCATACTCATCCTTGATTCCCCCATACCCAGGCAGACACATCCATGATCAGCTTTTTATAATTCAGATGTAGACCATTTGACCACTTCATTAGAACCAATTTATTCTTTTTTAATCACTGCCAGCATCACTGTCATTTCCCTCATCACAGCCTTCACACATGCCTTTTTCTCCTTCCAGCGTGCGATTGCAACCCTCATGGCATCCAAACCCCGCAGTGTGACCGTGCCACTGGGCAATGCATCTGCAATGAAGGGGTTGAAGGGTCACGCTGTGACAAGTGCTCCCGGGGCTACTCAGGCATCTTCCCTGACTGCGTGCCATGCCACCAATGCTTTGCCCTCTGGGATGTGATCATCGGCGAGCTGGCTAATAAAACTCAGCAGTTTCTGGATAGGGCTAATGCCCTCAAAATCACTGGAGTCACTGGTCCGTACCAAAAGACACTCAACACCCTAGAGGAGAAGCTCAGTGAAATTAAAACCATCATCACTCAAAATCCGGCTGCTGAGCCCCTGAAGAACATTGGTAACCTCTTTGAGGAAGCAGAGTGAGTACTGTTGCAGTTACATGGCGAAGGCCAGCCTGGGAAGGAGTGGGAGTTCCAAGTGAGCTGGGATTTGCTGGAGTGAATGATGTCCCCATGCTGGGCTGAGGACACACCAGCTCTGCTCCTCCAGCTGGGTGATATGCTGTGGTACCTAGCATGGATGGAGCACCTTGCTATGCTCTGCACTAGCAGTGAGTGTCTGTCCCATGAGCAGAAACCTAGGCAGGGAAGGTAGGAGCAGTGCAGCTGCCATGTTCCAGGCTGGGACCGTCCTGCTCCCACTCCTCATCAGGCAGCTAACTACCAGAGATGACTCATGCTTGCACTGTGCTGTCCTGGGGCAAAGGACAAACACTGCTATTACGTGAGAGAATGAAGATGGGAGAGATTAAATTCCTGGATTTTCCTGTGTAACTGATGGGTTGGAAGCTTGGGCTCCTTTCTGCACTCTGAGCATGTGTGTGGGGAAGCACCAGCTTTTAACATGGATTGGTTTCATTTTTTCCAGGGTAGCAGCCTTGCATTTTGCTTTCAGCACTAAGCATACAAAGGCTGGTAGTTTGTGCTTTGGGAGACGGGGCAGTTACAGTAGGATTACAGGTGCTTTCTACTCCTGTGTGCAGCTGCTCAAATTTACTTGTGCACAGAGTAAAGGGATGAGAATTAAAGCACAAATGTCTCAATTAGGGATATGCTTGTGCCCTGCAGCTCCCTCCCTTCATCTGGAGAGCTCAGGGTTGTTGCTGCATTTGGGGAATGTGTGTACTGAGGAGATAAGAGCAGCTGAGGAACTGGTTTTCCCTAATATATATATATATATAAAATCTTTTATTGTTCCTCTTTGGTTGTATAGAAGTCCTGGGCTTTGGAAGACTCCTGGGTAAAAAAGCAGGCTGTTAGGCTATTGAGAGAGTTGTAAATTGATCACAGAGCTTAAATGCTGCTTGATTCTTTCAGAATGAGGAAATGCAGGGATCACCATGGATGGGAATAGCTTCCTACACTCACTTCTGTTCTGCAGCTGCGTTGACGTGTAACACACACTTGCTTTTCCTTTTAGGGTTATCCCACTAGTTAAAACCTGCTCGCTGAGGCCATGCTGAATGCTGAGAGTGGGAAGTTTTCCATAGCCCTAGAGAAATGGCTGGTGAGGAGGGATTTTTCCAGACAAATTAAAAGAACCCATTGTGTTACAGCTAAGGCTTCTCCCACCCCATTCTGAAGTTCAAATCTGTCCCATGAGCTCGTAGTAATCAAAACTGCATTTGTAGCTGTGTGGGATGGGAAGTGAATTATGTATGGATCATAGTAGTCAACTTTGACCTATGCAGTTGCCATGATACAAGAGCATTACACCAGTCCTCTGGAATCTGCCTCCAGTTAATCTTACATAAAGCAGCTGTTTTCTGAGCAATCTGGGGCTTTGAGTTTGTAAACATGCTGTGGATTAAAAAGCAGTTTTGTATGATAAAGAAAACAAAACAATATTCTAGGTAGGCATGTTGTTACAAATCACTTACAGCTCCACTGAGGGAGGACAGGTCCTGCTGTGGGAGAAGCTTGGTATGGTTCTCACCACCACTCATCAGTAAAGTGAAGCACTGAGGCTTACAAACCTTCATCCTCCCCCTGTTCACTCCCATTCCTCTGTTTTACAGAAAGCTGACAGCAGATGTTACAGTTAAGATAGCTGACATAGAAGAAAACCTATCAGCCTTAGCAGAGAAGAGCAACAGCACAGACACTGACCTGAGCGCACTGGAGACAGATGCCAAAACCCTGGACCGTGCTGTGAAAGAACTTGCGGAACAGCTAGAGTTCATCAAGATCTCTGATGTTCGGGGTAAGTGTCACAGGGAGGGGGAGAAAGCAGTGGGGTAGCCAAAGATTTAATTAGTGTGTGGTTTTAAATACCAGGTTAATCTTGTAATAAAACACAGTTCCTAGGAGAGTGGCTTCATTCTGTGCATTAGCAGAGTTGCTGATGCAGCAGGAGTTTTGTTTTGTCCCCTCATTCTCTCTTTCCCTCTACACATTGCAGAGCCAGCTTAAGTTCTTGAGGCACAGAATTGTCCTAAAGTCACTTGATTAACACATTTTCAAATGAGCCACAACAGCTGAAAGTGCATGAGAGATTAAGATACACCTGGATATCTCCCTTGCTCTGTCAGTCTGTTAAATTGCTGCTTCTGGCTGAAAAATTGCCTGGGAATCTAAAAGAACACACTGTAAAGGCCCAGTTCTGAGCCGCCCAAGCCTTCCGTGCCTATTGGCACACTGAAATGTGCCAAGAATGAAAATGGGATGGAGAAGAAGGAATGGCACCAAATTATTTGAATATTTGTCAGCTGACTTCGTTTCAGCTTGAACTGGAGGAAATTTTAAAATTGTATTTACCTCCTGCTTTGGAGGAAGTCTGAGATTGTTTCCAATGAATGTGGGATTTTGCAGAGCAAGGGAAAGAGTATGTAGAGCAGAGTCCCTGACTTGTGTCTTTCTGCAGAGGAAAGCTGCCCTGAGGTATAGAGAGTGGCTGTTCCCACAAGGTCCCTTTCACCCGCTCAAGGCTTTTTAGGAGTTGTCCAAAACTAACAGTTCCATAAATCAGAATCTTTCATCAAGGATTTTTTTTCTTGGGAAAACTGACCAGTTTCCAAGCAGTGACTCCGTAAGTTAGATATCACAGGGCCAGCAATAAGAACTAATGGGATAAGAAAACAGACTGTTGCCCTGTAAACCTAAAAGGCTGGATCTCCTTTTGCCCTCAGGACAAGCACTCAATCACTAGAGTCAGTAAAAGGGCTTAACTCCAAAATCTAGCTAACTTGACACAGTGGCAACCAAGCAAAAAGAACCAGACCTTTTTTTTTTAATGTGCAGCAGGCCACATTCTGTCCTCTTTACCACAGCACCAAATACAGTTGCAAAGGCTAGTCTTCTACAGACCTCGATATTTGTATCACAAACCCTCATGTGTCATCTGCCAGCCTCCATAACACAGATGACTTTGGGTTGCTTTACAAATTTCTGAGCCACTCCATCTGATTTCTGCAGGAGCCTTGGATAGTATCACCAAGTATTTCCAGATGTCCCTAGAGGCAGAGGAGAGGATCAATGCTTCCACTGTTCACCCCAATAGCACCGTGGAGCTGTCGGCTCAAAGACGGCAGGAAGTGGAAGACTTAATCAATGCGAAGGAGGCCCAATTCAAGGCTAAACAAGAGGAGCAGTCGCGCCTTCTGGATGAACTTGCAGGCAAGCTGCAGAGCTTGGATCTCTCCGAAGTGGCTGAGAAGGTAACATTGCTGAGAATCGCTGCTGTCAAACCTATAGCAAAAATAGTCAGGTTTGTGAAGAAGTGGTGGGAGGGGAGGAACAGTTTAGGGCTTGACAGTATGAAATAAGCAGTTTCATGAGCAAAATGTACACTTCTTGAATGATGGTGTCTTTTCTGGGCTAGAACAGAGCTGTTTTATTGGTGGGCTCCAAGATGTAGTTGCTTTCAGGCACCAATCATTGATGTTGGTCTCCCTGCTACTTTTCCCAGCCCAAGCAGACAACCCACCAAAAGGTGCAGGGTCCATCACCCTGCTCTCACCAGCCCTTTGCTGTGGACAGAGCTCCCATATGCAAAAAAGTGTAGTGAGCAATCCTTATAAGCCTGTCCTCAGTTCATGTGCTCGCTTTCTCTGGGCTCCCCTTCTTCCTTTTTGCAGCTCTGCAGGGCACATGCTATGCCTGTGCAGCACTCAGCCAGACACTGCTTCTGCTTGCACCAGCAGGCCTCTCTCTCCTCAGCATCACTGCATTCCCATCCTTTTGCTTGAGACAAAGCAGAGAACGTACAGGGAGTTGGAGTCAAAAGGGCATTTTCTCTGTTGAATCTGCCTGCTCATCTGTAAATATGGTTAAGGGTGGCTCTTTCTTGGGAGAGGCTGGGTGTTCCCTCACTTTCGCTTTGAAGTTCACCACCTGCATTCAGAGAACACTGCATGTAGGCAGGCTGCAGGGGACTGCTCATTATCTCCCCATGGTGGGCCAAAGCCTGTGTTAGAGGATGAGTTCTTCACAAGCTGAATTGTCCCATCCTTTGTAACTACTGGTCAGTCCTCCTGACTTCCCCAGCGCTCCTTTTTTCTCTCAGGAGGGAAGAGGCATCTTTCTGTTTAGTTTCCCTTCCCCTGCATTCCTGTTTAACTGTTCTCGTGGACTGAAAATCCTGGGTAGATTTTTATCAAAGCCATAAAGAATACTTTGCTTGGAGGTGTAATCTCAGGACACCAAGGGGGGGGGGAAGTACTTTCTAGCTACTGCTGGGTTGCATGCCAGACAGGTAAGGCCTCATTTACACTTCACAGAAGACAGCTGCAACTAACTTGGCACAGCCCCTAGGGTTTTTCCAGAGAGGTGTTTTGGCCCCCAAAGCATGTGTTCTATGTTGGTTAGTGGCTATCCTTTGGGAAAAAGGGTTGGGGTGGAAAGGGAGAAGAACCTTAAAATTATGGGGAATGTTCCAGTTTCCCCACTGGCTAAAACAACTCCTGAGTAACTTAATTGGACAGACCACTGACCAAGTAATGGGTAATTCTCAGTACAAATTTTGCTGATTGAAACTCTTTTGCTTTAAAAGAAGTATGCCCTGAAATTTTCTGCTGGGAGCACATCCCTGACAATTCACAAATTAAAAAGTGTTCTGGAAAGATGAAATGACACCTCCCATTTGGTGGAGGAGGGCGTTTTAAGGGAAGTGAAAAAAGTTCCCTGTTCAACTTGGAGCATTTCAGCTTCTTATTTAATTTCTAGAGCATTAGAGCAAAGGAAAAGACACTCTGCACAAAACACTTCCTTATAAAATGGCTTCCTGGGATGCCCCCAAAGTAGTGAAGACTGACTGCAAACAAAAGGCATACAGACAGCTTTCTAATGAAAGATGATGTACAGGAAAAGTAGACAATAAAGACATGGCAAGGCTTCCCATAACTTCCACCTATTTCAGCATCAGGGAGCTGCCTGTTTATAACCAAGGTAAAGGCAGAAGGGTGTAGGACGGAGAGCAGGAAAGGTTTAAAGCCCTGCTGCATGAACAACCTTTTGCTTGCCATTTGATTTCAGCTTCCTTCCCTGTGGAACTTGGGATGCTACTGCAAAGAGCAGAAACAACATCGTGTAGTGTCTGACTCCATCCCCTCACAGCACAGCAATAGAAATAAAGCTGTGACTGTTTCCTTTGTCCCCTTTGTCCGCTGTGTCTCCGCAGACGTGTGGCACTCCCGTGGGAGCCTCTTGTGCTGAGTCCAAGTGTGGTGGTCTAAACTGTCGAACAGATGATGGAAAGAAGTGGTGTGGAGGACCTGGCTGTGATGGGCTGGTGACTGTAGCCCACAATGCCTGGCAGAAAGCCATGGATTTTGACAGAGATATCCTCAGTGCATTAGCAGAAGTTGAGCAACTCTCCAAAATGGTAATATGCCAAATCAATGATTAGATAGTAAAATAAAAATCTTTTAGTTGTAACCCAAGTTTAGACACTAATTGACAAAGTATGTGCCTGGTTTACTTTAAAATACTTCTTTTCACTTGCGTAACTTCATCATGCTTGTAAAGATCCTGAGGAAGGGAGCTTGCTGAAGTGAAGCTCCAAAGATAAAGCTAAACACAAGCCTGAGTTGTTTAAACTAGCATTGGTGGTATGGATCTTGGCCAGCTTTTAACAGTGCTTCATGAGTTTTATGAAGAAAAGCATGTCTCATTACTATTACCTTTGACTCCAGCTGAATTTTTGCTTTAAAACAGACTTTAAAAGCACAAGCAAAAATGCAACCAAGTCTTACATTCTTCCTCTCTAGGTTTCTGAGGCGAAACAGAGAGCAGATGAAGCAAAACAAAATGCACAAGCAGTTTTGCTCAAAACCAACGCTACAAAAGAACAAGTGGACAGAAGCAACGAGGACCTGAGAAATCTTATTAAGCAGATTAGAGACTTCCTAATGCGTAAAAACCTTACTTACATTTAAATGATATTTAGATACTGCATTGTGAAAACTATCTTTAGTTCTGAATTATCCTCTGAGGGGTGATGCAACAGTTGTGTCTCCTCCTAGCTCTTTCAAACAGAGTGTATGATGAAATCTCTAAACAAGGGAAAAATAAGAAAAAGAGGAAAGCGAGAGCAGTGTGAGATGTTCTATTCCTTTCAGCTGAGGCTGGTGCACTGCTGTAGTTTGCCAAATGTAGTCCCAAGCTCTGGCTAGAAAGACAAAGTACAATTAAAGGGCAAGAAAGTCAGAAACTGAGTTTATCTCTCTGAGAAAGCAGGTAAAGGTTAAATAAGGGCCTTGTTTGCTAGCAAGCAGCAGCAGGCAAACCCATTCCTGCCATGTTTGCATAAGGCTAAGTATACTGTTAGCACAAACACACTTAGGTACAACTGTTGGCTTCATTTCCTGTGGGCTTACCACTCCCCCTGCAGACCCAGCACAGTCTAGCTAATCACCAAGATCTTCAAATGGCTTCCAAAAGAAAGCTAAACCAGCAGGGCCTTACAGGCTTGATGAGCCTCTCCCAAGAGGGAATTGTCACTTTAAGGAAGCAGTTTGGCCCTCCGGCCAAGAGGGCCAATGGCATCCTGGCCTGTAGCAGGAAGAGTGTGGCCAGCAGGAGCAGGGAGGTTATTCTGTCCCTGTACTCAGCACTGGTTAGGCCACACCTCGAGTACTGTGTCCAGTACTGGGCCCCTCAGTTTATGAAAGATGTTGACTTGCTGGAACGTGTCCAGAGAAGGGCAACAAAACTGAGTAAGGGTTTGGAGCACAAGCCCTATGAAGAGAGGCTGAGGGAGCAGGGGTTGATTAGCCTGGAGGAGTCTCAGGGGAGACCTTATTGCTCTCTACAACTACCTGAAGGGAGGTTGTAGCCAGGCAGAGGTTGGTCTCTTGTCCCAGGCAACCAGCACCAGAACAAGAGGACAGTCTCAGGCTGCACCAGGGGAGGTTCAGACTGGATGTTAGCAAGAAATTCTTCACAGAGAGAGTGAGTGGCCATTGGCATGGGCTGCCCAGGGAGGTGGTGGAGTCACCATCACTGGAGGTGTTTAGGAGGAGACTTGATAGGGTGCTTGGTTGCATGGTTTAGTTGATTGGGTGGTGTTGGATGATGGGTTGGACATGACGATCGTGAAGGTCTCTTCCAACCTGGTTTGTTCTATTCTATTCAACACCCTGATTTTCTGTAAGTCTGGTGGAGGTATTTTTCCCATTAATTTCCTTCTTAAGGAAACAGCTACACAAGAATTTGAGTGCTGAGACTTGACAAAGGGAAGCTTTTACTCACGTCTTTGTCATTTGTATCCATCTGTTAGAAGACAGTGCTGACCTTGATAGCATTGAGGCAGTGGCCAATGAAGTGCTGAACATGGAGATGCCAACCACCCCCAGCAGCTGCAAGCCCTGACAGAAGATATTCGTGAGCGTGTAGAAAGCCTTTCTGACGTTGAGGTTATTCTGCAGCAGAGTGCTGGAGACATTACGAGAGCAGAAATGCTGCTAGAGGAAGCTAAAAAAGCAAGGTATGCAACCCTGTTCTGTGTTAGTTGTTTTCCATCACCAAGAACTTGAACACAACTTTCATTTTGCTGTATCGGAAAACATGTTTAACTTCCTTTGATGTAGATTTCTCACTAAGGGGCAAAACCAGCCCTTTGCAGTGTGCATCTAGCTCCTTTTCTAGTTCCCAAGTAAAAGCATTTTTAGCATTAACAGTTTTGTTCCACAGCAAAGGTGCAACAGATGTTAAAGTCACTGCAGACATGGTGAAAGCAGCATTGGAAGAAGCTGAAAAAGCTCAATATGCAGCTGAAAAAGCCATCAAACAAGCTGATGAAGATATAAAAGGAACTCAAGACTTGCTGACCTCGGTGAGTTCTTAAGATACAGAAACAGCACCAAGTCTGATACTTAGAAACTGCTGGAAACCTGTCTAGGGAGAGCTCAGGGGGGAACAAAAAAACAACACCAGAAGGTACTGCAAAAGTGCTGTAAATCAAAAACTGTACTTAGAACAAACCTAAACCATTCCTGCCTTCATATGTCATACCAACTTTTCAGTTAGAATGACAGATGTTAGGGGGTCATTTGCTCTTTAAACCACCCCCTAAAACAAAAGGCTTTTCTCACACTATATCCTGCACTATTGATGTTAAACGGGCAGGGCAGGACTGCAGCTTTCTAACACACCAGCTCTACCAGGATCCTTGGAAAGTCCTATCTGTCAACCACATTGGTCTAGCCATGCAATCAGGGCCACCCACCACTACATCACGAGGCTACAGTAAATGAATGCTGGATTCTTGTCAGATATAATGTATTTTAAGAATTCATCCTAGAGCCCTCATGAGACTATAGTGCTATCTATATTCATGATGCTTGGCCAGCTTAGAAGATAGGCAGTATGGAGTCATACGTCTGAAGTTTTGCCTGTGGATGAGGCCACATGTGCAATACAATCAAGCCCTTCTAAACCACATTCCTTAATACTTTTGCAGCTCCATCTGTACCCCATTTTTCAATCAGGGGCTTCTTTTACCCCGACTGCAGTTGGCCATTTGTAGCAAACTGAAACACTGGGTTTTATGTCCTGTCTATGGACATGAATGAATGAGTTGGCGAGGACTTATCCAGAAAGTTTATTATATTCAGTGTCTTTTGGAAGTGTAACTCTCCTTCCTCTTTCTGGTTAGATTGAATCTGAAAATGCAGCATCTGAAGAAACACTGAACAATGCTACCTTACGTCTGTTTGAGCTACAGAGGAGTGTTGAAGACCTTGAGCAAAAGGCTGTTACAAATTCAGAGAATGTACAGAACATAGAAGAAAAAATTGATACTGCAAACAAAAATGCTGAAGAAGTTAAAAAGGTGAGAAGCTCAGGAAATCTGCTAAGCCAAAGCCAACATAACACTCTCACCCAGGTTTGGCTGGGTGAGAGGAACTCTAGTGAATATGTGCAATCCACTGCATGTTATCAGTCAAGTACCAGGGACAAAAGCCAAGCCAAAATTGCCCCCCACCTAATGCACCTACCAAAGACAGTAGGGCTTTTTGCGTACTTCAGTACCAGATAAAGAAGCATTGGGAAGTTTTCAGGTTCTAAAACAGCTGCAGGAAACGTGTCACACTGTCAGCCTTTCAGAGGTTCGTTTCTGTCCCTCACAAAGCTACAGGAGAACTGACAATATTTTTCCCCTTCTATAGGGTATTTATGGTTCTGCAACAGTGAAAGGGTCAAGACAAACAACTCAGTTTGGCACAAACAGGGTCAAGCAACAACAAAGACGACTGTTAGCACAATATAAAACCAAAGTAATTTCTAAATATTAGAGGCAAAGTTTTCTCAGTGACCATATGGCATTGCTCCCAATGTCCACTACACACCTTCGTCATAGCAAAAGAATGCTCATTAACAAACAATTGACAAGTCTGCCAAAGGAAGTCTCTTTGCTCCAATCTGTTGTCTGTGGTTAGCCCACTAATCTCCAGAGAGGCATCTTCTGCCAGAAGAGATGTATTAGCCATCAAATCAATTATTTCTGAACACTAAGTAGTATTTCAGGTGGCTGTCAAGTAAACACAAGACTTCCAGTACTGCTGCAGCCTATTAACTTGCTTACTGGCTGAATGTAGTTGGGTCATAGGACTACTTAATCTCACGGTTAAAAGCACAGCTGAGAAACCAACCTTAGGACTTCTCCAGCACCTTCACATACACAGACTAGGTAGCTGTTCTCATTACTGAAACAGTAGTAAGGGTGACTGAAAGAAGGGAAACATTACATCCATTTAAAAAAAGGTAGAAAGGAGGCTGCCAGGAACTACTGCCCTGTGCCTGGGATGATCATGGAACGTATCTTCCTAGAAGCTCTAATAAGGCCTATGGAGGACAGAGAGGTGATTTCAAACAGCCAGCATGGCCTTACTAATGACAACTTGCCTGACTTTCTACAATGGCGTGACTACATCAGTTTGAGAAGGGAAGGGCAATGGATGTGCTCTAGCTGGACTTCTGCAAGGCCTTTGACAGAGTCCCCCACAACATCCTTCCAAGTTGGAGAGATACAGATTCAATAGGTGGACTGTTCAGTGCATAAGGAATTAGCTGGACAGCAGTGGTCAACAGACCAAGGTCCAGAGGGAGACTTGGTGACAAGTGGTGTCCCTCAGGGGTCCATACTGGGACCAGTGCTGTCTACTATCTTCAGTGATGACACAGACAGTGGGATCAAGTGCATCCTCAGCAAGTCTGCAGATGACACCAAGCTCAGTGGTGCAGTTGATAGGCCAGAGGGATGGGACCTGGGCAAGCTGGAGGAGTGGGCTCAGGCGCACTTCATGAGGTTCAACAAGGCTAAGTGTGAAGTCCTGCACCAGGGTCAGAACAATCCTCATTATCAAAACAGGCTCAGGGAGGATGTGATAGAGAGCAGCCCTGCAGAAAAGGACATGGGGATACTGGTGGACAAAAAGCTGGACATGAGCCAGCACTGTGCACCTGTAACTGATAAGGCAAATCACATCTTGGGCAGCATTAAAAAAAAAAAGTGGCCAGCAGCTAGAGGCCACTCTGCTCTGGTGAGACCACACCTGCAGTAGTGTCCAGCTGTGGTGCCCTCTGCAGAAGACATGGACCTGATGGAAAGGCGTCAGAGGAGGGCCACAAAAAATTATCAGAAGGCTGAAGCACCTCACCTATAAAGACAGGCTAATGAAGCTGGGATTGAGCCTGGGGAAGAGACGGCTCTAGTACCTTCCAGTACCTGAAGGGAGCCTACAAGAAGGATGGGAAGGGACTGTTTACAAGGGCTTTTAGCAGTGGGACAAGGGGCAATGGTTTTAAACTATGGAAGGGGAGATTTACACTGACATCAGAAAGAAGTTCTTACCTATGAGGGTGGTTGCCCAGGGAGCTAGCATACTTGGAAACATTCAAAAATCAGGTTTGAAGGGACTCTGAGCCAACCTATCTAGTTGGGGATGTCCCTGCTTACTGTAGTGGGGGTTGGATTAGATGACCTGATTGCTGGTGGTACCTTCCAACCCAGTACATCCTATGATTCTATTTTGCCCCAGATGCAGTGCCACACAAAGCTTTCTGGCTGTACTAGAGGCCATGGCTTGCATTAATTACAAAGCTGTGTTACTTAGTCCCATAAATCCCTGCCAAAGGTCAGTATTAAAGACACAGATCTGGATACAGGCAAATGCTGAGTCTCCACCCCAGCTCTTAAAGCCTTGAATATTAAATAGGAAATACCCCAACACTTTTTCTGCCTTTGTTAACTGAGTTACGTGTGGCCTCCTTGCACCTGGATTGGTAGGAGGAAATGCAAAATGGCCCCGTATTGTCTTTTGAGTGAGCGCCATCTTGTGCTTGAATCTGGAACAACAGGTTCTCAACACCGAGCTGAACGACAAGTATAAAACAGTGGAAGATCTCATTGCCAAGAAGACAGAAGAGTCGGCTGAGGCTAGGAGGAAAGCCAGCATATTGCAAGATGAAGCTAAAGCCTTGTTGGCTCAAGCGAACAGCAAGCTCCAGCTGCTCAAAGGTAAGGCTATTTGAGGCGGTAAACTCTCATCTTTGAAGTGATTTCACGCTGTTAAGCTGGCTATTCAGCAGCAGGGGAAAAAAGGGAAGTCAATTGTTACTAACTCTTATGGGCACTACATAGTCTTTTGAATCAAAGAATTCTATAAAAAAGCTGAAACTTACAAGTGAGCCAAAACCTTCTAGTATGGCACCTATCACTCCTCAAAAACCACTACAGGAAAAGAACATAACTACTACACTTAGAAGGAGGACTAAATCATTTAAACAAGACCCTCCATCTTGAAATAATACTTCCTCCACTCCACCCTGGAAAGCTATGTCAGTTCCAATTCACAGATTAATTTAACATGTATTATCAACAATTAAATGTGATTGAAATACAAGAGGACATAACTACCAGGGAGGGAGTTAAGTTTTCCTAGGCTCATTCTTACCTTTATCTGCTCTTGCAGTTATAGTGATTCACTCGGTAGTCTTAACCATACCAAGCCCAAATATTCCACTGTTCTGTAAGAGCCACATGGACCAGAGAATGACAGTTATTTTTGAGTGTGAATCAAAGTATACTTTTGGGTTCCACTTGCAGAAATGACTTCCTTGTTGCTTTATGTCCCAGTGATAAGGAAACAAAAAAGGTGCCATCCCAGCCTTTGGCTTTTTTCTTTTGTCTCGAGTCAGATTCTCTTCCACAAGAAATGTGAAGTTTGATCTGTAACTACGACGACTCACATAGTTACAGTATGTTTTCATGCAGAGAACTAACTAAGCTGATTTCCCTTCCTTTGCTGACAGACTTGGAAAATACATATGAAAACAATCAAAAAGTTCTGGAAGATAAAGCCAAGCAGTTGGTGGAGCTGGAAGAGACGGTTCGCTCCCTCTTACAGACAATCAGTCAGAAGGTTGCTGTTTATAGCACTTGCTTATAAATAGGAACAAGAATGCCTGTGTTCAGGATGAATTTTACAAGTATTACTCTAGTTTTTTTGACATTTTGTAAGACCTGATAAAATGAACAGGTTTTATGTTGACTTTCAAGTCACAAAACCAAAGACAAGTAACTTTTTGATGTTGAAAATAAACAGTACTTTTGTATCACTGTATGTACCCAGTGTGACTCATTAAGTTCCTTCCTATTTTCAGTAGCTGAAATGGTACCTCAATTAATCTTATAGCAAGTCTTGGTTTTAAACTGGATAGAGAGCTAATAAAATCTTGGCCCCAACTATCTGATTCTAAATAAAAGGCCCCGATTACTATGATATGTACGACAGTCACTCAGAACAAAAGTGCATGTCAGTGAAGAAACACCGAGGAGTCCTTGTGTGTTTAAGCTAGCATTTATACCATACTACTCCAAAAGGATTAATTTACCCTGCATGATGTCCATTCAGGCTTAACAGCAGCTTCATGTCCCTGATTATGAAATGCTTGATATGTGAAGTGGAAACGGAGGTTAGCACTGAAGAGGTGAATGTAGCTTACATTTCAAGTACCAAATTTATGTAATAAACCAAGCCTGGAGGATCAAGCCTTTCTGGAAAAGGAACTGTAGAAGCTCACTGGGCACTTAATGTGAATTACGTCAGGAGCTGGACACAGACAGCTGAGAACAGCATGCACTTAAAACACAAATCAGAATTTTTTCAAAGTGCAGCACTGACATCCAGTTCACCATGCTTAAGCTCAAAGCTAACTGTAGAGCAGTGCACTTTCAGACAATTATACAGTACTGCACAAACTGATCCACAAGATCCATCAGCTACACCAATCAACATCCAAAACTGCAAACATGCAGTTACACATCCTGAGCTCTGACCTCAGGAGCACATCTGTGTATACACTCTGATCAGCACCTTGCCTAGCGTCATCAAGTCGGTTCCAAATGCTACACCACGGCAATCGATTACCATACCAGCACCATACACCCTTTCATTGCCAGTAAACTTGGCAGCTGGTAAAGACACAATTGTGAATTGCAACATTCAGACTTGACTGCCATCAGAACATTGCAGGTGGCTCACTTACACCTTTACAAACACTCTTTGTACACTTAAAAGTGGTACTGTGTCTTTAATTCTCATTAAGTCTTTTAGTTTTGAGTGTCTGGGAAACAATCTTTTCAGTATAATTTTAGTAGTGGTATTGATTAAAGTTTCCTTGACTTTCCAAACTTCATTTAACATGAGAAAAATGAGAAAGGAGAATTTGTAACTGATAAACCTTAAGGCTGAGCTGCAGTAAGAATGCCCTAAGTACTGATGGAGGTGAAAGTGGACACAAAGCTGCTTCTGAAAGAGTGGGGCTTCCAGGAAGAACTTGCAAAGCACACAGAACAACAATAGCATTTACCTGCAACAGGTAGAAGTGATTCCAAAATACCAAGATCCACTAGAATAATAAAATTTTTCTTCCCTCACTATTGTCTCACCTTTGCTTTCCCTTCAGAAACTTTCTACTAACACCTGAAAGCTGATCCAAACTAATTCATTTAATGCAGCATATCCATGAATCCGATTCTCAGCCTGGTGATAAGGTATGGTCACTGCATTTAAAACAGGACCTAAAAAAAACCAAAACCACAAACAAAAACCCAAGGTGAAGTGCAGTATCACTGGTGTTTGTTAATTAACTGATACCTTAATAAAACAATAATGCTGGCATACATTTCCATCACTGAGTATAGATACTGGATCAATACTTGAAGCAGCAGCTCTAAAGCAAGGCAGAAGGATCACACCATCTCGTGTACACACAAAAACAAATGAGTTTTGCACCTTTTTCTGAATGTACATTTCTCATTCCATTGGCATAATGAAAAAGGACATGCACAACACCAGCAGGTGAGATCTTTTAGGAACCACCTAACGACAAAACAGAACTGACACCCTGCCAAATGAAACTTAGAATGAGGGTGCTGGAAGTGGGTGCATTCCAACATACATGTAAAGGATCTTCCAAAGATGCCATTTGTTTGCAAGTTTCTTCACGTATTCGACAACCTTGACTCTAAAGGCAGCAACAGGATCATTCAGCAAACAAAAAATCCAAGACGACCCTCCAGCCAGGTCAAAATTTTATTAAGCTCTCTTTTCACAGAAGAGACAGAAAGAGAGCACAAAAAAGAAAAGAGAAGGGCAGAAAGTATGTCTTCATTTTGTGGAGCTGATGCTGCGGCCTATTTATGTGAAAGGTGCAAAATAACCCTTATGTCGTAGCACTTAACAGCCAGCACTGCTTTGCTACCCAGTTTCAGTGTTTCAAGTTTTAAGAGTTGGACAATGGAAGCTTTAAAAACAAAAAAATCATTTAAGTAGCAGTAAGATTACCTTTCCCTCAGTCTTTCATTTCTCCTTGAGCACTCAATTTTTTCCCCTGATGAGTTATCAATATGAAAACGTAACATGGAGAATTACACACACACACACACACACTGTAGTTTTCCCTTTCAAAAGTCAATATAATTTTAATTGATTTATATGAGCCCCACTTTTCCCAACATCTTAACACAACTAGGTCAAAACAAGTTTTGGTACTAGTATGCAAGAAGTAGGTTAAATACTGAAGTTAATCATTTCAGAACGAAACATTTTTGTGCGGAAGTGACAGTGGCATTTGTAAGTGCCAGCATTCAACTGGTTTAGCCTACCACTACTTCAAATAAGAAAATACCAGGTATGCAGGACACTTACCCAGAATTCTGCCCAGCACACCTGATAATCCCATGCAGCAGCACAATGTTTGGCTTGGAAAAAGAGACAAGTTCCGTGAGGGCGTTTTCCTGCCACATTCATCATGTAAATAAACATGTAATTTTAAGTATTTAATTTACAGAGACCGAATAATTCCGCTTGTTCCAAACTCTACTTGTTTAAATACTTGATGTTTAAAAATGAAGAGATTCACTTAGTCCTCAAGACTCAGCCTTCCACAAGGGCCCACAGTTCATTTTCAGGGATGTACTACACAGGTACAAAGGTCTGCTCTTTCATTTTAGAAGTTGATAGCTTTGCCAAAAGATGCTGCTAAGTTTGCTTCCCTGAAGGCTTCTGACACTGTCTGTAGAGAGCAAATGCAAAACGGTACAAGTCATTAATAATTACATGTAATGGCAGCATGTCTGTGTAACCCTGGTGTTCAACAGTCTGGTTATAAAACACAACTTACCGGGTGGGCATGGCAAACTCTGGCTACATCTTCACATGATGCCCCATATTCCATAGCAAGGGCAGCTTCATTAACCATTTCACCAGCACCCTGTAATTTAAAGGCATTTGTAATTAGCACAAATCATCTTGCAGTGGTCCAGGTTCTTCTGAATCAGTAACAGCTTGTAAACAAACATGTTTTGCTAAAAAGGGAAGTTGTATTATAACTAGCACTTCAGCTGTCTTTTAATGCAAGTTCTAAGTACTTAATCTATGTGTTGACTGTGCTAAAGCTAGTGTAAATCTAAACACAATTCTTAACAAGAATATTTGTTCTCTCATTACTGAGAGTTCTGCAAAATCTGGGCATTTTTTCCACTCTAAGATACTGATCAGGTAATACTCACATTCTCAAAGTTGCAATGTACACTGCTGAAACCTTCCTGAAACTTTAATGCCCTCCAAGAAAGCTGAATAGGTAACCAGGTAAACAAAAGCCCCATTTTTATTATGTGTATTGACTCTGAGAACATTTCTTTGATGGATCAAAAAGAGTGAAACCTCCTGTTACATTTTTAGCATTCAGATCTGTAATCAAAGATTTGTGCCTAACCCTTTTCCAGTGAAGAAAATTGGTCTCACACTGACAAACCTAAGTTGTGCTTTAAGGCATGTTGACTTTCAAATGACTGACATGAGAGAAAGTAACTAGCAGAACTATGTCCTACCAGAAATCATGAGAATTGGATTTGCAAACAGAACACCTACCCACTACTGTTGACAGTTTATCCATTCATAGGAATAAAATTTCCAGAAAAAAAAATGAGAACAGTTTTAGCATCTTCCTCTCTTAAAGATGCACAGAAGTGCTTCTGCACATGTTTAGGGCAAAACAAAAGCAACAAAAGGAAAACAAAGAGGTTTTGAAACTAAGAAACAAACCAGAGAGAGATTTAACTTTGGAATGTGTGGGAGAGCAGAAAAATTATACTTTTCCCAAATGGAATTTTCTGATTTCTCATCTTAACAAAGGACTTTTACTTGAAAGTTCTCCAAGATTTGGTAACCACAGCATACAGTTAACAGCTTTGTTGAAGTCTGACGTTCAGAAAGGGGAAATTAAAAAAATACCAATTAAAAAACCCTCAGTCTGTTCTTCTCCCTCAACTTGCAGAACTTCAGTGAACAATTTTTGCTGTTCTCTCAAATAAGCTGTCTCAATGCCAAAGCAAGGGAAAAGTGGGAACGGAGGAGGGCAGGGCTGCAGAAAATAGCAAACAAAAGATCATTACAGTACAATCTTCTTTCTTTTTACATGCACCACTTCTTTCAACTTGACAGCTACTTTGCAACAGTTCAACACTTAATGAGAGACCTTTACAAGGCCAAGACAGCAGCAGAATTTAGAATACTTACTGAGCCTAAAATATGAGCACCCAACATCCTGTCTGTTGATTTCTGACTAAGTATTTTCACCATGCCATCTGTGTCAGCATTTGTCTTCGCTCTGCTGTTCGCAGCAAATGGAAATTTCCCAATTTTGTACTCTACACCCTACAAGACAGATGTGTTACTGAATTTATGACCAACAAGAACAATGTGAATTACTGAATTGTCTGTGTAGTTACAACCAGAGAGACAGTACAAAAACGAAAGACACATAAGACACACAGAAATGCATAAGAACACCACCGAAAGGAGCACAAGAGGGCATTATAAAAAGACTAAACTGGCAAATGAACAATAGGAACTTCACAGAATAGATGTCATTGAAGAGAACTATGGCGCTTGGGAGAGCAGTGTGCAGAAGGGAATCATTCAATCTTATGCCCTGTGCCCTAAGTGACAAGTTCAGATGCACAAGTTCTCCTGGGCAAAAGTAGCTCAACTGCTGGACAATGAAACCTTGCCCAAGGTGGAAAGGCATTTTTTTTCTGATAAGGGAACAAATAGGTACCTCCTCTTTCAGCTGTTCTTCTGATTTGCCAACCCAGGCCACTTCAGGGTGAGTGTATATCACGGAGGGTACGCAGTTATAGTCAATGTGAACCGCTCCCCCAGCCATCCCTTCTACGCAAAGAATGCCTTCATCCTCAGCTTTGTGGGCCAGCATAGGTCCAGCAACTACATCACCAATAGCATAGATGCTATCAGACCAATGAAACAGAATAAGACACCGTTTAAAAACATCCTAGCACACCCAGGCTACCTTATGTAACAGTTTGAAATGAGTTACTGAAAACTAATCAAAACAGATTAAAAGATCAAATTTCAAAATAAATACAAAGTATACAAGGGCAGTTACCACAGAATCACCACACTTCAAGAAGTACTAGTGACACGAAATGGTCACACACATTACAAAACTTCAAAGCTTGAATAAAATCCTTAGTTCCTGAAATAAACAAATCTTGAGAATTCCTTCCCGAAAAGAAAGTTATTTTCTGCAATTAAAAACAAAACCAAAGTGCTTTAGTAGGTTAAACTTAAAAATAAGAGTTCTGCTTAAAAAAATAGAATTAAAAAAAATTTCGTCTCACGTACTTTGGAATTTTGGTTTGGAATCTGTTATTGACTGGGATTCTCCCCCTTATCAAGTTCAATCCCAATATCCTCGAGACCTAAATTTTTTGTAAATGGACGTCTACCGATGCAAACCAGGAGCACATCACAAGTTATTACTTCAGCCTTGCCACCAGCAGCAGCTTCAACACTGTAGAGAAATGAGTAGCAAACATGTTAAGCTCTGAACATTCAGCATTGTATTTCTCTGACTAGTAACTAATATGATTCAGATGTTGACCTATTGGCTGGATCTGGCATCCAAAACACTTGGATTCCAGACCGGGCCCTGTTTCTTCCTTTCACGAGCTGAGGAGCAGGAGAGGAAGAAGCAGACTTATTAACTCTTACTACATTTGTTTACTGAAAACTCTAATCAAAACGGATTAAAATGTCAAATTTCAAAATAAATACAAAGTATACAAGAGCAGTTACCACAGAACCACCACATTTCAAGTACTAGTGACAAGAAATAGTCACACAGATGATAGATACAGAGATTTAGGGTACATATTCACTACCAAATAGCATGACCTGACAGGATCAAATCTGTACAGCAAAATAATTTGTGCTGAGCACTTGAAAGCCAAGCTGTATATATTTTGGAGTGGAGCAGAGCAATGTACTCTGAGCAAGCATTCTTTTGGCCCAAGAATTAGACACCTGTTAGCTGCTGCCCTGCATCAGGAGCATTCCTCAAGTGCATGTTTGTGTTTAACTGCACGCAGAAGTTTAATTCATATGCTCTCAGAGCACAAGAACCAAAGCATGGTTAAGTGTGGATAAGTAGGAAGGGTGTTTCAAAAGCATACTCCTGAACCAAAACAAACTCTCTGTGTAGAAACAACTACATGAGATCCAGGCAGTATCCACATGGTATGTAAAGGAAGCCCAAATCCAGGACTTTCACAAGTCCTGCAGGACACACTATCCCAAGCTATGGTGATACATGTCACCATATTAAGATTCCACTGAAAAAAACATATTTAAGCTTACATTTGTTAAGCAGCATTAAGCATTTTCTTAAAACTACAGTTCCTGTATGGATAACATCAACAAGAAAGAAATAGTGTATACATATGGACTTCTACAAAGCAAGTTTGCTTTGTATGTTTCTGTACCAGCTGTTCACCTGCAGGTCTTCAAAGAGCTTGAGTGTGGCCATTAAAAGACACCTATGGGGTAGTCTCATTTTCTTCTGCTCAAAATAAATAAAATCCCTGCAATGCTTATTTTGAGACAAGAAGAGGAATGGACAAAATAACCTTTCCAGTGAGTAGCCAAGAACTGAAAATGACTGTATGAACAATCATGATATTTATGTTAATTATATCAGAAGATCACCCTGGAAAATAATTATTTAGAGCTCAGTTTTTATTACTGATCTCACTGTAACAACACTGGTTTATACTAGCATGCCTTCCACTCCAGTCAATGGAACCTCTTCTAACTACATATATATATATATATCTCTGCAGTCTAAGACTCCAACAAAATTATGAGCTCTGCAAGTTATGATACAGGATAAAAATTAAATTTCACTGAAGGATTTAAAAGGTTTCATCCTAAATCCATTTTCTTTTCCCGTCACACAAAACAGTATCAGGCTGTAGTTTTAAATAGGCTTGAAGGATTAGGGAGAATAATATATATATATAGCATGCACAGAATTGTCAGGGAAGGGACCTCAAGGATCATCAAGTTTCAACCCCACTGCCATGGGCAGGGACACTTTCCACTAGATCAGGTTGCCCAGAGCCACATCCAGCCTGGCCTTAAAAACATCCAGGGATGGCACTTCCACCACCTCCCTGGGCAAGCTGTTCCAGTGTCTCACCACCCTTATGGTGAAGAACTTCCTGACACCTAATCTAAATCTACCTCCTGTAGCTTGGATCCATTCCCCCTAGTCCTATCCCTACCTGACACTCTAAAAAAAGCCCTCCCCAGCTTTCTCGTAGGCCCCCTGCAGATACTGGAAGGCCACAATTGCGTTAACATACTTACGCAACATCAATTTTCCCATCTGGTCTCTTGGTAGCCCCTGTAACTTTGGTGTTCAGTTTGAATTTAAATCCCTGTTTCTGAAGAATACGTTGGAAGTTTTTAGAGATCTCCATGTCAATTCCCATTCCACCTACATGGCCCATGAATTCAACAGCTGTAACGTCTGCACCAAGGCGCTGCCAAACTGAACCCTGCAGGCAGAACAACACAAGCAAAAAGCATTTTTGCAAAGCAAACTTCGGATTCCTTTACTCTGTATTTACGACAGACTGTAGTACTTTCAAAAGGAGGATGACAACTAACAGCAAACTCATCAGTTTTAAAGAAGTTGCAGTGTAGAATAAAACAAGACCAACTCAGCCAACCAGCTGCAGGAATACTGATCCTACAAACAGCACAATTTTTCTGGTGAGATATAGCAAGCGATGAACTCTGAACAATTTCATTACAACTCAATCAAACATTTAACAAATCACAACACAATAAAACACAAAAAAAGTAATGCCTTGGTCCTTTGTAAATGAAATACCAAGTGTTTTAAATATTCTCTCACCAATTCCACACCAATGACTCCTGCACCAATGACAACCATCTTTTCAGGAACTTTTTCAGTGACAGTGCACCGGTGGATGACACAATATTATCTTCATCAATCTAATAAAGAAGAAATCCACAAAGGGAGGTTATAAACTGTTTTTTACACTACATATAAACCACACAGAATATGAAGTGCAATCAGATGCAAAAAATTACACATCATACTAAGGAGACTGGAAAAAGTACCACTGAAAAATACATACAGTAATTCCAGGGAAGGGAGCAACTTCCGAGCCTGTGGCTATGAGTATGTTCTTTGTATTGATAACTTGTGTGCTGCCATCTTCTTTGGTTGCAGTGACTTGGTTTTTCCCAGTGATTTTTCCAAACCCAGATACATGTGTGACCTTTAGTAATCAGAACACAGTAAATTGAGATTCAAATTCCTTATCTAAGTTACGCTACATTTAATCTGAAGCTCGCTAATGCTTTAGAGAAGCTGTTAACACATACCTTTGCATCACCACCTTGAAAATAATTCTTTTAAGTAGGTTAAGAATCAAGGAATTATTGATTTAAAAGTTTCCTAGAAGAGAATGACTCAAATTCTCCCCTTACCAGGTCAGTTACTCAAATTAATTCATGTGGCAAGAATATTAAAGTATAAAAAGCAAGAATTCCAGATCAGAAAAAAAGTCATGGGAACCCCTCAGAATATAATCCAAACTAACCTTGTTTTGTTTAAATAAATGAGCAATTCCACCTGTTAATGCCTTCACTGCACCACTCTTCTGTTCCATCATCTTCTCTAGGTTCAAACGGATTCCTGTAACTAAGGTTAAAAAAAGCCCTGTATCAGGCATTGCAGTGCTTTTATATAAAGGAGCTAACCTAAACACAATTAACAGCCCTGACACAGTAAGACGTGTTGGACAGCCCTACTAAATGCCAAGGGTTACATTCAACAACAGCTACGTTAAAAAGCAGTATTAGACTTTTCAAATATCCATGATTCAGAGTTGAAGATGCAGATACATATCCCTGACCTTTCAACTGACAGATAAAGGATATTCTTTTCAAGTGCAAAAAGCCTTCTGACCAGAAAACTATAGTAGCCAGATCTGAATGACTAAATTTGCATGTTGACAGAAATCATTTATGTTAACTGGCACTGACTAGTTGCTCTACACACTCACTTTCAATTCCTCTACTGGCAAAATCTTTTCCATGGGCCAAGTGATACAAGTGTGAGTTGTTCAGCAACGCCTGAAATACACACATGGAAACAGGAATTAGGGCATACATTCACAAATTAATGCATTATTACAATCATGTAAAAAATAAGCACATGTTAAAAAAGGTGCATTTCAAGCACAAAGTGCACAGAGCATTTCTACTCAAGTGTTTTATAAACTTACATATCTAATGAAAAATAGTTAGATTCACACCTATCCCTTTTGCACATTTCACCTCAGAAACTGGAAATGACTCCATAGAGTTTGAGGGGGAAAAAAACAAAAACAAAAAGAAAACATGCCCAGACTTTAAGGAAAGAAAGATGATTCTGAGTGACACAGGAGAATTTCCTTATTGCCTCAGACAAGAGACTATTTGTCAATAAAGAGGGGGTACAGAAAAACTGGATGAGGAAAATCCATACTGAAATCATTGGTAAAATGTTAGCCAACACAGACATACCCGAGTTACAACTTGTAGTTAGGTTGTTATGCTAAAGTTACTACAACTGTGTAGCTAGTTGGAGCTGAAGCTAGATGGCCAGCTCAGGTTACTAGGCATTTGTAACTTGAAAATAAAGCTAGAAGTTTTTATATGGATGTCTATAAATCAGCAGCTTGAAATGTAGAACTTCTGTAACTGCATTTTTATTAGAAATAGCAGTATAGTTAGGGAGGGATCTTGGTAAGAAAAGTGATGTCTCTCACTACAGCCTTGCTGAAAATGAAATTACCAGTATCTTTGCAACAGTGCAAACCATAGGATGTTAAGGGTTGGAAGGGACCTTCAAAGATCATCAAGTCCAAACCCCTGTCAGAGCAGGACGACAGAATCTAGCACAGGTCACACAGGAACACATCCAGATGGGTCTTGAAAGTCTCCAGAGAAGGAGATTCCACAACCTCTCTGGGCAGCCTGTTCCAGTACTCTGACACTCACAGTGAAGAATTTCCTCCTCATTTTGAGGTGGAACCTCCTGTGCTGTAGTTTATATCCATTGCCCCTTGTCCTATCACGGGGTGCAATGGAGAAGAGCCTGTCTCCTCCCTCTTGACACTTAGTCCTCAGATATTTATTAAATCCCCTCTCAGTCTTCTCTTCTCCAGAATAAAAAGACCCAGGGCTGTCAGCCTCTCCTCACAGGGCACATGCTCCAGCCCCTCAATCATCCTGGTAGCTCTCCGTTAGACTCTCTCAAGTAGCTCCTTGTCCCTCTTGAACTGAAAAGCCCAAAATTGGACACAATATTCGAGGTGGGCTCTCACCAGGACAAATTAGAGGGGGAGGAGAACCTCCCTCACTCTGCTGGACACACTCCTCTTAATACACCCCAGGACACCAGTGGCCCTCTTGGCCCTAAGGGCACATTGCTGACCCATGGATTACTTTTTATCCAACAGGACTCCCAGGTCCTTCTCCACAGGGCTGCTCTCCAAGCCTGTACTGGTGGAGATTATTATTCCTTCCCAGGTACAGGACTATGCACTTATCCTTGTTGAACCTCATTAGGTTTCTTTCTGCCCAGCTCTCGCTGAATGGCTGCACAGCCTTCAGGTGTCCCAGCCAAGCCTCCCAGTTTGGTATCCTGCTGATACCACACCTGCTGAGGGTACACTTTGTCCCCTCATCGATGTCACTGATGAAGATGTTGAACAGGACCAGACCCAGAACTGATCCCTGGGGGACTCCAGTAGTTACAGCTCTCCAGCTGGACCCGGCACCATTGACCACCACTCTTTGGACTCTATTTTGTAACCAGTTCCTAATCAATCTCACTGTCTGCTCTTCTATCCCACACTTCCTGAGCTTACTCACAAGGATGGTATGGGAGACAGTGTCAAAAGCCTTACTAAGGTCAAGGTAGACTACATCCATTGGTCTCCCTACATCTACCCACTCTGTTAAGATGTCATAGTATGCTATCAGATTAGTCAAGCATGATGTCCCCTTGGTAAATCCATGCTAACTACTCCTGATCACCACCTTCTCTTCCAAGTGCCTAGTGATGACCTCCAGAATGAGGTCAGTCTGTGCAGACTGAAATCTAAAGAAGGCACAGTAAAAGATTCAAAGCGCATTTTGAGATACCTGCCTTATATGCACATGCTTGAGTAAAACAAATGCCATCAGAGTAAGGTAATACCATTTTTATGAGTAACTCATCAACTTTCTCTCCCTAAAGTTCATTTACCCTTCTCACATAATTGTCACAACCCTGAATGTGTAACATCCAATAGAATCATGGAATCAACCAGGTTGGAAAAGACCTCAGAGATCATCAAGTCCAACCTATTACCTAGTATCTTACACCTCATGACTAACTAAACCTGTTGCCTGTAGTTTGCAGGTTCCTCCATCCAGCCCTTCTTGTGGATGGGCATCACATTGGCCACTTTCCAGTCATCTGGGACCTCTCCAGTGAGCCAGGACTGGTGGAAAATGATGGGGAGCAGCTTGGCCAGCTCATCTGCCAGCTCTCTCAGCACCCTAGGATAGATGCCATCCAGTCCCATGGACTTGTGAGTATCCAAGTGGCTCAGCAAGTCCCTAACTAATTCCTCATGGATTTCAGGGGAATTAGATCGCTCCCTGACCCCATCACCCAGTTCAGGAGGCCAGTTATCCTGGAGTGCTCCTGCCTTACTGTTGAAAATGGAAGCAAAGAAGGTATTTAGTACCTCAGCCTTTTCCTCATCTTCAGTTACAATGTTCCCCTCCAGGTCCAATAAAGAGTGGAGGTTCTTCTTGCCTCTCTTTTTAGCATTATTTATAAAAATGCTTTTTATTGTCTTTCACAGAAGTGGCCAGCTCGAGTTCTAACTGGGCTTTTGTGACTCTAATTTTAATCCAACATGATGTAACAACATCCTTAAACATATCTCAAGTTGCCTCCCCCCTTTTCCAAAGGTGATACAGCCTCTTTTTTCCATTAACTCCTTCAGAAGCTGCTTGCCCATCCAGGCCGGTCACCTTCCCCAGCGCCTCATCTTGTGGCTCATGGACACAGTCTGTTCCTGTGCCTTCAAGAGCTCCTATCTGAAGTAGGTCCAACCCTCCTGGACCCCTTTGCTCTTAAGGGCTGCTACCCAGGGTACTCTCTGAATTAGTTGCTTAAATAAGCTGAAATCTGCCCTCCAGAAGTCCAAGGTAAGGGTTTTGTTATTGGTCCTCCTTATTTCCCTGCATATTAAATACAGACACAGCCACCACTTGATTGCAGCTCATCTGAATTGAATTCCAATTTCAATTTTTAAAGAAATCACATCAATCTTGAGAAACTCCTTCTTAATCTTTTTCCAAATGATACACATATCTGCAGCTTTTAATGAAGTCATGACAAAGTATAAAAGCTTACCTTTGATGGAATACATCCAACATTCAAACAGGTTCCACCTAATGTTTCATTTTTTTCTACACAGACAGTCTGAGGAAAAATAAGGGGAGGGTGGAGAATCATTTTTTCAGTAATAGTATTTTACCATTTCCTTACAATTTTTGTCACAAATTAGAACTGATGACAAAGACCAGGCATACATCTAGTAACTCTTCCTCTGCAAGTGCTTCTGATTTCATTCCTAGATTTTTGTGGCTCAGATTTCTCTTCCTTCATTTTCTTCCTAGCTGAAAAACCACAAAATGGCTCTTTGCAACAACATTCTCTACCAGGAGAGAGCCACATTCTGCACTGCACCATTTATACTTTCATACAAGTTTAAGCACTGTCCATAAAGCAGCCTCAATAATACAAAATAAGCCTTAAAATACAACACTTGGTTCTGTCAAAGATGTTCCCCTCAGAATTAATTTAAAAAACCCTGCCAAAAACTGGGGAAAGTAAAAAAAAAAAGTAAATCACACAGAAGATTCCTAAGAACAAACAGTCAAGAGCAAACAGCAGATGAGTGAACCAGCAGAGGTTAAAACTGCATGAAGTTGTCTTTTCTTTAAGGAAAACAGAACAAAACTCCCAAACCAGAAGTGTTTTCCTCTTTAGACAAGCTACCCTGCAAGACTCATTGCTATAAAGTTGTGCCAATACCTATAAAGACAGAAAAAATAAAAAGTGAAGCAAAACCAAGCAACAATAAGGTCAGTATCAATATGGATGGAAAAGCTTTCATCTCCTCCTCATTAACTTGCCAGCATCAATATATGCAATGGAAAAAAAAAAAAAACAACTGACAAAACTTCAAGAAAAACAGATCACTTGGAGGGCAAGAGACTATTGCAAACCTTTTTTACAGAAACAAAAATGCTGGCATCTCCTTTGCAAGGTACACACAATTAAAATATCAGTTCCTTGGTTTACACTGCCAGAGCTCCAATCTGCCAAGAAGGGACTACCCAAATTAACACCTTTCATTGTTTTCTTAAATTGGTGCTTTTGTGCCAAGTAGGTGTGATGGCAAGGTGAAGAGCAGAATTCACATCAAATCACAGAAACACACAGAGACATGCTGATTCCCTCCCAGCCTACTCTCCCTCCTGCCTTATGCATATGAATGCATGAAAAATGATCCACGTGCTTTAAAAGTTGCACTGTGGATCAAACAGTGCCAGACTGCTCCTACCTTTCCCTGATAAAGGAGGAGCTTCTGTCTCATCCACCTTACATCAACTCCACCAATAAGGCCATGCAAAACTGTGAGAAAGCCAATGACCACAGACCATTGCTGGCATTAATGTGGGATGCTGTGGCAATGACACAAGCACTTAACGCTTGTGCTAGCAGATGCTGGACAAATTTCAAGTTAAAGTGCAGCAATTCAGTAGAGCACGCTTGGGTTCTTCCATGGACGGTGTAACTAAAGAATCTTTTTTGGTCAGTCTTAAAAAAATTCCTCAAGGACAGCACAAACATTCTTCATGCTTATTTAGTGATACAAGTGATACATGCAAGCATGTCCAATTCCATGGGATTCCCCTCTTCACATTCAAAAGGCACATCAGTTAATATTGGGAGTCTTTTCCTTTCCTGAGTTCCCTCAGTTGGTTCTTCAGCACAGTTAAGTGGCCTTTTTGTCACTGTCTGTATTTTTCCTTCTTTCTTTGTTGGGACGAAAATTCCTTCCCAGCATTCTTTTCTGACCTCCTCTTCCACACGAGTTTAAGCACACTTCAATTATCACTCCCAATCAAAAGCCAGCTGTCCTGAGCAGCTTTGTCAGTATCAGGAGTATAGATAGTAATACTTCAAATCTCCACTTCAACTTCTGCACCATCTGGGTGAGTGGGGTGAAGACTACTGACACATCAACAGCATCTGGTAGCCCAAGATGCAACAGGAGAAATTCAGGTTTTCAGTATCACACAAACACCTTTTGGGTCCATTCTGCTGTCTGTCTGAGGTCTCATCCTACCTTAAATCCAAGCTGAGCTGCTTTGATAGCAGCAACGTACCCTCCAGGACCAGAGCCAATGACTGTAACATCGGCATCAACTGAAACAGAGAACATTTGAGATACTTTTGTTTCAATAATTAAAATTGTACTTCAGGAATACCAGTTTATGACTTTTGGAACACTCAGTGTTCGATTTTATTTTTGTTTTAAAGCAAAGTATCTATCTAAACAATATGCAACTAAACAAACTAGCTTGGGAAAGTAAATTACACCTCATATCTTAAAGTAACTTCCTGAAAAAAGGGAAAGGATGTGTGGAGGTATTCACTCTGCAATGAAACAGCCAGCCTTAAATTTTCCAGGGAAAAAATGTAAAATGGAATGAAGAAATGGAATTCTGTCAGACCCAGTGCTCTTGCTATAAATCCTTTAAGAACATAACCCAAGATGTCTAGATAGTTTATTATAACATTTTCCCAATATAGCTTTGCTACTATTGCTGTTTAGCACAAAATCCTTACTGAATGCCATAGAATCAGCAGTCTTTAGAAGAGAAAATATGGCTGAAAGATAGTTATACAACCTCTAATTGATTACAAGCACAGCAGATGCTATGAACTTCATGCTTACTTCCTATCTTGCAACCACAATCTCTATTAGAATATTAATTACCATCACTGTTCTTATGTTATATAAAGTTCAACTTCCATTTATAGCTTTAGCTTGACATCAAATAAGAAAATAAGCCACTAATCTTTACCTGAAAATCCTTGCTGCCATGCATTTCACATTTACCTGAAAGTCTTGTTTCTAAGTTTCAAGAACTGCTTTGGGTTTTTTGTGGATTTTGGGGCTTTGGGTGGAGTTTTTGAGCAACAAAATTCTTCACAATTAATTACCTTGATCAGCATAGGTCCTTTGTGACACTGCACAAACTCCCTGGAGACCATGATGAATTCGATCAAAATGGCTCCTCTAGAAAGGGGGAGTAAAAAATCTTAGATTTAGAAGTTTAAGTCTACCCTGGAAGAAAATAATAAGCATTCAACCATACAATTACAGTCACCAGTTAACCAAAACAGGAACAACACAACTGAGGCAAACACAGAGGACATGGACTGGAACAAGTTAGGAGTATCTCTGCCGTTCACCTGCTCTGCAACCTCAACCCAGTTAGGCCTGTTTTCATTTCAGCCTAGCCTCAGGCTGCTTTTAACTAGTCGAACTTTCAACCCTTCTCACAGGGCTCTCAAACCTCTTAACGACATAAAGTGGACAGTCACAGGAGCTCATAAAGAGTCTTATTCCATAATCATCACCTCTGGCCACTTCCTATGGACACGCAACATCTCCGAGGTGGTTCTGGAGGGCAAGATTTTTAAACTGTAATGAGACAGCACAACTACCACAAGCATCTCACGGGCTGATCACCCTGTAACTGCAACAAAGGATGCTCCTGGAAATACTTCTGAAGCCCGCAGTGCTGCCCGAAATGCAGGAAGAGATCCTGTGACAGCTGGCAATTTCCACAGCCACAGAAGCATCCGCCCTCAGTCCCGACTCCCCCGGGCCGCTCTCTGCGGCTGAAGCTGGGGCAGGCCGGAGCACCCTCCTGCGCTCTCGGGAAGACCTCCACTAACAAATTACACGGAAGCGGGGCCAAACCCCCCGAGCTCAACACTCCTGGAGCGGTGTGACGCATGCGGCCAGACGACCGCGCGGACACCGTGTCATTTAGGTGGAGGCCAGGGCGCGCTGGGCGGCTCTCTTTACCCGCGCCAAGAGGCGAAGGCAGAGAAGCAAGGAAAACCCCATGCCGCCCGCCGCCGTGCCCGCTCCAGGGCGCCTGCTCCGGCTCCGCCCTCCGCCCGCTGCAGGAGAGAGGTGGGGGGCCATAAGGAAGGCCCAGGCCCAAGCTCCCGAACGCAGCGTGGCTCAGCTACCTACGCCGAACCGCCCACCCCGCAGTAATGCCAGCCCCTGCCAGCACCGTACCCGAGCGAGGGCGCAGGAGACACGGCCCCAGCGCTGCATGTCCACCGCTGCCGGCCTTCACCCCTCCGCCGCAAACCCAAGGACTCTACGGACTCACGCAGGCGCGGTGGGGCGCGAGAGCGCCCCCTGGCGCAGACGGCAGCCTGGCACAGCGCAGCGAGCGGAGCTCGGGGGCGGAGCGATGCAAATGAGGCGGTTGCGGCGCAGGGCGCCGGCGACTGAGGGGGCGCTGCCGGCAGTGCTTCCGGCGGGCGCTGGGGGTTGGAGGTCGTGCCCCTGATGGGCCAACATAAAACTTGGGAGCGAACACAGAAAGTCAAAATATTTCGTTTTTCAGAATGAAGCATCATTCTTCTAAATGTCACTGAAATGTACCAACATTCAATTATTAAGACAAAAGTATAAACATTTAACTTTGGAAAGAATTTCAAGTAGCATGACATTACTGCATTTAATGTATTTAATCAAGGGGGAAAATTGAACGAGAGTATTGAGAGATTTTTATAATTAACAATGGTATTTGTATTCTTCCAGACTATTTGATCTTTGAGGTCTTTTCCAACCTTGGTGATTCTGTGATTCTGTGATTCTATTTGTTCTCTAAAACAAAGGGTTGCACACCCCACAGTCCTCTGCTATTTGCACTTCAGCACCTCAGTATTTGAAAACAAATCCTTCATTGACTGTGGAGGCAAGGCACCAAATTCCAGCTATTTTAGGACATGTGCAATATTCTGTCCAATTTATGCTAAAAAAAATAAAATGTAGATTTAGATAAATAATATGCAATATAATTCATAATTCAGATTGCCTATCTTGCCCCAAAGGGAAAATATCTTCTGTAAGAAAGTGTTCTCAAGTTTCCTAGACTAATTTCTTGCCTTAAATCAGTATTTCCATCAGATGGCAGTGTTCTGTTACTTCCTACATTGAGAAGCACATCACCAAACGCAAATGTTGAGGCATAATGTTCATAAATGCAGGCTTTCTGATTATAGCAAGCTTAAATTATTTAGTGAAACTACCTCGGAGAAGAGCAATTCCCCCATTAAATACAGTCAGACCTGTCAGAAGTGCACCAACTAATGGGTGTGCCAACACCTAGTCACGGTGTGTGAAAGGCACCTGTGTTCAAAATAAAAGGCCGTATTCAGCGGGCAGGATTCCTATTCTATCTACGTAAGTATTTATCTGATTACACCTCCACTACTGGATGTGCTTCATATGTTTAAATCTCTAACTCTCACTGGATAATGAGAAAGTATTCTGGAATTCCTGATGTTTGCAGCAAAAGTGCCATGGCCCCATCATTTCCTCCTGTCTTTGCTAATAAGCCAAAGAAAGAGAATAAGAGCAAAAATCCTCCTCCTGTAGCTAAGTGAAAGTACTCAGCCAACATTTTTTAATTCACCATGGCTTCTCTCTTGGCTTGCCAGTCCTGGTGCATGACAGGTTACCAGAGCTCTCCCCTCTGCAGTTAGTGTTTGGCACTGTGTGAGGATTTTTGGAGAATTTTTTTTTCCAAGCTTAGGTCTGAATGCCATGAGCATGTTGCTGTTGCTGGCAACAAACTAGACTATCTTCTGCAACAACAAATGGCATGAGACTGAAGGGCATGCTTTGGGCACATCTTGATAAGAGTGCAATGTTTGGGTTGCAAGCACAAGAACAGGACAAAGCAGTGCAGATAGTTGCTTGTCCCTGTTCCCCCTCAGAGGGGGAAGCCAAATCCTCAGCAGAGCTGCTGGGTAGTCTCATGGGGAAATCTCCACAGAGATGCAATCTCTATTTGCACTCCCTGTGTCCCAACCAAAGGGCTCAGCCATGGGTTCTTGCTGCACCAAGAAGTTCTCTCAAATTCGAGAAGGTGCTGGTGATTACCCTGGGCCCTGAAGGGAAGGGGGCTTTTGTGGTGATTGCTTCAGGACCCAGGAGCAGCAGAAGGATGTAGGGAACCTGAAGAAATTCAGAAAGCATCAATGTCTTGGTGGATGGGGGATGTGGGGAGGTAAAGGGGCACAGGGGTGTGCAGCACTGGACTTTATCCCATTCACCACGGGCCTTACCCTCTAAACAGCCTTACCCATTAACTGTGAATCACTCTGGATCATGGTGGCTGGGACTACCTTTCTGAACTTTTCTGGAGACTTTGATGGAATTTGGAGTTGTTAAAATATTTTCTTACACCTCAGGACCATAAAGATCAGATGCTCAGTAGATTGCATCCAGGACTGTAGCAGTTGTAAACCACAGTCACCCAAGTACTTTTTGTTCTGTTGCACCAGCATGACTCTAATTCACCTTTCTTTGGTGGTGGCACTCCTTTCATGAACACTGAGTTTATAGTACTTAGTACTTGGGTAACACTCCTACTTTTTATTGCATTTATTAGTATGCATTCTGTGATTCTGTGTCAGGAAAATAAACTCCATCCTGAAATCATCCAACTAGCTGCCCTGTAAACAAGAATCAACTCTGACTTGGAACTAGAGGAAAGTTGAAGGCACGTACTGAAGTCAACAGAGGGCAACATGACTGCATAGACTAAAAGAGATCTAAGAGGGTGCTCTTGATAGAACACCATACAAAAAAAACAGAACATTGCATTTCTTTGAAGTACTGTTTTCTTGCATTACAAATATATCTATGTACACGTGTTTATTTGTACAGATTAAGATTATAACATTATCAGCCTAGACAGAATATTACGCTGGCTCTGACTTGAGAAAAAAAAAAAAAAAAGAAATGGAAGCATACAAGGATTAGATGGTAGCCATCAGTATTTTGCACCATATTTCACAAATCACATTTTCATATGATTCCTCCTATCTTTGGTAAATCATTTTGGTAAACTCCTCTCTTTGGTGATAGTGAGCATCATGGCAGAGCAAGATATATCTGGAAAAAGACAGGGGTTGCATTTGGTTGTGCAGCCCTGTCCAGAGCAGGGTACTGTATTGCTTTCCAAACTGCTCAGCTTACTGCTCTGGTTACAAAAGCTTCCTACCACTGAGGCATTAATGCAAGATGAATAGAGAAGTAGAGAGAAAGCTATAGCAAGTCCATGATCTCTGTTTCAGTTTCTGCACCAATATGTGGGCAATGTGGGATAAATAGAAAGGAGAAAGGCATGTGGGACAGTGTGAGATGCAAAATAGCAGCATACGTGAGATTCACTGAAGAGGCAGGACAAATGTCCCAAAAGCATATCAGGAGTCTTGGTATGTACTCTGCTCTGCAGATATTTTACAAAGATCTGTGGCTCCCAAATACTTGCGGGACAGTTAAGCTGCTGGGACATTCCTCTGCTAGCTGGAGTGCTGAGGGAGCACACATAGGCAAGCAGGTGGTTGGGAAGGCTGAAATGCTGCATTTTCAAGACAAAGGGAAGTTAGACAAAAGTCTCAGGCCTTACAAAGGGCATGAGAGCTGAGTCTGGTGCCTGGACACGTTTGAGTCCTCTCACACTGCATGGTGACACAGGAAAGGGCATTGGTCCAAGCTGCAACTATGACATACCTAAGGCCCCATCACATACCATAGTTAAACACCCAGCACCCTGCCCCTGGCAGTCGACTTGTACGTGCAGTGCAGTGCAGCTGCCTCACCTGAGGGAGTGACTCTTCTTTGCATTTAAATGTTAGGCACCTAGTGAACCCAATCTCCTAGAGCAAGTACCAACATTCTCTGGGTAGTCAGGAGGTGCCTTTGAAAATAAGCACTCAGGAGATCCTGTCTGCCTATCTCATATGTATGCACCAAGGCCAACACTATCTTCCTTGAGGCCTTCAAGGATTCCTGCCTCTGCTTTTATTATACAGGAAAAGAGAGCAACCAAGGCAGGATTTATGTCACCTTATGGCAGCTGTCAAGGTCAGATAGCTGATTAAGCAGGTCCAATAGAAAGTTAATCTTCTAAGCTCCTATGGGAGACAGAGAATGACTGTCAAACTGAGAGGGTTATATTCGTCTTGTCCCAAGATGAGTGTCAAGGATTGTTCTCTAACAGCTGAGTGTAACACTGCCCTCCACTGAGCAGAAAGGGGACCTATGTTAAGCATCTGGCTTTGAGATAGTCAAAGCTGATGGGGAAAAAAGCTCACCCCCATTCACAAAGGAGTGCCCCCATAAGGCATGGAGAACTTGGGTGCTAGTTGGACATCTCAGGCTGTTCAGCTGGGTCCTGCCTTTGCCATACAGGGGCACAACTGTGCTGTTGCCCCTCAGAAGAGACCGAGATGAATCTCCATGTAGTCTTCAATTTGCTTAACTTCATCAGTTCTGTGCTGCAGAAAGAAAGTGGGATCTCTGTGTCCTTTCCTCAAATTTCATTCCATCTGAGTTCCTCCTGGGTACTAATTATTTCGCAATAGCAGTGAGTAGCTTTGCATATCAGTAACTCAGTGTACCTTGTAAAATTCTGTTTTCTGCACATTACACACTTCTGAAAATCTGTGATCTTCTAGCCAGAGAGGAGACTGTGGGTGAGGCCAATATAGCGCATGAAAGTCTGATTTGAACGTGGGAAAATGTCTGCATTATTTCCAGTAGGTTATGCAACGACAACAAAATATTCACTGCAGGACTGAACCGTGGAGTGCCCATAATTGAAAGTCTTTGTAATGGGAATTAGGATAGGATTCTGTATTACTGATAGTTTTCCTTTCCTGTTCACCATTATCATTGCCCATTTGAACTACTTAAATAGTTTGTATCAGAAATGCACAAATTACCAGTTAATTTTAATGTGGGTATTTTTTAAGAAAAAAACAATATTTGTTTTAAGCTTCCAGTTAAGTTTTCAGGCTTCTAATAAAATAATGTAAATATAATTTACATTTCCTGTAAATATAAATATCTACATGGTGGAGGCCATGAGGATGGGGCTGGGGTATTTTCAGTGGTGGCAGTGATAGGACGAGGGGCAACATGTACAAACTAGAACACAAGAGGTGTCACTTGAGCGTAAAGAGAAACTTCAGTACTTTGAGGATGACGGAGCACTGGAACAGGCAGCCCAGAGAGGTTGTGGAGTCCTCTTCTCTCAAGACTTCTTAAAATTGCCTGGATATGTTCCAATGCAACCTGGTCTAGGCAATCCTGCTTTAGCAGAGGGATTAGACTAGATTATCTTCAGAGGTCCCTTCCAACCCCTACCATTCCATGACTATGAAACCAAATTCATTGGCTGTGTTGTTGGAAAACATTTCAATCTAAACTGAGATAGAAAGTTTCCATACAAGCTTTCATGCTAACTAGAATGTCACTTTTGTTTCCAAGAAAAGCTATTAAAAATAGAATGACTATGCAGTATTTAATTTTCTTTGATTCCAAAATCTCTGTCAAGCAAGGTAATTAAAATAAAAATAAAACCTAAATAGCAAAACAATTAAATTCTTATCAAGAGATATGTATTACATCAAGGAAGTGGCACACTTCTACTCAGGGGATGGGTTTTCTCATGCTGTGTTTTCCTAATTCAGGATTTCACAGATCACAGAATGTATTGCATTGAAGGGACCCTTGAAGGTCATCTTGTTCAACTCCCCTGCAGTGATCAGAGACATCTCTAACTAGATCAGGTTGCTCAGGGCCCCACCAAGTTTGACTGTGAATGTCTTCAGGGATGGGGCCTCTACTGTATCTCTGGGCAACCCATTCCATTCTCACTGTAAAGAACTTCCTTCTTACGTCCAACCTAAATCTACCCTGCCCATTGCCTCTCATCCTATTGCTACATGCCCTTCTATACAGTCCTTCCCCAGCCTTCCTGTACATCCCTGTCGGATATTAAAATGCAGCTATAAGGTCTCCCTGAAACCTTCTCTTCTCCTGGCTCAACAGCCTAAACTCTCTCAGCCTGCCCTTGTTGTAGGAGAGGTTCTCCTACCCTCTGATCATCTTGTGGCCCTCCCCTGGACCCACTACAGCAGGTCCATGTCCTTTTTGTGTTTGGGGCCTCAGAGCTGGACACAGTACTCCAGATGAGTTCTCACAAGAGCAGAGTGACAGAATCACCTCACTCAATCTGCCGGCCATGTTTCTTTTGATACAGCCCAGGATACAATTTGCCTTCTGAGCCTCAAGTATGCATTGCTGGCTCATGTCCAGCTTCGTGTCCGCTAGTACCTGCAGGTCTTTTTCTGCAGGTCTGTTCTCTATCACATTCTCCCCTAGCCTGTATTGATAATGAGGATTGCTCCAACCTAGGTGCAGGACCTTGTACTTTGCCTTATTGAACCTCATGAGATTCTCCTTAACTCACCTCTCTAGCCTGTCTAGGTCCCTCTGGATGACATCCTTCAGTCTTATCAACTGCACCACTCAGCTTGGTATCATCTCCCAAACCTGCTGAGGGTGCACTCAATCTCTGTCTATATCAGTGATGAAGATATTGAACAAGGCTGGTCCCAATACAGACCCCCGAAGGACACCACTTGCCACCCATCTTCATCTGGACATCAAACCATTGCTCTCTACCGTTTGTACATGACCATCCAATCAATTCCTTATCCACTGAAGAGTCCACACAACAAAACCATATCTCTCCAGTTTAGAGAGAAAGATGTTCTGCGGAACTGCATCAAAGGCTTTACAGACGTCCACACATATGATCTTCCCACTGATGTAGTCACTGTGTCCTTTAAATTTCTGGAGCAAGGTGGCTAACAAGAAATCTTGCTCCAGGAGTCAGGGACATTTTCTGTGTTTAGACAGAAAATTCATATTGTTAGATCATCTTGGCTTTATGAAAGTCAAAGTTCTCCCAGAAGCACAATGATATTGTGTAGCTTGGAGCTTTCTCAGTGATAACAAGGTGATAAACAGAGTGTATTTCCTGCATCTAAGATCACTGTGGTGTTAATGTAAGCACTGCATGGTACTGGGATGGGAGAATGTCCTGATCTAGGCACAGCTAATCAAATAGCACCAAGAAAATCAAAGTACACATACCGTGCTAGTGTGTAGTTTGGCCTTTAAGAACCATAACTCATACAGATTAGTTATACTAACTAACCTGTTTGCTTTTGATGTTGTGTGCTAGTCTGTTAATATAGTACATTATAACAAAGTCATGTACCTGGGCGGCACTAACCGCAAGTGAGGCTTACAGCCTCCTGGGCTGCATGAGCAAAGGTGTAAACAGCAAGAGGGATTATTTCCCTCTATTCAGTGATTCTGGGACTACATCTAAAGGTCTGCATCCAATTTTGGCTCCCCAGTGTGATAAACATAGTGACAGAGGCAGTGGGCAAAAGTTGGAACACAAGTGCTGTGTCCTTGTTCTCAGCACCTATCCAGCCATCCCTGAAGCTATCTAACCTGCTTCAAGGAGAGATTTTAACAATGCTACCTTTTCCTCAGCTCTTGTGTCATTATCATTAGAAAATTTCACACTGACGTTGCATCTGCCCTGCGCTGGTTACTCTATCAAAGAGAACAGTTTATGAAGGAAAGAAAATGAAACATACATACAGGGAAAATGAGAATTAAACCAAACAAAACCAGCATGGCTTGCATTATGAAGTGAATAAGCACAGAGGCAAGAGCTGCCTCTACTTCAGTGTGGAGAAGAGGAGACTGAGGGGTGACCTTATTGCTCTCTACAACTACCTGAAGGGAGGTTGTAGCCAGGCAGAGGTTGGCCTCTTCTCCCAGGCAGCCAGCACCAGAACAAGAGGACACAGTCTCAGGCTGCGCCAGGGCAGGTTTAGGCTGGATGTTAGGAAGAAGTTCTACACGGAGAGAGTGATTGCCCATTGGAATCGGCTACCCGTGGAGGTGGTGGAGTCACCTTCACTGGAGGTGTTCAGGAGAAGACTTGATGGGGTGCTTGGATGTATGGTCTAGTTGTTGGGTGGGTTGGATTGGTTGATGGGTTGGACGCGATGATCTTGAAGGTCTCTTCCAACCTGGTGTATTGTATTGTATTGTATTATTGTATTACATTGTACTGATTTTGGCTGGAATGGAGTTGTATTTCTTCATAGCAGACAGTATGGTGCCATGTTTTGGACTTGTGTTGAAAATAGTGCTATTAGCACAGGGATGTTTTTGTTATTGCTAAGCAGTGCTTGCACCTCTCAACCCACAAGTTTTCACTCTTCTACCCTTCTGATTCTCTCCCCTGTCCCATTGGGTGGAGGAGAGAGCAAGCAGCTGAATGGGGCTTAGCTGCTGGCTGGATTTAAACTACGTACAAGTAGGAGTGGATTTTCACAGCAAGTCAGCTGGTGCTGAGGACCTGAAATCCTTGTTTCAGTGTTTCTCTTTATTTTGCATGAGTTGTAGCCTGGCTCTGTTGAAATTCCTTTTGCAGCTACTCCTGGATGCACCCCTGGAGCACATCTTCCTATTCCCACCCCCAGAAATCTCATTCATGTAGTCTGAGGCTGCTCCACAGTGCAACCCAAAGCAGAGGAATAGGAAATGAACAAGAGAATTGCTACGCAAGTGGGTTTGTGTTCTGAATCAACACACTGATAATAGATGTTTCCAATAAGACTGCAGGAGAATGCTGCAGTTGCTCATATAAAATAAATCTATGGAAGAAAGTTTGGAGATTGTGCTGAAAAAGAAGAGGTGGCTTAGAGGGAAATTCAAAATCATGTACTATCTAAAAATCTCTGCTTTTGAAAAGTGCACACATGACAGAGAAGATGATTCTGATAGACTACTCACACTGATGCCACAAAAGGAAAGAACAATTGTATATTTCTTCTAAACTGACAACAGAGATATCTTTATATATTTAGTAGATAACTAATATTAATCACTTCCTCCCTAGCCAACCTTAATAAATATTGAACCCAAAAATGTGAACTCCACCTTCTGTTCTACATCATAACAAAAAGTCTCATTATCATTAACATGTCAGACTTGACAGACTTTCTGTTATCAGCATCTAAATTAACCAGTTTTAGCTAGTTCAGATAAGTCTACATGTGTGGTAGTGAAGTGCAGCCATACTCCTGAACATAGCTTCAGGGTGATAGGAAAGATGCTGAGTTGCTGGAATGTATCCAGAGAAGGGCAACAAAGCTGGTAAGGGGTTTGGAGCACAAGCCCTATGAGGAGAGGCTGAGGGAGTTGGGGTTGCTTAGCCTGGAGAAGAGGAGGCTCAGGGGAGACCTTATTGCTTGTCTACAACTACCTGAAGGGACGTTGTAGTCAGGTGGGGGTTGGTCTCTTCTCCTATGCAACCATCACCAGAACAAGAGGACACAGTCTCAAGCTGCGCCAGGGGAGGTTTAGGGCTGGATGTTAGGAAGAAGTTCTTCATAGAAAGAGTGATTGGCCATTGGAATGGGCCAGGGAGATGGTGGAGTCACCATCACTGGAGGTGTTTCAGAAGACACTGGATTCTATTCTATTCTATTCTATTCTATTCTATTCTATTCTATTCTATTCTATTCTATTCTGTTGGGTAAGTTGGGGTGTCAGTGAGCAGAGGTGGACCTTTCACAGAGAAAAGCTGACAGATAAGGAATGTACTCTTCCTAGGTAATATGTTCAGAAATGCCTGAACTATTTTGACTGAAACCATCCCAGAATTCATCCTGAAGCAGGTTCTATATACAAGAGATTTCTACAAAGACCTGCAGCTCAGCATGGAGCACTGAAGCTCCAAAGTGGGGCAGTCAATATTCACTTGCTAAATTCCTGTTGATCTATTGGCCTCAATAACACCATATGGAAAGAATTTCACCTTGATTTGGGCATTTATAGAAAAAGGATATCCTTTATGGGTTTTTTATTTGTTTCTTTCTAGTTTCATTTACCTTTTTTTTTTTTTTAAACTAGTATAGAGAGGTAGGGAGATGAGGAACTCAGAGCATCCATTGCACAGAGGTAGATGTGCCTTTGTATAACCTCATTCTCAGTATATTTGTAGAGTACAGTCATACTGATGTCTAACAGACTAATATCAAATACCTGCAATGCCCCTTGCACACCTCCCAGACAATCTCAACCAGTTGTGGAATTCTTGCTGGTAGCCTAAACAATAACCAAAATCTATTAAAGAGACATCACTGGAAAACAATTAAGGCATCTGACAAGACATCCTCATGGATGGCAGTGCACAAACAATAGGACCTGAACACACAGATCACATAGATGAGGCACAACCACCACAGAACACAGAATGTTAGGAGTCGGAAGGGAACCCAAAAGATCAACTAGTCCAACCCCCCTGCCAGAGCAGGATCACCCATATGAGATCACAGAGGAATGCATCCAGGTGGGTTTTGAATATCTCCAGAGAGGGAGACTTCACAATTCTCCAGGGCAGCCTATTCTATTGTTTCATCACTCTCACAGTGAAAAAAATTTTCCTCATGTTTTTATGGAATTTCCTATGCCTCAGCTTCCATGCAAGGACACAACTGCCAGCCCTGTACCAGCTAGCCTGTCACAAAGTAAATGAGTGTCGACTCTTGAGGGACATGGTGGTGATTTTGAGCTTGTTGATAGTGAGTGAGATGGAAAACCATGTCTGTAATCCAGTTCCACTCTAAACATGATGCAAGAGCATTAGCTCTGCCAGCAAAATCCCCATTCTGCTTTTGACAGCCTGCTTCCATTCTGAAAGAACAGAAAGAAGGAACAGATATCTAGGACAGAGTTTTTCAGTCCAGGGATCTTAAGATCTCAGGGTCTCAAGGACCTGCCACTGACTCAAAGCATGAGTAAGAGAGAACATAAGGATTCTATTTTCCCCTTTGAAATAATTCAAAGCTTATTTGGGCTTCTCCCAGTGAAAGTTATTTTAATTCTAGAACAATAAAGAATATTGATTGATATGATGTAATATCTGCCTCTAACAAGAGTCGCATTGGTCTCTGTGGGCCATCATAAGAGAGATGTCCTTGCAAAGGAATTTTTCAGAATACCTATCAGTAAAACATCCTATGATATGGCACAATAATTTTTATCTGCCTCTGTTTCTTTTAAATAAAGCAAGTATCATATGTTTTCTACTATGGAAGGCTGTGATACAGTTGCAGTAACAGTCAAAGCAATTCAAGAATCTCAAGTGGAAGGCCCTAAAAACTGACAAGTGCTATCATATCTATTAATACATTAATAATGGAATACCTCAGGTAATGATTAACTGTAAAATGAGATATTAGCAATAAGAATGACACTTAGATGAGCATTAATTGTTCTTCTAATCCTCTAATTGAACTTTTACCTTCCATAAAATTAGAGTGATTAAATAAGAGGCATATTTAGAAGCACTTTCTCTTCAGACAGAGTGTAAAGATTATCAACACAGGTTTATGGTAACAAATTAGGCTTGAGTGAGAATTATATTTTGGATTGGTTCTCAAATGCTAACTGGGAACACAAGAGTACAACAGCATTTCATATGCTGTATTTTTAGACCATGAAGACAAAATACTATGTATATTAATACCCAACTAATGAAATACCAATATATGTTTTTAAAAAGTCATAAGAATCCACACTCATTTTAGTGTATGATCAGTCCAGTCCAGGTTGCGTTTGCACTGTCTCAAATATTGATTAATGGATGTGTTGGGATGTTTCTTAGTATTCATTTGTGATTTCATAAATGTATATAAGGAATCTGGCACAAGCAGACATAGATAGCTAGTTGTCTAGGAAATGAGAAGAGAGAATCTCATATTGATTCTTAAGAAAAACAGGTTTTCACAGCTGCAGGGGGCCTGGGATTCATCTTTTCTGATGAAAATTCAAATGGTAATTTGTCAGTGCCTTAAGGAAACACCCACTACTCTGCATGTGTCATTTATTCTTTCTACACATTTTGCTGGCACCTCATTCCTCTGCAACAGACTTGGTACTCTTTCATACTCTTCGTCCTGCCTTCGGAATACTGAAACTGTCCAAGTTTTTCTTGCCTTCTGTGGCATAAGCCAAGTGAGGTCATAGCACAGATGATCTTCCACAACTATTTATAATCTTAGTGCTACATCTAAGTTGCTCTCTTCTGCACCTCCAGCTGTGTCTCTGGTTCCCCAAGCTACTCCCACTGCTCCCAAATTATTGGGGTGATGACAAACAGGTTACAGCCATGGTATAGCTTATGCTGGGTTCCGCACACTAAGACTGCTTCCTAGCATGACTCCTTTCACTCTCCTGGAATGTCATGCAGGTCAGCTCTCGTGTGATAGCTTCACCAGAAATACTACTTGTAGCTTTCCAGGATGAACTTTTTTTCTTTCTACCCAAATATATAATTAGAGCCTTGCTGGTTTGTGTCTTTAAAGGAGACAATGACACTAGAGCCATTATTTACAATACAATACAATACACCAGGTTGAAAGAGACCTTCAAGATCATCGCGTCCAACCCATCAACCAATCCAACCCACCTAAACAATTAAACCATGCAGCCAAGCACCCCATCAAATCTCCTCCTGAACACCTCCAATGAAGGTGACTCCACCACCTCCACGGGTAGCTGATTCCAAGGAGCAATCACTCTCTCTGTATAGAACTTCTTCCTAACATCCAGCCTAAACCTGCCCTGGCGCAGCCTGAGACTGTGTCCTCTTATTCTGGTGCTGGCTGCCTGGGAGAAGAGACCAACCTCTGCCTGGCTACAGCCTCCCTTCAGGTAGTTGTAGAGAGCAAGAAGGTCACCCCTCAGTCTCCTCTTCTCCAGGCTAAGCAACCCCAGCTCCCTCAGCCTTTCCTCATAGGGCTTGTGTTCCAAACCTCTCACCAACTTCGTTGCCCTTCTCTGGACACGTTCCAGCAAGTCAACATCCTTCCTAAACTGAGGGGCCCAGAACTGGACACAGTACTCAAGGTGCGGCCTAACCAGTGCAGTGTACAGGAGCAGAATGAACCTGATTCATCCACCTTAACTTCCAACACATGCATCTTACAAGCTCCCAGTCTGCAGGAGGGTGTGCAAGCTCTGCCATTCAGCAGCTAAGGCCCACCTGGGATGTCCTGCTTACACAACCCTGCTTAAATCACAGTGTCTTCTGGCCTTTGGGTAGAAAAGTCAAAAGATTGAGTTTAAACATTAATGAAGTGCTCTGCAGTGCACAAAGCAGTCACGACTGAGCACAATGTTGTACAACTGGATTGCATCAGTTTGGAAAAATCTTAGCTTTCAACTGCTTTGTGTACACACAATAAAGTTTCATTTTCCGTCACGTTGGCAGTCCTGTAGAAATTCTATTTTTACTTCACGTAGCTAATTCAAGCCCAGAATTGTCTCTTTTCAGCCCAGAATGAGACCTCAGCTGTTTCTGTTGCCCTACGAGAGGGCAGGCAGAGAGGTCATCTCTCTGCTCCTCCTCCTCAATGAGGCTGATTTCTGAGCCCTCTGAAGCAGCCTTGCAGGAGGTTTACCTGTCCAGAAGAGCATGCTGGCAGCCCTCTGTGCAAGGACAGGACCTCAGCTGGGGTTGCAATGAAAGCAGTCAGACATCCAGCCCCAACTCCCCCCTGGCTCCCCAAACCTTTCTTGCACACAAAAGGGTCACAAGACCTGTCAGGGGCTGATACCATGCTGGTGCTTTGTGCCCATTTCCCACACATATGCCAAGCTGCAGGCACATAAAGCCCTTCAGGAGCAATACACAGCTCAAGCCCTTTCATAGGTTAATTTTTATTTCCTTGCTTCATATTAGCCTCCCCAACAAGCTGTCTTTCCTGGTTATTCTGCTCTTTCACCTATCAGCTGCACTCTCATAAGTGTCCTTTCTCCTTGGTTTCACTCTGATAATTTCCATCAAATTTTGGTATGTCTCACTATAAAGCATTGTGGTTTTAAGTCATCAAAAGGGCAAACAAAGCCTGGTTAGTTAAGGGTAACTGAGACTTAGCTTTGGGTGGAAGAAAATTTTCCTAGAAACTTTAGGAACATCTTAAAGTGCATGAGAAAGGCAGAAGGGTCCTTGTGAAGGTGGATATCCTTTAGGCAAAGCCTCACTTTACATCCAAGAGATGAAGCAGAAAACTTTCCACTTTTTTGACACTGCTGGCAGCAGAAGGTCTCTCTTTCTACCTCAGGCTGGCTCGGAGCCTGTCAGAATCCAGGCAAGTCTGGGTGATGCAGCCTTTCCAACCCAAAATGCAGCAACTCATCACTCTTTAGAACATCACTAGTCACATGCAAAATTTCATGTCTAGCATTTATTTATTGTGATTTCTTAGGAGGTGGCACCAAAGCGAACAACAGCACTGCGCCTTGCCTTGCATTATATAGATCAGGCGGCAGTCCCTCCTCACCTTGTCCTGACAGTGAATCCTGCCCGTGCAAAACAAGTTGCAATCTGACTCAGTGCTGTTTAAATCAGGCTCCAAGTACATAGGTCAGTAAATAAAGGGCTGGACTAGCTAGAAAAACTGAGTGATTTAACAAAGTGAAGAAATCTGTATATGTTTAGGTTGGGGTTTCTTTTTCCCAGCACAGAATATAATTAATCTGAGCTTGTACTGCAATCAACCCACATTTATCAGATGTACTTAGATACACAGTTTTAATTTTAGGTCCATCCTGAGTCATAAACATAAACGTTTTTCCAGCAGCAGACCTTGGAAAATATTACATCATGTAAGTGCAGCTAGTAGGTCATAGATAACTAACTTCTGATCATAAAGGCAGTAATAAAAAGAATACAGATAGTTTGGATGTATTTTTCATGAAAGCTACTATCACATAAAAATATACTTACTATATTTATAATGATCAGTCTTAAAGTTAGTCATGATTAGTGCCTTTGTAAGGGATATGGTTGAAAGTGATAAAGGGATATAACATGAGTGAGGAATTTCCTCAACTCTATGGCACTTTGTGACACTATTTCAGAATTGAGTTTAATCCCCAGAAATGAATGGGTTTATGGGGTTACACAGACTAAGAATTTAATTTCAATTGGCAGCCCATTTGGGTGGCCCAAATATACTCACTTCAAGTATTTCATCTGCATGGCCATTATTTTCACAGAAACATCTTGGGACATGAGAGGGAAGACACTTTGGTGATATAAAGGAGAATCTGAAAAAGGCTGCTTAATTTTCTGACCTTTCTCTGGAAGATTACCTCCCCACATCTCCAGCTCTAGATTTCTAGACAGATGACTCTTTTTTCCCCATCTTCCTTGGCCCAGGTTGTGCTTGTGGAAAATTCTTGTTGCTGCTGGTGCCGAGGTGCACTGGCCTCACCCTTCAGAGGAGAGCCCTGCTCGAAATGGTGCCCTTGCTTTATCATCCTTCTGTTTGTTCTAAGTTCCTGACTTCACAGACTGGGATAACTGGACAGTAGATATGGACAGCTCCCCTTTTCCATGCTGTTTACCAATTCCCAAAATGCTTATTCTTAAGGGTCTTGTGCCCAGAAGTATAGTTGGTTTTCCCAGTCCCAATGCTGCCCTTCAGGCAGAACAGCAGTGTCTTATCGTCTTCTCCACAGGTGTTTTTTTGCATGAAACACAGTGTGGAAGAGATTCCCTCCTTGGTTTCATCTAAAATACTTTTTTGTTTTGATCCTGCAGCCCAGTGCTCTAAGCCCCATCAATGAGTCAGTGGGAATGATGCCAGCTATTGAGAAAGAAGTTAATTTCCTGGAGCAGCTATCTTTTCCAAGATGGCCTTTATCCTAAACTGATTAGACACAATATTCTGAGCTTGTTTGGTTTGGCATGACTACAACTTGAATCATTTGGTCAAGGAGAGAAGGGGAGGACCAGCTCTGGCAACAGGTACTATAGCCAGGGTCTGTTCCCCAGAAGCTGATGCAAAAGAAGCTGCTGCCTCTGGACTGGAGAGTTTTCCCACTGCTCTTACTGCCCACTAATTGCAAAATGGCTTGTACACATGGCTTGGGATTAGTGGCCTTGCATATTTTTATCCCAGCTGAAGGAAGTGCAGCTGTTTTGACCAATAACGTGGCAGATAGGAACTGCAGTAGTGGCCATTTTGGAATCCAAAGACATTTGTGGGCCTGATTTTAGCCCTGGGTGGCCAAGCTTTCCTTCAGATTTGGCAAAGGGAGCAAATAAATCTCTTTCTAAAAAGAACAATCAAAACAAAATCAAACCCACAAACAAACAAAAAACCCCAACACATCTGAAAAAAATCAAACAACAAAAAACAAACAACCAACACAGAAAAGGCTGAAGCCACAAGCTGCATGCAAGTCACAGCTGAGCCTCACAAGCCATAAAGATTTCCACTGTACAAGCAGACACCAAAGTATTAGCTGCAAGCATCATGTGAGGGAAGGAAAAAAAACCAGAGATGTTGTGGATGAGCTCAGGAGTTCCAGAGCTGATGAGTCTGAGATTATGAGCACAGAAATACAGACATTGATACCTGCTCTTCACTTCACTAAGTGATAAAAATTCATACAAATGCTCCATTTGTGGTTGGTTGGTTGGTTTATGGATCACTCAGCTGCCATTCTTGTAAATCTCCTCAAATATGTGGTGCTAATAAGGAGTGATACAGCTGGGTTTATCTGAGTCCTCAGTTGCCCCTTCCCTATTTCTGCCTTCTTCTGAGCAGACAGCATATCAGCTTGATTCCCTGTGTTGGTCTGCAAACAAGTAGCTAGGAAGGATATTCACTGATGTGAACCCCACAGAGGGTATTGTGGGACTTTTTAACAACATGAGAAAGATCTCATTTGTAGATTGCGAATGAAAGAGATGAACAAAATTATGCTTAATTTGTTTACCTTTTAACCTTCAATTTTCCATACTTGTATTTATGCTAATAGTAATTTTTAAATAAATGTAAGATTTTATTTACTGTTTAAGATGTTATAATGTTCTTTCAGAGTATGTGGTCTCTCTGCATGACATAGAGAAGCAAACTTTGAAGAAGTGAAAGTTTGCTAGTACTAATTTAAAAAATGGATCAAAATTACTTTTCAGCATGTGATCTTTGAACCTACTGCTTTACTTCCAAGGATCTCTCTAACACAAGTAACAAAAGCAGCCTTTTTCCTTAATAAATTTTTAGATTGCAATGTGTATTTGAGAGACTTGTATGGAAATGTTTATGAGCCTACATGGAAAAAGTTAAGTATGTTAACAGTAAATTGAAAAATAAAAAAATCATTTCAGTGACAATTCATTGCCATACAGGAACTGGAAGTCCCTTTCTTAATTACCTGAATATTCAGGAATGTGAGGCTCCTTAAATAGTCTGAAACTATCCCGACATATATGATCAAAAGATAAAATACTCTGTATGCCATAACTACCCAGTTTGTGCAGTTCCAGGGGAAGATCAGGCTGGTAATAAAGATGAGTTCCATGTGAAATTCTCAGTTGTGCACCTGAATAGTTCTGGAATAAACACATGGAGAGTTCTAGGCCTCAGACCTGTCAAGCCTTGAAGCCTGCAGCTAGGTCAACCCCTCTGCCTATATAAGCACAGCAATGTTGCTCCATGAGCAAAACCCCAGATAATTTCATTTTGCACATTCTTGCAAAACAAGCTGAAACTGGTAGGAACACAAGAACTGATAACAGACCCGGTGAAATATTGGGAAATACATTTTTTCTATCTGTTACTCGAGGGAAACATCAGGCATAATTCAAGGAATGGCACAGTCTAAAGTATCTGGAGATAATGGAGCATTTTATTGCACTGCTGTCTGCAAAGGTGCAACACACAGAGACACCTAGAGCACAAACATAAACGATTACAAGAAGCTGGCTCTGACAGTGTTTGAATATATTCAAACATTCCACCAGCTACATAGAACTATCTGCTGCATAATTATTTAGGTATTTCTAACAGTATCCTTAAGGGTATTTCCAATAGGATAAGCTACTAAAAGGTTGGTCAGCTGGACTTTAAAGAGGAAATTGAAAACAGTGGCTAGGGCTTACCTGGGAAACATGGTGTCAGAACCCATTCGTAGAAGCTGTTTGTTGTATCCTGCCAGGCAGCATTTTGGTAATTTACAATTACCATCTGGTTTTGGTTTTACTTTCATGCTAGTTTGACTTTGCTCCTATGTAACAGAAATGCTTTGAGCTTAGTAACTGAAAATCAAGTGACTATTGCTAAGGACTAAGGTCATATCTGGAAAGGCACAAGCCAAACTGAAGTAGTGGCTTAGGGATGGAGTAATGGGCAAATGGTCCAGCAGTGCTGAGGGGTAAGAAGATGGGCCTTTTCTGGCCCAGCAGTGCTGGACATGGACACTAGTGAGTGTGTCCATCCAACAAATGCAACAACTCCTGGGTTGAAGTTGACAAACCCCAACCAAGAGAATAATAAACTAGTCCTCCCTCTGCCACCTGCTCCCATTTGCCAGGAGGGAAAGGCCTCTAAGGAGACCTAGTGAGAACACCACAGCTTTCCCTGGGACCATCACCACATTACCATGGTATTCACATAATAGACCTGTACAATCTTATCAGGAAATGGCTGCAATATAAAGCCACAGGCAGCCAGCACCATGGCTTCCTAGAGATAGAATATACCTAGAGGTCTCTGTATGTAAGTCTGAGGTGAACAGGATGCCCTGCAATGCCTCTCCTTCAGCCTGGGGAAACACTGGATGTTTTCACACTCTCATACAGTTGAAAACCCTTTGCAAATGTGTGTCCCACAAGTATCACTTTGAGCAGGTGTTCCTGGAGCCAGTGGGAAAATGCTTAAGGGTGGAGAGGCAAGGCAGTGCCTCCTGCTTCAGCACAGCATAAGCAAGACTCTGCTTTATTTTCAGTATCTGGATACTTGTCATGCTCTGTGCTAAATACAACTTGATAAACACATGTAGCAGTGCCCATACAGAACAACAGAGCGTATTGAGCTGTGACACTGCAGATTCTCTGACTTGCCCATCACTGGAAGAAGCTCCACAGAGTGCTGTGATTGTGCATCCTCCCATCATTGTGATTCCCAGTCAGGTCAGGTCGCAAATAATGTGTTGTTAAATTCAGCCACAGTATAAAAATGCAATTAAAAGCTGAATCAACAAGTTTAATCTAGTTGTTCGTCTCTGATATGAGAGATCATCTAACGAAGTAATTTGTTTCATGAAATCAAAAGAGACAGATGTCTTTGAATAAAACCAAATTAACTACATACTGCTTAAGCAAAGTACGGAAAGTTCTTAAGAGAGAAAATAACATTAGCACGGGCTGCCCAGGGAGGTTGTGGAGTCTCCCTCTCTTGAGATATTCAAAACCTGCCTGGATGCATTCCAGTGTGATCTGGTGTAAGTTATCTAGCTCTGACAGGGGCTTTGTACTAGATGATCTTTCAAGGTGCCTTCTAACTGCTAACATGCTGTGATTCTGTGAACTTGAGTTTGGGGTGTTTGGCCCTAGGCAGCATCACAGTAGATAGTATTGTGAGCAATATTTTGCTTGAAGGTTTTGGGCAGAACCTGGCAGCAGGATGACCAGATGGGCAGCAGAAGACAGGACATGGTCAGAAAGGTAAACATGAGAACGGAGCTTTATACAGCACATGCTGAAAGAAAACATTGGGAAACACTAGAAAATCCAAGTTAGCTGATGCTGTTATCTGCATTCTCAGCCAGCTAATCTCCCAGTATCTAGACTGGTGTTTATTTAACGCTAAAGAAAGACAAGTAAAATGCATCCCTGGCAGAACTGTTTTCTTCTTTCTCTGTGAAAAAAAGCTTCTTTCTGCATTTCTAAGTTGTTAATGCTTTCTCTTCCTGCAGTCACTAGTCTTCCCTCCCCATCCTGGCAGAGGCAGGAGGCAGCATACATAAAACCCTTCAGAGCTCAGCTTACCAAGTGGCTTTCAAGAGCTGTGGTTGGTTTTCAGTTCCCATAAAAACCAGAGGAAGATAAGGGTACTTGAGACTTGACAAAGGCTCAGGCTGTGACCGATTTACAGCACTGAACACTATGTATTTCTGGCAATGTCTGAGAGACAGAGCAACGAGGAATGTTTATTTCCTCCTCCTCTGCTCTGCCTTGGCAGAGAGGCCACACTCTCCCAGCTGGTTATGGAGTGTAGCTGGTGTTTAAACATCCAGTGCAAAGACAACAGGCATTTGCACAGGTGAACTTCTGCAGTGCGGGACAGAGCCAGCCTGCCCCCTGTACGACTCCTGTGCACAAAGCCTTTTCTGCACCATCAGGAGAAAATCATGATGTTAACATCACTGCTGCAAACAGAAAGGCCAAAGTGGCTATTCCCTTTGTCACTCCAGGTAGCACCTTATTGCTTTAGTGGAAATAATCCAAAAGTAAAGCATGTAGATGTGGACATGATAAAAACTTTACTGACTTCATTAGAACCCAGGGTCCCTCCTGCATTTGAACCTAGTCCTGAAAAAGCTGTCCTACTGTTTTACATTGCAGCCTCTCATGACATATCGCCAATACAAAGAATTAAGAATACATTCAACACTTCAACACTTCAATGACTTCGCCATGCCTGCACTTTGAGAAGGGAGACCAAAAGCTGTTACATGATTTGAGCTGTTCTACAAATTCTAAGTGTTTGTTATTTACTGGTAAAAGTAATGTCTGTGTCAGTTTTACAAACTGCAGCAAATTTCTTAAGCTTACCAAAACAAGGGTTTGCTATTGCAGAGAAGGTACTCTTGAAAATTACTTGAGGTCTTTACTGACCAGGGGATCTTACAGTCTTGGTTAAAAAAGTAGCTCCAACTTTCAGAAGCACCTGAGGTCCATAAAGACTCTCAGGGGACTTGGAGCCATGGGGTAAAGCACAAGAAAGAAATCCTGAATGAATAGTCTAATACAGCTTTCACCTTGTGGAAATGGGTATTGGCATCCTGGTCACTTCATTATTTCTTGGTCTAATCATTGACTGAAATATGATCAAGCAGAACCTCAGGCTCCTCCTGCCTCTTCTCCTCCTAGACCCATGTATGCGACTGTCTTTCCAGAGCACACAAGGTGCCTTCCCTTGTGTCATTCCCTTTCACCAGATGAAGAAAATTCTTTGTTCAGAAGCAGAGTCTATAATTTCAACCCCCCATAGGCTAAGACATACTGACTTCCAGCCTGGAGGAGTGCTCTAAGCTGCCTGGGATTCCACAGCCTTCCTGACACTGTGGCTATCAACAGCTGGAGCAGTTCTGCATGCCTTTGCTCATGGAAGGGTCATAAGGATGATTTTCATCACGGTGTCCTCAACACTTTCCTGAACACAGGCCACCTGAACACAAGCCACCAGATGGCCTGAGGCATCAAAATACTGTTTCAGCTGTCTTCTTAGGTAGTTTTAGGTATCTCAGGGAAGTGTTTACATAGGCCCAATGTGGCCTAGGGAGGATGATTTCCCTCAGTTTCTCTATAGGCAGTGGGGGGAGCAGGATAGTCCAACTTACCTATGCCACGTTTATGCCCCAACACTCGGCCACGCATATGGTCTGCACCTTTCCTCTGTTTGTCACAAGATGCCACAGCTGTTAGTTCCATCAAGTCACAGCTGGCCTCTGGAAATCCCTGTAAAGGTAATTTTTTGCCAATGATCTGAGCATTCAGGAACTGTTTTTAGAAAGACAGACACTGTCAGGAGACAAATTTAGAGTCCCTAAAATGTGCTTCACAAGCAAGGTTAACAGAGGCACACCTTAGAGGTGGCATGCCCAGCAGCCCTATCTCCCTGACATGAAGGCAGTGTGTTTTATGCTCCTTCGGGAATGAAGGGTACCATAGATGAACTCTGGTCACCACTTCACACCATGCTCAGCAGACACCTGGCAGATGCACAGCACAGGATTGCGACAGATATTCATCTCTGTTTTCCCATATTAGTCTCTCACCAATCAGAAACAATTCACCAAACAAAGTTAAGCAATATCACAGAGAACTTTAAGAAATGACTCTTATCATCCCTCCTGAAGATAGGCTCAATGGTCAAGGCCACAGTAAAATCTTCCTTTTCTTGTAAAAGTTAACCGAAGTTAGTGATTAAAGTGCTGCCAGTATTTAGGGAGGTTCTGAAATGAAGAACAGCACAAGATACCTGCACTGCCTCTGAAGATTTCAAAGGTGTCTGTTCCATAAAATCTTGGTGTGGTTTCTTCTGAAGAGCTTCCTGGAAGACACATCAGGTACGATTTTGACTTGGTAATCTGGATATGTGATATGTGAAGTAACGCTCATAAATTGAATGCTTCTAGATGTGTTGTATCTCCTGTAAAATGTAAAAGTTTCCTTTGTGAAATTTGTTTGTATTTTTCAAATGTATATGTTGCAGAGAAGTACAGTAAGTGAGTGTGTATACCTAGACTGAAAAGTGGGATGAAGTGGGCTAATAATTAATTATTCAGTTAAAGCTAACAGATTTTTGTGTACTTCTTATATTCAGGATAAATTAATAAAGCGATAAAAGTATGCCTTTGTTAATCCCCTCAACAAAATGACACACACACCAAAATATACATTACCAAAGGTTCACAGATGTCAGGCATTAGCAGTGGAGTTGGAGGGGTTTTTGCATAGATGGTATTGCTGTTAATTGCTGGTCATGAGAACAGGATCAGAGGCTATATGGAATTAAACTGAACTGAAATGTTACCTCTGGTGTTTCAGTTCTGACCTAGTCTTGGTCAGTAGTGAGTGAACCTTTTTATCACTCAATAGCTGTGTAGTATAAGCTTCATCTGCACTCCTGTTACACATGTGTGGGTGAACACATTATGGAAGTCATCAGAAGAATTGTGCTAAATGGTCATGTTCCTTGGGGGTGTGTCCAAGGATTTCATGATGGGAGCACTTTGGAAAGGCAGTATGCATTATTGGAGCATGGATCTTTCTCTTAGGGGATTTGCAGAGGATGTTGGCCTCCACCATGCTGGTAATCATCACATCACCACTTTTCTTAAAACATCTAAAATAGATAATGGTGCTAGCAGTGAAAAAAAAATTCCTATGCAGAGGACATCCTGTTTTTCTAAACATATATAGGAAGAAAATGAGTGTGAGCAAGAGAAAGACAATAGTAGGTGAAGTCATCATAGCTGATAGCTGCCAAGAGAGCCATCAGAAGAGGAAACTAGACAAGTAAAGCTCAACCAGGGGTGACAAGCATCTAGCTACAGTAAGGTGCTACACTGGTTAATGAAACTGATTACTCCATTAACCTGCCAGGAAACAGGTGGAAAGCACATTAACACTGCTCTTTAGGTGCTCAGGCTGTCTTTTTAGAATAGAATAGAATAGAATAGAATAGAATAGAATAGAATAGAATAGAATAGAATAGGTTTCATAGAATCATAGTATCAGTCAGGGTTGGAAGGGACCACAAGGATCATCTAGTTCCAACCCCCTGCCATGGGCAGGGACACCCCACACTAGATCAGGCTGGCCAGAGCCTCATCCAGCCTGGTCTTAAACACTGCCAGGGACGGGGCCTCAACCACCTCCCTGGACAACCCATTCCAGGGCTTCACCACTCTCACAGTGAAGAACTTCCTCCTCACATCCAGCCTGAATCTCCCTACCTCCAGCTTCATTCCATTCCCCCTAGTCATATCACTACCTGATAGCCTGAGAAGTCCCTCCCCAGCCTTCCTGTAGGCCCCCTTCAGATACTGGAAGGTCACAATAAGGTCACCTTGGAGCCTTCTTTTCTCCAGACTGAACAGCCCCAACTATTTCAGTCTGTCCTCATAGGAGAGGTGCTCCAGAAGGGACCTCAAGGATCTCTAGTTCCAACCCCTCTGTCATGGGCAGGGACACCTCACACTAGATCACGTCACACAGAGCCACATCCAGCCTGGCCTTAAAAACTTCCAGGGATGGGGCTTCCACCACCTCCCTGGGCAACCTGTTCCAGTGTCTCACCACCCTCATGGGGAAGAACTTCTTCCTAAACTTCCTAAAATGGAGTTTCACTCCATTTCCCTAGTCTTATTGCTCCATTTCCTCTAGTCTTATCACTACCTGACACCCTAAAAAGTCCCTCACCAGCTTTCTTATAGGCCTCCTTCAGATATTGTAAGGCCACAATTAGGTCTCTTCAGAGTCTTCTCTTCTCCAGACTGAATAGCCCCAACTCTCTCAGTCTGTTCTCATAGGAGAGGTGCTTCTGCCCTCTAATCATCCTCGTGGCCCTTCTCTAGACATGTTCCAGCATGTCTAGATCATTCCTGTAACAGGGGCTCCTGAACTGGATGCAGTACTCCAGGTGGGGTCTCACCAGAGCGGAGTAGAGGGGGAGAATCACCTCCCTCAACCTGCTGGCTATGCTTCTCTTGATGCAGCCCAGGATGTGATTGGCTTTCTGGGCTGCAAGTGCACACTGCTGGCTCATGTTGAACTTCTCATCCACCAGCACCCCCAGGTCCTTTTCATCAGGGCTGCTCTCAAGCCAGTTGCTGCCCAGCCTATATTGGTGCTTGGGATTGCCCCAGCCCAGATGCAGGACCTTGCACTTGGTCTTGTTAAACCTCATGAGGTTGGCTTGGGCCCACCACTCCAGCCTGTCAAGGTCCTTTTGGATGGATCCCTTCCCTCCAGTGTGTCTGCTGCACCACACAGCTTGGTGTCATTGGCAAACTTGCTGAGGGTGCACTCAATGCCACTGTCCATGTTGCCAGCAAAGATGTTAAACAAGACTGGTCCCAGTACTGATCCCTGAGGGACTCAACTCATCACTGGCCTCCACCTGGACATGGACCCATTGACAGTCACCCTTTGGTTAAGCTTAACCTGAATAATGCCATGTGGCACCACAGTCTTTAAAGCAGACTCATGCTCATGTTGTTCAGCCTTGGGGCGAAGGTCCAGGTCTTCTTCTGCAGTCTTCAACCCATAGCTAAACAAGATAAGAGCCAATAAATTGGGGTTCCTGTCAGGAGGGAAAAAAACACAAGCAAAATATTTACACTTTCAACAAGACCAAAGGAGATTTGGAGAGTTGGAAATAGGCATATTGTGTGTTGCCTGAGACATGGGAGTTAAATCTGGCTTGAGGAAAGATAAATTCTGGGCAATGAGCAAGGGGCTGGAGAAATAGCTTAAGTATTGACAATGAGCAAGGGGCTGGAGAAATAGCTTAAGTATTGACAAAAGCCACAACAGCTGCAGCACTGGGAAAAATCTGAAATGCAAGAATAACCTACACACTTCCTTTATTTTTATGGCTTATGAACATTTCAAAGGGTACAAATAGAACATTTGGTGCCCTACAACCTAATGAATAAAATTACTCAACTGGACTTTCAGCAATACTCCTCTCTGCAATATGTGGTCTAAAAACCTGATATGCAGACTAGGAAACAGATAAACTCTGAAATCTTTAACAGAATAAGCTTCTTCCTGCAGATCTAAGTACACCACAAGTTATCAGAGAAATAATAAATTAACCATTTTGTTCATTGAAATTTAATCAGCCCTGGATTTTTGAACTCTGTTCTCAACAGAGGGAGGGACAGGTCTGGAGTATGATTTTAATTTTAATTGTAATTGACTTTGGGTAATAGTCTTAAATGAGTTTAGATTTTGAGTATTAGTCTGTTAGAATAAGTATCTGCCAGTTTTTGGAAAATATTCCTGATTTAATTTTTTTTAATGTTAAAACAGAGTAAAAATATTTAACCCACTGCCAAAATAGTGCATCTTTTACGGAAAAATATTGTATCAGCAAAAGCAATATATCTAAGAAGTTCATCTAACATTATTTGAACCTCTACACATCAATGAATTTCCCCAGAATAAGCTAGAAGGAAAGTAAAATGAAATCACTTGAAATAGGTTGATAATAGGCCCTGAGCTGTAGCAAAGTTTCAGGATGAGACTCACATATTAATGCTGACATTATCATAGATAAATAGCTTTTCATCTATTCATAACTATGCAAATTGCTTAGTGCCACTTTAAAATCTGTTCTGTAATATCTCCAAATATTGAGTACACATAAGTCCAAATGGGAAACGTATGTAGGCTACTTCTGCACAAGTCAGGTGATAAACTTGAGCAAGGAACTAGTGTTGGTGGTCCATCTGTCACAAGACCAGCAGCATGCACCAAGGTGCCAAGGAGCATTTTTGCACTCAGGGAGAGAAAACAAATAAAAGTTCTCTATTATCAGTGTCACTAAAGACTTTTTGCTTCTTACAGTACATCTTTAAATCTGAGTCAAGAGAAGACAGACTATGACAGAATAGATTCATTACAGCTGGAAGTCCAACTGCAGTTACCCAGAGCAAGTTCCACAGCTCCTAAGACTAGTACTAGTACTCTATTAAATATTTAATGGTGACTGCAGCAGAGACAAAAATTTATTTAGGTGAAATTAACTTAGCAAGAATGTGAGGCATAGAGAGAAATGTAACAGCACAGTGGGCAGCAGGGTGATGGCATCAACTGCTGCATAATACCCAGTGGTATTGTGCAAAACAAATCTTGAACCTTCACACGTTCAATTTGAGCTCGAGGGGTCGCTGCTGGAGTGACCAAGGACAGCTTCTATTCAGCACAAACATGCAAATCCGTTTTGGGACAAGGCAGAAAACAGTATTTAGGTCAGACATTGCAACAACTCTTGCAATGAAATAGAGGAGAAGCAGTTCAGATAACCTGTGGAAATAAATCTTACAAAACTCTCTACACACAGAAATACCATGCTTTTTCACTACTGAGCCTAAGCTCTTCATCAGACCTGAGACAAAAGATTCAGCCCTGTCTCCAAGTCCAAGAGAAGATGAAAATCTGTCTTGTCCACTTTTTCGCTGCATCTTTAGAAAGAAATACTTCATGCTCCAGCAAAACACTGCCCTTCAGTGGAAGGAGGAGCAGGGCAGGAGAACACCTTGGCAAAATGAGGCAGGTGTCTCAGTCATCTCTCTTTTGATCTTCAAAGTTGGTAATGCTCAGTTTGAAGCTCACTCACCTACGCTACCCATCATGGCTATCTGCCCCACAGTATGTAAGGAGCTAACCCTGTTCTTCATTGTAGGTTTTTAAGCAACTAAGACCACAGAGAAGGACACACAAGTGGCCATCCTCACCTGATATTTCATGAGAAATGGTTGAACCTGTGGGCAACCACTATGTTGTAGCCAGACCTGTGTACTCAGAGAATTTGTTCAATGAAGAGCACAAGAAATTGCACAGATACCATAAAACC